>OZ020192.1:121603788-122253090 GCA_963971165.1 Philopedon plagiatum | reverse complement strand
GAACCGAATTATTTCCTAGAATTATTTACTGTGCAATCCCTACTGTGCATGTTGTTTCAAATCCTGCTTCAAATCACTTGTTATGAGACGGTGCTTCAGTGTGCTGTTTCAAAAAAAAGAAAAGAAAAGTACAAGCAGCTTGGAAAATTCCTAATATTTACTATTTTCCATGTGGTGACATCTTTTTGTCACTAGGACCTCAATATTATTTGTAAATATTGTTAGGCTAAAATAAATCATAACATAGCTTGAAACTTTTATTAATGCGGTAAAAAATACCTATAGAATATGAAGCTATACTTAATATACTTATAGTGCTATTGTTAAAAATTGTAAGGCCATTTTCTAAAACCATGTCAAAATGAAATTAAGTTGGCCAACATGGACGCCAAGTGAAAAATGTCACCTTAAGATTGTTTCAATTTGTTGCAATACTTATGTCAAATAGTGTATGTAGAAATATAATTTAGCTTTAACCAATACGTTGCTGATTTCTTTATTAGACAGGAACCGTTTCATCCCATCCTCGGTTCAGGAGGTTTAGTAAATTTTCAGGATTGATCAGTTTAACCTAGGACTGACGGTGCATTGGGTTTTGACCATAGACAAGATATATTTAGACCATCACAACGTATTCGCGACACCAGCTGAATCCGTCCAATGTATGGGCGAAAAAGTGCGTTTGTACGCATTGGGCGCCAGTCAGATTTTTAAACGACGGTCCACTCGAAGCATGCGCACTCGGGACGTCTCGTAAAAGTGGTTGTTGAACTCAATGACGCAACGCGGCGATCAGAACCGGGCCGAAAAAATCTCAGTCATTTGTATGTTATGGTATTTTTGGTTGGGGTGGCGAACCTCTGAAGCTTGTTATTTCGATACAAAAATAGTCTTTACAAAGTGTTACAGACATTTCATATGTTTCGCCAATTATGTATCCAACTTTTAAATATAAGGAATTATTTCGTAGTCTATTTCTTACAAGTAGTGCATAAATACAAATAGTTTAATTCCAAATTTAAATTATATCAATATATGAAAGAATAGGAGGTAAAAAATATAATTTATCTTAAATGCACTCCGGTGTTGAAGTGAATACACACACGGAGAAGTAGAAATATTTGTCAGTGACGTATATTGAGTGTGGTCAAGGTGTCAGAAAGGCACTGATGGGGTGTGTGTGTATTAGGGGCATTGTATAAGGGGTAAGATGGTGTAAGAAGGTCATATATAGTGTCAATGCCTCCTTCCCCTATATTGCATAAGGGTGAGTGTGACCAAAAGGCATAGTTGCGCTTTCGCCAAAGGGGCACTAAAAATACTAGTGGATTAGGGTAGAGGGGAGTATTTTAAAAGGGATGGTGAAAGAAAAAAGTGCTTTCGCCAAAGGATCGCTAAGATATCAGTGGATTAGAAGGGTGTGTCCAAAAGGCATATTTGCGCTCTCGCCAAAGGGGCACTAAAAATACTAGTGGATTGGGGTAGAGGGGAGTATTTTAAAAGGGATGGCGAAAGAAAAAAGCGCTTTCGCCAAAGGATCGCTAAGATATCAGTGGATTAGAAGGGTGTGTCCAAAAGGCATATTTGCGCTTTCGCCAAAGGGGCAGTAAAAATACTAGTGGATTGGGGTAGAGGGGAGTCTTTTAAAAGGGATGGCGAAAGAAAAAAGCGCTTTCGCCAAAGGATCGCTAAGATATCAGTGGATTAGAAGGGTGAGTGTCCAAAAGGCATATTTGCGCTTTCGTCAAAGGGGCACTAAAAATACTAGTGGATTGGGGTAGAGGGGAGTCTTTTAAAAGGGATGGCGAAAGAAAAAAGTGTTTTCGCCAAAGGATCGCTAAGATATCAGTGGATTAGAAGGGTGTGTCCAAAAGGCATATTTGCGCTTTCGCCAAAGGGGCAGTAAAAATACTAGTGGATTGGGGTAGAGGGGAGTCTTTTAAAAGGGATGGCGAAAGAAAAAAGCGCTTTCGCCAAAGGATCGCTAAGATATCAGTGGATTAGAAGGGTGAGTGTCCAAAAGGCATATTTGCGCTTTCGTCAAAGGGGCACTAAAAATACTAGTGGATTAGGGTAGAGGGGAGTATTTTAAAACGGATGGCGAAAGAAAAAAGCGCTTTCGCCAAAGGATCGCTAAGATATCAGTGGATTAGAAGTGTGTGTCCAAAAGGCATATTTGCGCTTTCGCCAAAGGGGCAGTAAAAATACTAGTGGATTGGGGTAAAGGGGAGTCTTTTAAAAGGGATGGCGAAAGAAAAAAGCGCTTTCGCCAAAGGATCGCTAAGATATCAGTGGATTAGAAGGGTGAGTGTCCAAAAGGCATATTTGCGCTTTCGTCAAAGGGGCACTAAAAATACTAGTGGATTAGGGTAGAGGGGAGTATTTTAAAAGGGATGGCGAAAGAAAAAAGCGCTTTCGCCAAAGGATCGCTACGATATCGGTGGATTAGATTGACATGGGGCCGTAAGTAGTAGCGCTTTCAGCAAAGTATCAAGTGCACACACTGTAAATAGGTGTAAAAATATTTACATCTTACCCTAGAACTTGGTTTGTTCAATAATTATACAGGATGGGATGCCAATCCAATAAAATATACACATGTAATTTTTTTGATTTACTATTTTACTTCTTAAAACAGTTGCATATTTTATTTCTATTGTTTAGAATACTATGTTTATATTTTATTTCAACTTTCAATTTTATAAATGACATTAAAGAGACATTAAAGAGACGCACTGTATATATATAAACTGAGCTATTTTCGAGGAACTATCGACAGTTTTGTATAGCAAGAAAACTCAGATTTAAGCCAACAAACTATACACTTTTTGTTAAAATCTCACTAATTATTACATTTTTATCATTAATAAAAAGAATAATTACAAGTAATATATTTAGCATTTATTACTCGATGAAAGATTCACGTCATGTGAAATAAATTTTGAAGTACGGTCCTGTCTATCACAAGGCAAACGTTCGTCAATGCGCAAGCCCGCAGAGGACCGTCTTTGTTTACGGATTCAGCTCGGTAAATTTGCCGCATTCGTAATTGACATTATTTCTCTACTATATATTTTCTCTATGGTTTTGACTAGTATGTACAACATACATACACAGTACACACGATAAAAATTGATGAGAACTATTCTTAAATACATTCCTTACCAAGAAATGTTTATCGTAAATATTGTAGTAGTTTTCCTTTTAATGTTTATAATTAAGACAATGATAACAAAATTAATAATGTAAGAGATTGGGCTATAGAAATATGCTAGAACCGTAAAACACAATTGAAGAGGGGGGAAGGAGGCTTCCTCCTGTATGTTCTTTTAAAGATCATGTGTTGAAACAGATTAATATGTTGATTATTCGTCGCTTTTCTTATTCTAGTTAGTAAGATCATCTCTTAAATTAAACAATCCTAAGCAGACAAAATATTTCTTTTAATAAGCACACGCCTTCTCTATTTTGTTTAATAGCCAAATTCAATTGTTTTTGTCTTTATTATTAGCCAATATCATTTTTAGTGTAGAGTTAATATTTTAAGATGGCGGACAGCACAAAAATGATTCTCTTTGTTTTGTTGTTAGTGGAGGTGCTTAGTTTTAAAATCAATGATAATAAAATATACGATCCGGATGAGTTTTTAGCGATAAAGAAAGCAGGTAGGTTAAAAGTTATCGCCCTATGTGCCACTTGTTGATCATGTTAAGTGTATCTTCAGGGTTTATTATTTGCGTCAGCTGAATGTGTGTGGCATATGAATATGAATATTGTGATTTTTTCAACATTGGTCCTGCTTAGTTATTTGCTAAAAAAAGTAAATGACTTTCCAGTTTACAGGGTTACTGATTATATTTGGACCAAAATTGTAGATTTGTGCAGGAACCATCAGGAAACGTTACTGAAAAAACAATTTAGCATCAAATAGGCGAGTTTTAAATTAACTTTAAATTTTTTCAGAGGGATAGCCCTATTATTTTTTCGTTTTTGAAGTGAAATCACTTCGGTGTCCGCGCATCCGTCGGTCACATGCGATTTTCTCTGAAACTATTCGACGTAAAAATTTGAAATTTAGCACAGAGATAGAGTGTGGTGTCCCAATTATAGACTTGAAGTATAAAAAGTAAATTTTGATTTTGGGGGTTAATGAAAGTTTATTGATGCACGAATTCAAATGATGTATTTTTATTAATTTTTTTTAATTTTTCGGGAAAAACGCTTAAAAATTACCGCCCCTCACCCTCATCACCAAAAGGATTGCTCAGAAAAAAATATAGTTTTTTATAATCGACACAAAGAGATCGTATTGTTTTTGTCTGCCGATTATTTGACAGCGAACGTAAAACAGAGCGGAAAAATATCGCTTTGTCTCTACAAATAGAATTCTACGATCTCGTGGTGCCCCAATGCTGATAGCTTAGTTGTCATCAACTAACAGCTGAAAGCAATATGTAGTGCGTATGCTTCTATAGGACCGATTTGTCTATGTTTATTCCTAACTAATATTTGTAGATAATTTCTTATAATCAGGGACGATTCTTTTAGTTATAGGTTCTTGTTAAAACTTTTTAAGAATATATTAAAATAGTTTTATTTTTTAATATAACGAAGTGTATGCTTAATTTAATTACATTTCTTCAATTTAAACAATATTTCTAATAAAATAGATTTCTTGTATTAAAGGTAAAAAAGGCCTTAAAGTAAAGTTATAGGTACTTTAATTTTATTTTCATGATACTTGAAACCTAATTCAAATTTACGAGAGAATTTTATAGTTCAAATTGTGCGTAGTAATAGACAATACTAATGGTAACTATTTTATTTTTTAGAAAAAACGAAACCAGCTACTACAAAAGGTCTGATATATAAAAGTCGATTCGGGGATCCGAGTTCCAAGGACAATCAAACAGGTAAAACTATTGTTAAGTAACGGCAAGGTCGATGTTACTGACATTAACTAATTTTTGATATATCATTTGCTACGCTTTTAAAATACAATAACCATCAAGCATTTTCCTACATAAATTAACAGGCAAAAATCAGGCAATGAGTCAGGAATCAAAGCTTGGTTGCGGCGACCAAGAAGTGCAGCCCCTCCTGGCGCCGGTACCTAGAACAAACAACAGTCCCGTCCATTGACATTAAAAAAATTATAGACAAAGCATTTCATTCATAAAATCGTTTCGCGCCAAATCAATCATCCGTTTAAAACGTGCAATGGATGCTACTAAGAGAGGTAGACAGTAGAAAAAATGACAACACTGTCCAACATTCCTGGCGGCTACCTCTTTCAACACCAGTGGCGTGCTTTTTTGTATTCAATTTTTGTTACCCTAATATTACTGTGTAGGTATAGGGGAGAGTCCTACAGTATCGTCACCCTAAGGATTATTTAGGATAAGACAAAATTATCAGTAGTTACCTTTAAAACAACCTATGAAATATAAAAAAGGCCCTCTCTGCTATAAATACTACAAATAAAACATCGATTAATTTAGAAACTATTGGTTTTATGCATAAAATTCCAATACATATGAAAAGCAACGATGAAAAAAATGGCCGCCAGTATCGGCCAGTACACATATGGCACATCATATAATGCAATAATCACAAATGTATTGCTGTGAAAATTCTGAAATGTTGGCACAAGCTTCGTGGACCCATGCCTTACAGTTGCCGCATTAAATCCAGTCCTCATCGTATGACTCATGACATAAAGGACATGTTGTTTTTTGTTCAGGTTCACTTGTCTTTTGCGTTTCACGTTCTTTTTCCTTCTTGCTCCTTTTGTTTCTTTTAACGATATTTTTAATAATTTTTTATTTTTTTTTGTCTTTTGCGTTTCACGTTCATTTTCCTTCTTGCTCCTTTTGTTTCTTTTAACGATATTTTTAATAATTTTTTTAAATAATTTTTTAATTCTTTATTTTAATTTTTTAATAATTTCTAATAACGATATTTTTTCCACTTAGTAAACTTTTACCGCGTTTTACCGATTCAATCCATTCTTTTTGTATCTTTTTTTGTTCAAGCATATTTTTGTATGGTGAATCAGTCATAATTTCACTTTTTTCTGCTTTACGGCGTCGCGTCGTGCAGTAACTCTCCGTTTTGAAGCGTCAGGAATCGGTGATAATTCTGCAATTATTACTTTAAACCTATCAACTGATTGCTGTGCTGTGTGCTCCACGTCAGAATTTCTTTCAGGAGAAACGGAAAGTTGAGGTTCTGTCTGAGAAGTTGTGGCCGATACTGCCGGAAAATATTGTGGCCGATACTGAAGGAACCGAAAAAAAATTATATCTGAACACAAACAAAAAAATACAAATAATGTTTGAATGATAACTTATTTTTTATGTAGCTATATTAAGAAAGAATACATACCAATATGAACTGCTTCCTGAAATTGATAATATTCATATAAAAACGTATTTTTATTTTATTGGGGGGCCGTAGACGTGAACCGCTCAACATAAATCGTCGCACTGGCCATAAACGCGCAGCGACAGGCTGACGCTGCGCGAGCCAGGTACTTATGTGAACGTAGTGCAAAACAAGTAATAGGCATATGAGCACCATCTATTATCGGTGGCTCGTAAGAGCAACTGGCCGATACTGCATGCTGGCCGGTACTGTGGGACTCTCCCCTACGTAAAACTACACCAATTTTTTTTAAATCTTGGCACTGCCGCACCATATTTAAATGTTTTTTCGCAAAATAATGTCAGCTTCTTCAAAGAAAAACACAAAACAACACGATTCCATTTTCGAACAAAGTCGCAAACGTGACCGAATTTTATGAATGGTCGCTTGTGTCACTTTCAAGTAATAGGAAAACTGGGAGTAAACCATCAAAAAGCGTTGCCACTTTTACTTAGTAATTTATCACAGTGAGAAGGAAATAAAAGTTCATTCGGCTATTATGAATAAAATAGAGCAAATTGTATGTGTTATTTTTTTTATTACTTAATACTTATTTAGGCTAATTTTATTAGATGAAAATATAGTCAAATAAATGCCGTGTAATGGTATCTATCAGGACATTTTGTACCTACACTTTGGCAACCGTCTGTAGTTGACCAGTCAATACAATCCAACAGTTTTTAATGCAAATTCATTGACTGATTAATTGCTTTGATTAGTGAATAATTTTGTCTTTAGTTTTTTTAAAGAGAGACGAATGCCTAATGGACGGCGCTGCCTGTGTCTCACAGCTTTAAGGAATTACTTTTTCGGAAGGTTGGTATGTTCGTCTATCCTGTACTGATGAGAACCAAAGAGTTCGAAACCGGTCTGCAGGTGACGACATTCTAGCTAAAGAAAAAGCTTCCTTCTTCCTGATAGTTTCTTGCATTCGAAACATTAGTATTTTATTATCTAACTGTGTTAGAAGAAAATACGGAAAATTTTGGTATGTAATTCAGCGCTTGGAGGGGCATATAGCCCGAAGAATAGCTGTTTTACCATTATTTGTTCAAATCCTTATTGTATAAGGAATTTTCAGGTGGTTAGAGAATTGATTCTGAATTTTTACATAGTTATTATTATTATGTACCCCTGACAAGTAAAGTAGACTTCATTCATATTTTTAAAAATTTTACCTTACGGTAAACTCTACTCCGACTGGTTGAAACGCTAATGGATGGCGCTGCCTGTGTCTCACTGCTTATGCAGCACGACATTGTAGCTTTAAGGAATTACTTTTTCGGAAGGTTGGTATGCTCGCCTATCCTGTACTGATGAGAACCAAAGAGTTCGAAACCGGTCTGCAGGTGACGACATTCTAACTAAACAAAAAGCTTCCTTCTTCCTGATAGTTTCTTGCATTCGAAACATTAGTATTTTATTATCTAACTGTGTTACAAGAAAACACGGCAAATTTTGGTATGTAGGTAATTCAACGCTCGGAGGGGCATATACCCCGGAGAATAGCTGTTTTACCATTATTTGTTGAAATTCTTATTGTATAAGGAATTTTCAGGTGGTTAGAGAATTGATTCTCAATTTTTGCATATTTCTATTAAAGATATATAATTTATATAATCGTTATGGGGCATCTTTAAGTTACCAAATATATCTAAATTAACATTTTGATACGCTCTGTAATAACAAAATAATGAGGTTCCGTTCAAGTTTGGGTGAGCTTTCGAATACTCTTCACATATGGCGCATTTATGCACATTTAAACATTTTTAATAAGATAGCCCGCAAGGTACCGACGAAAAAATGACTATCTTCGACAAAGGCTGACATATCTATATCTACTTACTTTATAACAACTTCTATCCTAGCTAAAATTAGGTTCCACTTCAAAAAGGCGTAGCGGAAGGAGGTAGTTTCCTCTTTTTTGTAATTCGAAAGTCTTATAAAAATAACACTATAACAATTTGTCTAGACTCTAGGCATAGGCGTTTTTAGGTGGGGGCATGGGGGCTAAGCCAACCCCAAATCTCCATTTACCCCTCCCAAATCCAACTGAAAAGCCTAACCGCATATATATAAACCGGGGCTTCAGCCCCTCAAAATATAAACCAGGGGCTTAAGCCCCCCCCCCCAAAATAGAGGTATAGGTATAGGTACAGATTTTTATTGTATTCTGGTTATTTATTTATTTTTGAGGCTTTTCTTTGCAGTGGCGTATTCAGGTTGTTTTGGGAGTTAAACTCCCCCTGCTGTCTGAAGAAAAATATTTTAATTTAGAAATTAGATAGTAGTTGAATGAATTCTCGACGAACTTTGGGCATGGCCCTGAAAAATTGTCGACTGCAGCTTATTGCCTGAGGCGCTTTAATCCCGCTTTCCATTTAGTGGCTGACACCCCCCGCTCCCGAAAGAAAATCCTAAATACGCCACTGTTTTTTTGGATACATTGGTTCTTAGGTTTAGTAATGAGCAAATGATAGATACATTAAAAGCTAATGCAAGTAGCTTTATTCTGAAGTATGGTATATTACATTGATTTTTAAATTTTAGAGATGAATGTTATACCAGAGATTGGAAATAGAAATCTATTAGATGTACGTTGTCAGAAACCATATGTAAAGATCGGTGGTGAATGTGTGAGATCATGGTAACAGTTTTGCCCAAGATCGATGCATCAATTCTGAGGAAAAGTTACCAGTCTTGATTTTTTACAGTACGAAATTGTAACCAGAATTTTACAGAATCGTACTTTACATTTACTTTAATATACTTAAGTCTCTATTTTCTTATAGAGTTGTTGTTTTATATATTAAAAAGGATAAGCCAGTATCTATTTTGTATCACTATTTTCCTTTTCTTCCTTTTAATTTCTTTCAGCTTTTCTAAAATAAAAATTTATACTTGTTTCACGGTTCTTATTTCGGTTCAGGTACATTTGTATTGCTAGAAAGTTATTGATTCTTACGTTTAAGGAGAGTGGCAAATAATAAGTGTATGAAAAATCAATATGAGTAATTTTGTTATGAAATATTTTTAAATTTTAGAGCAAAACGTTGTAAACATTTTAAGCAAACGATTAGTAAACCTTTTGTAAGAATCGCCGCAAATGTGTAAGACAGTGGTAGAAATTTTGCTCAAAATCGAAACATCAAGACTAAAGAAACGTTACCAGTCTTGATTTTTTAGTTCAATACAATTTTATTATACTTTATATAGGGTGTTTCAAGAAACATATGCAACCTCTTAAAGAGATATTTTTTGGAAGAAACTAAAACAAAATGTTCATAGGAACATGGCTATCCAGATGCTTTACTTCAAATATACAGGATGTTACATTTTAAATTTTTCAATTTTTTTAAAATAGCTTCGGCGGATTTAAAGAAATTTAATTTATGTAAAGTAATTAAAGTAAGTATAATTCTGACAACGAAAATTGGTTTACTGATTTCACGGATTCTTTTTGGTTCTTTGTTCTTGTCTGGTATATTTAGACTACTGGAAAGTCAATGGCTTGCTCTTAGGTTTAAAAAGAGTAGCAAATAATAAGTATATTAAAAATCAATGTCAGTAATAATTTCATTATAAAGTATGATATATTAAATTTATTATTAACTTTTAGGACAAAACGTTATACCAGAAATTTTGAGCAGGAATATATTCGCTACTCCTTGCAACAAACCATATGTGAGATTTGCTGGAAAATGTGTAAGATCATGGTAGAAATTTTGCTCAAGATCGCTACATCAAGGCTCAAGAAAAGTTCCCAGTCCTGATATTTTTAGTACAAATTTACAGTAGCGGTTGGTGAAATTTTAAAATTGTATATCTCTGTTGCTACTTACGGGACCCATGCCAAGTTCAGGTGTTTTAATAGTGAGCCTACTAGGAATGTTTTGGTAAAGACAAAAAATGTTTTGTAATTTGCGAAAAAAAAGTTGAATTTTTGTTCCGCTTCCTCTGGGAAAAAATTAACGCGTTTAGGTATTTTATTTATTTTTTCTTAACAAATTTTACACCATTTTGTCGAATATTGTCAAATTTAAGGAGAAAAAAATGTGTTAGTAGAAAGTTATAGGCATTTCATTTTTTTTAAATTATTATATTTTAGGTTTAAAAAAATTTGAATGACTAACATTTTCTACTAACATTTTCTCTCCTAAAATTTGAAATTTTTTTACAAAAAGATGTAAAGTTTGTTTAAAAAATTAATAAATAACATACCTGAACGTGTTAAACTTTTCCCAGGGAAGCGGAGCAAAAGTTCAACTTTTTTCGCCAAATACAAAATATTTCTTCTTTACCAAGACATTCCTAGTAGTCTCAGATTAAAACCTCTGAACTTGTCATGGGTTCCGTAAGTAGCAGCAGAAATATTATACAACTTTAAAATTTCACCACAAAATTGTAACCATAGTTTTATAGAATCGTACTTTATATTAATTTATGATATATACCTAGTTTATAATTTACCATACCTCAGTAACTATTTTTTTATAGCATTGTTTTTACCATTAAAGAAGATATGCCAGAATCTATTTTATTTTGCTATTTTCCTTTTATTTCTTTTATTTGCAGCTTTCTTAAAACAGCACCGTTTACTCATTTTCACGGTTTTCTTTTTGGTTCTTTGGTCTTGTCTCATCAACACAGGAGTGATTCAAACATTCAGGTAGGTACATTTGGATTTCTGGAATTCCATTGGTTCTTAGGTTTAAAAAGAGCAGCAAATAATACATATATTAAAAATCAATGTCAGTAATTTCATTATAAAGTATGGTATTTTAGCACTGTTTTTAAATTATATAGCAAAACGGTACTGCCCTAGCGTATATGAAAGTCGTTAGAGAATTATTCCCGGAAAAGGTCGTCTTCCGCTTTGGAGATCTAAACTGGCCGGCTAGGTCTCCCGACTCCCGACCTCAACTCACTGAAGTTATTTTTTGGATATACCTTAAAAGTAAAGTTTATGTTGATAGACCTATCACTTTGCAGGAGTTAAAATAAAAAATACGGTAAGAAATTAATGAAATGCCACCTGAGATGTGCTTAGCAGCTTTTAACCACATCAAGGCAATTGCAAGAGTGTTTTGATCTCAACAATATAGTTTTTAAAACATAAGATTCGCATATATTATATTCTGTGTATTTTTGTCTTAATAATTTATTTTTAAAACTGTAAGCAAATCTCGGCAAAAAGGGAAAACCATACCGTACGTCAGTAGCTATTTTTTCATAGAGTTGTTTTTAATATTAAAGAAGATGAGCAAGTACATATTTTGTTTAACTATTTAATTTTATTTTTACCTTTTTTGAAAAAGCAATTTTTACTTGTTTTTGCGGTTTTCTTCTGGGTTCTTTCTTTAGTCTAGACAGCAATTTTTATTAAAACTGTTTTTTCCCTATAGTTGTTGGGTACAACTTTCTTTTAAATATTTGATTGCATTAGCAATATTCTGATGTAAGAGCTTAACGTAAGGAATTAGCGTTTTTAATGTAAAAAGAGACATATTTTAACAAATTTTTTTATTATGATTTAATTTACAATCTTTACAAAGGTACAAATTTTCTTTATAACATAATATAACTTTTAAATACAAAAAAAATCAACAGTAATGATGATAAATCGTAATATACCTACTATTATAATTTACTGATATTGTGTAAAACGAATAACAGTAATGGCCACAGATATGTAATATTTTGTCTTATTCCATTCCATTGATATTGTATTTTTAGAGTGTTGAACGGACTACTCGATCAGATCGCAAGGGAGGCGATAACCGTTTGCTTAGATTTGCTCAGCAAAAGCTGCACAAACCTAAGCAACCCCTCAGGTTTATTTATCAGTAATCTTGAACAAACCCAAGCAAACCGTGGCCAATAAACTTAAACGGTAATAGGAGGAATACGTATGTTTAGCGAGAATTAAAAAAATATAGTATTGATAATAACTCAATGATATTATAAATAAAGAAATTAATACAAGAGGTGGAAATACCTAACAATAAATAAAAACTAAAATAAACATATCTTATTATATCAAGCAACTCACTACCAACTCACTACAGCGGTCCAGAGGTTATCGTAACGAAATCTTGAGAAACTATAGCTGAAAAAAATATAGTGGTTCGTAGTTTTCTTTTTTTTCCAATTTTTGAAACCAAAGATAGAAAAGCAGTGAAATTAATACCTTCTCAATTAAAATGAAGCTGCTCACATATCTGTTTACATAATTTTAATAATTAACATTACCAAAATGCACTCTTAGTGCTGTTCAATATCGAAATACATATTAACTATATTAGAGTTAGTATCAACTGTCGGTACCATGATACAATAAAAGGAAGGTATTATACCAAACCGTGTCAAGTTCGTCCGGGTTTGCGCATGACGTCACGCTGTGAGATATTTTTGAAATTTATAACGCGCAATATAGAGTTTATGTTAGTTATAGGCGATTTTATATAAATTCTATTGGCAATATACTTGGCCTCCTGCTTATAATACAAAGTATATGATTTAAAATAATCATGTAAATAAAGGGATAAATTAATTTAAATAAAATATATTGGTAAATTGCCAGACAATTGCGTTCTTGTATTTATTTACATGAAAATAAAAGGTAAATAATTTTATAAAATAAAACTATGCCTAATAATTAAGATAATAATTTCCATTTAGAGGCATATTCTTACTAAAATATATACCTACAGAGTCTTCCGAAAATATGTTATAAATAAGAATTTTGTTTGTTCCTATAATTTGTTAAATATTTTTTGCGGTGAATAACATCTGTATCTATGTTTGCGACGGAAACATGTTTTTTAGGATAGTTTTTTTTTGGGGTTTTTTACCCTTTAAATAGTAAATTATCAAAAATTATTGTATTTTTGTATTCTTTGATTTTTCAAATTTTAAAATGCCAAAAATTATTCTACACAAAATCAAAATATCTAAATTTATGAAATTAGGTAAAACAAGAAATTATTTTTTAAGAAAATAGCCTTTTTTTCAATCTCTTTGTCGTATTTTCTCGATTCAAGTCTGGTGATTCGTTACCGTGGAGATTTTTAGCAATTGTTTGTCACCCAAGCAAACCCAAGCAAAAACTTTAATATCGGGCATAAAGCCCTTGCGTTGATTGTCCACATCACTCACAGCGTGACGTACATGGCGTACCTGTGCGGTATCATATCTTCTTTTATTTGTTTCATGTGTCAGTAGTAGCTGAACCAAAACCACTTGAGTAAATTTAATGCTTTTTTTTAATTTTTGTGACAATTAAAAAGTAATTTCCTTACTTGTACTCGTTGTTTTTGGTGTAGTAGTTTGTTTGTACGGTTTATTTATACAGGGATCTGATCCTTCATCATGGTCATGCTGTTGAACTAGATCTTTGACCTATGGACAAGAAAACAATCATTATAGTCCAATTGTACCTTAATGGGATTCTGGGGGGGGGGGGGGGCATGAAAAGGTTACAAAATTTGCCGTAGATTTGAAACTATGAATCTCTGAATCAGGTGTGACACACCTGTATAAAAATTAAAAGTTTATCATCGTGTATTTTGGATACAAAGCATTTCCGGACATACATACATATGTTACAATGTTAGGAATCCACAAATGCAGCAATCAAAATTTATGAGAGTTCAGTTTAGTATAAGTTAATTTTACCACAAATTTTATATTATTTTTACTATTTCGTGTATAGTTAAATCATATTTTTAAGAAGGGATTATTGTATTTTAACTCTCTTAATAAGTTACCTCTACACAAAAAATGTTTATTGACATACCAATACAATATAAATATTATGTTGTTGTTGAACGTTTATTAAATTAGTATTGATGGACAACGTCCATTTATCTTTAAAGTTACTATTTGACAGATTTGACTAAACCATGCAGGCCCGGATAGGGACAGGCGAGCGACCGAGAAAATCTCGGTGGGCCGCCGCGCCGGCCCAAAGAGGCCGGTGTTCTAGCAGTATTGCCGTCGTTTGTAGTGCCCTCACTCTGTTTACAACGTCTATTTTAATTAGTATCGCAAGATCATTTTGTATTTTCTTTTTTCTTTGCTCTTTTATTACTTTCTTTTCACCCGTAGTGGTATCCGTAATTAAATTACAAAGCGTACTTAATGAGTTAACTTATTACCTACTTAGAATAAAATAATGTTTAATAAAATAAGATTTTCGAATGGGGTGTAATAAGGTATTTTTAAAACTATGTAGGTAGGTACTTAGATTCATGAATATATTATTTAATATTATTCTAGCCACTTTTCTTAGTAAAAGTTAAATTAGTTAAAGTTTACTTGTAAGTTCTTAGAAAATTTAATATGATTAATAACATACCTGGAAAATTTTCCAAGCGGCATTAAAAAACAACTTTGGATTCCTGCATGTGCGACATTACTAAAAAAATATTCTTTTTTTCAATAATCTGACAAAGTTGGATGAGATGTTTGGATATTCCTAATGTATAATAGTTGCTATCTTGTGTTGTAATCTTATGTATGTGACAACTACATAGGCATTTTTTTAAAAACCACACCAAACTTTTTTTCTTCGACTAGGACCATGGTTCTTTAAAATTCCATGATATGGAATTATGTAAGTAAACTTCACAAGTATTTCCTCTAAAATTTGGAATTTTAGAGGAATTTTTTATAGAACATATGAATTTTTTAAAGTTGGACTTATTTTCGCATCTTTTTTATTGCTCTCAGAAGAGTCAAGTTTTCGTTTAAAAAGGAAGTACTTTACGGTGATACATTTGAAAAAAACTAGTAAACGACTAAACTCCAGATATTTTGCGAATAATCTAGACACAAAACAAATTAAAATTCGATAGTCGCTGTTTTGCCCTATGTCCACGAAATATGAAATCCGTTACACTGTGCGACGCAATTGCGTTCAGTACAGTATTGGTTCAGTGCTGCCCATGCCCATCCAACTTTCCCCACTTCGAGTGTCCAAAATACCCGCACTGGCCTTAAATTACCCGCGACCCTGAAAAACCTAAATATTTGTTAAAAGGATTTTTGAAAAAAATGATATTTCATGTTCAGATATTAGGATACAAATTTATAAGTCGAAACCGGAGGTAGATGGTAGAACATTGTTCCACATTTGACAATTCGTTGTGCGTCAAAACCTTGTTTTTCAAATAAAGTCAAGCCCAAGATGTAATAGATTTTATAGTCGAAAAAAGGGACACAATGAGAAAGCTTCTTAGTTATTAACTATGATTTTTTTTCACAATCACATTTTATTTTTATTGTTTAAGGCTAACAGAGCATTCTTTTATTTTTTGGGTTTCTGTTTTGTATATCGTTTTGTTTGTAAATCATAGGAATATATTTATGTTCAACAGAATATTTACTTAAAAGTTAACGTCTTGAACTCGTTTGTATTGTATTTGCCTCTGAAGAGTCCCAAGGCAAGGGCGTATTTATGGGGGGGGGGTAATGGGGGTAATTGACCCCCCCCCCCCTTGAAAACAGATCGATATATTCTTATTTTGAGAATTACATTGCTTTTACTCTCAATTTACATCCGGTCATTATTCGGAATACCCGGGTTACCCCCCCCCCCCCCAAGAAAGTTTTGTAAAGACGCCCTTGTCCCAAGGAGGCCGCGCCGACTGGAGGCCGGTCTGGACTCAGCTCGGTAAAAAAAAATCTGTCAATCCGGCCCTGAAACCATGTACATCCGAAAAGTCTTAATATGGATAAATATGTCGCTGGGATAAATATATTTGCTATTAGAGACACTAAATTTTGGGTGTATCTTATTGGTTAATATATCTAGGTACTTTTTTATGTAATTTAACTTTTTCAACCCCCTTGGGTGACGCCAGGGAATTAAGATCAAAAATTTTAAATGCAACCCTATGTCGTGTGTCCCTCATTTTAAAGATCTTTACAAAAGAAACGTTTTACTGGAAATCCAAGGTCCGTATCTTAATTCGTTCTTAAATGGCAAGCCTATAAAAATTAAAAATCGTGAAAAAAAATTAAAAATTTAAGTACCTTTATTCCTCTAATTACCTACTTGTTGTACTACTAAGTTGTTCAAAATAACCACCATAAATTTCTTGGCAGTAATAAAGTCGATGTTGGAATTCTCCCAAGAAGTAACACCTGCCATTCTCGAAAACGTGAGAATTTACATTTTACATTTAAATATTATGTCATTATACAGGTAAGTCAACAATACTTTTGAAATCTAACGTGCATATAACAAAACTATTTGGAACCAATTAACGTATTTATTAACTAACCTTGTGGAATCCACAATGCACTTCGTCATGAACGACGTTCCATCCATGTTCCACACCATCTTTTATTTTGTCCCAAGTAGTCTTTTCCGTAGTGGTAGTCAAATCTTGCGGTCGAGCCTCCACATGCACCAAATAAACACATAAAATTACAAAAAGTCCTAAAAGTCTACCATTGGGTCCCATGTCACTTGATTTTTTCTCAAAGTTTTATTCGATATTTTCTGGTGCAAGAACTATCTGCAAGAAACTAGTTTAATAAATATGTTGTGTTTATAAGCGGTAGTAACATATATACAGTAGCAAAAATAATGGGTTTTGTATATGGGGGACAAATCTGTTTTGCATATAGTACAGTTTAAAAGTAAATGTTGAAAGTAAGCTGCGTTTTCGTAGTAGACCGTTTCGTTCTTTCTTTATCTTTATTGATTTGTTATCGATGCTCGTTTGCTTGGTCGCATAATATTTGAGTCTTCGCACTCCCTTAAGGGTTACTGTCCAGTTGAAGAAACCTGAGCAAACCTGAACAAAAATAACATGTGTCTAATTTTTGCAGCAGGCGGTTTTAAAAGTAAAGTATTATATAAAGTTTTGATTTCTTTACTGAATTGTCTTTTTTATGGGTCTATACTCAAAAATCCTTGGTTTATCAAAAGCAAGTAGGTAACAGACCTTCAGCAATGTTTGAAAAAAACAGAAATGAACTAGTTTTTGTTCATAACTAGAAGAATTTTCTTGGTGTGGGGTATCTTTTTATTAATGATTTTGGTGAAATCCCAATTTGCTTGGGATTGCTTTAACAGCGGGTTGCACAAAATTTTTAATCATGTAGTAAATTGAATTGACGTTTAGAGTCGTCTTTGGCAATGAAGTTAACATAAGTGATGTCACATTACAAGTGTCTAATTAGTTTAATTCGTGATTAAATGGTTTGTGCAACAGGACGTTAGACTGTTAATTTTAAATAATAACAAAATATAGATATTTTTATTTAAAACCATCTCTTTTCTTCGTTCATACGAGCTTAAGAACAAACTACGCCGCCTTTCTCAGAATGCCACCAATTAAATTAACCGATTCGGGCAATTGCTAATTTTTTTCAATGACAAGGTTAAAAAGAAGTCATACTTTATATTTATACCTTGAAAAATGTGGAGCAAATAATAAATTGTTGTTTGTGGATTTAATTTACATTATTTATAAAAATGTAGCAGGTCATTTTTCTTAGAACGACCAGTGGCGACGTTAGATGAGGGGGGGACTCCGTAAAACTTTCCTGAAACACTCCTTGAATGGGGTTTCAGTTTCAGTCAGCGGCGGCAGGTGAAATTTCAAAGTTGTGTATCTCTGTTCCTACTTACTGGACCCGTACCCATTCCCCGACATTGGTTTTAACAATAAGCCCACTGGAAATGTGTTGGTAAAAAAAAACGTTTTGTAATTTGCGAAAAAAAGTTGAAATTTTGCTGAGCCCCCCCTAGGAAAAAAATTCAGCGCGTTTAGGTATTTTATTTGTTATTTTTTCTAAACAAATTTTACATCATTTTGTCGAAAATTTTTAAATTTTAAGAGAAAAACATATGTTAGTAGGAAGTCATAGGCATTTGAATTTTTTTTTTTTGGAATCATATTCTAGGTTTAAACAATTTAAATGACTATAAATAACTTTCTAAACACATTTTTTTCTGAAAATACGTATACGTAAGGGGGGGATCGTAAAATTTTCGTAAACCACTCACTGAATGAGATTTCAGTCCTATTTAAGAACCACACTTTAATTAATATAGTAGTCTTAAATACTCAGTTTTCTCATTTCCTTTTACTGTTGTAATAAATTATTAATAATAAGTATTTTTGTTTCATACTTTTAGTATCCTACCAATACCCTCGTATTGATCCTAGCCAATGATCCTACCTATACCGGCCACCCCGATAAAAAAAAAATGGCGTCGCCATTGGCAAAGACATATTTGAAATACTTTTCCGGAAGGGCAATTTTAGGTAAATACAGGTTCATAGGATTTCCCAGAGAGAACTATGAACCATAAGCAACTAAAATTTAATATATTTTGTACGGGTAAGTTTTTAAAAGTGTTTGAAATATTTTCATGAAATTTTGGTGAGTTAATAGGGAGATGGGGGGACATATTTACACATTTTTGACATTCACCCCCCCCCCCCCCCCCCCCGACCTCCCACTCTCTTTTAAGAAATGAGAAGTAACTTTGGAATTTTAAACGGGATGATGTAGGTACTTTTGTTTATAAAATTTAAATATACGTAAAAAACTACGTATGTGTACAACTTTTTTTTTTGATTTGCTCCTTCGGTTACGAAATTATGTTTAACTAAATTTTAATTGAATTTTAAAAAATAAATAAATTTTACCAATAAATCAAGTTCGCTTATTTCAGAATTAATATCCGTTCCGACGGAAATGCGTTATTTTTAATTAAGTCAGTCGGGAATTTTGACTTTTTAAAGATTATTTTTCAGTTCATTTCTCAATTAAATATGAAAGCAAATTTTATGTAATTATTTGAAAGAATTATTTGAAAACAGGTGGATTGGACGAATTGGTCCGGTCCACTGGCCTGCCAGCTCCCCGGATTTGACCCCCTTGACTTTTTCTTGTGGGGTTTTATAAAGGCCCGAGTGGTGGCGACCTCTTCACCTTTAGATAATATGAAAGACCGAATCCGCTTTGCCTGATTATTAGTGACAACTAAAATGTTACAACGGGTACGAAACTCATTTAGAAAAAAAAAGAGTGAAGAATAAGAAAGAGTATGAAAGGGGGAGATTTCGAAAAACTTCTCAGGCATGACGAAGGATAAATAAGTTGAAATTAAATAGTAAATATTTTCTTTTTATTTTATAACATAATAAATCATAATTCCGTAACCAAAAGAGCAAATCAAAAAATATTGATTTGAATTTTATGAACAAGAGTATCATCCCATTTAAAATTCCAAAGTTATCCCTCATCCCTCAAAACATAGAGAGGAGATAAAATGTCAAAAATATGTTTAAATATCCATCCCCCTGTTAACTCCCCAAAATTTCATGAAAATATTTTAAACAGTTTTCGAGGTATCGCCTTGTAACAAAAAAAAACCCACCCTGTAGAAAAAGCACAAATTTGTGAAAAATATTCTTACTAGGGGCATGTTTTTCCTTTCTCGTGTTGATAGTTGTTTTTATCCTCTCACCACTACTACCACTAGAACAACCACATACAATTAAAGTGGTCTATAGCATGTTCAGGGCCGCGTTAAGACATGTTGATACCCTAGGCATATTTTTTTGCCGCCCCCTAATATAATTAAAAATTTAAATTAACATAACAGCATATTTTTGCCGCCCCTCTAAAGACAGTCGCCCTAGGCAGCTGCCTTTCTTGCCTTATGGATAAATCGGCCCTGAGCATAAGTTTTTAACACCATGGTAGACTCTGTTTTATTAGAAGTACAAAGATAAAACTTAACATAGGTAAACTTCAGAGTTGAAAATCATTGCACCCCTCGTAATAATAATTTTTTTTTCCTTTTTATATATACCAAGTGTAAAGGTGACATACATTTTCTGACATTCTGACAACTTTATAGTCACAATTTTAAATGCATTATTTAGGTATTTTTTGGATCTCCTTTGGCATATTTAGCAAATTAAAACAATCTTAATACTCTAAAATTCACCTATGTTAAGTCTATACTTCTAATACAACAGGGTCTAAGATGGGGTTAAAAATGTAACGTGTTAATCCTGTGGTACGCTTTAAAAAAATGCAGTCTATACAGGGTGTCCGAAAAGTCTTAGTATGGGCAAATAATATCTTCTCTGTTTGTAAAGATAAAGTTACCCAAGTTTTAGTGTATGTTATTGGTTAATAAATCTATTTTTTTATGTAATTTAACTTTTTCAACACCCTTGAGGTGTGACGCTAGGGAGTTAAGGTTAAAATTTTTTAATGCAACACGATGACGTGTAGTACCTCATTTTAAAGGTATTTAAAAAACCAATATTTTACCGCAAACCCGAGGTCCGTATCTTAATTTGTTTTTAAATAGTAACCCTGTAAAAATAAAAATTCTGAAAACAACTTGAAAATTTAAGTAAGTACCGACTTATTTTTCTTTTATTACTTTTAAAGTTGTTCAAAATGACCACCATGAACTTCAGTAATAAAGTAATAATAACGTCGATTTTGGAACTCACATCTCACATTTTCAAGAATGGAATATGTAAGGTGTTATACTTCTTGGCAGAGTCTCAAAATTTACTTTATTTTACTGTCCAGAAGTTGAGGGTGGTCATTTTAAATAATTTCTAAAGTAATAAGAGAAATAGAGGTACTTCTATGTTTTTTTCCCGATTTTTAATCTTTGTAGGCTTGCCATTTAAAACCGAATTAAAATACGAACCTCGGGTTTACCGTAAAACGATTCTTTTTTGATGACTTTTAAAATGAATCCACACGGCATGGGGTTGCATTTCAAATTTCTGACTTCAACTCAGCGTCACCCCTTAAGGGGATTGAAAAAGTTAAATTACCTAAAAGGTAGATTAATTAACCAATAAGATATACCTACAATCTATCTTTACTTATAGCAAAGATATTTGCCCGTACTAAAACTTTTCCGACGCACTGAATTTGTACCAATGGAACATAACAGGCTTGACCTGCTTGACCACAGAATTTTTCAATGAGACTGGGAAATTCTGTGGCGTGACAATGGTTGGAAAAGTTAGTTTATAAGAAATTCGGGTAAATAATTTTCTATTTGCATTATTTATTAGCGGTGGACAGCGAAGGACAATGATATGAACATGAAATAATTATTTTAATTTTCATTTTAAATTCATGCAGACATACAATTTATACAAAAAAGTTTTTTTTGTGAATTATGTTATTAAAATATATTCAGAATGAACAGTAATTATAGAATTTATCACTGGTTAAAATTTTTCGGTTCATCAGATGGGTTTATTTTCAAGTTGTGGTCTTGTCATTTTCAATAAATCGTCATAAAACTTACAATTATTGTA
Organism: Philopedon plagiatum; assembly: GCA_963971165.1. Taxonomy (NCBI): domain Eukaryota; kingdom Metazoa; phylum Arthropoda; class Insecta; order Coleoptera; family Curculionidae; genus Philopedon; species Philopedon plagiatum. The sequence continues at coordinate 122,231,329 of OZ020192.1, read as the reverse complement.
TTGTGTCTACGATTCGCGTATTTTTACGCGAAAAGTTTCACTTTGCTTGGAGTAATCTTCGGTTAAAAACTAAATATATTTGAATTATTTTTTAAGGGTAAAAAGCGCAGTTTTGTGCACTTGGTTCTGTACCTATTGAAAAACTGAAAATTGGAAAAATCGTGTATACTTATCGCTTAGTTCTATATAAAAAACCAAAACTTATTCGTTAAAATACTAAAAGCACTTAAACAAAAAAATAGTTTAATAAGAACATAAATCAGTTATAACGCAGAGGGAAATACCCCAAATTTAACAACACTTAATTTATTATCTCCTACAACAGCATCTACTTCAAAATCCGCTTGTCGTCCAAAGCCATCCAAATCGTCGTCGAAATCAGCTGATTTGTAATGTTATAAAAATTTTTGAATTCTTGAATCCAAGATATTGGACTCTGAGTGCCTCAGGCGCGGATCTCGTTTGGGGGGATCATTCAGGGAACAGTAATATATTTTTAACTTTCTTATATTTATATTTTAATAGTTATATGTATTATTGATGATTTTGGGGGGGGGGGGTCATGACCCCCTGAATCCACGCTTATAATGTCATAGGACAACGGTCAAATTAGATAGATCTTAGAGACGATAAATAAACGATTCGTAAAAAATGAAAATGAGACTTTTTATGTGCCCCACGTTGGGCACCAAAACAGTGAATTAAGAACAAAATACCATCAATAAGCAAATTTTAGAATTATTTTACACCAATATACCTACACTACAACATAAAACTACAAGTTTCAATTCCAGTTTCTTCAAAATAGAAAATTTTTGTTCGTCTCTAATTAAAAGTAAGACATATCTTTAATATGGAATTATAAACTTTTCCTGCGGGACACCTGCTTTTTACGTTTATTAATCTTCTGCCACTTAGAACAAAAGTAACGTTTCCTGAAGTGTTTGTTTGGTTCGATTTTGGGTGAATCTGATACGCTACGAAATTTCTCACTACGTAACCACAATCAACTGGATTAATTAAAATAGTATGCACTAATAGAACCGATAATGTAGCTGCTAAAAATGACATCTGCATTTCAATAACAACGTATTTACGAGAAATATTAAAAAACGACTTTGTTTCAAAATAGATACACGTTGTTACATCATGTTGCGGTTTTTAATAGAATGAGTATTTAGTACCGAGCTTTAATTATCATAAAATCGTGAACTTTGACATTGTGGTATTGAGCGCATTCTTATAAATATGTTTATTATATACAATACTTTTCGTACAAGCGTAAATAAACAAGCAATAGAAAACAAACTTTATTTAAATATATTTACATAAACTTAAAACTTTATAACGTTTTATTTATATTATTTGCCAATTCGCACACCGAAGGATGCTGATTTAGGGCGTTCATGTAAATATCCAATTCGTCTTCACTGCTTTCATTTCGCGCCAATTCTTCGCGTATAATTTGATCTTCATCTGGATCTTCACTGTCAAAGTATTTGTCTTCTGCGTCGTGCTCCATCTCCGCCATATTATCGTATCTAAAAGAAACAAATAATTTCAAAAAAATAATAAACACTAAACATGATGCACTCACCTCGAATTATCATCAACAGTTGAATAATCAAAAAACTCTTCATCTTTACCATCCAAAAAACTTTGATACACTGTAGTGTTAAATTCCTCTCTTAGCAAACGTCTTTCAGAAGCTGTTATCATTGGAATGCGCTTTTTGCTTTTTGTGGCCTAAAATATGAATATGTAGGTATTTGCTCTGGTAAGAATTTACTGTAGAAGATATACAGAATCTATTTGAGTAGCCCTGAAAGCTTAGATAGTTACGAACGCTCTGTATACTTTGTACTGTAAATTTTAAAGAAGTTTTATTATTACAGTCATTTTGTGTTCTTCAAACTCTCCCCACATGGTCGTAGATGGTCTAGCGCTTTTAGTGGAAACTGATATTTCATCGATAGGCCTTTCTTCATCGGACGAATCACTTTCCTCCATTTGACTTTCTTCTTTTTGTTGCTGCACTTGCCTTGAAAGAGCAGCGTTATCTCTAAAAATGTGAAGTTTAGTTTTAGATGTACAGGTATTATTACACATATTAATCATATGGGCCACGATTTTACAAATCGTACGTCTAGAAGTCTTCGTGATTTTCAATTGGTTGGAATTTTTTTTCAAATAATATACATGAAATTAGCCAACACGTGTAGATATCTGGAGTTTAAAAAAAAAGTTTTTTTCGGGTGTCTAATAATCCACCAAAAAATAAAATTGGGAATCTCTAGGTCCAAAGATATTTATTATTTTCAGCACGCAATCAGAAAGGCTACACAACAATAAATAAAACGGCGAGAGAACGGTAATCATCTGATGATTAGAACAAGAGATAATGAATTTAAAATGTGACAGAAACAAATAAACAATTAAAATTTATAAAAGACATAACTCGGAATACACATTTTTCAAAAAAAATTGCCGATACACGTATCGACTCAAATAATGAAGAGAAACTAAAAAAAAAATTTTGTCACATTTTAAAAATTACAAATCCGTACGATTTGTAAAAGTAGCTTTAAATAAATCAAAACTCGATGTTGAAAAAATTCCAATTTTCCAAACCTTTCAATTCCTTCCATTAAAATCTTCACAAAAGTGACATCTGCGTTTATTTCAAATTTATCTCGTTCTCTCTTTTCTTCATCGCTCAAATACTGGCCAACTAACTGTTCATAAAGCAAGGGATGTCTCTTCATCATTTCTATTTCAGAAAAATAGGAATCTCCTTTAATCATTTCTTGTAGAGCTTCATACCTGGAAAGAACGATAGAAGAATTATTCGCCATTCTGTCAACAAAGCAGCAGAGAAACATCTAAAATTAATGAAACGCTAAGTAAAAAATGGGAATGAAGGTAAAGATTAATAAAAAGTAACGATTACTTAGGAAGATATTAAACTAGCTATTGATTGCGGTGGTAACCAAATTGCGATATCGATACGTAACGTATCATACCTTCTATTTTTGATTTCTAGTTGCCTTTTACTATTAGCAGAATTCCTTTTCAAATCGTTAAGAATAATTCGTATTTCCTCAAATTCAACAAATCCATTTTCTTCTTCAGTAAACTGATCAAAGAACCGTAACTGTTTAGCGGTTAAGTACTTTCCAAATTTCATGAGAAAATTTAATTTATTTTTATTAAAAATGTTCAGTCCTATTTGCGTTTTTTCACTTTCATTCGGTTCTGATTCACCTCTTTGTTGGCTTTTAAAAATGACGTCTGAGTTTACAACTAAAGATCTTATGATATTGTCTAGTTCACTTGATACTGTCATGTTGGAAGATTCTGGATTTATTTTGTGGTTAGCAGTATAGTCAGATATCTCAGTTTCCATCCTAATACGTCCCTAGAAATGAAAAATATATTGTAAATAATATTATTATCATGTTTTAGACATCTTCTCCATTTCCAGTAGAAAATTGCGTTAGTTAAGTTTACAGATACAGACACACCCACACAATACCAAAAATTATTATTATTATTAAAATGTTGTGCGAATCTGGAAAATCAGTTTTGTGCTTTCAAATCCAAATTGCCGGTTTTTATTTCGTGTACTGCGTCACGTAATACTCCTGAAACGCCTCGATCTGGCTTACTAATGTATGCTACAATGTATTTGCAGTAAGCATATGGATCCAATATAAACTGGATGTCCATGCTGGATCTTTGCAAAGAAACTATTTCTTCATTAAAATGATTTACATAACACTGATCGAGGATTCGTTTCAGAAACATGGTCGGTTTTCGTATGTTGTATTGTATTATTGATAAATAGTCTTTCTTTTCGAGATTTAATGAGTTTAGAAAGACTTCAAGTCATGGAATTTTTCTTATTTAAAAAATCCCAAATTTTAAGGTCCTTTTCTTTCATTTGATTTAAAAAACCTTCATCATTACATTCTAACGGTTCTAGTATTGTAGTACCTACAATCCATGGGTAGATACGGTATACCATATCTACACATGAACTTACCTCTAACTTCTCGTCTGCTTGACTTAGTGTGCTTGTGCATATTATAATTAATAATATCTTGAACACTTACCAGTTTACTGTTACAGGTTATATATTGGTCAGCAAAATTAGAACAAATCTTGCCACTCTCAGGTACTACAAATTTTAAAGTGGCATTTTGTGAAAGAATATCCTTAAAAATACACAGATACGATTGAAGGTTGTCGTTTACTTATCAACGCGGCATCGACTCGCCTATATATATACCTGGTACCGCCTCTACATTGGATGAGGCTATCCATTGCTTCTAGGTAGGTGCACTGGTTAGAAACTCTATAAGAGCAATTGAAACCGGGCGTGCCTAGGCAATGCGGAGGTGATATGAGGTTGATAAATGAATGACAACCCTAAAACTACCCCGTTAGTGCTAGTGAATAAATTCAGGTGAGAGGTTTGTTTTCTTTTATTATCCATTACAAGTTGTAATGGATAATAAAAGAAAACAAACCTCTCACCTGAATTTATTGTAATTTACAACCTAATGATGAGTTATGTTCTACAATTTTCAGTTCAGAGTATGGTAATTTGTGTTCAATAACAAAAAGTTTTTAAATCATTTGAATCTAAAATCTGGAATGTAGTGACAATACAAACACGACTTTAATTTTTACCTAACCTTACTTTTTTGTTTTGTTGCTTTTATGGACCAGGTATAGCTTTTTTAAAGTTTCTCACCATTTGTTCACTCAAAACAATAAATAACAATATGTAAAAATTTATTACCATTTAGAAAAAAGTAGCCCTAGTGTTAATATAAGAGTACAATTTATTTCTGAAGTCAGCTGCATACATACCCTTCTTCTGCCACTAGAAAAAGGCAAACTGAAGGCGATTTTTTACTTTATTATTCTCAATAAACGTTAATAAGAAACAACAAAGCCTTAAATAATATTTTTATTGAAAAATTGTTAAAAAAACATCATTATTAATACCGGGAACTTTTAACCTCATAGTACTTATATTCTATAATTAAGTATTTGTACAGAAATACTTAAAAAAAGTTTTACTTACCAATAGAAAAATCCATTTTTAAAAGATCTTATCAAGCAAAATTGGCAATCGGAAATATGGGTTGTTGAATGTTGACGATAATGCTCACCCTAAAAAACTAACAGAGGTAATAGAAAATTGTAAATCGTTACAGTCCCTCCATTTATAATTTACCTCGTCAATTATTTATATTACAAATATCCAAAATGACAGATTATAGCTTATAAACTAATAAATAAATGGTTTATTTATTGATGTTTCTGTTTATTTTCTGTTCATGCCACAATGTCACAAGTCACAAGTCAGTATTCACATCAGTTCAACCACTTTCACGTTGTGCACATCTGCGATCTGCGTCGTGCGGTCGTGCGTCTGCATCTGCCTCTAACGCCACGGTTTCGCGCCCGTGCACAGCTTTAACCTTTTAAAGGTTTCGTTATCACCAACACTACTAGCTTCGGTAGAAGGATTTTAGAGGGCGCTAGCTGAGCAAATGTATCAGAAATGCATAGATTTAAGGCCATGGTCTTGTAAAAAGAGACAAACTCTATTTATTACTGAAATACTGAACCCAACTAAATAGTACTAAATAAGTAATAAGACATAGTAAAATTACGAAATTCTGACTTAGTGAAAGAACCCGCGAAGCGCGAAGTGTATTAAAACATACATACATACGTACATAATTTTTTTTAGTTTTTACTAGATATCTGTAAATTTCCCCAGACCATCAGATTTCAAATTTTTGGATTATGGTATTAGGCCTATCTAATGCACTTAGTGAAATGTTCTTGTGATAGTGATTTAAAAATACGAAAAATGGTATTGTTAAAAACCTCTTTTGGGCCACAGAAAAAAAGTTGCATGAACTTGTAGTAGTAGCTTGACTTTATTACTAATCCGAGATATTGACCACATTTTCAGAGACAACCTGTATACGTTATCTAGTTGAATACCACAAGAAAAATGAAACGTGCTCAATAAAAAGTCTGTGTTAGTATGTCAATACATACCTACTCGCACTAACTAATTTATATAAGGCAAGTTTTTCGTAAGGCAAAAGAATTGTGGCGTTTTCTTACTTTGTATGTTTGCTCTCTTCTATCAGAATACGCTTTTTTCTAGGAAAAAAAATGTTAAAGTCAAAATATGGCAAATTAAGTTGGCAACCACTTTTCTTCGTATTAATTATGTTCGTGTCATCTATAGTTGCAGATGCAGTTGTCATCACTTTGTCTTTTACAAAACCCCGCAAGAGAAAGGCAAGGGGGGTCAAATGGTGGGACCTAACGGGCCAGTTGAGCAATAAACTGAGAAATTCTCAACTGACTTACGTAAAAATAACGCATTTCCATGGAAACGAATAATAATTCTGAAATAAGTGAACTTGATTTATTGGTAAAATTTATTTTTTTTTAAATTCAATTAAAATTTATTTAACCATAATTCCGTAACCGAAAGAGCTAGTAAAAAAATGTGTGTACATACGTTTTTACGCAGATTCGAATTTTATAAATAATAGTACATCATCCTATTTAAAATTCCACCCATCAAAATAAAGAAAGGGGGTAAATGTCAAAAATATGTTTAAATATGTCCCCCCTTTTCGCTATTAACTCATCAAAATTTCATTAAAATAATTTAATCCGTTTTCGAGATATCGTCTTGTAACCCTCTAAAAACCTCACCCTGTATAGAAAAAAAACTAACTACGACTTTTATATCATTTCAAGCATGTAGATATTATTGAAATATTATTATGCGCAAAATTTTTTAGGGTTCTGTGGAAACCTGAATAAGAAACCTCACAAATTGAAAAAATTTGCTATGGCGCCCAACGAGTGGCAAAATAAAAACTTTGTGATTTACTTTTTTTCGTAAATCTTTTCTAGATCTGTAATTTTCAAAAAGTATCATTTAACGGAATTCCTTATAAAAATAACCTTGTAAATGATATGTTGGGGGAAAGGTGAAATTATTATATTTTTTGCTGGAATACCATTTGTGCAGGATAATGTAAAATATATTAATATTTCATACAATGTAATGATGTTTAACATTTTTTTAAAATTTAAACATAGCGACTGGGCAATTTTTGGCAACGCTATTGTTAGCTGCTTATCCCACAGACCTAGTTGTAACTTATATTTTAAAAGTAAAAGCTCAATATACAAGGAACGAATTCAAATAAAACAAAATAATATCTATATAGAATAAAACTCGTTTTAAAACACCTGTGTGTACTATATTTTGTTTATTATATCTACTACTTAGTAGCAAACGCTGTTAAAAAGGAAAACATAAGATGAACCGAGTGCCACAACTTTTTTAACATTTGTAGCATCTTATAATAATAAATTATGCCAGTACAATAAACTCAATAATTTATTAGTTTTATTTAGTACAGGTAGGATAGCTAAATATAATACCTAGTTCTTAAGAGGGTACTCCTTTCATAAATTGTTGTTAAGGTATCATTTAAATATATAAACAGTTTTGTCTCTATCTCTATCAAAATGGCATGACAACAATTCGTAGGTTTCTTATGCAATAAAATCGCATGTTATACTTTTATTTACTTTTTATTTGCGCAAAAATATTGTCTTAAAAAATCTAACATTACATATCTTATAAAGTGAATATTCTGCCTTGTCAGTTCAGAGTAGTGTATTGTTGACAAATGATGTAACATCTCTATTATTTTGGGCTTTCTACCATTGTTGCTTACTTACCTATTTGCTAGAAAAAAACAATTATTTTTCGCGATAGAATCTCTTTCATGAATGATGAATTCTATAGCGAAAAGTTATCGGTAAAGCAACCATGTTCAAAAACTAATAGTAAATATGTTACCAGTTTACTACTCACTAAATGATCTTATACCATAACAGATCTCAATAGCGGTGTTCGGTAATTCAATGTTTTCTATTGTTTTGCTCAGAATTTTTGACAGGCACATGACTCATTGTTGTAATCAGTACGACTGACCACGTGCCTGTCAAAAATTCCGAGCAGAACGATGAAAAAAATTGAATTAGGTACCGAACGCCGCTTATCACTTAAATATCTAAAAGACTTTCTTAATTCTCTATGGCAACATGGAATATCTTAACACCCCACTTTCATTCATAAAAGTTTGAACATCCACTTTTTAAAACACTATAATGGCATAAATAAAGCCTCTCAAAAATCACTTCTTTAATGTTTTAAATTTTCTAGCCTCTTCAACAATACCCTTATGGTACTTTTCACTCGTTGCTTCTTTACTGTTAACCACTTCGTAACCCACCTCCAAGTCAGTTTCCTGCATGTCAACATCACTTCTCTTCAACATTTCTTGTTCTCCTGCACTAAAATCTATAGCTCCTAGTCCAGTTTGTACAACATGCTTCAAAGTCTGAAGATTTCCAGTTCGAGCCTGTCTTCGCTTAGCTATAGTTTTCGATTGAGCTAAGAAATCTTCTTTACTTTCAAATCCGTGTAAGTGCATGATGTTGTAGTCTAATTTTAGACCTTTCTGGTAAGGTATTTCGTTCGTTTCTTGCACCATTATTCCATCTATCTGCTTAGCGGGCTTGTAAGTCTTTACTTTTGAGTGACCCTGTATTATTAGATACAGTGGACCTCTCATAGGTTCCATTGGTTGCCTGTAATGTTTGAACAATGGGTCAGTGGTTAAAGTTTGCATGGTGGTCACAACTTCTGTAGAAGTTACCATAGTTGTAGGGCTAGGTGGTCGTAGAGTCGTCACATCAGGAAAATCAATCATCGTTGTAGTAGTTTCCGAGAAAATTGTTGGCAAAGTCGATATGGCCAACGAATTGTCAGGTTTCGGAGTAGTAACGAATATATTTGTTATTGAGGAACTGCTCCCTATAAGATTTGTAGAATGCAAATCTGTCTTAACGTGTTCTTTTTTCAGAATATTAGCTACAGGGTTGGTAGGTTTAAAAATTACCGAGCTTTCAGTAATCGGGAATGGTTTGAGCGATCTAGTAACATCAGGACCATCATTGGGAGAAGGATTGGGATACGTAGGATTTTGAGTAAATGAGGCTGCAGTAGTGGACCTAGTATACACGGGACTTTGAGTAACAGGTGGGGGTTTCATTGTTTCCATATCTCTTATAATTTGCATATTTATAGGAGGCACTTTAGAGGCTTTAAAACCCTCCGCATGTGGGAAGATTATTGAAACAGGGTGTATATTATTTATACCCACTCCCATGTGATGCATTTGTGTTTCAGGCTTTTCTGTTTTCAAGTAAGTATTAGCTAGCTCGTTGTCGTGCTTAACAATATCCTTAAACATCACTCGATTCTCACTCAATGGTGGTGGAGTGACATAATTAATATTGTGGTTACTGTCTGATGCTTCCAATATTTTATTTGTAAGATTTTGAGGAGCAAACTGAATCTTTATTAAGGGTTTTGGTGGACTTAGATTTGGATTGATCATAGAGCTATTTTTATTTGACTCCGTTGTTGAAGGTAGTTCCCAGCTTATAGAAGGGACAGATTCAAACTCTTTTTCATTTCCAAGACTACTTGACTGATATATAAGATTTGATTCTTGCACAGTTACGCCATTTGGTCGTTTCGGCGGAATGGTAGATGTAAAAATCTGACTCTTTGCTGGTAATGGTTGGCTTAGGGTAAATGGCTCGTAAGACACAGGGTTCTGAGGTACTGGAGTTGTCAGTACGTGCTCGGAATACTGATTTATACTGCCAGGATCTTTGCTTACTATAGGCGGTGGCATCAGGACCGTGTACGGAACTCTAGACTCCTTAAAATAGGTGTTTCGGTCAAACACTTTGTTGGCCAAAGACGTAATGGATGGTATAATTTGTGACGTCATCGACGGAAAGTAATTGGGGCGAGCAATTCGTTGATTGGGGTGGTGATTATAGTGATTTGGACCATTTTCTGGATAATACTTGGAATATGGTTCATATACAGTATCCCGTCTATCATTTGCTGTAACTGAAGGCTGATTTGGAGCATAAACGTGTCCAGTATTCGTAGCAGGTTTTTTAGACGATACTCCAAGTAACAAAATTTCTGTTTTTTGTCCTTTGTCTCCATTGGGATTGGGATTGGCTTGAGGGCGGGGTTCGGGGTCCATCCAATAGTGAACGTGATCCAAGACGGGAGGAACGTAATCAAAAGTTGGGTCATTTTTAAGCGGGTCACCGCGTCCTAGTGGTTTCCATTGGTTGTAATCCATCCGTGGTGAAAAGAGGGACTTTTGTGCTGAAACAAATAGAAGAAAATTAAGAAAATAAGATTATTAATCTGAATCTTAACGAAGGAATTGTAACAAAGTAGGTAAAAAAATGTTTTGCACATTTTTAAAAAATGAAGAAGAATGTTTGGTTTGGTATTCTAAGGGTGTCATCTGGAAAATTTGACAATAGATTTATGTTTGCTTGGATATCTTTACCTACATTATTATATAAAAAGAAATGATTGCTAGATGCTATAAGAAGTTGATTTAATAGGTAGTTACTACTTTTTATTTGGATTTTTTTTGGTGGAATATTTTTTAATATATTACGTCTGACCATCTTACCATTTCTTGGATGTATCACTTCTCCATCTAACGCCAAAGAAGATGCTACTTGAAGCATAAAAACCAAGAACCATTGATTCTTCCATCTGCTTTTTTGTCTCATGTTCTGAAAATAAAAACCCAATTTAAGTGTTTTGGTATACCTAATATATATATATATATATATATATATATATATATATATATATATATATATATATATATATATATATGTACATATAGTATATAGGGTGTGTCAATATTGTATCGACAAATTTAAGCAGATGATTCCTTGACCAAAAATAATAAAAAAAAGTTCCAAATAATATAGGTCAGGAAATGTTTTGTTTCCAATATATTATTAAAAATGAGTACGTGTGTTACATATTAAAGTACCTACATAATTAACCTATTGTCATTTAGAACTATCTACAGTATTTTTTTGAGGGTCACAACCATTTTGACTCCCCCCCGCCTCCCTCTTTTTTTTTGATCCGACACTGATTATCCTTTTGTATAAAAACAACTTTTTTGGTTTATCTTTTAACTTTTCCATTAATTAACATGATTTAAAGTAGGGCCAAATTTGTAATCTGGTCAAATAAAAAATAATTTATTCACCTAGTAAATTTTAATTTAGTTATAACAAAACATAGTAACGATAAAAGCATGTTCACAAAAATTGTTCAAAATTCCTTTTGTGAACATGCTTTTATTGTTAATATGTTTTGTTATGACTGAATTAAAATTTATTAGGTAAATAAATAATTATGTTTTATCTGACCAGATTTAAAATTTGACCCTACTTCAAATTATACAGGGTGTTTCATAATTGAATGCTGATCCTTAAGGGTGATAATCCTTGGATGATTTTAAGAAAAATTCTTTATATGAACATAGGTCCGCAACAGCTTTATTTCTGAGATACAGGGTGTTGAAATTTAAGAAAAAAATCTGTTTTTCTTCAATATCTCTAAAACCGCTTTGTATTTTTGTTTTAAATTTTGGTAGGTGCAAAGTACGCTTAAAAATACATTTTCTTCAGGATAAAGGTTTTTTTAATTTTCATCAGTGGCGTCCCTGTTAACATGCCCTGCAATATTTTTAATCAAAAAAATGATACGCCACTGTTTTTTTTTAAATAAATGTTATTTTTATAATTGCCTTCTATCTTCTCATAAAAATGGTCTCTTGACTTTTTTTTATCCGGCGTACGGTTTTCGAAATAAAGTTCATTCATTTGCTTGTCCCTATGTGATTTTATCTAGTAGTCTCAATTTCACAATTTGTGGTAACCTAAGCATCTAGGCTAGATTTTTATATTTTATAGTAACTATTATTTAGTTCTAATAATTAAAGCCGTTAAAGAGTGGGATTATTTTGTAGGCTAGAAACATCTAGTATGCTAACAACACATTTCGTTGTTTTATAAACGCAAACAGTTAATTTAATTTTGGTATATTTTGTCCAAAATGGTTAAGTTTTTACAAATAAAAAATGTGTTTTTATGCGTGCTTATTATTAGAACTAAATAATAGTTAGTTACTATAAAATATAATAATCTAGCCTAGATGCTTTGATTACCACAAATTGCGAAATTGAGACTACAAGAAAAAAATCACATTGGGACAAGCAAATGAATGAACTTTATTTCGAAAACCGTACGCCGGATAAAAAAAAGTCAAGAGACCATTTTTATGAGAAGATAGAAGGCAATTATAAAAATAACATTTATTTAAAAAAAAACAGTGGCGTATCATTTTTTTGATTAAAAATATTGCAGGGCATGTTAACAGGGACGCCACTGATGAAAATTAAAAAAACCTTTATCCTGACGAAAATGTATTTTTAAGCGTACTTTGCACCTACCGAAATTTAAAACAAAAATACAAAGCGGTTTTAGAGATATTGAAGAAAAACAGATTTTTTTCTTAAATTTCAACACCCTGTATCTCAGAAATAAAGCTGTTGCGGACCTATGTTCATATAAAGAATTTTTCTTAAAATCATCCAAGGATTATCACCCTTAAGGATCAGCATTCAATTATGAAACACCCTGTATACTGCCAAATATCAGCCGAACCGTATAAGATATGAAAAAAGTGCAATAGATAACAAAGTTAAAACAAAAACATTGTTTTTATACAAAAGAGTAGTCAGTGGCGTATCAAAAAAAAGTTCAGGGAGTCAAAGTGGTTGTGACCCCAAAAAACTGTCACCCTGTAGATAGTTCTAATGCAATTTTTTTGGACGCATTCTCTGATAATTCTCTTTAAGTGATCTATGTTGTCGAAAGGTCTGTGGGCATACATTTTCTTTAAAAATCCCCATAAGAAAAAATCTAAGATAGTTATATCTGGTGACCTTGGTGGCCAAGCAAATTCTGACCTCCGTACACTCCACCTCTGTGCGAATCTCCGGTTAAAAAATTCTGTCACTCTTGCAGAGCTGAGACATGGAGCACCGTCATGTTGGAACCAAAGTGTGTTTCTTATATCCAGTGGCAGTCGATGAAAAAATTAAAATAATTCCGTGTTCAAAAAGTTCAAGTAATTTCATATTCAATCACTTTTTAGTTCTGGACTATACTTTCTTACGTTATTGTACTTTGCAATTAACATTATACAGAGTTTTCCTTCTACAGTATTCATCGTTTTTACTTTTTTTAATACCCCGTATATGCTGGGTCAAAAGTTTTAATTCGAGTGCGATTTTCTCAACAAGCAGAATTTTTTTATGAAAAATAACTTTTTTCCGTAAGGTCAAAAATAAAAAATTTCCCATCTGACAAGATGGTTTCTCGACACGCTGTAGACAGTACATCAATTATTTCTTCATATTCAAACTTTATGCAATTTATAAATGTTAATTTTATTATAATAAAATGCATTTTATGAATATTTTACTAAAAATGTGTTCCGGTAAGACACTTTTTTTTTAATTTAACAGTTAGTTTCTTATATTTGATTCAGTTTTTTGCACAGCATATGGCAATATTAGTTGGAGGAATACTTTCATTAGCTCATTATGAAGCTGCATTATTAGATAATTATGATTTCTATTTAAAACTATAGTGTACCAGATATTTTTGTTTTTTTCCAAAATTGGTTTTTAATATCCGTGGGAAAACGACATGTCTCGATAAACAAAATCTTCTAATGGATTGTATAAAGGCTGTCAGAGAAATTAATAGTTTGTCGTGTATCTAGTGGAAAAAGCCTCGAACGACTTTGAAAATTGCTTGCTAAGGCACCAGCCGAGACCAGCAACATAGGGTCTGGGAATGTGACTTTTCCCACTAGGTAGGAAAATCGATAGGAAATATTAAGTCTTTGTTTAATTTTGCATAGAGTATGTCTCATTTTATGCACAAATAACTGATGCCTTGAAATTTCTAATAAAAATTGGTCGTGTAATCATGAAAACGTATCAATTTTATATTGTCCAACTGACGCATGTAAATTTAATGTGTTGGTTTTTTCATAAATTCAAACTGTCATATAACGTAAGATCAAAAAAAACATCCTCAAAGCATGCGGTGGAATCAGTCACGCATGTCTTGAATTATAACTCTTGACAGGTAACATAGGTAAAAGGTATAATATGTGAATGAAACAAGAGTGTCAAGTTCTGAAGTTTTTATTTTTAAGGAAACTACATTATTGTCATTGTCACTGCATAATATAGAATTAAAAAATCATATACAACAAAGACCCTAAAAATTATAAATTTAAACTAAATGAGAGACGAGTCCACCTTCTACTTTCAAACATGTTCTCATTCTTCTTTGTACAGCATCAAAAACATTCCTGAGCACTTGCGGGGAGATGTTAATCTCCTGAAATTTATTTGTAATTCCATCCCGTAGGTCTTCTAAATTTTCACAAGGGGTTTTGAAAACCGAGTTTTTAATGTGTGTTTATAAAAAAAGTCGCGCAGGACCGTGGTGGCCACCTAACTGGCATATATTACGACGAATGATTCGGTCTTCGAAAAATTCTTCCAAAAATTTAAATTATCACGTGAATTGAAGCACTGTCGTGCTGGAAGTAGCCTTATCGCATCTCCATCGTCTAATGCGTGTACAAAATTTTCTAAAATTTCATTACGGTATCGCGCCGCATTGAGAGTCCCTTAAAAAAATCGGTACAATTAACCTTCTTTTCGATCTGACCGCCCACACGCCAACTTTCTGGGTATACAGATGCTTCTCTATATGTGGATGTGTGGATGTTCAGAACTCCACATTCTCATTTGATGAGAATTTACATGACCATGTCTCGTCAATAAAAAAGGTTTTTTCAAATACGTTTTCATTATTATGCAAATTACTCATAAACCACTCTAAAAATTGCATTCGCTGCGGTTTGTCGTTTGGTAACAATTCTTGCACTGAGCTTTTTCGAGAAAATCTTACCGGTGAAATTTTCTTGAACTTTTTGAACATGAAATTATTTGAATTTTTTCATCGACTACCACTGGATATAAGAAACACACTTTGGTTCCAACATGACGGTGCTCTATGTCACAGCTCTGCAAGAGTGACCGAATTTTTAAACCGGGCATTTCCACAGAGGTGAATTAGACGAAGTTCGGAATTTGCTTGGCCACCAAGGTCCCCAGATATAACTCCCCTAGATTTTTTTATGGATATTCTCAAAAGGAAAAGTCTATGCTCACAAACCTAGACCATTTAAACAGAATTATCAGAGAATGTGTCCAAGAAATTTCCCCTCAGATGGTTAGAAATGCAGTCACGACGTAAAATAGTTTGTATGGTGTGAAAACCGTAAATATTTTTGATTTGAATGTTATTTTCTCAACAAGCATAACTTTTTTAGAGAAAAACTTTCACCTTAAAGTCCAAAAAATTAAAAAGTTTCCCATTTGTTAAGATGGCTTTTCTGGACACGCTGTATCGTGCAAGACATGACTATTATGGTCCAAATTACTAAAAATTTAATTGTATTTTATCAATTTTGACGGCTATATTAAATTTAATAAAAGATTTCTAGATAATAAATTTAAATTTCACTTTGAAATATTCTTTTACTACTAATATTTCTTTAAATTCGAACGTGTGGTTTTAATAGCTATAAAAATTAATAAAATTTCTACAACTTGTAAAAATGCACGCTGTAAAAAACCAGGTGTTCTTCAGACATAAAACTACAAAATCAAATACAATAGCCATCAGCTAGATATAAATTATTTCCTCAGATTATGTAGCAAGGAACAGATGCATTTGTTTATATATTTTGCGATTAACAATACCTTACTTCACAGTCCTTGCAAGGAGTGGGGTGTGTTAAATAGATCCTGAATAGAAACATTGCCAAAATGGATAAACAGCATGTTTTCATCCATTGACATTTAGCAAGAGGTGACGCAGCCGTTCATTCATAACTAGCCTTTTTATTTGTTTTGTTAGAATAAAGAACGACCGATATAAACCCATCTCCGCGGGCCACCGTAATGACTTTCCGGGCCGTGTATATTCCACCGAGCAAACTTCTAAAAAGACAGTTCCGAATGAAAAAAATTCATTTTCCACACACTTGACACTGACGCACCATTTAGCACAGTTTATGGTTAAAGTCCTTTTAGGAAAAACCAAACATCACTTTAAATTTCACTACAGTTAAATTAATATTTAAGCTATTTTGTTATTTTTTTTACTCTTTACTCTCTCATTTTTTGAAAGAAGATCATAGGGTTTTAAATGTTAAATTTTTTACACCCTATAGCTTCCCCGCTCTCCAGATTTATGTTCTCGTGTGCGCACGACCGGCGTGGGTTCGGGTATGTACGAAATCGTGACCGACGGAATTTAGGCCACCGCAGGGGTGTGTGGCCGTCATATTTTAACAAGTTTACAATTATTTCAAACACTGGCCATGTTTTATTTGCAACATGTGAGCTTTAACTCACTTTGGATCCTTTTGGGAGAACTTACTTTACATATAAAAATACACAGGGTGTCCAAATTCAAACCTTAATATTCGGTTCTAAATTTTTGCGTTCTGCTTATTAATTAGGAAAATAAAATGGGTTTCCGTTATTCGTAATTAAGGCCGAACTTTGTGCAGAAAGGTATTTATCGACGAGTGAAACTCCCGCGAGCTGAACAGACTAGCGAGATCACAACATGATGCAAAATGTTGCTAAACAGCCCTAGGTCGAATATCAGGAATTAATATAATTTTTATTCCGTCCGTCGCGTCGCGCCGTTTTATTTCTAATTAGACTTGGGAGATATAGCGATTTTTCGATAACTGTTAAAATAGCGATAGTGATTTGAGAATAGCCGTTATTTTTAACGGTGATTTTTCACGACAGCGATTTTTATTTTTAATGCGAGACGGAGCAGCATGGTTACTTTTACGACACTGATATTCGGTATAAATATTGGATAATGCAGCTATACTCGTAATTGAAGGTAAAATTATTACTTGATTTGGTTAGTAACTAGTTATTAGGGTAAAAATAGTATTTTTTGATACGACCAGTGTCAGAGGCGTGGCGAATATTGATCGAAAATGACCTGACAATAAAAATAACCATAAAATTTAACTCGAGCCCAAAATTACCCCTGAACTTTTTACTTCTTGTGCAACCTAAATCCTATCAATATTTTTTCAGTGTACTCTAATTCTTTCTCGGTATCTCTTCCTTCACATCGGCTGAGAATGAATATAGCTCTGTCCATATGTAACTTCCACGAATTTATTAAGAATGGATACTGGATCATTTAACATTCTTTGAAGCCAAAACAAAGCATTCTAAGCGACACTGTAAACACAACTTGTAAACATTGGCCACATCTTATTTTACCTTGTATTTTTGTACAAAAAATACGTTAGAAGCATCACAAGATTTACTAAAAGTAATAAAAGGCCTAACATATTTTATTTTTCTGCTAAATAATAATAAATTTAAGTTAAAAAGGTTTTATTATTTATAGGTTATATTATTTCTAAAGATTTATTTAAAGTCACTCCGAGTCATTTATCAATCTATAAGTCGCACTTTTTCTTTTCTAGTTCATTAGCCAAAGACGTATGTGTAACCGGGTGTTCAGACGTATTTCCTAAGCTCCAACACTCCAATGCTATTTTATCTCTTTCTACTACCATTATTGATTCAATTCCGTATTTCCTTAAAGTTCGTAAACTAGACCTCTGGGGGAAATGTTTTCATAACAAACAACCAATAAACAGGCTTCACGTTGGATACGCTCACGGTATACGGAACATCGAATCCTTCTTAATAAATCCATGGTAACTTCTAATACATGTCGCCAAAATCTACTTGAAATATGCGTCAAGCGCTGCAAGATAGCGGACCTATTATGAAATTGCAATGTCTCAATTTTTGGAATTGTAAAGATAAGACATGAAAAATGCCTAAGAATGAGTACTTTTCCTGAGAATTTTCTCATAATTTTTTTTTTAGGACAGCGGCTCTATACCGTAGAAATAGAAACATTCCTTTACTAAAATTTTATTTTCTCTGACACTTATTTCAAATAGCCTTTTCAGGATCCTACAATAGTGTAAAACAAAACATCAAACCCAACCTGAGAGTTAGTTAGAAGGTTATCTTTCTTAAGATAAGGTAACAAAAATATTATTTCCTCAAACTTGTTACATAGAATTATTGTTGAGAGACTTGGCAACGCAACAATCTAACATAGCTCACTGTTTCTTAAGAAATGAAGAGAATAATGGCAGAGACTAGACAAGGCAAAGCTAGATCAAGTCTAAGATATTTAGATCAAATAGTATTTGACAGAGGTAAGGTTAGCTAATGGGAGACGACCAATTTAGCACAGAATCGCCAACCACAGGGAGTTGTGTCCAACAAATCTCAGGATTAAAGATACCAAGAAAAAGAACCACCTGAAGTCTATAAAATCAATAAAGGATCAAAAAATCTAAAGACAGCAACTGCTTGAAAGTGATTCACAGTGTACGTCGATAAAAAAAGATCCAAAATAAAACCAAATGTTAATACGTATAGTTAAGGTAACCCGATATATAACGTAGGTTCCGCAAAATCTCCTCGGGGCTCCAATTTCCGAATTGACAAATCAAACACCGTGACAGATGGTCATGTGATAGCAGCATCGGTGCCAATTTATGGACACCCACTCAAGTGTCCGCCCACGCTGCAGGTTCGGTTCTCACGGCCGAAACTACGTAATGGGTGGTTCTCCTGGTGGTTCCTCGGAGCTTTATTACTTCTTATAATCGTAAGTTAAGCGTCCTGTCAAGTTAAAATTACCTACATTTACTAATTTTTATGAGATTCAAGAAAAGAAATGGAAAATCAGAATAACGACTGAATGCATTTTCGTGTTTCTTTTTTCTGAGTGGATAGCGCACAAGTTAAAGACAGTTAAAGCAGTCAACAAAACGTCAACATACCGCCCTGATGCAGCGCAGCAATACACGTTACGGTCGGGCACAAAAGCTGGATAAAAATTTGAATTAAAGCAAACTCTTGTGGCTTGTGTAGACTACTGTAGACGTATTGTGCCGATTGTCAAATGTGGAAGATGTCAACCTAATGTTTTGCTGTTTGTGTCTTTGATCGAGTGATATGTTTTTCTAATTTTCATAATAATGAAAACGTATTTGAAGAAAACTTTTTTACTGACGCGACCTCTCTGGGTATGTAAATTCTCAACAAACGAGATTATGGAGTTCTGAAAATCCACATTTTTTTGTAAGGAAGCCTTTGCATTCACATAAAGTTGGCGTGTGGGCGGCCATATCGAAAAGAAGGTTAATTGGATCGATTTTTTAAGGGACTCTCAATTCGGTGCGATACCCTAATGAAATTTTACAAAATTTTGTAAACGCATTAGACGATGAAGAGATGCGACAATGCTACTTCCAGCAGAACTGCCGGCCAAGGACACATCTCCCATTTAGTTTATAGTTTCAATTTATAATTTTTAGGTTCTTTGTTGCATACTTTTTTTTTAAATTCTGTATTATGCAACGGCCATGACAGTAATGTAATTTTCTTAAAAATAAAATCTTCACAGCTTTATTTTTCATGCATCTATACCTTTTACCTAGGTATGCTACCTGTCAAGAGAAATAATTCAAGAAATGCGTGATTGACCCCACGGCATACTTTGAGGACGTTTTTCTTGATCTTATGTTATTTTCAACCATGTGCGAATAAAAAGCGTGAATTCACGAGAGCATAAACTTCCAAGAAGTAGAAGTTTCAGTCATACCGTTTGATGTTGACGTTTGACATTTGACATTTTATGCTGTCGTTTTCTCGATGTAGTTCTGAAACATTTCCTTTATTAGAGGAAATGAAAATCTAGTTTTATTCCTCCTTTTTACAGATAAAGCTTTGTTAGGTACAGTTGCTCTAAAAGGGTGCATGAGTGGTGTTCATTTTTCCTATTTTTATTATATATTTTGAGGGGACCTGAATCCTAAGCTATAATTTCATGTGTGGGGATTTTATTACCGTTCTTTCTAGGGAGGACCCAGCCTAATGGTTTGATCACTCAATTATTCGATTTATTTACCCAATAAAAATTATCTCACGGTGTTTAGAAGTTGACGTTTTGACGGTTCGGAGATGTCCTGGGCCTGTATTTCTGTCCAAGCCTTTGGAGTGGAGGAGTAAACCCCACAAAGAATTATTTTCGATCACGGGATCGACATTTGGCGTTCCAGGGTTCGAGCTTTAAATGACATCAAGATAGGTACCTAATTTTATGATTTCCAAGAAAAGTCAAGTCTTTTGAATAATAATTTTTATAAAGAAAACTGTTTTATGATAGTATCTTAACACTGTAAAGGCGTTGCAACTCCCTAGAGCTAGTTAAAGAATTATCATTTTCTTTTTGGTAAATTCGATTCATATTCTACGATGCCTTTTTTCCTTTTTAAATTAAACATTTAAAGTATTTAGAGAGTTTACTTACATCAGGAATTTTAATTATTTGTAGTGGGCTGTTTGACACATTTATAAGACTCTAAGTGGCTCCACAAATAATATATGTTTTTTGGCTCATACTAGTGCTGTTAAGGAGTGTAGTTCTTTTGGTAAGTACGTAGATAGATCATTAGCATGTGGCAATAATGTGCTAAATTAATAAAACCCCTGAAGTAAACTGCCCGCTATTTTAGAGCTAGTCGATGGCTTGTTATCATACACCTGGACCTTTACAATAACAACTGTTACTGGATGCAAGCCATAATTGTTATAAACTTTGAGAAATGGTACGACAGAGTCAAGCGTGTGAAAAAATGGATTCTTTTCATCCGGAGCTGTCTTTTCACAGGTTTACCTGGTAGAATACAGACGACCAGGAAAGCCATTACGGTGGCGCGAGAAGTCGGAATTATAGCGGCCGTTCTTTGACCTATACACACGCACTAAGTATGAAACAATACAAAAGGCTAGTTGTGAATGAAGGGCTGTGTCTCTTCCTGCTAAAGGTCAATGGGTTAACCTTTAGGATAAATCTAACCTTCAATTTAAACGGTACCTAATAAATCCTGCCCTAACCAAAAAATAAATTTCGTCGGCGCACATTTGAAGTCCAAATTACAAAAATTTATTAATGTTCATAATAAACAACAAAATAACTGAAAAGTTATTAACGGAATAGTACCTTACTTGTAGACAAGGATAGAACAAATCTCCGCCAATTTATAATGTCGTACCCCCTACGGAGTTCCTTTGTCTAACCATTAGCCGTTCTAGGCTACAGAATGGCAAAAAATTACCATATCACTGTAAAAGATATATGGTACAGGGTGCGCGAAAAATTTGCTACTATAAAAATGTGTTTTCTTTATTTATTTGCCACTTTTTAGAAAATTCGTGTTATATAACAAAATTCGCAGTGCCGCTAATGTTTTCATATTTGACAGATAGAGAAGTGATATCGATCAGATGGTATAGCTTTGGAATGGGGCACAATCAGCCCAGTTTGCTTAATATTTATTCTGTGACTTGCACGTTTTTGTCGTGTTTTGACGTCATTTTTAGGCATCTGCCCAAGGATAATCTTTTATCGAATGCCTTAGATTCTGAATGATCTTTATTTTTTAAACTGTTGCTACAATGCATTTAGTTTTATTATTGTGAAAGATATATATTTAGGAGGATGAGATGAAAATTTTCCAGCCTGCTCCAGAGAGAGTTCAATATACCATAATACTGACACGTGGTTACGCAGCCGCGCTCTTTATTTTGGTTTCTTTGCAGTTTGAAAAAAGTTTATTTAAGTAGTTTGTATTTTACAATCGTTAAAGTTTATGAAGTTTTACATTCCACAAATGATGGAAAAAATCGAGGAATATGCTGTAAAAAATATTTCCATACAATTGAAGGTTTATCGCCTAGGGGATAAAAGGTGAGCTTGATACTGCTTTAGGTAAATCAAGCTTCTTCATTTTTATCAATAGGGAATATTTGTATAACCCAAATACATCTGAAATATATATATTTTTTTATAGGGTAGACTGGGGCAAGTGTGAAGCCGTTTCTAATAGTTCAAGTTAATTTTGTTCCTACTCTAAAAGTACGATATTCATAAAAGTGTTTTTGTAAAAAAGTAATGGTTTAATAAGTTTACTTTTTAGAATGCATACGGTACTTATCAATTATTTTTCAGGGTTTAAGATTTTAATGATTATATTTTTTTGGGTACCGAAATTTTACACTTACCCCAAAAAGGGAAAGTGTAAAATCGGAATACAATTGACAAGAATGTTCGAAAAAAGGGTAATGGGAAAGTGTAAATAAAGCTTCTATCGCCCATGCCAATTTTTCTTTTGGCAGAATTAAAAAAAAAATTAAAATCTGGGAAGTTATGAACTTTTTATTTTTAGTAATAGTTAGCCAAACAAAACATAAAAACAGAAAATTAAAAAATATCTGTTAAAAATAATAACTCATTCAAAATAACACTTAAAAGTTTTCTAATAACGAAAATAATATCTGTATAAACTTATTTATCTATACAAAACCCAATGTTTTGCCTTAATCTCTAAAACAGTAGGTATTTTTCTTAATAATCAACTAAAACAGAAAACAAACTTAAAGTTTAAACATTGTATCCCGCAAATTTCACATTAAAATGAAAACCTCCTCGACGTGTTCGTACGGGTTCACTATCTGTAAAGAATAAAAGCTTGAAGTGTCGGTGACAACGAACGTCAGCATTCCCGAAAAAATTAGGCAAGTGTAAAAATCTTTACACTTGCCCCATTACAATTTTTACACTTGCCCCACATTATGTTTTTTATGGGGAAAGTGTAAAAGTACATAAAATCAAAAACAGGTTCTAGATTTGGTCAGTATATAGAATTTTAGAGCTACAACAATTAACTAAACATAAGAAAATCCTATAAAACCAAAAATATATTTTAAATTCTTACCTTTGCACAATTTTTTACGGAGATATCACACACTATGCAACGGACCGATTTGAAGGTTATGTTACAAATGCCTAATCGGAATGAAGAAAACACGTGGTAATCCGTCGGTAGTGGTTAATATAACAGCGATAATGTATAATTAGTTGTCTAGGATCACACAGACAAGTATATTCTCACTATTGCCTGATAGGTCATCCGATTTTACACTTACCCCAATTTTACACTTGCCCCAGTCTACCCTATTCCCTACATAAATAAAATTTTTTTGGTGATTGTTTTTATCTATTTATATTGGTCTTTATAAACAAAAAAAAAGTTTTATACTGCAAATATTCCCGCGAATTTGGAAACTTGTAAAACGTGCTCCCATTGGCTGTGACGTCAAAAGTGTTATAATTACATGGCGAATTCTAGTATTGTAGGGTCATCGAAAAATGAATAAAAATGGCATTGCATGCGTAACTCATCCAATGAAATAATCCTACACTAAAAGTAGAAGGTTCCTGAAATCTTATTCATGTATATTTTAAGCCGAAGGGAACCTTCCAGTCTTGCAACAAAAACTGGCATTTTTGCGAAATTTTGACACCGTATTTTAATAATTTCGACGTAAATAAACTGCCATTCTTTGTTTTCATGGCAATGCAATGGTCGAAAATTTAACGGTTTCAAATTTTTGCATGTCTCCGATTCAAATAAGCCTATTTATTTATATCTTAAATGAAAAAATAAGCGATTTAAATTATTGGAAGGTATTCTTAGATAATTAATGGATAAAATAAACCCAAAAAGAATCACTATATAGAAAAAATAGTGTAGAATAATGTCGGTTAAAAATAGGATGTTGGAAAAAATCAAGAAAATTCAGTTTTCAAATTCTGTATTCATTTTAAGGTCTGATTATCCCTCCACAAGACAGCGTTGAATATTGAAAAAAACTTAGATAGGAATAATACTGAGTGATTTAAAGGTACCGATGTCGAGTGCAAAAAAAGTAAAAAAATCGAAATTTAATCGGCGATTGCTCCCTTCCTATAACGAATGAAGAAACTAAGAAATATGAATGTCATATATTTCGACGAGCTCTTTCCGATGACGTATATTGGATTTTAATTTGGATCCATTTTGACAAAAAAAAACTGTGAAAAATTTGGGTCAAAAATCGAAATTTCCAGTTTTTCCCAAATATATCCATTTCTGTTTGAAGCGTTACGAAAAAAACTTTAAAATGTTCGAAAACTGGTGTATGGAGAAAAACGCAAGAAATATTGCCTCAGAGATCTTTCTACTAGCTTATTTTGGTGATATGGGTAAACAAAAGAATCCGTCTACACTTTGGTCAATGTACAGCATGATAAAAACCATGTTAGCTCCCAGGAAGACAGTTGATATTTCGAAATTTCGAAAGCTCCTCGCTTTCCTGAAGAAGCAAAATGTGGGGTACAAACCGCGAAGTCTAACATTTTTTCATGAAATAATATAAGTAGAAGATTTTCTACAAAACGCACCAAATGAATTTCAAGGTAAGAAGTTTTACAATTTATTTTGAAAAAAACACATATTTTGAAAATCATTTTTTTCTTAAATTATCGTCTTTAATTATTTCTTTTTCTGTTGCTTCAGGTGGTGCTTGTGATCGGCGAAACAGGAGTATGTCAAAGTGATGAACTGATGAAATTGAGAATTAGAAGAAAAAATATTAATTGAGATTCCAGACACAAAGACTTACAGGAATAGAGCATTTCTAATTTCTGATGTAAGTTGGGTCAATATACTAAAAGAGTAGTATCTCAGTCTTCAGGAAAACTTTTAAAATGATAGATTTTTTGTCCAATTCGCTACAAAAAGGCAACCAATCAACCTTTTATTAAATTGAGTAATAACTCTCACAATCTCACAATTTCCGAAGAAAATATTTTTGAAGCTCAACCGGAAGGTTTACGGGTCACTCATTTCGAAGCTGCCACATTACTTGCTAACAGTAATGCAGATATCCTACAACTTAAACGCCTAGGAGGGTAGAAGTCGAGTACAGTAGCTGAAGGATAGGTAGGTTCATCCTTGAGCAACCATTCTAAGACAGCAAAAATGCTGTCCACTTCTTCGACGTCCCGTATGAGTCCCAATACCTTTCCTTCAGTAAACATGAATAGGAATAATATGAGTGAAACAAATCAATTAATTAACGTTTTGACTACTGATATGCATCAACAGGGAGGTTTATCAATATCTGTTAAAGCATCTAATAAATCTAATTTGACTAATAATTTCAATAAATGAACTCATTTTTTATGTTTAGTATTAATGTAAAAATGCACATTTTCTCCAAATGACATTAAAAGCGGCCTTTTAATGACACTTGGCAGGCTTAGAAGTTGTACTTTTAATGCCTAGGCAGAAAAAGTCCAATTTTACTGCCTAGGCAGAAAAAGTTCGTTGCTAGGCAACCTTTCTTCTGTCTATATTCCATGAATCTGCTGTATGTGAGTTCATATACAGTTCTTGATTTTTTTGGTAAAAGGTTAAATTCCACATCTCGCGCCTGGTCTCTTATCTCAGGTGGTGTTAATTGCATCAGTTCATCCTCACTTTGCAGTAAATCCATTTCTAACATGACAACTTTTCAAAATTGACAATGAGAAAGTAAACAGTAAACAAACATATTCAACAAACATCATCAGCGGTAAACATAGTAACGCAGGGCCCGGTTACCTTTGATAAAATAGTTTAGTTATTTGGATATTGATAATGAAACGCAATTTAAATATGGAAAAGTCGATTTTGCGTGGAATTGGAACAAATTTGAAGAAAAAATTATATGTTTCACACGGCAGAAAAGCAGATTTAATGCCTTGGCTGGTTTCATAGCCTCGCTACGCTCTGCTATGAAACACCAGCCGCGGCATTAAATCTTGTGCTTTTATGCCTAGTAAAACAAATAACTATTGTTTAAAAATTTAAAAAAAAAATGAAAGAAAAAAAGACATTTCTAAAATTTCACGTTTTTACTTACTTTTCACCCGTGTCCTGAAGGTAAAAGTCAAAAAGTGACACTTTCAAACTTTTAAAAAGTCAGAAATGTCAATATTATCTATTATATGAAAATAAACGTATTGAGCTACACGGGAACTGCATAATGTTTTGTCTTTTTTTTTGTTACGCTGGAAACTTTTTATCCCATTCCCGTAGATGTTAAGAAATATTCAAAAAATTGCATAAATGAGGACGAAAGAATGAATGCACGGAAGTCAAGTTTCTTATGATCCTTAAAAATGAGTTGGACGATATTTAGATTGAGTTTGTTCAAGTTTAAAAAATCGTCTTTTTAAATTATCGATACTTACGTAAGGCATAGGATCTGAGTCACAGACATATAAATCTTCTGTTCTGATTTTGTATATGCTAATAAATAAAACTAAAAAAGACGTAAAAAAAGCTAACCAAAAGGGATCAATCACCTTTTCTTTTTTAATACATGAGTTTTATTTTACAGTCCGTGTAATTTTGGCTAATTTTAATATCTCTTATGTCTCTAGGATTTAAAATAAATGGCTTTGCTGTCAAACAAGGTGTGCCTTGGAGATTTACTGTTTGGTATTTTTTTGGAAAAAAATTAGTCATTAATAGCACAAAATAATAGTGTGTGTCTTTGCCAATTTCGATCAGTGGCGGATGCTCGAAGGGGCAAAATCTGGTTTGCAATCTAAAAAATATTTACTTATTGCAACGGGTGTCATTTTGTAACTAACACCCTGTTAAATGTATCCTTTTTCAGCAAGATAACCTAAGACCATATCATTGAGAAGACTGTGAGTCATTTAAGACTATCTAATGTTTATTGGTGCCATTGACCTTCATGTTCGATACCATTCATGCACAGCCTTTTGTTTGGTTTGTTTGTCGTTAAAACAAGAGTTCGTGGAAAGGTCGAGAGGGATTAGATTAATCCCTTAACAAATTAACAGAGGATGGGGAAAGCAGTAACGGTAAAGAGCCAGTCTAGTTACAGTTGTGGTGGTAGTAGTAAGTTTTATAATATGAGTAGTTCGTACTGTAAACGTTTCGAGGCAGTCTTGCTGTGAATCATAGACGTCTAAAAAACTATAGACAAAGCATTTCATTCATAAAATCGTTTCGCGCCAAGATGAGACTAAGAGAGGTAGACACAGCGGATCAAATGGCAACACCGTCCAACATTCAACCCTGCTTCACCTATAGATTCGATAAAAGTAAATATAACCTCACTTATTTGTGAAAAGAAACTTCTGGGTTTAAATGGGCCAATTTTTTGCAAACTTGACACTGCCGCACCATATTTAAATGTTTCTTCGCAAAATAATGTCAGTTTCTTAAAAAAAAAACATCAAACGCTTCTCGCAAATTAGTATCAAGTTGAAACTTGGTGACAATTTTTATTGCATGAAGTGAAGTATTTTAAGCAAGAAACTGCTTTTCTTATTTTAGCAATGGAGTGCACATGGGTAACGCCCGAGGTTTAATTTATTAAAAATATATAACTAGGCCACTTTTTTCAATCTGATAGGATTTATGATTTAGCAAATAAAACTACACAAAAATCATTTATTGAATTTTTTCGCTCAGCTTAGCCGTTTTCGACAAAAACGAAAAAATGTGAAGCTGTGCATAACATTATTTATTAGTGTGTTTTGTTGAAAATAACAAAAAAGTAAGAGGGCCATGGAAACAAAAGCACTTCTTTAAACAAGTTTGGCCACATACTTTAATAACACCCTGTATATTTATTATTAGTAGGTGTAAAAATTTAAAAAAAAAATGTCGGTGGACTATTAAAAGTGTGTTTTTTCCAATTGCGTTAACATAACCTTAGGGGGGCGATTAAGCCGCAAAAAACAGTTTATTTTTTGATATTTTTATTGGGTTTTAAAGATATGTTTAAATGTTTTATTTATTTTCAATCAGTTAAAATGGTCGCGAGAGAAAGAGATGGCGAACAAATAATTTGTCGTAAAAATGGTAATAAAATAATTCGGAAAGAAATAAATTTAGGTCCAAATTGTGAAAAAAGTGTATATTTTATGATAATTTCAAGATTTGTTTCTTTTTTATTCTTATATCGACACTTTTATGCAAACTTATTTCCTATTATTATTCCGTTATATCGTCATTATATATTTAAGTTGAAAAAGTGAATTATTTGCATAGAACAGCACAAAGATTTGGAAATAAGGGGAAAATATCATTATACAGGGTGATTTAGCAGGAAGTGTCAATATTTTAGGTACGGATTCAAAGACTCAAAATAAGGTAATTATTCGGATTATTGTATGCACCGAATTTTTTCATGAAATTTTGCACAGACCCTAATTTTGGGTCGTAGAACACGAATCCGAAGTCAGTTTGTGGCGGTCTCGTATGGTTTTTCAAAAAAAAAAAAATAGTTTTTAGGTTACCTTTTTTATAGATTCCTTTAAGTTTCGACACTTTCACTTAAACATATCTGTATACTTATAATTTTTATTTTATTTCGTCACACAAAACACCACATTTAGGCAAAAATATCTAAGAAAATTGCTTTTTCCTATAGAAAATTCCATTTTACTCGCTA
Organism: Philopedon plagiatum; assembly: GCA_963971165.1. Classification (NCBI taxonomy): domain Eukaryota; kingdom Metazoa; phylum Arthropoda; class Insecta; order Coleoptera; family Curculionidae; genus Philopedon; species Philopedon plagiatum. The sequence goes on along the minus strand of OZ020192.1, from coordinate 122,202,686 downwards.
CTAGCCGCTATCATTTTCCCAGCTGTCAAGTGTCCGGCGTTGCCAGGTTTACTTATTTTTCATGAAAAAGTTGTAAATTAGGAATAATAAAAAAGCTAACAAAAAGGTGTATACCCAACCCAAGCAAACCTGAGCAAAAAGGTGGTCAGGTTTGCTCAGTTTTCATTGATATAGATACATATATCTATATCAATGAAAACTGAGCAAACCTGACCACCTTTTTGCTCAGGTTGGGTGACAAAAAGGTGGTCAGGTTTGCTCAGTTTTCATTGATATAGATATATATGTATCTATATCAATGAAAACTGAGCAAACCTGACCACGTTTTGCTCAGGTTTGCTTGGGTGTATACAACTTTTTGCACAGATTTTGTCCAACTGTTAAAATTTGTGGGAAAAGCGATTTGTAAATTTGGCAACATCGCGTCTTTCAATCAGAAATTTCGAGAATGTATACCACGGTTTGTGTGTTTATTTTCTTTCAATTTTTTGATATTTTCTCTGTTTTTTTAATGTGTTTTTCATAAATTTGAATAAATATGGTTCAGAAAAATAGTGTGTAACGACTTGTATAGATGTGTGTAAGTAAAAATGCCGAAATTTAAAGAAATTCATTGAAAAAGCTAACCTAAAAGTTGAATTTTTTTTTTTTGGAAAAACCATTCGAGACCGCCAAAAACTGACTTCGGATTCGTGTTCTACGACCCAACATTCGGTGCATACAATAATCCGAATAATTACCCAAAATAAAAATAAAAGTTCCTATAAATCTTGATCCTATTCTCAATCGTTACAGAGATACAGGGCGTAACATTATTTTGGAACGTAAAGCCTAAAAAGTTTAAATTTTAATGTTATCAGTGTTATCACTGGGCAGTGGTGAATTTAACCAGTCAGATTTACGCAAAAAAGTAAAAATCACTCTTGTCAATGTCAAATTTAGTTTAATAAATATTTATTTGCTTTAACCATGCCTGCGACATTCAGTCATAGCGAATATGCTGATATGATATGATATTTGTTTACGGCTTTTGCAATGGGAGTGCAAATCTTGCAGTTGCTGTTGCTGAATGCCAGATCCTAATCGAGGAGTGCCAGATCGAAGAGTTTTTCCAAAAATTTCTTACAAGTAGTAGTGCTGCAGAACCTGGCTTTTGTAGTTGGAGAGTAAATTGATGTATACGTAACGCGCCTCTTGTTGTTCTGTTAGGAACAGACAAGGGAGTTTCTTGTGAGGGATGGGTTATTGATGATGATGAGTCGAATGGCTCTCTTTTGGAGAGGATCAAGGATATTAAGTATTTAATGTGATCCCGCTCCACATGTGGAAGTGGAAAGTGGAGTGTGGAAGTTAAAAGGGAAGAACAGCTATTGCCGGGCCTTCAGCTATGGGGCAGATTGATAAACTATACTAAAATACTGAAATTACTCTAGGTAATTATCTGCCATCGTAAACACTACAGGCTAATGCGTATGACTAAAAATTAATAAAATATACCAAATATTTTTTGTGATAATAAATTTTTACCAATTTATTTCAATTGGATGGTGACGAAATTTATAGTGAGAGTGGCAACGTCGATTGGGGTCAAAATGGATCCAAATTAAAATCCAATATACGTTGTCGGAAAGAGCTGGTCGAAATACATGATATCCATCATATTTTTTAGTTTCTTCATTCTTTAAGTAAGGGAACATTTGCCGATTAAATTTCTCTTCTTGGACTTTTTTGCACTCGACATCGGTACCTTTAAATCACCACGAATTTTTCCTATCTAATTGTTTCAAAATTTTTCAACGCTATCCTATAGAATTAGAATTAAAATGAATACAGAATGGGTCATTCAGGAGCGTAATTAGGGTATCAAAAACTGAATTTTCTTTATTTTTCCAACAAATCCTATTTAATCGATATAATTCTACACTATTTTTCCTAGTTAGGGATTTTTTTTGGGTGTATTTCATCCGCTAATTATCTAAGAATACCTCCCACTAATTTAAATCGCTAATTTTTTTTTGTTTAAGTTATAAATAAATAGGTTTATTTGCATCGGGGACATGCAAAATTTGACATTTTTAAATTTTCGACCATTGTCATGAACACAAAGAATTTCAGTTTATTCACGTCGAAATTATTAAAATATGATGTGTCAAAATTTCGCAAAAATGCCTGTTTTTATTGCAAGTTTCAAAGGTTCCCGGATTAATTTCGGCTTGAAATATACATTAAATAAAATTTCAGAACCTTTCACTTTAAGTGCAGGGATGTTTCATTTTTATTGATTTTTCGATGACCCTACAATACTGGAATTCGCCATGTACTTGTTATAACACTTTTGACGTCGCAGCCAATGGGATCGCGTTTTCAGTTTCCAAATTCGCGCGAAAATTTGCAGCAAAAATCCTTTTGTTTTGTCAATAAGAACCAAAATAAATTGATAAAAATAATCACAACAAATATATAATTTATTTAGGGAATATAAAAAATATTTCATATTTATTTGGGTTAGGATGCATATTCCCTATTACACATCGGCTTTAACTTAACAAGTAAAGACATTTAAAAAATTCACACACCCTGTTTCTTTGAAGCAAAGCATCTACGAACCCATGTTCATATAAACTTTTTGCCTCAGTTCCTTTCAAAGAACGTCCCTTTAAATGATGGGACGGTTTTTTTGAAACATCCTCTATACATCAGAAGTTTTTCTCATTCAACATTGTCTTCCTTTAAATTCGCCAAGGTTTTCTATATTTGACATTTCAAAGTCAAATAAAGGCAGAGCAAAACCTGTAAAAGGAAGTTTGCCAACATTGACTTTTTTCCCACGGATGTGTCCGATCAATGTTTGATGATGTCTTTACTAATTTTCAGCCCAAAGTAAATATTCAATTTTACAACACTTGGAAAATTAAACCGAAGGACTTCGAAAATTTCAAATTAAAAATAAAATTTACACTGTCTACATAAAAGTTGATACGTAATTTTGATGTGTGTATTCGTGTGTGTCTGTTTGTAGCATTATAATGTTTTAAACAAAATATTGGCTTTCTGTACGAAGCTTTTTGGGGGTTCTGAACCTCAATAGTCCACATCAAAACGTACTTTAGTCTTGTTAATGTCTGTTAATCCAGAGAATCTCCTTTTTAAAGGCACACTGCTTGATTCCCTAGTATAATTTGACAACCAAAAGCTTTAAACTGACAAGTGTAAGAATAAGACAACTAAGTTTTATACTAAGAATTTATTTCGGAGCTTTTTCGCAATTTTATAAAGAAAATGGCAATTTCTTCGTACTTTCGATAAAAATAAAACTAAATGAGAATCATTTGTAAACAAAACAAGTCGCAGAAATATTAGAATAATTCTTAAGTTTTTATTGACGACTTATGACAGGACAAAAACCTGTCAAAACTGATCAACTAGAAGATCTTAATTTAAACCAGTGCTAAATCTTAAACCTTCTTAGTGAATCTGAAAGTTAGTGTGTAAATTGACAACAGACAATTAAGCTTTGTATTCTGAATTAATAATAATTGAGCTTTTTCGCAAACCTATAAAGAAAATACTAATTTAAGCATGTATGTTCTACAATAATGCAACCAGATTTTTTTAGCAACAGGGTCCAAGATAAGAATCATTTGGACATAATAGAATAACATTGAAAGACACAAAAAAAGGATTTTCTACGGCAAATTTTCACGCGAATTTCGAAAATTGTAAGACGCGATCTCATTGGCAGCGACGTCAAAAGTGTTATAAAAAGTACATGGCGAATTCCAGTACTGTAGGGTCATCGAAAAATCAATAAAAATGAAATATCTCTGCACTTAAAGTAGAAGGTTCCTAAAATTTGATCAATGTATATTTCAAGTCGAAATCGATCCAGCAACCTTTCGATCTTAGAATTCATTAACAATCACAGGACAAAAACTAAATCTAATTGATCAACTATATTCAAATTGAATCCAGTACTTAGTATTAAGTCTTTTTGTGAATTCCAGGGATAATGACCACAGACAGAGAGCAACAGAATTACAAGGACCAAAATCGGCGCTTTTGTTATGAATTAAAATAATTCTAAATCTATAAAACTTATAGTAAATTTACAATTTTACAACTAAAAAAAGCCAATATCGAAAAAAGGATATATGTAATATGTATAGTGGTACTTACCCCAATGTTTGTGTATTTGTTTGTAAAAATTTCCTATTCAATCAACTGTTAACTTTAAAGCGAAAAATTAGGCGCATTTTAAAATTGTTTCCTATAATTTCTCATTCACTAAGAATAATGCTGTAGCAAGTCATTGTCAATCTGCAAATAAATCACTTTATCTTCAGTCCTTATCGAAAATTGAAAATTTGTATTGTTTATCTAAATATATTTTAGTTAAATAATTTTCAATACATTTCAACCGCCTTTGTCAACTCGCTTACGACTAATAATTTTATTTCATTTCTTCATTTCTTCGCTAACCACGTGAAAGAACTAAAACAAAGTATACTCTTCTGCTTTACCCATCCTACTCCCCTCCAAGCATTGTTTTATTTTCTTTTTCTCTCTTTGGCGTTAACCTTGCACTTTTCTTCTTCATTGAAGATATTCTCATAGTGTACAATCCGGTATTGTGATATGATGGAAGAAAGTGATATACTTTATTTGAATAATATTATATTTATAATAATATAAGTAATTATGATCTAATTGTTTGCGATCCTTATTGTTTGCGGATGAGAAGGTGAAAACATTTTTTTTTACTTGAAAAGGAACGTAGCAAATGTAGCAATTGTAAAGAGAAGATAGATGATGCTTACTTATATTTATCTAGACAGACTATTACCAAAAGGCAGTACTAACCATAGATTTAGAAAGAAGTAGCAGTTACCATTATTTAAATTTTAGGGCAATCAGACATTTCAGAGTTACTCTTTACCTGGCCAACTATATGGTCCCCGACCAAACGGCTGTTGCCATGCCTCTGCCTGAGCCATGCCGCTCATAATGACGACAAGCGCTTCTTCTAGGGCCTCCTCAGTAAAGTTGCGGTATTGTCGCCCCTCGCCTTTTTTTTTATTGTCTAGTCATTTTCAGTTGTTTTAGACCTATCCCACACCTTCGACACTTAAGATCCTTGATTCTATCTAAAGGAGAGCCATTCGGCTTATCAATGACCCAGCCCTCACGAGAAAACTCCCTTCTCTCGCTCATCGCCGCGCTGTAGGGGATTTATCCCTCTTCTACCGCTACTTCCACGGATTTTGCTCTGAAGGACTAGCTGGTATTATTCCCCCCTTGAATGTCCCCAACAGAACAAAAAGAGGCGTGTTACATATGCATCCCTTTACTGTCCAGCTACAAAAGCCTGGAACAGGCCACTTCTCTCGCTCGTTCATACCTAGGGTCTCCAGATTATGGAACAAACTTCCTGCAGATGTTTTCCCTTCCCGTCCCAACCTCCAATCCTTCAAATCCCGTGTCAATAAACTACATTTCCCGTCTCTTCAGACACCCACGGTACGTTAGTACTTAGGCTTGAAGTCTACGTGGGATGTCATAGATAACAAAAAATCAAACAAATTAAAAAAAAAGAACAAAAAAAATTAAAAGATATAAAAACGAAAAATTGACAAGCTGCCAAATTAGGCCTAAGGTTCCAAAGTAACTCCATTTTACGGTATATGGCAAGATAGCGACATGCTTTACTCTGGGAACAGGTTACCAGACGTTTGTAGAAGTCACCTGCTCCCGCAGAATATTTCCTGGGAAGAATTTTTAGCATTATGTAACTTATCTATTTTTTTAAACCGTTTATTTACGGTCCACCCATGGTCAGGCACCTGCTTACAGACCCTACTGATCAGCTTAGATTGGGATTATTTTCATACTAACATCTTAAAATCGGGTTATCTTATATGTATGTGCTTACAACAATAAAAATAATCCTGATGTGTTTAATAATTTTTAATCGAGAAATAAAGGGCAGCCAAGTGGTTAGCGTATTCGTGTACGATCGGCATTTTACGGCAACGTGCTGTTAGCTTCAGTTGTTGATGGGTTAAGTTCAGGTTCATCAGGTTCAAGTAGTAGGGCTCATAAAAGGTGGCTAGAAAGGAAATCTGTAGTAAATTTTTAGTAGATAATAATTCTGAGGGATACCTAAATTTTCGCAAATACCCTACTATACAAATACTACGAAAATCAAAAAATTACCGGTATAAAAAGTATTGAAATATGTCGAAAGTTTGTCAGGATTTATGAGTACTTTTCGTTTCGGTACTTATAATTATATCTTCTTACCAATTTTTCAAATAAAATTCCTTACCGAAAACATTTTTAACTGAGCCCAATTCAACGAATAGGATTTACTTTTACCGATGAAGCATGCATTGTTTTCCTGATTGGAATTACTAATTCTATAGAAAGTAAAGTTACCTATATTTTTTGATAGACATGCAGCGAATACATAGACACTAATTAGGTAATGCGACAGGGTAGTGATTTGTTTTAATGGACAAAGAATGTAAATTTTGTTACACAATTAATATATGGATTGGTTAAACATTGTTATTCGCAACATACAGGCTTTTTACCTAATGGAATCTGTTTGTTTCTTTTTTCAAAATAGATCGCTGGTTCTCCAGTCCCACTTAGCATAATCCTTAATAGGCCAAGCAATAGAGCGATTTGTCGTGACATTAATACTATTAGAAAACCGTCTGTGCCATCATCTAAAAGATGATCCGTAGATGATTGCTGTTATATTTCCAACTCTGAAATTTTTTCCATTAATTTGTTATAAACATTTTTAAGCAAAAAAACTCGATTTGTTTAGTTTTTTGCTTATAAAACGGAAAGTAATGAAGCAATCTCAATGGTGTAAATGGACGATTTGTAGAGAATAAAAATACAAACAAAATGAGGGGTCGAACGTCCCGATAGGATAAGTAGCAACGGAGAAAATCCGGCAAAACCGGAAAATTAGGAGTTTTTTTTTTAAATTCATAAATCGACCAGTTTTAAACGTAGGGGGCTCAAACTTTGGGAAAAAGCAGTAATTTATAGCTACTTTATGTGCGCAAACCTCGATGCTGTCCGACGATTAGTTTTGCCACAATCGTCATTTCATTTTTCAACACACTATTTTGCAACAGGTCTGGATGCTCTATGGATCGTCTGATTTTAATTATTGAAACGGATTTGGAAAGTACAAGTTTAATTGAACAATATGTATGTCTTAATTTTTCCATAAAATGCTACGAAACCGGTTGAAAATGCACGTAAAGATGCGTGAAAATGGCCGAGCGCGCGAATAGGCTCCCCTTCGCTCGGCTTCTCTCCCGCTACTCGATCGATTTCGCGCGCTCGGTCATTTTCACGCATTTTTACGTGCATTTTCAACCGGTTTCGTAGCATTTTATGGAAAATTAAGATATACATATTGTTCAATTAAACTTGTACTTTTCAAATCCGTTTCAATAATTAAAATCGGACGATCCATAGAGCATCCAGACCTGTTTCAAAATAGTGTGTTGAAAAATTAAAATGACGATTGTGGCAAAACTAATCGTCGGACAGCGTTGGGGTTTTGCACACATAAAGTAGCTATAAATTACTACTTTATCCCAAAGTTTGAGCCCTCTACGTTTAAAAATGGCTGCTTTATGAATTAAAAAAAAAACTTTTAATTTTCCTATCGGGACGTTCCACCTCTCATTTTGTTTGTATTTTTGTTCTCTACAAATCGTCCATTTACACCATTGAGATTGCTTCATTACTTTCCATTTTATAAGCAAAAAGCAAAAAAAATCGGGTTTTATCGCTTAAAAATGTTTATAACAAATTAATGGAAAAAATTTAAGAGTTGGAAATATATCAGGAATCATCTACGGATCGTCTTTCACATGATGGCACAGGCAGTTTTCTAATAGTATTAATGTCAAAATATCGCTAATATTTTGCTCTGTTGCTTGGCCTATAATACTACCATGATCTTAGTTCAATTCAGTTTTCATAAAAAATTCGAAATTCGAAAAATCTATAACTTATAAAGGTTCCATTAAAGATTTTGTCTAGAACTACATATAGTTCTAGACAAAATCTTTAATGAAACCTTTATAAGTTATAGATTTTTCGAATTCACAGAAAATTTGCTCTCGGATAAAGCAATATTATCGAGAATTCGTGAGAAATTAAAAGATTAAGTTCATTAAACAAAAACACTTTAAAACGGATATTAAATTCAAATTTTGTGCCTTAATTCAGTTTTTGTGAATATCCGGACAGAATTTTTACCTAAACCTTAATAAGTTATATTGTTATATGTCGGATAAAGCAATATTCACGGAAATTCGCTTTATATTAGAAATTTCCAGTGTAATTTTGCCGGAAGCTCAAGCAGGATAAATATTTCCAGAAATTTTTCTCGTTGCCATGGAAAAGATTCAAAATAAAGCTTGTGATTGGTTAGAAAAAGTGGGTGCAAAATTTTCTCTCGAATTCCTAATGATTTTCGGGCCTCTGTCTTCTAGAGACTCTTAAATACATATACCAAGATATTCTCTCTCTAATTTTTTTTGGTGCTATCAATCATTTTCCGGTAAAGTCTTAGTGCAATGCAAATACTCCCTATTGCCATAAAAGGAATTCTTTTATCTCGAAATCACATCTATACTTTAGCAAAAATTAACATTTTTCCTTAAATGAGCAAAAAATTGAAGACTTTCTATTGAATACATCTTCAAGAAAACCTAAAATTATAGACAGTGTAATAAGTACGTGCCTTTCCTTTGATACCTCTTAGACTCTAAAGTGGGTTTTAATAAGGACATTTCAAATGTGGACCCTGTTGTATGATTGTTGAAGAGTTCAATAGCAGTTGTTTTTTTTTAATTTGCATACAAGGCGTTCTAATAATAAATTCATTTTCAACTTCTTTTTCTTCTGTGGTTCCGTCTTTTCCAACATGATCGATCCATTCCATTTCTGCTTTGGCTTCCTCTACCATTCTTCATTTCCTTATTCTTTGATTCTTAACATTGTTTCCCTCCAAAGAATGGCATGTGTGATGAAGTCTGCTCCCCAATCTTTTCCTTTTTCTTCTTCACAGAGAAAACATGGCAATAAGAACAACGCATCAAAGATGCCCTTTAGAACCTAAAGGTGGGGCGGCTGACGCTCGCGGCTGCCGCTCAGCGGCCGGCTGACGCCAGTAATCCATTGACGTTGAAGCTTGCGTCTGACACTCGAAAAGAAACGGATACATTAAATTGTCACATGAGCAGTACTAGGCGTCAGACGCTGTGCGGCAGCCGCGAGCGTCAACCGCTCCATAGGAAAGGCACCTTAATAAAGAAAGCCGATACTGTGAGATTTATACGCTTTTTTGAACATTCAGGAATCTATAGTATCAAGAATGGGCAAGGGATACCAATGGAAATTAACTATTTCCGTTGTCTTGAAAGCTGTTGCGAATAGGAATTTAAAAGACTTTCTTTTGCACGAGTTCCTAGAATGCAATGCAAAAACGTGTTGATGGAATATACATTTTTATATGATCATTTGTTGTATGAAAAAATAAATGGTACAGCTACACCGCACATAAGGAACGTACACAATTATACTGTTGTCTGCATGTCTACGGATATGCAATTTGCAACTTTTTCAGCACACAATAACTTAAGCATTTTGTTCATAGATCACGTACGGGCGCATTCTAACCAACCAACAGTAATCAACACGTCCGCCAATTGTCTAGTAGACTTTCGTAAATTTCACTGCCAACTTTGTAACTTTTCTTCCCCATAATCGTGCCAGCAATTATTATACCTTGGATGGGCAGCAAAATCTTTGTTCTTTTTCATCTATTTTTTGTATCTATGACATCCCACGTAGACTTCAAGCCTAAGTACTAACGTACCGTGGGTGTCTGAAGAGAAGGGAAATGTAGTCTATATTGACACGGGATTTGAAGGATTGGAGGTTGGGACGGGAAGGGAAAACATCTGCAGGCAGTTTGTTCCATAATCTGGAGACCCTAGGTATGAACGAGCGAGAGAAGTGGTCTATTCTAGGCTTTTGTAGCTGGACAGTAAAGGGATGCATACGTAATGCGCCTCTTGTTGTTCTGTTAGAGACATTCAAGGGGGGAATAATACCGGCTAGTTCTTCAGAGCAAAATCCGTGGAAGTAGCGGTAGAAAAGGGATAAATCCCCTACAGCGCGGCGATTAGCGAGAGAAGGGAGTTTTCTCGTGAGGGCTGGGTCATTGATAAATTGAATGGCTCTCTTTTGGATAGAATCAAGGATCTTAAGTTTCGAATGTGATGCTGCTCCCCAGATGTGGGAGCAGTACTCTAGGTTAGGTCTTATTTGGGAAACATAGAGAGTGTATAAGTTAGAAGAGGAGAAGTATTTTCTGGCTCGAAAGAGAAAACCAAACTTTTTAGCTGCCGATGTGGCTACTGAAGTAATGTGCTTGTGCCAGCTGAGATCATGTCCAAAAGCGACTCCAACAAGATCGAATGTTTCATTGTTTTGTAGGGCTTGGCCATTCATGTGGATGGGGTAAGCGTTGCCAGATTTTTTGCGTGAGAGGGATCAAGACTGAGTTTTGGAGGCGTTGAACTGAACAAGGTTCTTGGCACCCCAGTCTAAGATTAATTGAAGGTCTTGGGAAAGGGATAGGTACATGGATCTGCGTCCATTATCCAACTCCCGATTCGAAACTTGTCTGGAAAAATGAATATTGGAGTGAAGAGTACTATCGTCAGCATAACTGTGGATGGGATTAGTAGTTGAAGAGAGCAGGTCATTAATGTGAAGAAGAAACAGGGTTGGTGCCAGGACTGAACCTTGGGGGACACCAGCATTGATAGAATGGAAGTTAGATGAGTGACCGGCAACCACAACAGATATGCGCCGATTAGAGAGGAAGCTGCCGATCCAGGTACATAGTTTGGTAGGAAGACCGTAAGAAGGTAGTTTGTTGAGGAGTGCGGCATGCCATACTTGGTCAAAGGCCTTGGAGATATTGAGAGAAATTACCTAAAAACCTACACAGAAAAACTGCTATGCTATTTTTGATAATAAAAAGTTAAATACGTAGTTGTACTTTTACTGTTGGCGATAATATATTCTTAAAAGTAAATGGGTTGGAGTGTAGACTAGGGCTCGGAATTTTTGAAATTGAAGTATTCAAATACGTATCTACTTCATTTATTATTCAAATATTCGAATTATTCAATGTTCGAATAGTCGCCACGAATATTCAAATAGTCGATTCGACTAGTGGAATTTTGGAATAGTCGACTCTAATATTCGAATAGTCGAACCGATTATTCGAATAGTTGATTCGGCTATTTGAATAGTCGATTCGACTATTCGAATAATTAAAATTGAAGCGATATCGGCCGTTATTCTAACTAATACATTCATTACTGACTGTTACTTAATTTTTGAAACTGAAATCTTTTTCTAAACTTAACTAAACAATTAGTAAAGTACATACGTATCTTTAACCGTTTCATATAGGTATTTGACTAATCAAATATCGGAATATTCAAATATTCGAAAACTCAAATATTTGAATACTCGAATACTGAAATACTTATTTGAATATTCGAACACATGAATATTTTTGAAGGGAAAATATTCGCTATTCCAATATTCGAATATTGTCTAACACGCTCGGTTTGCGCGTGGTACGCATTTTGGTCTACTGCGCAGATGTCAAAAAACGAAAAATATAAAAAACAAAAAATAAAAATGTTAAGAAAGTTGCGAAAAAAAGTTTCCCAGAAAAACAAAAAAAATGTGCACATGAATTGCACAGGCTGGTACTGTATGGCACCAGAGGTCGGCTATCGGTTGTTGACTTATGCCCCACCCGGACGAGTAAATTGGGTGCCTGGAAGGATAAGGCTCTAGTTTACTTACTGTAATATATTTCCATAGGTAACTGGTTCAGTTTTCATCTACTGCGCAATCTCATGCAGCTGCGACTTGTTGGAAGTAAAAGACATCAATCTCACTAAACAATTTTGTATTTATTTTATTCCTTGGTTAAAGGTATATAGAACTATTGGTTCTGACACTAGTAAATGACATATATTCTTCTGTTCTGGTTGGGTTGGGTGTTGTTACGAGATGTTATTGTTTTTGTATTTGTGCTGATTTTCTTAGTTTTATAAAATGAAATACAGGACTAGGCCTGAGAGAAAAGGGGGATTTTTCCCGCACTAACTAAGATACCTAATTTGTGTAACTTTTGGTCATACTTGGCCAACACTGTGCTGTTGTACTAAGAGACAAACACTCTATAATAGGACCATGCCTAAGAAGAAGAAAAAGGGGCTCTTTCCCGCACTAAATATAGGACTATGCCTAAGAGAAAATGGGACTTTTCCCGCACTAAACACCTAATTTGTGTCACTTTTGGTCATACTTGACCGACGCTTGTTCTGGTGTACCAAGGGGCACAGCAGCCTTTCTTTGTGGAATGTAGTCGACCACTGAAGTTCTCCTCACGGGTACTAAATTAAACTGAAATAGAACATCCCTTCGGGGATAGGCGTGACCGGACTTGGCCTATTGCCGATCACTTTTTGATGACGCTTACGAATCATATCTAAGCAGTTGGTGAAGGGGTTGATATTTGTTGTCATGGTCACCGGCCATCTTTGAATTTACTAGAACTGCACTTTTAGAACGTTACAGTAATAAAACTAAGAGATAAGACATCTTCAAAGGAAACTAAGCCCTTGACGGTTGCCGACAACGTGCCGGTGCTTTAAAAGAACTAAATTAAAGGAAAGATTTTCTTTTGATATTTTAGCCGAAATGGTCTTTATGTTTTGCCGATAACTGCGTGTTTTTATGCAAGCTAAATTTACAAGGGAGACAAGTTTGAGCTTGTTTTATTTGAAGGGGATTGTATACCTGCTCGGTTATTGATATTTGTTTAGAAATAAAAATGGAGTTATATATATAGAAAATAGAATATAGAAATTGAATGAACGGTTGGGTTTCCCCAACAGTGTCATTTTGAGGATTTTTATAGAAATAGATTCTTGATGCGGGAAAGCTTTTGCCAGGGCTTAAAAGAATTACCGTCGTCAATGCGAAATCTTCTTCATACCGACTTGTCACTAAAACCGACTAATACAATTAAAACTATTAATTTCAAGAAAAGTAACACGACTGATTGACATGCCGATTTTTAAATTTTTTCAATCGAACTACTGGAAACCGGTATATTGTGTTAATTGAGAAAAGGAAGATTACCAGTAAAAACACAGTGAATTTATTAGTGTTTTATTAATTATGGAATTTTCGTGAAAAAGTTGTGAATGATAAATATTTACTTAAGGCAGTTTTAAGACCTCCCGGACGGGAAAATATTAGAAGATATCAAAACTTATGTTGTTAAAAACTATTTTCAAGATTAGGCCAAGCAACAGAGCAAAATATTAGCGATTTTGTGACATTAATCTTATTAGAAAACCGCCTGTGCCATCATCTGAAACACGATCCGTAGATGATTCCTGTTATATTTCCAACTATGACTCTGAAGTTTTTTCCTTTAATTTGTTATAAACATTTTTAAGCAAAAAAACGCGATTTTTTTTTAGTTTTTTGCTTATAAAATGGAAAGTGATAAAGCAATCTTAATGGTGTAAATGGACGATTTGTAGAGAATAAAAATACGAACAAAATGAGAAGTCGAAAGTCCCGATAGGATAAGTAGCAACGGAGAAAATCCGGAAAAACCGGAAAATTAAGAGTTTTTTTTAAATTCATAAATCGGCCATTTTTAAACGTAGAGGGCTCAAACTTTGTCCGACGATTAGATTTGCTACAATCGTCATTTCAATTTTTCAGCACACTATTTTGCAACAGGTCTGGATGCTCTATGGATCGTCCAATTTTTATTATTGAAACGGATTTGAAAAGTACAAGTTTAATTGAACAATATGTATATTTTAGTTTTTCCATAAAATGCTACGAAATCGGTTGAAAATGCACGTAAAGATGCGTGAAAGTGGCCTAGCGCGCGAAATGTGTCGCGTAGCGGGAGAGCAGCGGAGGGAAGAGGAGCCAATATTCGCGCGCTCGGCCATTTTCACGCATCTTTACGTGCATTTTCAACCGGTTTCGTAGCATTTTATGGAAAAATTAAAATATACATATTGTTCAATTAAACTTGTACTTTTCAAATCTGTTTCAATAATTAAAATCGGACGATGCATAGAGCATCCAGACCTTTTGCAAAATAGTGTGCTGAAAAATTAAAATGACGATTGTGGCAAAACTAATCGTCGGACAGCGTCGGGGTCTTGCACACATAAAGTAGCTATAAATTACTACTTTTTCCCAGAGTTTGAGCCTTCTGCTTTTAAAAATGGCCGATTTCAGCACACTATACACTCTTAATTTTCCGGTTTTTCCGGATTTTCTCCGTTGCTACTTATCCTATCGGAACGTTCGACATCTCATTTTGTTCGTATTTTTATTCTCTACAAATCGTCCATTTATACCATTAAGATTGCTTTATTACTTTCCATTTTATAAGCAAAAAACTAAAAAAATCGCGTTTTTTTGCTTATAAATGTTTATAACAAATTAAAGGAGAAAATTTCAGAGTTGGAAATATAACAGAAATCATCTACGGATCGTCTTTCAGATGATGGCACAGGCGGTTTTCTAATAAGATTAATGTCACGACAAATCGCTCTATTGCTTGGCCTAGATTCTTTAAACGCATTAAAAATTCTTTATAATAATTCATATGCAAAAGAGTTGGGCCCCTTTAACAAAAAAAGCCAGGGTTTAAAAAAACTTCTTTAAGATGGAACCAGGTCAAGCAAAGTCCTAATGCATGAGTTAAGACGCAAGATGAGAAAACCTAAGTAATTAGATTTGCGGATGATATAGAAATCCTAGCAGAAAATGAGAAGTAGGTACAGGGTACGCTGGATCGGACTGTTGTCAACTGATCAAAGGCTAGAACTGCACAATATAATGGTAACTTACAAAAGGGATTGTTTAAAGTTATAAGATTAAATAATTTTAAAAAAATATTTACAGCAAAGGAAAGTGAATTTATTGATTTTAAACAATAAACATCTAAATTGTTTAAATAAATTGTTTAAAGTATCCTCCGTTAACAGCTTAGCAGTACCCTAAGCAGTCATAGAAAGGTCTTGTGACGTTGCACAACTGGCGCACCGTAATAATACGTGAAGCCTCGATAATTCTATTTTTCAGTTCGTCTTCATCATTGGGTCTCCCCATAGACAAGATATATTTAGACCATCACAACGTATTCGCGACACCAGCTGAATCCGTCCAATGTATGGGCGAAAAAGTGCGTTTGTGCGCAGTGGGCGCCAGTCAGATTTTTAAACGACGGTCCTCTCGAGGCATGCGCACTCGGGACGTCTAGCAAAAGTGGTTGTTGAACTCAATGACGCAACGCGGCGAACAGAACCGGGCCGAAAAAATCTCAGTCATTTGTATGTTATGGTATTTTTGGTTGGGGTGGCGAACCTCTGAAGCTTGTTATTTCGATACAAAAATAGTCTTTACAAAGTGTTACAGACATTTCATATGTTTCGCCAATTATGTATCCAACTTTTAAATATAAGGAATTATTTCGTAGTCTATTTCTTACAAGTAGTGCATAAATAGAAATAGTTTAATTCCAAATTTAAATTATATGAATATGTGAAAGAATAGGAGGTAAAAAATATAATTTATCTTAAATGCACTCCGGTGTTGAAGTGAATACACACACGGAGAAGTAGAAATATTTGTCAGTGAGCTATATTGAGTGTGGTCAAGGTGTCAGAAAGGCACTGATGGGGTGTGTGTGTATTAGGGGCATTGTATAAGGGGTAAGATGGTGTAAGAAGGTCATATATAGTGTCAATGCTTCCTTCCCCTATATTACATAAGGGTGAGTGTGTCCAAAAGGCATATTTGCGCTTTCGCCAAAGGGGCACTAAAAATACTAGTGGATTAGGGTAGAGGGGAGTATTTTAAAAGGGATGGCGAAAGAAAAAAGCGCTTTCGCCAAAGGATCGCTAAGATATCGGTGGATTAGATTGACATGGGGCCGTAAGTAGTAGAGCTTTCAGCAAAGTATCAAGTGCACACACTGTAAATAGGTGTAAAAATATTTACATCTTACCCTAGAACTTGCTTTGTTCAAGAATTATACAGGATGGGATGCCAATCCAATAAAATATACACATGTAATTTTTTTGATTTACTATTTTACTTCTTAAAACAGTTGCATATTTTATTTCTATTGTTTAGAATACTATGTTTATATTTTATTTCAACTTTCAATTTTATAAATGTAACGTTTAAAAACATTAAAGAGACGCACTGTATATATATAAACTGAGCTATTTTCGAGGAATTATCGACAGTTTTGTATAGCAAGACAACTCAGATTTAAGCCAACAAACTATACACTTTTTGTTAAAATCTCACTAATGGTTACATTTTTATCATTAATAAAAAGAATAATTAGGTACAAGTAATATATTTAGCATTTATTACTCGATAAAAGATTCACGTCATGTGAAATAAATTTTGAAGTACGGTCCTGTCTATCACAAGGCAAACGTTCGACAATGCGCAAGCCCGCAGAGGACCGTCTTTGTTTACGGATTCAGCTCGGTAAATTTGCCGCATTCGTAATTGACATTATTTCTCTACTATATATTTTCTCTATGGGTCTCCCTCTCACATAATCAAAAACCTTGGATGTTAGATATCCCCAATAAAGAAAATCTAAAGGTGAGGAATCGGGACTTCGCGCAGGCCATTTAAAAGGGCCGAATACTCCAATCTAGCTACCAGGAAACATGGTGTTTAAAAATTCAGTCACGACTGCTGAGCTATGATCTGGCGTTCCATCGTGCTGAAAAATTATCTCTTCATTTCTGTTTGTTAACGCAGGACCCACTGCCGTTTATGCGCCGTCTATAAAATGATCCAATGATCCTATTTCCAAGAATTCCTGCCCAAATATTAACCCTTTCGCGCCTCTGTGTATGCGTTGGCTGAATTATATAAGGATTTTCTCTAGCCCATATTCTGCACTGCTGTTTGTTTACTGTTCCATTTGTAGAAGAAGACCGTTCGTCAGTAAAAAGAATAAGTTTTGTAATATTTGGGGTATTATTAATTCTATCAATCCGATATTCACAAAATTCCATGCGTTGAAAATAGTCCTGCGATAAAAACTCTTGAACGTTTCGAACTTTATATGATTGAAACTTTTCTTGCTTAAGTACCTTGTAACAGCAGATCCATTCGAAATTTCACCAAGCTGCGTGAGATTACATAGGCCGTTTTAGGTGGGGGCTTGGGCCCCCAAATCTCGAATTAGCCCCCCCAAAATCCAACTGAATGGCCTAGCCGCCTATATATAAACTTCTCGATAAGACATCCCTATTATGCAGTTTGAAACCATTTCAGTTCGTTCGTTAACAGTGTAAATCATCTTTTAAATATTTTTGTTGTGACAATAAAGTTAAAAACGTAGATACAAATTTGGTTATAACTTGACTTGTTTTTAGGGCTCCAGATTTGATCCATTTTAAGTTTTAACTTTATAGCTGTAATATAAATTGGGGTTAACATGGATTCGAAGGTTTACCATGTAAAATCCTATGGCTCACGTTAAAAAAAAATGCTGTACCTCGGGAGAGAATGTTATTTTTCCTTCAGTGCTTTGCACCTCAGAAAAAATCAAGCATTTCTATCCCTTGATGTATAATGTACTATTTTAACCAATATTTAGCCGTTTTCTTTCTTCATTATATCAGACCATCATAATATAGACGCAACGTCTTTGTTGTCTTAGACCTCTTAATACATTTCTTTTTCTACATTTAAGTTTCCATTCTGCGTAGATCAAAATTACTGATAAAATATAATTAATGTTTTTTTATATTTAAGAAATCATTAAATATTGTAAATCTAAGGCAGCAACTATTAATTAGATATATTCTTTTTTCAAAAATAATTAAATTGACAGCTGCTTATCAAATGAATGCTTTTTTTTAAGAAATCGCGACAAGAAAATGGCAAATACTATTAAAAATTTGATATTTTTCTTTGAGAACTTATTCCGAACTAAGTCCGGGGGGGTTTCCTTTATTCTTTACCGGGTTTTAGTAATATTTAAACCCAAATAAAACAGAGCTCTAAATTTTATTTTAACAAATTTGTAACATTGGAAGTATAATTTTATAAATAGATTCGCGTTATTCTGAATTACCATACCTTGTGACCCACTGGATTTTTTTTGCCGACTTTATAAGGTGAAAATTTTAACGAAACAGGCTTAATTTTCCATCTAGTTTATGACACAATATGTTACCAATGACTCTTCGATGTTACAAACCTCTGTATCTGCGCCAACATAGCCTGGAAAGACAAAGGGGCGTAACTCCGAAAACCCGAATTTCGAGTTATTACCACCATATCTACCCCCAAGGTCATATTTATAAAAATACAAAATGTCGTATCTCTCTCTCTCTCTCTCTCATGGTTACTGTGATATTATAAATTATATAGGCGTAACTCAGCCATGTATGAAAATTTTCAAAAAAGTTAATAGATAAAAAGGCGGCTCTCTTTTAAAATTCGATAACTCCGCAAATACATCTTTCTTTGCAAGAATATAACATTTAGCATAAACCATTTATTTACTAAACAACTTACTGTACTGTAAATTATAACAGAAGAAGAAGGTTCAGCAACTAATGCAATATGGCTTAATTTTCAATCGCTTCTCTTGAAAAACATGTTAAATGGAGTTACGCCACTTTGTCTTTCCAGCGACGAATTATGGAAAGATCCCTAAGCCCCTAACACCTTCTCCATAGTCTAGGAACTTCCACTGCCCCTATGTTACTCTAAACATTTCCTTTTTTCTCCGTTTGGTTCCTCCAAATTCTTAACACAAGAAAAACTTGAAGCAATATTTACTTTTATAAGTTCATAGGACAGGACATAAACTTGTCAAGATCCGACTGGCAAAAAAACCTAAATTTAAACTGCTACGAACGCTTTAAATTTTTTTGTAAATCCCAAGATAATTGTTCCTGACCTAGTATTTCAGTGTGCTCCAAAATTTCAATTACTTTCTCAAAAAAAACCATTAATATTAATATTCTCAATTTATTAATTTTTTCACTTTTCTTTCACATTTTATTTTTTATTTATTTTATTTTCATTCATTCACGATATGGATCTTACACTATGGACATCTGTTTCGTAAATATGGTAAAAACTATATTAGTACAGTAAAAAAAAATAATCCGAAACACAGTATAATTTTTCAAAATAATGCAAAAAATATACTAAACAAAAGACACACCGTCTAGTTAAAAATTAAATAAAAAAATTCAAGAATAAAGATCCAAGGGAGAAAACATGGCAGCACACTCACATTCACACACTCAACAACCCCTAAAAACTGCATTCACAAAACTCCTGCATAGAGTAAAATGCATGCTGCAGCAACACATAATTTTTAAATCTATTTTGAATTGAAGCAAACTAGTCACTGTTTTGAAAGCTTTAGGCAGATGATTATATATTTTAACAAGCCTAACCAAGCCAGTCCTAGCAGCGAGTGCGAGCTTGTGAGAAGGAAATCGAGGCAGTTACCGTTCCTCAGCTGGTACCCTGAAACCATATCATCTGTGGTTATGAATTTGTTAATATTTTTCTTCACATAAACAGAATTCTGCAGAATATACATATATGTTACAGTTAAGATATTTGGTTCTTTATAAAGAGCACGACATGGAAGCCTAGAATCCTTAGATGATATTGTACGGACAATCCCTTTTTGAAAGAGTAGAATCGTCCTAACTCGCACAGCATTACCCCAGCTGACAATCCAATAATTCAATGCTGAACCCACATAAGCATGATAGCATGAAACCAAAATAAATCCGTTCACTTTCTCTCTCAACTGCCATTTGATATACTGGCTCAGAGCAAGCTTTTTTAAAATGTTATTAATGTGAACACTTCATGACAACTGATAGTCAATGGTTACCCCTAAAAATTGTGTACAATTCAGTTGCCTCAAACTACTGTTGTTACTTTGTACATCTAAGATGTAATCCACTGCACGAGCTGAAAAATATATCATCTCGATTTTCGACGCATTAAGAAGCAGCGCACGTACAGGGATATCGAAATAAAAGTGAACAGGCCTTATAACTTTTTAATTTTTAAACATGGGGAAAATGAGAGAATCCAAAAAAAAACATCTCCCGATTGTGTGCGGTATCTCAGATATGGAAGAAGAGATAAAATGTTAACTTATAGTTCAAAGAACGTTAAAGTATTTTCAGTATATAGACCATGTAAAATTATGCCAGTTAAAAGGCTTAGTGCCGATCAAAAAGAAAGGGGATATACTTTTGTCACAAATATTAAGGAAAGAATGCGGCAGGATCCTAATTTATTTCATACTATCGTTTGGACAGACGAAGCAACTTTCTCAACTGCGGGAATGTTTAATAGACGAAATGTTCATTTTTGGTCGGATGAAAATCCCTTTACCGTCGAAGATATTGCTTGTCAGGGGCGTAATTCAATCAAGATTTGGTGTGGGATATTACAAAGTAACATTCTAGGACTATTGTTTTTTCGGGGACCATTAATTGGCCAGCGCTATTTTAATTTTTTAGAAAATGAAATCGAAGATATTCTCGACGAAATGCTACTTGAAGAAAGTCGACGTATTATATGGCAACAGGACGGAGCGCCTCCCCATAATATACCTAATTGAAATTCGCAATTTTTTAAACCATCAGTAGGTATAACGAATGGATCTGTAGATATGGAACCTTGACATTAACTTTGACTTACCTATGAAGAAAATTTAAAAAGGTGGCAGGTATTTAATTCGCAACCTGGATAGTTACGTTTAAAGTAAATTCATGCGAAATAATTTTTAATTTGAAATATTTCAAAAGCAATTGAAAAACCGCATAGGGTATGTTATACAAAATATATCTAGGACCTCCTAGAATCCAAAAATATGATTAAAATCATACCATCCAATTTAAAATAAGCGATAAAATCGATGTTTTATACTATATTTTATATTCGATGCTCAATTTTTTTGCTGATAAGATACATGAATGATCCATAAAAATCCCCAAAACTTTCATATTTAACATATTTTTCCATCTTTAAAAATAAAAAAGTTCCTGTTCACTTTTATTTGGATATCCCTGTACATCACTGTATTGTTGAATATCTCTCACAGTCTGTTGAGGGAGCCCTCAATGCTTTCACACTTTCAGCAAAAGTAACATCTGTCACATCATCAGCAAAAAGTGTTAAACTAGCATTTTGAGTAGCTGCAGTTGAAATATAATAAAAATAATGAATAGAAGGGGGCCCAAGACGCTACCTTGAGGCACACTCAGTGTAACAGACCAAAACTGCGAGGACAACTGCCTTAACAACAATTTCTGAATACGATCATTTAAATAAGATGAAATCCAATGCAGGGACACATCCTTCACTCCATACGCATAAAGTTTTCGTTTTAAGATTTATTTTGATGATATACCATATCAAATGCACGCGAGTAGTCAAAGAATAGTCCATCAACTCTATTACACATATCAAGAGTACCGACTTCAGCCAGAACTGCATCCTGAGTAGAAAGCCGTACTGAGTCCCACTCCTCAAAGCACCATGCCTAGTCCTATTCAGGAAGTTTAAGAGTCTATTATAAAAAGAACTAATTAATAAGCAACAAAGAACACGGAATCCCATCCAATCCTGCAGCAATTTTCCTTGAAATGTTACATTCAATTTGTTTAGGTTTGCTAGGTGATTTCTTGCCCTTTAATATATGTTCTGTTTGTGGCCACAGTCTCAGATACTTCTCATTAAATTGTGAGGAAGCTAAGGAGTTAAATGACTTTTTTTCCAGACACCTATAGTAAGATTATTTAAAGAAAAACCCCATTTAATTTTCAGTTATATAACATATTTTATTCACTCTAAAGAAATCTGTACAAATTATTTGTTGTAAATCATACCTAAAACAGAAATTAAATGTTTATTCATTCTTTTAAATATTTTTAGTAATTATAACTATACTTGAAGCATAAATATTTTAATTAATAAATCGATGAAAAAAACGACAATGATTATTTTAAACTTAATTGCTACCGCGTAACATAAAAACAATAAACAATCCTTAGCAGTGGAATGCGTATACTTTCAAAACTTATTTCATATCAAACTAAATCTAGCTGCTTAAAATAAAAAAAAATATATCACAGATCAAAAGCAAAACATTTCTTTTAAATTAAATGACAGAGTAAAGATCCCTGAAGATACCTTGTGTAATCGAAGGCGAAACGTCGGAGAGGGATTCCACCTTGACGCGGTTCGTTCCCAAGAACTATGATTTTTTGTAAATAACTCTAATATAATTTATATTGGGGTTTAAGAAATAACAATAATTAGAAATTACGAAAATGGGAAAAAATTATAAATTACTTTAATATTACCTTGACGGTTTGCTTCTTTCCTTTAGTTGAATTTTATAACGAAACATGACAGTAGTAGAAACGATATATTAAATAAAACTTATAAAAATCAGAAAATGTTTAGTTTTGACATTCTTTAACATAATAAGTTATGTACATAAATCTTACTGCTATAAATGATTCTTTATCATAGAAAACACACCACTTAAGAGCACACAAAGAAAATTATTAAATAGATATATTAATTAACATACTTCTATTTTATTCAGTCAATTTGTACAAAACTAGATTGATCATATTTTAATTATGTACTTTTAGGACCGAATGTTCAAAAGTTTGACTTTTCTGACAAGATTCCTTGTAAAAAAAGTCAATATTACAATCCATCTTGTCGTTGCTAGACAACAAAATCTGTTAAGAAATATTTATTTCTGTACTGTAAGGAAACAATACTTCCTTACAGTTGCTAGTGTGCTGGAAACGTTTTTAAAAATACAATATTTAGAAGATTTCATCTTTGAACACAGCTCTGGTATGCCATTACAACATTTTTCTAGAAAGAACTCGTGTTTTTGTTCTTGCGATAGTCCATAAAACGTTTGGTATGCATATTCATATTTTTGTCTTGATTGTTTTTAAAGGAAATCTAATGTGGCAGTAAGTAGTATTTCCGTCAGTTCTGGGGGAGTTCCAGAAATGGATAATTCACCGTCCCTCATTATTGTGTACTTTGGTACTAAATACAATAGTTATGTATACCCAGTTTCGACAGTAGTGCTTTGCAATGCGAGCACCAAGTTAGAAGCCCGAGACGCACGCGAGAGCTGTGATGGTGCAAGTGATTGCAAAGCGCTTTCAAAACGTAGTGAACACACTAGTTTTTCGACAACTGTAGACTAAAAAAAAGTGCAATACAAAATATCAAAAATATCTATATACAACGCTTGAATTTTTGAAAAAACCAACAAACTAAATTTACACGCGTCAAGGTTGACAGTGCAAAATTTATACGTTTCAGTGGTTACACAATCAATTTTTATTAGGAATTTTACGCATCAGTTTGTGCATAAAATTAGTCATGCTTTTTTAAAAATTAAACGAAGTTTTAACATTTTCTAAATATTTTTGAACAATCGGTTGAAAAAATTTTCACAGTTGTCCGGGAATGTTAGACTTTTCCTGCTAGATACACAATATACTATTATTGTAATTGTCAAAATACAGAACAATAGTAAAATTCTAAAATCTTCATGACCACCAACATCTATATGGACTACAACTGTCTTTAAACTTTTAAAATATGATCAAAAGAGTGTAATTTTTATAACATAATTTTAGTATAATATTTTCCTTTTTACGCGTTTTCAAGTTGACGTATTCTTGGATTCAACACCTCCGGTGTCCTGGGTAGCAGCTCTTTAAGAGAGTAATATCTCTCCGTATCTTCCTTGTCCACTGAGGTTATATGCTGGAAACAACATGGCTGCGAGATATGGCTTTTAGCTGGTAGAGGTAGTGGTTTTTCTTTCTTTTCTTTCTTCTTTTTCTTTTTACCTGTAAAGGAGAAATAACAATAATGAAATGATTGTTAATTTTTTTTAAATAGCAAGTAATTTAAAGAGATCTATATAGATGGAAATTGGAGATTTATTTAAATATCTGTAATGCGTACTAGGTAGTTACTGATTGGTAGTTGCTTGACCCAAATTTTATTAAAACATCAACAATTTACATACAGATATGTAGCTTTTCACTAGTACAAACCTAAATTCGTGATTGGAAGTGTTATCTTCAGTCAATATTTGAAAAATTATTCATGAAATTTATTGATTTTATGATTAACCGTGTGGGTAACGCAGTTGGGTGAAGTGTAGTGTAGTAGAAGGATAAGTGTTCATTTACACTTCATATCTATATAATAAATATAAACAAAAGATAAAACGTTAGTAATACAGACTATTTAAATTTATTCGGTATCGCACATGTCTAAAGTGCAACATTATTTTATTTTCTACACACAGGAAAAAAAATCTTAAATTATGCTCAAAAATTCCTCAAAAATGTGCACTAGGTTTAATGTTCCATGAAATCCAAATAAGAGTAGAAGAGTAGTTTAGATGTCCTCCAACTTTAGGACCAGAAATTTATTTTATCAAAAATGTAGTTTAAATTAAATAAATGTAATTGAATTGAGCATATACCTTGGTACAGTGAAACAATAAGCTTTTCAATCAAATTCGTAGAAAGTCTCAACAAGATTTTGTAATTTCGAAAGCATATTGTGTATTTAGTGAAAAAAACCTAACATCCCCGGGCGACCATGAAGATTGCTGGTGGAAGCGTCAGCCGAAACCAGCAACGTAGTCCGGAAATGTATAGCTTACACGTACAATTTTTGGCCGATCGCTCCAAAATCGACAGGTGGAATTAAAACTTTGTTTAATTTCGAAAAAAGCATAAAACTATTCGTCCCTTTAATGCCGAATTAGCCTTAGTCCAAAAACTAAATTTTACAGGAGACAGTTTTTTTACTTCACACAATTATTCTTTAACGAAAATCGATGAAGTAGGTAATTAACAAATATGTTCCGTTATGAAATATATTCTCCTTTATATTATAAATATTACATTTTGCTCCTACGAGCCGAATATTAATATTAGGACATACAGGGTGTCCGAAAAGTCTTAGTATGGGAAAATATCCATGCTATTAGTAAAGATAGAGACACCAAATTTTAAGTGTATCTTATTGGTTAATAAATCTACAATTTTATGTAATTTAACTTTTATCCCCCTTGAGGAGTGACATTTGATAGCTGAGGTAGAAAAATTTAAGTGCAACCCTATACACTGTGGTAGGGACTTCAAAAAGAAACATTTTACTGCAGTTCTGAGGTCCGTATCTTAATTTTTGCCTTTAAAAACAGCTTTATTTTTGCAACATCTGTCAAAATAAGAAAGTTATATCAATAAATTATAAGTGTTAGGTTTATCCGATGAGATTTCCAATTTTTTTTATGGAATTACTACCATTATATTTCCATATTTCCTATTGCATTTTCCGAACATCCTGTTCCGATTCTTGTTGATGAAGGTAAAGCTAGCAAAAAGAACAATACTAGAAACAACATGACTGTATTTTGGTAATAAAATGATTGCTTTTTAGATTTAAATAGACTAAGGTGTTGTAAAGCTATTTTAAGTGTAATAATTTTTTTTATTTAGATTTCAGCGGCGCAAAGTGATGAAAATGGCAGTTTGAAAGACTCAGGGAACACGTCTGGTGTATCAAACGAACCGGTTAGTAAATATGCTGTGACATTTTTTAAATTACCAGCCCATAGAAATTAAAAATCGTTAAAAAAATTAAAAATTTAAGTACCTTTATTTCTCTTATTACCTTAAATTTGTTCAAAATGACACTCCGCCAAGACCTTATTTTAAAGATCTTTAAAAAAGAAGTAACCCGTTTTTAAATGGGAAGCCTTTAAAAACTAAAAATCGTGAAAAAAATAAAAATTTAAATGCCTTTATTTCTCTTATTGCTTTAAAGTTGTTCAAAATGGCCACTATAAACTTCTGGGCAGTAATGAAGTAAATTTTGGAACTCTGCCAATATGTAACATGTGCCATTCTCGAAAATGTGAAAAGTGAGTTTCAAAACCAACTTTATTACTGTCAAGAAGGTCCATGGTGGTCATTTTGAATAACAATGAAATGAAGTCTACTTGTCAGGGGTACATATAGAAATACGTAAAATTGAGAATAAGTTCTCTAAACCACCTGAAAATTCCTTATACTATAAGGATTTGAACAAATCATGGTAAAACAGCTATTCTCCGGGCTATATGCCCCTACGAGCGCTGGATTACATACCAAAATTTGCCGTATTTTGACTAACACTGTTAGACAACAAAATACTTGGTTTGACTGCAAGAAACTAGTAGGAAGGAGGAAGCTTTTTTCTTTAGTTAGGATATCGTACCTGCATACCGGTTTCGAACTCTTTAGTTCTCATCAGTACAGGATAAACGAACATACCTACCCTATGCAAAAATTGAGAATAAATTCTCTAACCACCTGAAAATTCCTTATACAATAAGGATTTCAACAAATAATGGTAAAATAGCTATTCTCCGGGCTATAATAATATGTCCCTCCGAGCGCTGAATTACATACCAAAATTTGCCGTATTTTCTTCTAACACAGTTAGATAATAAAATACTTGTTTTGAATGCAAGAAACTACTAGGAAGAAGGAAGCTTTTTCTTTAGTTAGGATGTCGTCACCTGCAGACCGGTTTCGAACTCGTTGGTTCTCATCAGTACAGGATAGACGAACATACCAACCTTCCGAAAAAGTAATCCCTTAAAGCTACAACTGTCGTACTGCATAAGCAGTGAGACACAGGCAGCGCCATCCATTAGCAGTTTCGAGCATTCAGAGTAGAGTTTACCGTAAGGTAAAATTTTCAAACGTATGAATGAAAGTCTACTTGTCAGGGGTATATATAAATATGCAAAAATTGAGAATAAATTCTCTAACCACTTGAAAATTCCTTATACAATAAGGATTTCAACAAATAATGGTAAAACAGCTATTCTCCGGGCTATATGCCCCTCCGAGCGCTGAATTACATACCAAAATTTGCCGTATTTTCTTCTAACACAGTTAGATAATAAAATACTTGTTTTGAATGCAAGAAACTACTAGGAAGAAGGAAGCTTTTTCTTTAGTTAGGATGTCGTCACCTGCAGACCGGTTTCGAACTCGTTGGTTCTCATCAGTACAGGATAGACGAACATACCAACCTTCCGAAAAAGTAATCCCTTAAAGCTACAACTGTCGTACTGCATAAGCAGTGAGACACAGGCAGCGCCATCCATTAGCAGTTTCGAGCATTCAGAGTAAAGTTTACCGTAAGGTAAAATTTTCAAACGTATGAATGAAAGTCTACTTGTCAGGGGTATATATAAATATGCAAAAATTGAGAATAAATTCTCTAACCACTTGAAAATTCCTTATACAATAAGGATTTCAACAAATAATGGTAAAACAGCTATTCTCCGGGCTATATGCCCCTCCCAGCGCTGAATTACATACCAAAATTTGCCGTATTTTCTTCCAACACAGTTAGATAATAAAATACTTGTTTTGAATGCAAGAAACTACTAGGAAGAAGGAAGCTTTTTCTTTAGTTAGGATGTCGTCACCTACAGACCGGTTTCGAACTCGTTGGTTCTCATCAGTACAGGATAGACGAACATACCAACCTTCCGAAAAAGTAATCCCTTAAAGCTACAACTGTCGTACTGCATAAGGAGTGAGACACAGGCAGCGCCATCCATTAGCAGTTTAGAGCATTCAGAGTAGAGTTTACCGTAAGGTAAAATTTTCAAACTTATGAATGAAAGTCTACTTGTCAGGGGTATATATAAATATGCAAAAATTGAGAATAAATTCTCTAACCACTTGAAAATTCCTTATACAATAAGGATTTCAACAAATAATGGTAAAACAGCTATTCTTCGGGCTATATGCCCCTCCGAGCGCTGAATTACATACCAAAATTTGCCGTATTTTCTTCTAACACAGTTAGATAATAAAATACTTGTTTTGAATGCAAGAAACTACTAGGAAGAAGGAAGCTTTTTCTTTAGTTAGGATGTCGTCACCTGCAGACCGGTTTCGAACTCGTTGGTTCTCATCAGTACAGGATAGACGAACATACCAATAGGGATATTCCGATACTACTGATACGATGCTAGTATCGATATTTTTCTTTCGATACCAAGTATTTTGGTATCGATACCCGTATTTGAAAATCGTACTCGTATCAGTACGAAATATGCGATACCCTGTGGCGATACCGACAAAATAACTGTTAACGCCCAACTAATTTAAGAAGAAGAGCTGTCACTGCTGTCAGTGTCCGTAAGAAATCCACTACCACTCAATTTCTTTTGTGAATAAAATATAACTTAAAATTTTGTTTTTTATAATAATATTGTCCCAGTTTTGGTGACATAACACTTTAGTGCCACACGCCTTGAGCCTTGATAGAAATTCGACGATTTCTGAAATAAAAATTGCGGATTATGTACGTTTTTTACAAATATAGGCCTTCAAAGTTGGTAAATTTTTCGGCTGACGTCATAGCTGAAGGACGCACTGATATTTGTTTTCTATTGGTTAATATTGGTGAAGTAAGCGTCATTTCGCTCATTTATGTATTATGTATTTATATTTCATGTAGCGATGGTGATATTAAGCTGATAAGAATGTAGAATTTTTTTTAGCGTTTGCATTACCTGTTGTTTGCTCAGAGGGGCGCATTCAGAATCGACGCCGTGTGTTCCCGGGTAAACAGCTGACCGTGCGGCCAGCCGTTATTTCTTATGGCCGTGACGTCATTGACAAGTTAATTTTTACCCGCCCGGCGTCGATTCTGAATGCGCCCCTGGTTTACTGGGGTTTGTTCAGGTTTTACCCACTTTTACTTAGTCTTTTTTTATATTGCATTGTTTTGGTAATGCGATTGATTATTTGTCTCGTAATTTATGAATAGGAAAGTCAATTTTGAGGTTAGGAAAAGCGAAAATTTGTCAACATAAAATCAACAAAATCCGCACTTTTTTCTAAAGAATTACTCTCTACAACATTCACAATATCCTTATTTTTATGGAAAAAAGTCAGTTTTTGTGGCACTAAAGTGTTATGGACCTCCAGTTTTTTTTGTACACAACAGTGCACTGAAGTCATTAAGTATCGATACTTCCGATACCGAAGTATCGATACCATGAAATATCGAAACGGTATCGATACTTTGCAAAGGATACTTTCGATACTTAAGTATCGATACTTTTTTGGTATCGCATATCCCTACATACCAACCTTCCGAAAAAGTAATCCCTTAAAGCTACAACTGTCGTACTGCATAAGCAGTGAGACACAGGCAGCGCCATCCATTAGCAGTTTCGAGCATTCAGAGTAGAGTTTACCGTAAGGTAAAATTTTCAAACGTATGAATGAAAGTCTACTTGTCAGGGGTACATATAAATATGCAAAAATTGAGAATAAATTCTCTAACCACCTGAAAATTCCTTATACGGTAAACTCTACTCTGAATGCTCGAAACTGCTAATGGATGGTGCTGCCTGTGTCTCACTGCTTATGCAGTACGACAGTTGTAGCTTTAAGGGATTACATCCTAACTAAAGAAAAAAGCTTCCTCCTTCCTGGTAGTTTCTTGCAGTCAAACCAAGTATTTTGTTGTCTAACAGTGTTAGTCAAAATACGGCAAATTTTGGTATGTAATCCAGCGCTCGTAGGGGCATATAGCCCGGAGAGAGAATAGCTGTTTTACCATGATTTGTTCAAATCCTTATAGTATAAGGAATTTTCAGGTGGTTTAGAGAACTTATTCTCAATTTTACGTATTTTGAATAACTTTTAAAGTAATAAGAATAAGAGAAATAAAGGTATGTCAATTTGAATTTTTTTCTCGCGATTTTTAATTTTTAAAGGCTTCCTATTTAAAAACGAATTAAGATACAGACCTCCGGTTTGCGGTAAAATGTTTCTTTTTTAAAGAACGTTAAATTTAGGTACCACACGACATACGGTTGCATTTAATACTTAAACTGCCTAGCGTAGCCCCCCAAGGAGGTTGAAAAAGTCAAATAACATAAAAAAGTCGATTTTAAATTCGATGTCCCTATCTTTACTAATAGCAAAGATATTTGCTCATATTAAGACTTTTCGACATATATTGTATATTACTTCTGCATACACTAAATAATGTCTTAGTGTATCATTTGCGCACAAAATGTCATTTTTGCCAAAATTGAACTTATGCTTGTTCTCCATTAAAGGAACGTTTAATGAACCAATAACTGATGCCTAGAGATTCCTAATAAAAATTGGTTGTGTAACCATGGAAACGTATCAATGTTGTATTGGCAAACTTAACGCGTGTAAATTTAATTTGTTGCTTTTGTCAAAAGTTCAAGAATATATTTTGTATTTAGTAAAAAGGTGCAAAATAAGTGAGGATTCCTAGAACTTCTCCAGAACAGGCGTGTTTTAAAAACGTTTGCAGTACACTAACAACAATATTTCCTAGTACAGAACTGAATATTTCTTAACATTAATTTTTCGTTGCCTAACAACGACCAGATATTTTAATATTGACCTTTTCTGCAAGAAATGTCAAAATGGTTAAACCTTCAGTCATTATCGGAGGAAAAAATATTTTACAGTCGCATAATTTATAACAAAATTCTATTTTTCGAGTAATTCTTTACAAAAGCCCTAAAAATAGATTCCTATAATTTCAAATTTTCTAGAATTAAAAAAATTATCCCTTATTATAAAGAATTATCCACAAACATTACTTGAGCATCAAATACTGGAATTCTAGATATTTCTGAGTCTTTGATGTTTACCGGTCCGGTGTGGTCGGTCCTATTGCTATTCTTATTATGTGAGCCACAGGCTTCTTAGTTCCTTTGAGCTTGTTTTTGGTGTGGAACATTGGGAAATGCATGAGAGTGTTATAAAAAAATTTCAAATCGCTTTCACCGTAAAGTCATAGGTATCGGTATTTATTTGTGTGGCTTTAAAAGACCTCATTTAGAATCAGAGATTGTGACACCACCCCTTTAATCCACCTTAGACCTGTGTATAAGTCAGACAAGTGAAATGAACAGAAAAAAATAAATATCAGCCAAACTAAAATATTATCAGCGATATGGGTCTAATCTTTTGTATTATAATTTATTTTTATGTTGACTCTATCAAACACTATCTATTTGATTATGATTACTTAGAAATCAAGATACAAATGTAGTAAATTACTTTTGGTATACACTCATCTCACGAATTAGTCACTGTATTTAATATGCCTAACTAACACCGGTTATATGAAACACACACACATGTTTAGTTTGTTTAATCTTTGGAAAAACCTTTTACGGTAGAATCTACAAACTGTGAATCATCTTTAATGTGTATTAATTTTAAATCATTAAAATCTGAATGTTAATTTAATTTCCATGTATGTTTTCACAACAATGGACTAATATACGTTTATTTAATTTCACCATGTTCTTAACCATTTTGAAGAAAATTTTATTTAGTGTAGAAATAAAATTATGAAAAAAAAAGTAAATATTGGCCGTTTCCATTTCCTATGTAGGACACTTAATTTCTATCTTAATTCTTTTTAATATTACAATCTAATTAACAATTTAAAGCAATCTAACACATAAAAAAGAAATGTTTAAGTTAAAGTTATTTTAACGTAAGCAAATCTGGTCTATCTCAGAATACATGGGTCGCACTACGTATATGCTCAATTTATACTTTATCAAGTTAAGTAACATTTTAGAATCAATTACGATTCGAAATTAGGTGAATATAATCACCAGCCATTTCAGAAGCTTAGCGGTTTATGTTAATTAGTTGAATTGCTACAAACTTTTAACATTCAAAACATTTTACTCTACCTGGAGTACTAAGAGAAATATTCTCGGGACACGCCACCAACTTTTCAATGTGATTCCACATCTCTTCTGACGCGTTCTTTGTGTCGAAACTAAACCCAACTTCCATTGTATGGTCACATGAATACCTCATCGTGTGAAATGAAGGACCGTCCAGTTTGTATGAAGATAAGTTGTCTATTGTGTCAGACCAGAGCATAAAGCATGTACCTAAAAGTTTGTTTCAGAGTTAATTTAATTCTAAAATCAATATTCCGTATATAATTTGTAATTGGTCCATATCCTGACATTGGAAATGTTATTTTTTGAGGAATTTAACCATCTGATAAATTGGGAGCTGAATACAACATCTCTTAAAACATCGTTTCTCTAAAAAATTTTCTTAGACGATTATGAGTCATATTTGTTTATCATTTTTCCTAATTTTTTAATTAAGTCACTGAATTTAAGTAAGTCCCACGAACAAGGATTTTAAAATTCTTTTTAATTAACTAAAATAATTACCTACCTCGTTCTGCTAATGCAATCTGTATCCTCCTCTTGTCGCGGGCTCGGGATTCCCCGCAATCTAAGATAACAACAGGAATTCCGGTGTACTTCAACTGCCAGTCTTTATCGTTTGAAACTTTTGTATACAAATTTGCTAGGGAGTTACTAACAAATACCTAAAAAAGAATTAAATTTAAAAATAAATGTTCTAGGTTAAATATCTATTTTATTAATACATTTTATTTATACAAAATCGGGGTAAAATATCTTCTTTCAAAAAACACGTGTCACAACGCGAGGAAAACTTTGGATTTGTTACGGACACGTTTTCCTGGCAGTGTCATTTCTCGAAATGGTGATATCCAATGGCCTGCAAGATCATGCGATCTAACCCCCTTCGATTTTTTCTTGTGGCGCTTACTCAAGGGCACAGTATATTCTAACAATTCGCAGACTATTATTTGTTACATGTTTGTTAAGTTATTGGTGAAATTGAGCCGCAATTGTGTCAAAATATAACTGACAATTTTACGTCGCAAAGAATGGCCATCTGTAGAAACAGCGAGGAAGAAGTAAATTCCGAAGTACCCATCGGGACACCCTTTACATGTATGACGGTCTGACTCAAAGGGGTAAACTCATTTTTAAAATATTGTGAGAGACAAAGGTGCATTTTTATGAACTTTAAAAATGACAAAATTACTATAATTGGGTTTGTTACATTGCCACATCAAAATATCTCTGTTATTTAAATTAAAAACTATCTAAACAAAAGTGTGAGTACTATAAGAACAGAAACCTTGAGGGTAAGTCACAAGTGTATCTACTGGCCCAAGTCAATACATACTCTGTCTTCCTCTCTCATTGAAGTGAATCGAATACCCATCGATGACTCAAACAAACACTACCCTTTCTGAATTTACAATTTTTTCTTCTATGACTCAACAACTATGAGTAAATGAAACATAACAACTGAAAATCAACAAACACAATACCAAGACAAGTTTATTGATCATGATCAGTAACACATAATACTGACTAATTCTATTCGTCTAAATGAATAATTAAATGTAATTATTATCATTAATTGTTATTATGTAAATAGATTCCTTCTTAAACAAAAAAAAAATTCTGTTTACCTATAGTAATATTTAAACCAATTATTGATCGAGTAATCGATCTGAAGCACGAAACTTTCTTCATGGTTTAGGTAATATTTAAATTTTCGTATAATTGAAAAAGGAATTTAAAATATTTAATTATGGGGATTTAGAATAACGAAAGTGCTAAAAATTATTTCAAAACAGAATAATAATATAAAAATTTTAAATCACTACCTACTTTGGATATTTAACGATTTTTTGAGATGAGCGTGAAATAAAATAATTTATATTCTTTTTTGAAGTTAATAAAGGGCTGACTGAATAAAAGGTGTTTAAAAAATTGTTTTTATTAGAGATTACTTTAAATAGAGAACGAGTTTGTAATCAAGAATTCTTAGTGGTCATTTACGAATCTAAATATACTTATAATTATTATTTTCGTTTACCTATGATATCATATTTTAATAAATTATGCTGAACCTATTTAGCAAAGTTTGTAGTCAATATTTATTATTTTTTCGATTATTCTGATAAAATAAATGCCACTAGGACAGCTAATCAATCTAGCAAAAATTAATGCATTTTATTAATTTTATGGCCTATAAAAATGAGAATTAAATTGAAATCTATTATAAAAGCATGTAAGTTGCTATTTTTAGAATAAAAGTTTACTACAAAATTTTCTCATTTAAAAAATTCATCCATGACCTTTAATTAGTGGCTCTGGCTTTCTAAAAAAGATTTGGGATATTTTTGTTTTATCTGGGACAGGCCACGTAGACTTTAAGCTTAAGCGCTAACGTACCGTGGGCGTTTCAAAAAAGGGGAGGGCTATTAAATATGGGATCTAAAGGGTTGGGAGGTGGAGGGAAACCTCTGCGAGAAATTTGTTCCATAATCTGCAGGACAGTAAAGGAATGCATATGGGACGTGCATCTGGTGGTTCTGTTAGGAACAGTCAAAGGGGAATGATAGAGGGTTAGCCCGTGAAATTTAAGTTGTATATCTCTATTGCTACTTACGGGACCTATGCCAGGTTCAGGGGTTTTGATAGTGAGCCTACTAGAAAAAATTTTGCCCTGGCACACTCTGGGAAAGAAATAAACACGTTTAGGTATTTTATTTATTCTTTTTTCTGGATACCGTACTGCCACACCGATTTTAGAATTTTTTTGTATATAAATGTTTTGCTGTGAAGGTACAACTTAGACTTTCTTGCAAGGAGCCAGCGGTATTATTTAAATTTCAGCTCGAGTTCTGATTTTTTCTTTTTGGCGTGTTCTTTCAACCTAAGCTTGGTGTCTAGGGTCATGCCTAGGTATTTTGCTGTATTTGCGTGTGGAATAATTAGTCCATTTATTTCTATTTATGCTGGAGTTTCTAGCCTTTTATTAATGTATGTGGATTTAGATTCAATCAATTTAATTTAACATAGCTTGGTCCAGTTAAATATGAAATCACTGGCTACTTGCAAACCACTGGTAGATATTTCTATATTGTCGCCTACTGCAAGTAGGGCAGTATCTCTACGAATACATGTAAACATTTTGTAGTACGGGAGTGTCGCTAGTACAGAGCTGATACAGGACCAAGAACGCTGCCCTGTGGCATGCCTGCCTTTACTACATTAAAGTTAGAATATTTCTCTTCTTGTTTTACTCTAAAACGTCTACCAGAGATGTATGACGTCAAAATATCTACATACTGCTTGGGAAACATCTTGCTTGGTTTGTGGATCAAGAATTCATGCTATACCTTATCGAAGGCTTGTGCAAGGTCTAAGAGGACTGCTGAACAGATTTGATTCCCTTTAATTACACATTCAATGACATTAGTAATGCGATGAACTTTGTCTATAGTTGAGTACTTGCATCTGAAGCCGAAAGTTATACTTGAATGTTTTTTCTTTCAAATTATTTGAATTTCGAGCAAGTTCTAGGTACTTTGTGAAATCACAAAATATAACCACCAGCCGTGTCATTTGGAAACCAAGCAAATTGCAGAGATAATAGATAACTCAGGTTTTTAATGAGGACTTATTAACAACGAAAGGACATAAACTTGTCAAAATCTAACTGAAAGATCTCAACTGAAAGTAGTACTAAATCTATATAATATAACGTTTTAAGTAAATTCTGGGATAAAAAATTTTCGATCAAAAAACAGTGTCTTCAAGAAATTGTTGATAAGATAATTTTTTAGGGTCAAATCCATTAAGACCGATTACTTTTTATTTGGTGACTGAGAGAGAGGAAGAGAGATAGAAAGAGAATTATTTTATCACTAAAGACATCTTGTTTGGCATTTCTATTGTTTTATGGAAAGCTAAGATGCAATCGTTTCAAGCTGCAATTTATCTACTTTAATTATTTTTCTCTTTGTTAACCTGGGACTGTGACCTCTAATGCTTATGGTACGAAATAAGTATCATTTTGTGGGAAACCACATTATTATGGTGTTTCTCTTTATATACATTTTAATTTGCATTAAATTGTATTTCGCTAGTAGTAGAAACAGCAGAATTAACTTAGATGAATATTTGTTTGTTTTAAAAAAGTAATTAGAATAAAAAAATTGCCTTGAAATAAAAAGAGAAAAGGTAGGGTAGAAGACAAAATGGAATTTTTTAATGGCGCAATTTAGTCTAGTTAATTTTTTTTACATTTTAATCGATATACATATCTTGAAAGATATAATAAATTCACAAAATTGGGTTTGCTTAGGTTGGGTTGAGTAGAGTTTTTCAATAAAATTAATGATTCGCGAGATATTTATGGTGGACAATTTTAGGCTGTGACACCCTGTATAGTAAACTGAACCATGGCGCAATGAAAATGGATATAAAAATAGACAGAAATAAGCTATTGATCGTCAATCTGTATATAAAAGATTATGATGGATGATGACCATTTAGTTAATTTGATTAGGAAGAGATATTATTTGTATTTTACAATAAATATATCTATTTGTCTTTAATTTAACAAACTCTTTAACATTATTTATAAATGATGAGTCATTGGAGGAACGAGCAAACAAAAAGGTTCGATATGAGTTTACTTGCCGAGTCAAGATATCGAATTAACAAACATGGGAGTGCTCACTGAGCTATTATTTTCAAGTCAAGAAAATAACATTGACATAATCTAGTAATTAAATTAATTGTTTGAAATGGAATCATACTCAGAAATAAATTTATTAAAACATGTTGTGGATTTGGATTTTTAGATATTTCTGGTTTTTGATTTATTTATAAGGATCTTGGTACAGTGAAATATTATCCGATATGTATTAGCTTAGTTTTGAGGACATCCTGAAATAGTTAAATCGATAGCTATGGATCGATTTTTCTGTTAAATACGATGAATAAACAATAATTCTACTTATCTGGGTTAATTCTACTTGGTATAATTTTCTGTAATAGAGACGGTCATGGTTTTATCTCTTTCTACCAGCTATTTAGTAGTCGTAATAGAAAGTTATAGTCATTTGAATTTTTATTTAAATTATATTTCAAATTTTAAAAACTTTAGACTATAACTTTCTACTAACAAATTTTTTTCTCTTAAAATTTAAAAATTATCGACAAAATGTTGTAAAAACTGTTTCAAAAAAATAATAATTACAATACCTAAACGTGTTAATTTTTTGTTAGGGGGAGGGGGCGCAGCCAAAATTCAACTTTTTTCACAAATTACAAAATATTTTTTTCTTTACCAAAACATTCCTAATAAGCTCACTATTAAAACCCCTGAATTTGGCATGGGTCCCGTTAGTAGCAACAGAGATATACAACTTTAAAATTTCAAAATCCGCCAGTGATAACAAAATAAAACATTATACATAATATTTATGTACTTATACTTTAATGGAATTATTGTAAAAAAATTAAATATGAAGAATTTTACTTCTTCTATGATCAAAATCACTCTTACGTATTAAACCCCATAACCCCAAATATGGTCATCCATCATGTTTTTAATATATTGCCCCTGACAGACAATCAAGCGCATACAGCCGATTGACCAACAGGCCAAAGGGCCCAACGGTATGCACGGAATGAAGTGGGGGACTGAGGCATAAGCGCACCCAGAATTTTGTCTTGGAGGCTGATGTTTCTTGGGGGGAGGGGGGGGGGGGTGTGCTCAATAATGCAATTCGGTGGATTTCTGCGGTTAGTAGTGCACTTTTTTAATTTTTGCGTGTCTAAGATGTTCGTCTTGGGGGGATACAGCCCCCCTCCCCTTTGGTGCGCCACTGGGCTGGATGGTATACAGCGTTGCCTTCATTCCAATAATAGCGTCATTTTTTTTTCTACATATCGTGATTGTGACAATGAAATCAAACTTTAGATCGTATAACCGACGGTTTCCTTTGTTTTTGTTCCTGCAGAGTAAGAAAAAAAAGGTCTATCACAACGTGAAAACAGAAAAATTTCCCAATTTTAGTTACATAAAGGAGGAAATGAAGGCACGGGTAAGACGATGTGGTGTCATCTTTACCGACAACATGTTAAAAGTGGATTTATACAGTTTAATTAAAATTAGAAAATCGTTAGATAAAACATCTGAGATACATAATATCCTGGAAGAACATGGACATGATGTTTTGAGATTACCTCCATACCATCCTGATCTAAATCCCATTGAACTTGTTTGGGCCTCTCTAAAATGCTTTGTTGCCGACAGAAATATTGATTTAAATTTTAATAACGTAGAAAAGTATTGTAGGGAAATTTTCGGTACCTTTTTCGAACAAGGTTGGAAATCTCGATGTGATCAAGTTAAAAATATTGACAAATTTTAGATGGAGAATGAACCAGCTCACATAGCATTGTAATAAACCCGCAGGACGATGAAAACAATATTTCAGATTTAGATAATAATATGTAGTAGCAGTGATTCTAGTAGTAATTCAAGTATATCAGGAATTCAATCACTTTAAAAACATATTTGTAGCAGTTTATTATATGCATAAGGTAATTTATCGAATTTAAAGTTCTAATTAGTACCTACCATAAATATAATTACCAAAACGTCCGTAAGATATTTATGACACCATACATAATTACAATTGAACCCCTTTAACACAAAATAATTTGTCTTTATTCTTTATTAGAATCAAGAATCAAGCAAGCAGAATCCAGGAACAAAGTTGCTGTTGACTGCTACCAGTCTTAAACTAATTCATGCTGAATTCATGATTGGGAAGGATAATCTTATTTAAATGATAATCGAATATTACAAAGCAATTATGTAATTTTATTTTTGTCGCTGAGAGTAATTTAAACCAAAGCAGAAGCCGCCTAATATTGCCATTTCTGTTATCCGCATGCTATCTCACTTCTTCGTCCGCGAAAGTATGAAATTTTTCAGAGGCAAAGCTATATTTGACAAGCTATAAATGAATGTATCTGTTATTCGCTACAAAATTTAAGGTTTTAGTAAACGAAAATACAATACTTCTACTGGTGGTACAGGGATTATAAAACTTTAATGCATCGGTAAGTCGTAAAATGTACTCATGTTTGTAATACCATTTGAATTGCTTCTAAATTATAAGTATACACCAATTAATTAAAAGGAAATTGCGTTATTAAAACAGAAATGATTCAATGCAATACAAAGCTACAAAATCTTTGTCGTAATACCTGCTGCAGTGTTACAAACAATTAAGGAAAAATCATTGAAAACATCCACGACTAATTGTTTAAGCACGATTTGTACGTGACATTTTCTTTGTTTCTTTACTTTGTTACCTTATATTAATTTAATTTGACGTAGTTCCTTTGAGTAATGGCGCGTGCTATTTCGTTAAAACATCACTAAATTTGTATGTTATTACAAAACTTATTATGTTAATAATCCATTTATTTTAAAGGTCATTAATTGAGTTTTGTTTAAGAAGAACATACAACTCTACCCACAAAATTTTACAAATGGTTCTTTGGCCAGAACTAAAAAAAGTTCCTATTAATATACAGGGTTTTTTACAGTGTTGGTTAGTTAATAGGAAGTTGGGGGACATATTTAAACATATTATTGACATTCATCCCCTCTCTGTATTTTAATGGGTGGGGCTAACTTTGGAATTTTAATTTTTTAAAATTTGTAAATAGACACAATATACACTACTGGGCGTCGGAAAATCATTACTGGATGAGAACCCTGCCTAATCAACATCCCTGGTCAATTAAAATCTGGTGTGGTATATTCGGGGAGAGAGTTATTGGTCCGCATTTCTTTAAAAAATATTTAAATGGAGAAAAGTGCACATATTTTTTAAGAAACCGCAATTATTAAACCAAAACCTGACATGTGGTTTTAACAAGACGAAGCTCCACCCCTTTATGCAATACAGGCCCGTAATCATTTGAAGGAAATATTTGAAAACAGATAGATTGGACGAGCTGGTCCGGTCAACTAGCCCGCTAGGTCCAAAGATTTGCCTCTTGACTTTTTCTTGTGGGGTTTCAATTATAAAGGACAAAGTGATGACGACTGCACCTACAACTTTAGATGATATGAAACAACGAATCCGCTTTGCCTGCTTAGTAGTGACACCTGAAATGTTATAGCGGGTACGAAATTGATTTAGAAAAAGAATAATGGAAGTTGAAGGGGGACATTTCGAACAACTTCTCAAGCACGGCCGACAATAAATAAGTTGAAATTAAATGGTAAATTGTTTTTGATATTTTATTACCTAATAAATTATATTATAATTCAGTAACCAAAAGAGCAAATCAAAAAAAAAGTTGTACACGTCGTTGTTATGCAAATTCGAATTTTATAAACAAAAGTACATCATTCCATTTAAAATTCCGAAGTTACCCCCTCCCCTCAAAATATAGATAGGGTCTAAATGTCAAAAATATGTTTAGATATGTCACCCCAGTTCCCTATTAACTTACCAAAATTTCATGAAAATATTTTAAACCGTTTTCAACATATCCTTGTAGCACTTCAAAAAACTTACCCTGTAGATTCGAATACAGCTTGTTCCTGAGAGGGTGATAAAATTTTAGAGTTTTGCCAAACCCTGTATAATAAAGTCATATTAAGGGCACTTCTTTCATTCCTTTGCTATAATGTGCTTTCGATTTACCTGTGTTTTGAGTCCTTTAAAAAACGTCTCCACCTTTTGTCTTTCCACGTCTGTTATATGACCTTCTAAAGGCTTTCGATCTTGGGAATCCGATGATGCCTCACTTTCAGCTCGCCCCTCACTGCCTTCTTGTTCTCCGTAACTACTTCCTGAAGCTGTTGTACTTGAATCTCCACTATTTTCTCCTGCAACAATAGTTTTAATTGTATTTTTGGAAAATATTCTCAAACTTTTTTTCTAGTATGGTACACTCCGAGATTGAGAGTGTTTTATTACTGTCAAGAGACAAGATAGTTGACAAAAGTGCAAAGCGAATTCTGTCATTATTCATTGTCATTCAATCAAAATTTTTTAATTTCATCTTTTATTTTTTTTTTAATTTTTCTGATGAAAAAAATTGAGTCAGCCGAAAATAAAAGTCAAAAAAGTGAGACTTTCAAACTTTTAAGAAGTCAGAAATGTCCGTATTACCTATATGGTTGAAAATAAAAACAATTTTTACCAACATCTCCTGCTAAATCAAGCAAATTGTAGAAAAATATTAACTCGTAACTTTATAATGACGAGTTATTTACAATAACAGAACAGAAACCTGTACAAAGCTGTTCAGGGAATCCCGGAGTAAATTTTTAAAGAGACACCCATCCTCTTGTTAAGGTGGTTCCTGGAACAATAAAAGCTGAATTCTAATCGTGCATAACTGTTTTAATAACAACACCGCGCCTAAAACATTCGAAACCACCACGGGATTTTATATAACTTATGGTCAATCATTTATGTAATTTTTCCAACGAATTAATCCACAAAGTTTTTTGCAAACCGCTTAAAATTTTTAATTGTTTATGTTTTTATATATACATCTTTTACAATTTTTACCAAATATTTAGGTAATTTTAGGCGAGTAAACCGATAACCGAATTACCGCCAAGCAAATAATATAAATGACAAAAGTAATATTTAGTACACAGACATTTTGTGGCCATAATAAACAGCCACAGTCGTTATTTCAACTAGCTAAACCACAAATTTAACTTAATGGCTCGCTACGTCACTCAATTTCACTGGCTTTCTTTATTCTAAAGTTTTCAGGAAAGAATATGTCTAGCGCAATAAATTTGAATAATTCCTCAATATGACCAATTAGACCCTCAGACCTAAAAGCTAATTAAGATACTACAAGAATTATCTTCGGCCTGTAATGGTAAAAAGAGGAAGAACAAAACTGTGAAATCAAGGTGATTAAAAATATAAATATCTACCTTTAATTTCTGCAATGTTAAATTTCATTTTGTACAAGAAACAATTTAATTTCCTGGTAATTTGCTCTCATTCTTGTAACATTCGATATACAGGATTCTTTTCGTATTATGAGAATAGCTATCAAGGTTGTGTTAAGATTTCTCAGCGCCAGGGGCTCTAAAGTGTGAAGCACCTCCAACCCCAAGTACAGGGTAAGCCTTTTAAAATTAAAAATCGTGAAAAAAAGTAAAAATTTAAATGCATTTATTTCCCTTATTACTTTAAAAGTTGTTCAAAATGACCACACTGAACTTCTTGGCAGTAATTTTGTAAGAGAAAGAAAATGTGAGAAGTAAGTTCCAAAATCGACTTTATTATTGCCAAGTTCATGATGACCATTTCGAACACCTTTTAAAGTTTTAAAGTACTAAGAGAAATAAAGATATTCCAATTTTTACTTCTTTAAAGCTTGCCACGAATTAAAATACGGACTTCGGGTTGACGTTAAAATGTTTCTTTTTTAAAGACCTTTAAAATGAGGTACCACACGGCATAGGGTTGCATTTAAAATTTGTGACCTCCCTAGGGTAGCCCCGCAAGTGGGTTGAAACGATACAAATAAAATTTGGTGTCTCTATCTTTACTAATAGCAAAGATATATATGCCCATACTAAGACTTTCCGGTCTTTTAGAAAATTTAATCTTTTTTCCCGAAATCGGAAATATTTGTTTTCTCCCAAACTTCTTTATCATATTTAAATACCAATCTAGAGTACTGTTCCCACATCTAGGGAGCAGCACTATCTTCGACACTTAGTATCCTTGATATTTTACCAATCCTGTACATTTAAACAATCCGGTATATTTTTTCATTCGTTAAGTTATAAATAATCATAGATTAACAAAGAATCTTCATGCTCTAAATTTTAACCTCTCATTATTTCTCCATTTGTCTTCTTGATTACCTCATATATAACAATGCCCTTGAATTTAACCTTATTTTGACTGTTTATCCATCTTTTTTTATCTTAAGCAAACAAGAGGTCAACGCTTGTCTTGTCTAGTCTAAACTTTTAACCCAATGACTTTAACCATGGCTGTTGCTGCTACCAAGTTTCTACGGATTTTTACTTTTAGTCAGCGTGCACTGTAATAATGACTTTTCTTATCTAGTTGAATTTCCGGTGCAGCATTCCGAGAAAATACGGTACTGTTTGATAGGGATCATATTCATAAAAAAGAACGATATAGTTTGTTCTCATAGAAGTAAATAGTTTAGGCAGATAAGCACTAGGGTTATGTTTTCGCGCTTCTAGCGCTTTATGTCATGTGAGGTATATCTCTTTGTATAAATGTCAAAAAAGCGTGGAGCGTCATAGGCATGAAGACATCACGCGTGCTCTGTCTCGTTTTAGAATATATGATAAGAGATTCATGTTTATGGGACCGATTTTATTTCGATTCTGATTGGGTCAAAGCGAAAATTGTGCAGTGTTGCCAGTTCACTCAGTGCCACTATTTTTATCATAAGAATACAGAATAATCCGTAACACGCCTCTGATGCCCACTTTGCAAAAGATGAGACGCATTTCGCATCCCGCCCCGTTCGTTGAAAATAACATGAGTTGCCCCCTTCTAGCTTAGATCCTGGGTACGCTTATGCTTATGACGTAGATATATGTGTCTACCATAACTGAGTATTTTTCTAGTCCAGGTATCACCACAACCACCATAATAATTTATAAAATATAAAATAACCATCGTAAATATAATAATAATAACCATTCACCTAAATTCCACGCTAGAGAAAATATAATAATAATAAACATTCTTTACCAGTCGATGA
The DNA here is from genome assembly GCA_963971165.1 of Philopedon plagiatum. Classification (NCBI taxonomy): domain Eukaryota; kingdom Metazoa; phylum Arthropoda; class Insecta; order Coleoptera; family Curculionidae; genus Philopedon; species Philopedon plagiatum. The sequence continues at coordinate 122,158,840 of OZ020192.1, read as the reverse complement.
CAGTCGTCTTCTCAGCTGATTTCGCTCCAAAAACTCCTGGTACGAATCATATTTCTGTGAAAATCTGTTCAAGGCGTACTCGGAACTGTTATCTGTGTTTTTCGAAGATATGGATAAGGTCGATACTCTTTTGTCTATGGGCACGTAGGATGGGGTGTAGATGTATCCGTCGTGTGATTCCATTGTTAGTTTATCTGAAAAGAAATAAAAAAAATTAATTTGTAATGATTGATCACCAACCCCAATTCATAAATCGTTTAAGGAAGTCATTGTCATTACAAACCCAGAAAAAATTATTTTAAAGAAAATTACTAGGATATTTAGCTACCAAAAATGTTCCCTTTTCGCTACAATTTGTTACACTTTAAAGGTGCGTTTCCTATGGAGCAGCTGACGCTCGCGGCTGCCGCATAGCGTCTGACGCCTAGTACTGCTCATGTGACAATTTAATGTATCCGTTTCTTTTCGAGCGTCAGACGCAAGCTTCAACTAGTATGATTCAACACCAACGTCAATGGATTACTGGCGTCAGCCGGCCGCTGAGCGGCAGCCGCGAGCGTCAGCCGCCCCATAGGAAATGCACCTTAAAAAGCAGCTATTTGTCCTCAATAAATAAGCACGTTAGGAGATCAGCAAAAATAAGTGTCAATCTACATACAGCTTAACCTAAAATCGGTCAGGTTTGTTTTTTTCAGAAACAGTTAGAGGGGAAGCAAGCGAATTTTTTGTGTTGATAGAGGAATAGTGCAACTAGCTTCGGTAAAAAACTCAGTTACACAAGATGTGTCATTTCGGAGCTATTAAACGTCAAAGTCGAAATTTCCGTTAAAATCGTGTACAGGTCGCAAAAGTGAATTAATAATAACTCGAAAACAAAACGTCTGATCGAATGACGGATTCGTAAGTGAAACTTTAAAATCTCAAATACTATCTCTTTGCAATACATTTACCTAAACCTAAAATCACTGGAAAATGGATATATTTGGGGAAAACTGGAAATTTCCATTTTTGACCCAAATTTTTCACGGTTTTTAATTTTATATGGGGTCAAAATGGTTCAAATTAAAATCCCATATACGTCATCGGAAAAAGCTCGTCGAAATACATGATATCTAGATTTTTTAGTTTCTTCATTTTTAGTAGGAAGGGAGCAATCGCCGATTAAATTTCAGTTTCTTGATTTTTTCTGCCTTCGACATCGGTACATTTGAATCATGTATCTGTATTTTTTCCTATCTAATTTTTTCCCAATTTTTTAACACTATCTTATAAAGGGATAATCACACTTTACAATCATTACCGAATGGGTCATCCAGGAGCGTATTTAAGGGGTAAAAACCGAATTTTCTTGATTTTTTCCGACGAATCCTATTTTTAACTGACATTATTTCACACTATTTTTCTTATTTCGTGATTCTTTTTGGGTTTATTTTATCCGTTAATTATCTAAGAATATCTCCCACTGATTTAAATCGCTTAGTTTTTCGTCAAAGGTATAAATAAATAGGTTTATTTGCATCGGGGACATGCAAAATTTGAAAAAATGTTTGATTTTCCAATTTTCGAAAATTGCCATAAAAACAAAGAATTGCAATTTATTTACTCGGAAGATATGATGTGTCAAAATTTCGCAAAAATGCCAGTTTTTGTGGCAAAATTGAAAGGTTCCTGGACCGATTTCGGCTTGAAATATACACGAATAAGATTTTAGACACCTTCTAGCTTAAGTGCAGGGATATTTCAGTTATGTGTGTGGATACTTGGTTGATGGAATCCGTACTGGTCGTTGAATTCAATAATTTTCGAGAAAAACGGACTTGACTGCGTCAAACAGACTCAGTTATTGAATAAGCACTTTTATTCTGTTATACAAAGTAAATAAACAATTTATGAAATATTATCCTGCACAAAATTTTGTGGGTTCTTGTTTTTCGATATTAGGCAGGGATTGTAGATATCATGATATTTACTGAAAATATCAAAATATCGGATATTTACGATATATATCGGATATTTTGATATATATCGGATATTTTCATTTTTGTTAAAAATATTATTTTACTAGTAGGTAAAAGTTTTTGAAAAAAAAATAAAGCAAAGATAGAAACCTTATCTTTATTGATAAAAAACAACAAAATAGAATTTAAAAATGAAATTCATATTTTTTCTGACGAAAAAAACCAAGCCTAATACAAATAATTCTAGTCTTTACAAAAGCCGTGCTAGAGGCAAGTCATCCATATTGTCGGAATCGGAATCATCTAAGAGATCCCGCTCTGCCTCTGTTGCTGCATTCTGCAGATTTCCTGATCCTGAGGCTTCACTGCACTGACTTCGATCCCAAACAAAATCTAAATTTGATGCTGTACTGGACATACTTTTATTCTGGTTAAAATATCGGAACATAAACGTTAATTTTCCAGCCTTTTCATTCCCTAATTTATTTCGAAGTTTTGAGTGGACAAGACCGAATGTCGAAAATATTCTTTCTAGCCCAGCAGTAGCCGCTACGGCTGTTAGTAACATAGAGCACATGTTTAAAGACTCCTTCTGAAGGTCAGCCCATCTAAAATATTTTTCAGCGTCAATTATGTTGACGGATTTCCACCATGTCATAGGAGGAGTTGTTTTAAAGTGGTGCCCAAATAAATATGAAGGAAATGGTTTTGGAGCAGTGCTCATTGCCATTATTATTGGAACAAATCCTGGGTTAAATTTCTGTAGGTACTCAAAAGCAGCATGCTTTTCCTCATTAAAAAGTTAAATTATTTCCTTGGAATCTGTGGTCGCACAATAAACGAATGCCGCTATTGCCAGATTTAAGAAAAAATGTTCTTTTTTAACAAGTTGATAAGTATATATCCAAATATTGATATTTATTTAGAGATAAATATCGCGATATATATCACTTGATATATATCTGCGAACCCTGATATTAGGTGAGCAAATTTCTTAATATTAACTGCTGCACCAATCACCGTGTATGTAATGTGGCCTATTTTTTAAACTAAAGGTTATTTACCATCTGATTAGGTAACATCGAAGGGTGTTCACAAATTTACCGTTTGTATTGTTACAGTTACCAAGTCACGAGTATATTGCTACGATAATAATACATATAAAAAACTGAAGATAGCCAAATAATCGTCAGCCTATTGAAAACATAATAAAGAACAGTTACACAAACATAATTAAACATGAAATAAATCATGATGGAATGTAGTAGTAAAATGGCAATGGAAGAGCATGAGCACATTAAAATAATGACGTTAATAAAAAGCCAAGTTCAGTGCCCTTCTATTACACAGCATTCCGGCTTATCTTTCAGACAACTTCACATGAATTTTAATTATTAATTAACATTTTGTGGTGCAGCAAATGCTCTGGAGAAGGTACTTTGTATGCACGGGGTTACATTATTACTACATTAACTTTTGTGGTCTTTCAAAAATGCGTTATATCTTAAAAGTCTCCCCACACGTATCGAGGCATAGCTATTTAATGCAGTTAATTATGGTTAATTCTTGTGAAAAATGGTACCAAAAGTTAGTAAAATATGTATGCTACGTTTCCGAAATAGATGCTGATACAATTTTAATTTAATTTTGGTTTTTCATATTTATTTTATAGACTTTTAAGATAATTTATTCAAATTCCGTTCATACAGTACTGTTAGGAGTACCTGTGGACTATTCTCATCATCATTCAAGATGAGAGGGGTAGTTTTTTGGGGGTTACCGTCCTTTTAACCCTTCTAGACCCAGCGGTGTGGCTGTGCGTTGATATGTCAGTCAATCAGTCAGTCAGTCAGTTTCTTGTCTTATATAATATAGACTGTTTCATCCATTGGACTTTCGACTCGAAAAAATAGAACTATGTATTATTTCAATTAGTTGGCCAAAGAGTCACCTGCTAAATTTTGTCATTTCGGTTTTGCTAAACCGTGTATATTATAATTTCCCTATGAATGAATAAAATCAACATGTGAAATTAGAATAGTGTATAGTAAAACGTAGTTTTTAATTTTTTGTACTACTAACCTCAAATCTGGTTGTCCCCAGGCAAAAAGAAGAAAGTAATTTCTCGTCTTCACTTGCGTCTGGCAAGTGTTACTGAAATTTCTTATTAAGGTTGATATCTTCGTTATGAATCATTTTAAAATTAAACAAGAATCTGCTTAGCATGTGTCTATTCTAAGGTTTCGATTCAAAAAGTAAAAGTTTAGGCATTTGAATGGGTTTTTTTTAAGCAAAATTAAATTTCGATTAGAGTAAACTAACATTAAAAGTGGCTTCAGCGTTCCAGTGAAAGCAATGGGACATGTCCCGGGACTCACTAAAAAGGTTTAATACTTAAACTTAGTCTATTAGCTAGGTTTTGACAAGTTCTGTCATGTCATTGGCATTGTTAATAAATCGTTACTAATAACGTATGAATTGATTTATTGTTTCTGCAATTTGCTTGGTTTCCAAATGATTTTTATATTTATTGGTAAAATAAATTTCAATTTGGTTTTCCATGTTGAATTTTTAACCCCATGTAAGACCCCATTCTATTAGAAGTATAGAGATAAAACATGACATAGGTAAATTTTAGTCTTAAGATCAGTGGCAGATTTAGGGGGACGCCTCCCCCTAAATACGGCCGTTGACTTTTTTATTTTAATAGCCTTTTAGTTATTTTTTGAGCCGTATGTATACAAACATTTATGCCAATGTAACATGCTTGCAGATGTCACCTATTAATTGTATATGCTGCCACAATATGTAATACTATGACTTTGAGACAACATATTTATAAATGAAATGCATTTTATCATCGAGTTAAACCGTTTAAGCCTTATTTATACATTTTCTGTCCTAAATACCATTTCTTGTTCATACAGAACTTACGTTTTATATCTCCATTACGTCTCTTGTAAAATACCAGAAATTCCGCACATCTTAACGGAAATGAGTTCGTCAGTTAAATGCCGAGAGTATGTAGCAAACAATAGATACATTTATTTACATGTGTGTTGCCGCCAACATTACCTCACAGTCCCTTCAGGGAGTGGACTGAATTAAATGGATACTTAATAGCCACATTGCCAAAATGAGAAAAATTTCCTCGGCATGTTTTCATTGAATAAGATACGCTTTTTCCGACGTTGCGAACGATGATAGTAATACTACAATATTACCAGAATCATTTACACCACACCATATCTTTTTCTTTATATCCCCACCATGTCACTATCTTTCTTTCCCTCATTCGCATAATTTTTTTCGATGTTGGGATGTGACGATAGAATCATTTATGAATAAATAGCTTCATCTGTTATCTGCTACATAATCTAAGGCTAAATGTGTATATTTTTCAACATGGTACTTTGTTTACCCACGTTATTGTTTAAAAGCCGTCACAATCTGATTACGTTTTTAACTGTTATTTTTTGTTTTATTTTAAAATTAATGTAATTTAAATTTTCTTTGTAGGATTTCATTACCGATTAAAAAATTGTATTTAAAACAAAGGCAATAAAAATTGCCTTATACTAAAATAGGTTGTGAAATTGCCTTAGTTTAAATGTTAAACCTAGTGAAAAAGGTCAAGACAACTGAAATCTATAATGTTTGATAAATAAAAAGTTACGTATTTTTTTCCACTACAGAATAGCAGAATATTCGGAAAAGTTACTGAAAATTGAATTATGATGTTGTTATTACATTGTTACATGAGAAAGGTCTAACTGATATCAAAACGGAGCATATTAACAACTATTTTGGAAGAATCCTAGAATATTGATTTCACAACTGGGGAGCAGCACCACTTTTGACACTTAGCATCCTTGAATCTATCCAAAAGACAGTCATTCGCCTCATAATGAACCGGTCCTCACACTTCCTTCTCTAGCTCATCTTCGCGCTATTGGTGTTCTCTCTCTTTTATAGATATTTCCATGGATTTTACTCAGAGGGACTAGCCCCTTTGACTGTTCCCAATAGAACAACAACAAGAGCCTCACATAAGCATCATTTTACTGTTAAGCTACAAAAACCCAAAACATCCCACTTCTCTCGCTCATTCATGGCTAGAGTCACCAGATTATGGAATAAATTGGCTGCGGAGGTTTCGTCTTGTGGCCTAACCTTCAATTATTTAAATCCCATGCCAGAAGATTACCTTTCCCTTTCCTTGAGTGGCCCGCGGTACGTTAGTACTTAGGCTTGAATAAAAAAAAACATCGAATTAAAATACTAGTATTGTAATAGAATATTTTTCTGAATACTAGTTAAAGAAGCATTATTATGGCTTTATTAAATGATAATTCGTAGAAAACAAGGTAATCCACTATATATTAATAAAAAATCTACCATACCCTTTTCTTTGTTAAAAAATATTCATTCCTAGAAACAATATCAATTTTTCTGCAAAAAACTGTTGCATTAACATTCCCAGTAATCCTTTTAAATAACATATTTATATTTGCACTATGAAATAATGATTAATGAAATAAAATAATGCCTATGCAGAGTTATGGATTGTCTTAATTAATTTTTACACCTAGGTAGATAAGGCGTGGAATCGTAACATTGTTCTAAGAACAAAAACTTTAGTGATTAATGTGATTATATAACTGTTGTATAGTCGATTTTTACTTTGTCTATAATAATAGTAAGTATATAATTAAGAATTTTAAATCAATTAATAACCATACAAGTATTTACAATACATAATACGAGTATGGTAAAACTTGAAGTAGCAGGAAAATGCTAAAAACGCGATTCCCTTAGATTTTAGACGTATGATAACTGACTTCAGTTAATAACTTAATCAGTTAGATTTTCACAATTTTTTGTCCTGTCGTTGTTAATAAGTCGCCATTACATTATGGGTTATTCCCACTGACATCAGTAAGAAAAGACGCAGACGTTTATTGTCATGTCAATGTCGGCTTTTCAGTATAATATATTTCGGCGACAAAAATTTGGACAATTTTACCTTCAGGATCTCCGTAGCCCTTCCTTTAATGTAAAATCGGATACTCAAAACCTAATATTGATATAAAAGGTTTCCCACACCCAGCAGTTTTCAGCTGCAGAATATTATTCTTTAAAAGGAAATGTGAAGGATTTTTTTTTATTTGATTTGTGTTTTGTTAGTCATAAAATTAAGAATTTTTAATACAAAATTTTGACTAATAGATCTTTAATTGATTTATACGAAAGTATATCTAATAAATAGCTATAAGTGAGCAGTGTTACAAATTTATTTAATTGTATTATATCATCTGAAGCTATTGACACTTTTACAAAACGATTCGTTGCGGGCTTTCATTTTTATTTAGAATTTTTATAACTGTAAACTGTGACTAATAATAATTGATCAAATTACTGAAAGTAAAGCTAGTTTCATTATAGACAAAATGATCAGTAATTCACAAAAAGTAACCATGGATCAGAATTAACCCCGGGATTCACAAAAAAATATTCTATATACAGTTGATTAAATAAAAATGTGTTAAAAAGAGGGTCATACAAATTTAATTTTTCAACTCTAATTCAGTTCTTATTAGTTTCCGGGGAGAATTTTTTACGAAAACCCAACAAGTTATATATTTTTGGAATCGCCAGAAAATTTGCTATCGGATTAGAAGATTCAATTAATTAAATCAAATTGTTTGAGAAGAGTCTTAAAAATTCAATTTTTCTATTTTAATGCAGTGTAGGTATGTATATTAGTTCCTGGACAGAATTTCTAAAGAAACCCTAATAAGTTATATGTTTTCTGAATCTCCAGAAAATATGCTTCTCGAATTTGAATTGTTTCTGGCTAGAATCTTCAATGAAACCCTAATATGTTATATATTTTTTTTTATATGCAAAAATTGAGAATAAATTCTCTAACCACCTGAAAATTCCTTATACAATAAGGATTTCAACAAATAATGGTAAAACAGCTATTCTCCGGGCTATATGCCCCTCCGAGCGCTGAATTACATACCAAAATTTGCCGTATTTTCTTCTAACACAGTTAGATAATAAAATACTTGTTTTGAATGCAAGAAACTACCAGGAAGAAGGAAGCTTTTTCTTTAGTTAGGATGTCGTCACCTGCAGACCGGTTTCGAACTCGTTGGTTCTCATCAGTACAGGATAGACGAACATACCAACCTTCCGAAAAAGTAATCCCTTAAAGCTACAACTGTCGTACTGCATAAGCAGTGAGACACAGGCAGCGCCATCCATTAGCAGTTTCGAGCATTCAGAGGAGAGTTTACCGTAAGGTAAAATTTTCTAACGTATGAAGGAAAGTCTACTTGTCAGGGGTACATATAAATATGCTAAAATTGAGAATAAATTCTCTAACCACCTGAAAATTCCTTATACAATAAGGATTTCAACAAATAATGGTAAAACAGCTATTCTCCGGGCTATATGCCCCTCCGAGCGCTGAATTACATACCAAAATTTGCCGTATTTTCTTCTAACACAGTTAGATAATAAAATACTAACTACGACATCCTAACTAAAGAAAAAGCTTCCTTTTTCCTGGTAGTTTCTTGCATTCAAAACAAGTATTTTATTATCTAACTGTGTTAGAAGAAAATACGGCAAATTTTGGTATGTAATTCAGCGCTCGGAGGGGCATATAGCCCGGAGAATAGCTGTTTTACCATTATTTGTTGAAATCCTTATTGTATAAGGAATTTTCAGGTGGTTAGAGAATTTATTCTCAATTTTTGCATATTTATATGTACCCCTGACAAGTAGACTTTCATTTATACGTTTGAATATTTTTTTTTTATAAAAAGCTTGGTTTTCTCTTTCGAGCCAGAAAATTCTTCTCACCTTCCAACTTATACATTCTCTATGTTTCCCAAATAAGGCCTAACCTAGAGTACTGCTCCCACATCTGGGGAGCGGCATCACCTTCGACACTTAAGATCCTCGATTCAATCCAAAAGAGAGCCATTCGACTTATCAATGACCCAGCCCTCACGAGAAAACTTCCTTCTCTCGCTCATCGCCGCGCTGTAGGGGATTTATCCCTTTTCTACCGCTACTTCCACGGATTTTGCTCTGAAGAACTAGCCGGTATTATTCCCCCCTTGAATGTCCCTAACAGAACAACAAGAGGCGCGTTACGTATGCATCCCTTTACTGCCCAGCTACAAAAGCCTAGAAGAGACCACTTCTCTCGCTCATTCATACCTAGGGTCTCCAGATTATGGAACAAATTGCCTGCAGATGTTTTCCCCTCCGGTCCCAACCTCCAATCCTTCAAATCTCGTGTCAATAGACTACATTTCCCTTCTCTTCAGACACCCACGGTACGTTAGTACTTAGGCTTGAAGTCTACGTGGGATGTCTTAGATAAAAATTTAATTTTTCCACATAAATTTTATTTTGATTATTTAGTTTCTGGATAGAATTTTTAACGAAACCATAAGTTATATATTTTCGGAATCTCCGTAAAAATATTTTTTTAATTCTTGTTATACCGTAGTTGGAATTGTTGTGCATAAACTTATTTCAAATACATAGTTTATCAACAACAAAATAGTTTTAAAGAATCTGCATAAACTTGCATTTTTATTTGCACATTTCCGTAGAAAGTTGTTCCATTTCTTCTAACCTTCATAGAAAAATGTGCAACTTTATTGCGTAGGAATTATTACATTGTTAATAATAAATTATTCAGTCTGTCGTAAATAAGTTTTTCTAATTTTGACATATAAAGTGACACTTTTCGAAACCGATGATGGTTTTGAAACATCTTACTTTTCGTGACTAGTTACGAAAAGTAAAATATTTCCTAACTGGTGAGGAAATATTAATTTCATAACTAGTTATGAAAAAATAAAACACAAAAATACAAACATTTCGTATTTCTCTCTTGACTTCCCGGGTACAATTGAAGATAATGCGTTTTGAGCTGGCTCTTCAATATCACTTGAAGTCTCGGAATCGGACATTTTCAATATTTGTAAGAGAAAAAATTTAATTTGTGACGCGACACTTCTTTACAAATAAAACTTCAAAACGACATCATGGTATTAGATATTTTGATACAATAATTAAAATTAATAGTTTTCTTTGCATATTTTTGTCAAAATTTCAAAAAATCTTGCGTGAAACACGTTAGGAAATGCAATTTTGTTTACCTTGTATAATTTTTAGGGATCTCACTTCGCTCGTCCAGTCGTCCCTCACATACACTCGCTAAACAGAGTAAAGCATTTTCTAACTGCTTACAGAAATATCTATTTTTAGACAATATATTTCGAAAATACAGTTTTTCAGAAATTTAATTCTGAACTCAGGTTAAAAATGTTAATAAAATAAAGACAGAAAAAAATCACAAACGAGAACAAACCAGATTCATCTTTTCTGGATTTGATCATGTTTGCTCAGCTTTGCTCAAACTTATTATGCCTTCTTTTTACCATTTTCTAAAATATTAAAATATGATGTATAAGACCTAATAGGAGACACTGTATATTTCTTCATTAAAAAATATATTTTAATAACGTTTTATATAAAGAGAAATATATATTGTTAGAATATATGTAAGTAATTATTTAGCATTTATTAGTGGGTTTTCTTTCATTGAATGGGTTGCCACGAAGCGTTGTTGAACGATTGCATCATGTGACCAGTCTTGAATAAACATCAATTAAAATCTAAGTCATGTATTTTTTTAGTAAATTCCCATAATTAGCATTGCATATGTGAATCGTTTTAGATATTTTACTAACAAACATTATGTATTCGTACGAATAAACTGTACATTTCGAAAATAGTTATTTTTGTCCAAATACATAAACGCTTTTTTTTGTATATTCTATGACGAGGAAGAAGGAAAAGTATTCAGTGTAGAATCATCTTGAAAATGATCAAACAATTGCGCCATTTCTTAGCGCAGTATTAACGAAATATGTAGTAAATAAATACCATACCATAAATTTTTCTTTAAACAAAGGATATGGATCTGGTTCTTATGGGTTTATAAACATACATATATATTAATATATAACATACATAAAATCGTGATATCAGCAAATTCTTTAGGAAGTTGATAAAAACAAGTTAGAAATTAATGTTTCACATGAAAGAAAATGTGATATGCACCAATTTGCGTACATAAATACTATATTTGTTTTATGGTTTTATATAAGATCAATTTGCATTAAGCAAACTGAAAGGTAATTAAAATACAAGTATTATTAGAAAAAAAACTTATTTAACATGCCTAGATCCGGAGAGAAAGCAATTTCCCAAAAAGAGTGACTATTTTAGTGTAAAATTTGTTTTATCCAATTAATAATTTTTGTATGCTGGTAAGAAGGCAATTAGCTCGGAATTTAAGTTGTACAATAAGATATAGGAAAGTTTTGCCATTACTTTTTAATATAAAACATTTTTAAGCATTTAAATATATGCACGAACAATGGTGGAAGGGACAGATGGCTCACTCAATTCATGTCCGGAGAAAAATATTTAAAAATCTGGTGTGGTCACCACATAACCGAACTAATTAGCAACAAAAAGTAGTTGATATTTTATATGGTTCAATACCCTGAGTGGCATATAGTAAATAGTGAAAAGGTTGCTTCAGATTTGATCTTACTACACAAGTTTTATTTTTTTGTTATCTGAGAACGCCCACCTAGCCTTCAAGCCTATGTGCTAACGTATCGTGGACGTCTGAAGAGAAGAAGGAAGGGGACAAGGGATTTAAAGGATCTGAGGATAGGAGGGGAAGGGAAAACATCTGCAGGCAATTTGTTCCATAATCTGGAGACCCTAGGTACGAATGAGCGAGAGAAGTGGGTATGTTCTAGGCTTTTGTACCTTGACAGTATGACAGTAAAGGGATCCATACGTAACGCATCTTTTGTTGTTCTATCAGGAACAGTCAAGGGGGAAATTATAGCGGCTAGTTCTTCAGAGCAAAGTCAGTGGAAATATAGGTAGTAGATAATAATAGTAGAAAAAGGACAGATCCCCAACATAAGCGAGGAAGGGGACTTGATTTTTGTGAGGACTGTATCTTTGATGAGTCGAATGGCTCTCTTTTGGATAGAATCAAGGATGTTAAGTGTCGAAGGTGATACCACTCCCCAGATGTGGGAACAGTACTCTAAGTTAAGTCTTCTTTGGGAAACATAGAGAGTATGTAAGTTGAATGAGAAAAGCGTTTTCTGGCTCGAAAGAGAAAACCAAGCTTTTAAGCTGCTAATGCATTAAAGTAATGTGTTTGTGCCAGCTGATATGTTGGAAAGTGATGCCAACAAGATCGAACATTGGGACTGGGTTTTGGATTTGGGTCTAAGATTAATTATTAAAGATCTTGGGAAGGAGATAGTTGCATCAACAAACGTGATTTTAAAAGGTTTTTAAAAATAAAGCTTTTGCGTATAACGCACTACAATAGCGTGGTGCAGTAGACCTCTATCTTGCGGATTTGTGCTTAGCGTCGCGTCGGTATTCTTCCTTAATGTCGAATTCTTTCCTTAATGTTCATCCAGTGGTCACAAGAAAGAATCGCTTGTTAGCTAAATCCGTTGAGGTCATTCTGCAATGCCAGTATAATTTTAAATTATCATATGCAGAATTTTATAAGTACATTCAAGATCAGAAAGATGTTCTAAAGAAAACCACCTCTTCGGAAATAAAACTGGCAAATCCTAAATAGTTTTTTGATTTAATTTTAGGGAAAATTAGTTATCGTCGGTGAAAAGTGTTTTAACCACAAGTTGGAAGAAGGAAATGAATCCATACTATTGATTTTGGGAAAATCGAAAAAATCTTTTTTACTTTCTTTTTCCATTTTTTCTTGAATTTAACTTGTGGATAAAATATAGAGTGCAGTGTGTTTTAAGTCTAGTAGGATAATTGGACACCATATAGTGGTTTTTATTACATACTTAGTTATCATAATAATAAGGGGCTTGGATTTATTTCCTTCTTCAAACTTATGATTTTTTTAAAGAGAATAAACACAATAACTACATGAAATATTGTTATTTACTGGACATATTAATAATAACAAAAAAGACGTACTTAAACAGTATTTACGTTAAGCTAAATTTTTAAAAACCTAAATCTACGCGATCCGGAACCCAAATATGACTTTCTAACTTTCGTCTTCCGCGGGAGTTTCAGATGAAGTAGTTGGGATGTCAGGATATTCTCGTAGAATTATTTTTTATCATCTGGTATATACTGAATAATTTTGCGGATATCTTCCATCTTTTTTTGATTTATTGGTACTTTACCCTCGTAAGCTGCAGTGGTCGTTAATGCAGGGTGTACCCCCATCAGCTTTACGGAGCCCAAAACGGGCAAAATAAAAAAAGTAATATATTTTTAAAGATTTTACTACCAATAATTAAAAAGTATGACAATCTCACAATCTCAGGGGGCCACGGCCCCCCCTGGCCCTCCGCCGGCGGGCGCCCATGGACAGATTACCTACAATAGTTTGAAGAAGGGAATAAATCCGGGATATATTTCCTTCTTAAAACTAATGTAATATGTTACCGCGTACCGCCTGTCTCTGCGTAACGTGTGAGGTCTTTATGTCCTTCTTAGCACTATGACATGGGTTTTGCCTTAAAAATGCTAATTTTAATAAAAAGTCATTTTGCCATATTTCGGCGTTTATTTCCTTCTAACTGGTGGTTCAATTATTATACTTGTTATAAATGTAAATTTGCGTTATATTATTGGTAAGCAGTAAACACACTTATTGAAAAATTTAAAAGCTTATTTTTTAAATGATTTTTATTTTATTAGGCAAATTTTTGGAGATAGCAGCTCCCTACAGCTAATGAAATTCATAAAATATCGTAAAAAACTTGCTAACTCCATTTCGATAAGTAATATTAACCCTCTACCAGCATAATATAATTAATTTCCAATAAATAATCGACATTTATAATAAAGATTTTCGTCCCTAATATATAGTTGTTTTTGTGTTTTGGTATTTAGAATTAGGTAAAAATTTTTAAAAGCAACACAAAAGACGTGACAGTAAAACCAGATAAATGAGAACTAATGTCCATTTTGAATTACCAAGGTATATTGTTTGTTTTTATTTGCTCAGGGTTTTCCTTACATGGGCATATAATTCCCAAGGAAACAAACAACAAAGTAATAAAAACAATTTTTATTTACTATTTTCTCTACTACATTTCCTCCTACAGCCATATACGAGGTAAACTAAATCTCATACTAAATTCTGATTCACCAAAATGAGGTCATATTATCTGACGAGACCTTCGTTAATTTTAGTTGCGCTTTTGCACGTACTAATTAGACATATTATATTTTTGTTGTTTTTTATTCTCTTTTGTTTTGCGCTTTAAAAAAATAATCCTATTGTGAAAAAGTAGGTGTGGAAAATAATTTTATTTGTAAATTAATCTTTTGATAAAGGACAATTTAATCACTTTTCCGCTGCTAGCTAGACTCAACTTTGATAAATATTTATTTCAGATAAACAAAATTGTTGCGGAAAAAATATTAGAGCATCAGTAAAATAAAAACCATAAATGGATAATTACCCCAAAAGTAAGTTTTTCTACTTGCTTGCTTGCTTTTATTAATTTCACGAAAAAATAGTGTAAAAATAACTCCCGTTTATGGCATTTAACCACAAATGCTATAAAATGGAGAAAACTTTGACTTCTATTTAATGAGATTTGAGCAGAGAAGAGTTATTCGATGAATACTCACTGCTGAAGTTGGACTACAAACAACTTACCCATGAATTAGTCAAAATCATGGTTCTCAATTGCAAGTAAAACATGATTTAAGTTTCACTAAGAATGCTTGCTTGCATAATAATTACAGGTGTAATGATAACCGTGTCCAGTAGAGTGCTACTACTTCTGCTGAATCTACCTCCAATACATGAACAGCTTGTTAATGTAGACCTAATAATTCGAGAATAATTGCAGTATCTGGACTGAAACGATGGAAGAATGTTCAATTATACAGCAGAAGATGGAACATTTGTGAGCATTATATAACTATGAATTGGTTCCAGTTAGTGTTGTAAAATTTTCTGAAATATATTTTTTGGAAATATTTCCGGACATATTGGAAATGTATGGAAACATTGGAACTATTTATTAAAGACAAAGTATCTTTTAAAAATAAACATCGAAATCAAAATTTACAGCAAAATTAAACAAATTAAAATAAATGCATACAAAAATGAGCAAAAAATATCAAAA
The DNA here is from genome assembly GCA_963971165.1 of Philopedon plagiatum. NCBI lineage: Eukaryota > Metazoa > Arthropoda > Insecta > Coleoptera > Curculionidae > Philopedon > Philopedon plagiatum. Next base: position 122,143,608 of record OZ020192.1, on the reverse strand, counting down.
AACTGTTAAGAAATTGGTTCTAGTCGAAATCAGTTACTTGCGAGTCGCAAGAGAAAGAGAGAGGCATTTCCTTATCACACTGTCATCATCTTGTTAAACTTATGTCTTGAATATTTGGTAATGTTCCTTAATCAACAAAACTGTTTTTGTTACTTGGCTCTTTGACTTTGCTATTCGTATTATTGTCACTGTTCTCGTGGCTCTCAGATTTCTCACTTATTTCATCTATATCTTCCTCTTCATCAGTTGTTCAAAATGACCACCATGGACTTCTTGTCAGTGATAAAGTCAATTTTAAAACTCTGCCAAGAAGTAGATAACACTTGCCATTCTTAAAAATGTGAGAAGTAAGTTCCAAAATTGACTTTATTGCTGCCAAGAAGTCCATGGTGGTCATTTTGAACAACTTTTACAGTAATAAGAGGAATAAAGGTACTTAAATTTTTTTATCACGATTTAAAATTTTTATGCGCTTGCCATTTAAAAACGAATTAAGATACAGACCTCGGGTTTGCGGTAAAATATTTCTTTTTTAAGACCTTTCAAATGAGTTACGCACACGGCATATGGTTTCATTTGAAATTTTTGACCTCAACTCCCTAGCTTTACCCATCAAGGGGGTTGAAAAAGTTAAATTACATAAAAAAAGTAGATTTATTAACCAAGATACACCCAAAATGTGGTGTCTATCTTTTTTTCAATTTTATTCTATGGTGTCTGTTGGCTAATACTTAAGTCTATTTTAAAACAAAGGTATGTAGACCCATAAACTATATCCTCATAAAAACCATTTAACTTCAATAAGGCAATTTCTAAACAGTCACGTTTCACGTTCTCAAGTTACATTTCCTTAACCATTGTTATCTACACCAACCCAAAAGCAATCCAAATAGAACATTTGTTTAAAAACCTTTTAGTCTAGACTGTTGGGTCGTGCAAAAGATGAAACAGGTAAATAAATGGCAAAAGAAAGGAGAAGAATCGACAACATGGACCGGCGATATTAACTGTTCAGTAAAGGCCCTCCAGCAATGCAGGTTTCCAAAATGGGCTGGGACAAACTGCATATGGTGACGTAATCCAAGAAAAACAGTCCACTACAGAAGGATCTTACTTAATTCGTTTTTATATTAAAATCCTGCCTCCGCGCCACGTGCCGTAGTTTCGGTTATTCATGGCTTAAACCGTTGTCAAGGTGTAGTATTTTTGTGTAACGTTTTTAACAGGTCGGGGATTTATGTTGTAGTGAAATTTTAAGTGATTTTTAGTTTTTCATAAGATGACTTTATCTGTAAACTTTACATCCTGAACCAGTGGCGGCTCGATGCCTAGATTATAGGGGTGGCTACAGATAATTTTTTAAAAATCGCGTTCGATATTTTGCCAAAATTAAATATAAAATAAAAAAGGGTTGATTGGTGTTAGTCTTTATTTACCACACATGCGTTTACTGAAATATATCTATTTCTATCCACTTATTTGTTATGCTTGTTGATACTTTGATGGTGCCCGGAATTTAATTGAGAGGCGATATTAACTTTGTCAAAGAAAGCGAACAATGCAAGCCGTACCGAAACTTCGTGTTACTTAATCTTTTGATGTAATGTTTCAAATCTGTGTATCCATTCCTACCTTTCTCCATGTTTTATCCATACCTTCTAATTAAAACAATCGAAAGAAACTCCCATTAGCGGATAAGCGTAAAACCTCTTATTGTTTTTCAAATAAATGTAAAATCCGTGCAAATATTTCGAATATTTTAAGGAAAAATCGGTATGGATATGTTTAAAATAAATAAGTATTGTATATTACAGTTTATTATTATTTTTAATATTGTTGGGGGAGGCTCGCGCCCCAGAGCGCCTATGTACAGGCCGCCCCTGTCCTGAACTCTTTTCACAGATTTGCTCTGCGGAATCCAGACGGTTCGGAAAGTCATAGCAAGTCAGATGTTTAGCGTTCCATGTCCTCTTTCTTTATTTTACACCCGCACAATGTATGAAACAAAATAAAGTTATAAATGAATGCTGCCGTCTCCTCTTCCTGAATGGACATTCTCCTCTTTTTTTACTATAACCTTACATTCCAGAAACAACTAACACTGATGTAACCTTGGATGAGTTAGAAAGGATTCGGTGTTCCGTATACTGTGAGCGTATCGAACTTGAAGCCTGTTTATTTGTTGTTTGTTATGAAAACATCTTACCCTAGAGGTCCAGTTTACGAACTTTAGGAAATACGTAATTGAATCCAGAATGGTAGTGGAAAGAGATAAAATAGTATTGGAGTGTTGGAGCTCAGAAGTGTTGCTGTCTCTGTCGGTTGCTTAGGAAATACGTCTAAAACACTCGGTTACACGTATGTCTTTGTCTAATGAACTAGAAAAGAAAAGTGCGACTTACAGATTTATAAATGACTCGGAGCAACTTTAAATAAGCCTTTAGAAATAATGTATTTAAGAGCTTTCTAACCTAAATTTATTATTATTAAGCAGAAAATAAAATATTTTAGGGCTCTTATTACTTTTAGTAAATCTTGTGATGCTTCTAACGTATTTTGTGTACAAAAATATAAGGTAAAATAAGATGTGGCCAATGTTTACAAATTGTGTTTACAGTGTCGCTTAGAATGGTTTGTTTTGGCTTCAAAGAATGTTAAATCATCCCGTATCTATTCTTAATTCATGCAAGGATGTAACTTTGTAATAGGGTTATAACCTGTATTACTCACTTCTTAACTTGATGCTTTTGCTTTATAGTAACATCTGTCTTATCAAGTATAATTTGACTTCTTCTATCTTCATTGATTTAAGCTCTTTATCTGTAGTCCAAATTTCACTGCGTTATTCTGTTTGCTACGGTTGAACACCAATCTGCTTAATTGAAAAACAACTTTTTATCTATTGCGCGTCAATAGAAATAACTATAAAAAGTCAAGTAAAACAAGACAAGACGACATTCTCAGCAATTCTTTTACAAAGTCACTTGGACTCTAAACTCTTTCTTTACTACCTACTTTAAACTTTTATCTTGTGTAACAATCTTCTCTCAGTATAAAACTACCATGTTTTTATTTCTATATTTAATAAAAACACTTTTACAACCATTGACTATCAAGATTTTCTTCACCATCAGAACAATTTCCGTTCGGGGTTCACGACAATAGCAAGACATTTGATGAGTATATTGCAGAACTGCCATATGAGCCATAATCATGGCAAAAGTCCAAAGTTGTGCGTTTTGTCCCGTCCGCTTCCCAGTCGGTCTTTGACCGTGTATGACCAACACAAGGTGCAAAGGGCCATTGGCAAAACACTTCTTCTTGTTCTTGTCGCTCTCTTGACTGTTCTTGCTTTTCACAGAATGCCGAAGTGGTGACGTCATCTTTTTAAAAGTAATTGTGACTTAAGGTTTTAGAGATTTGACCTGTTATAGCATCTTTTTAGAGAATGATTTATGGGGCTTTATAAGTTAAGGTGTTTTCTGATTTTGAATTGGAGCGCCAGAATCTGATGTTCTGAAATTGACATTAGAAAAGTTCTAATAAAAAGTGAAAAATACTTTTTCTAGAGCAGCATTGAGTGGTGAAGAGGGGACGACAGCATTCATCCACACCTAGCCTTTTGTTTTTTTTTTCATACATTGTGCGTGTGTAGAACAAAGAATGACCGAAACGTTGCACACAAAACATTACGCCTTGACAAATTTTTAAATCAATGAATAAGGAAAAGGCACGTCATCTGATGAGAAAGCTACGAAAATTTCCCTCATGTATTAATTTGTCCATAAGAGGTGTTGAATTATCAATGAATTACACTGAAAATTTTGCATCCAATTTTTCCCAAGCTTTTATTTTATTCTGAATCGTTTGCATGGCAACAAGAAAAATTTCCGGAAATATTCATCCTGCTTGAGCTTCCGACAAAATCACACTAGAAAATTTTTCTGTCATTTTAAATGTCAAGATATTGACGCGGGAGTCGGAGTGTCTAAAATTAAAGTTATTTGTCGACGCAAGGCCCCAACTAGATAAATATTACATATTATGCCCCTTAGCAATACGTTCTTTCTACAAGATAGCTTCATGTGTCACAAAACGAGAAAATCTTTGTATTTGTTATTGACACGTTTCCCTGCCATTTCTCGAAATGGTGATATTCAGTGACCTGCAAGATCATGCGATCCAACCCCCCTCTATGTTTTCTTGTGGGGCTTTCTTAAGGACAAAATCTATCCAGACATGTCTTGAAGGGGCGGTGGTTATTCCAATTTTTAAAGGTGGTGATTCTGAGGATCCTTCAAATTATCGACATATGTATCCCTTTTGTCAATAGTAATTGCGAAAATCGTTAAAAAAAAAAGAATGGAATTTTTAGAAAATCATTATTTATTAAATTCTGTTCAGCTTGGTTTCCTTTCGGGAAAAGCGCGGACTATGCCATTTACACTTTACTTCATGATATTCACCTGAATATTCGAGGCAGTTGCGGCAATATTCTGTGATTTTTTGAAGGTTTTCGACTGTGTTGATCATGGAATATTGCTGCAGAAGCTATGTCGCTATGACTTTGATGGATTGGCAATTAAATAGCTGACTTCATATCTTAGCGGTAAAACACAGGAGGTGAGGGTGGATACGACGCGCTCCGGCGCATCTTTTGTTGCCAGAAATGTGCTTCAGGGCTCGGTGTTGGTACCGACTTTGTATTGGTATATCTTATTAATCCGTAACTACATGCTTGGGTATGCCATAAAATATATAGTATATGCCACATAGCTGAAAGCTTGACAACAGTCATTCTCAAGAAGTAGCTGGGTATATACTTTTTTAAAGTTGGAAACATTTTTAATGCTTATTTATTTCTTTTTATAGCCATTTAGATGTATTACAATATTGTAAATAATTCTAACCCTTTAAAATATCTATCCTGTTACTGAATTTTTAACTTCATGTGTATTTTTTTGTGAAGCATTATTCTCAAACGAAGTAAGCCGATTAAAAAAATTGTGACTTGGATTTCTAATGTAATAATAATGGTAAATATTCAACAGTTATTGCCTACGCATAATGATTAGTCTCAACACAACCAAATAAATGCAGACAACTCGGGTTTTCTTATGTAATTAATGTTATTATAAATAATTATAGTTTTTATTGTTATGAATAATTTAGTCATTGTCATCATTACTTCGCCAAACTGTTACTTCATGCCTTTACGCTAGCTTATTTCTCTTGCAGGTATATCTAGAACATTCATTTTATGTTTACCTGTGTGTTTTGCCATTACGAAATGAAGTTATTACAAAACATATAAACACTTAGGAATTGTGACATTTTTTAAATTGCTATGTAAGTACACGAGATATGAGCAAGCTTGTCAGTAGAAACAAAATATTTGTTGTTGCACATATAGAGTGTGTTTAAAATAAAAGAAAACTACACGGTTTCTATAAATCTGAGCCAGATTTTTGGCCCCAAAAATTACTGACAATTGTATGGTAATATTGACATTTTTTGTGGCAAAACGTTTGTATTCAAGGGATTAATCTATACATATGTATTTTTGATGCTTCGCTAGGATTTACGTACGTTACAAGCACCCAGAATTATTCTTTTATTATTATTTATCCCGGGATTCACGAAAAAGGTTTTAGACTAGAAATATTTTCTAGTTTTGTTAATTATTTATAAGTCATCATTAAAAAGTTTCAATATTATTGTGATTTGCCTGGTTTGCTAACGATTTTTTGCAGCATTTTTGTATCTGAGAAAGCCCACGTAGACTTCAAGCCTAAGTACTAACGTACTGTGGGCGTCTGAAGAGAAGGGATCTCAAGGATTGGAGGTTGCGAGGGGAAGGAAAAACATCTGTTGGCAATTTGTGTCATAATCTGGAGACCCTAGATATCAATAACAGAGAAGTGGGATGTTCTATGCTTTGGTAGCTTTACAGTAAAGGGATGCATCCGTAACGCCTCTTGTTGTTCTGTTAATAACAGTCAAGGGGGGAATTATAGTACAGCGGCTAGTTATTCAAAGCAAAATCTGTGGAAGTATCGGTAGCCAAGGGATACATCCCCAACAGCGCGGCGATGAGCGAGAAAAGGGAGTTTTTTGTCAGATTGGGTCATTGATGAGTTGAATGGCTCTCTTTTGGATAGAATCAAAGATGTCAAGCGTCCAAGCTGATGCCGCTCACCAGATGTGGGTACAGTAATCTAGGTTAGGTCTTATGGGGGAATCATAAAGAATGTGTAAGTTGTGAGAGGAGAAGTATTTTCTGGCTCGAAAAAGGAAACCAAGCTCTTTAGCTGCTGATGTGCCTACTGAAATAATGTGGTTGTGCAGTCATGTTCAAAAGCGATGCCTAAGCTTATTGCCTAAACGAATTTGGTTCTATAATTGTGAAAAATACATATACGAATTGTCCTTTTCTTTATAAATGTGCAAAAAAATCCTACAAAACTTAGTTGTCTTATTCATACGCTTGTCAATTTGAATCCTTGGTTGTCAGATTAGAGCGCTCTTAGCAATAGTAAATCTGACCATTAGGATTTCGGGTAGCAAAACATCAACAGCCAGGTTCTCCAACGCTAGTCCGGTCTAATTTGACAACCAAAAGTTTTAAACTGACAACTGTAAGAATAAGACAACTAAATTTTATACAATGAATTTATTTCGGAGCTTTTTCGTAAATTTATAAAGAAAAGGGCAATTTTAGTATGCACTTTCGACAATAATAGAACTAAATTCACTCTAGCAACCCGTTCCAAGATGAAAATCACTTGAGGACCAAGCAAATCGCTGAAATATCCGAATAATTCATAAATTTTCAATGACGTCTTATCAACAACGACAGGACAAAAACTTCTCAAAACATAGCTGATCAACTAGAAGGTCTTAATTTAAACCAGTACTAAATCTTAAATGTTCTTAGTGAATCTGGTCGCAAAAATTTTGGGAACCCATTTAGTCCAAATATTGAAAAATAAAAAAAAACAGTGTCGAACAAATCCCATTTTTATCATTAATTTTAGGGTCAAAAATACGCTTTATTCAATAGTTGAACAACCTTTTTGTGATATACTCGTAAGTTATTTTTTTTAAGTACCGACTTTTAGGACTACAATATTATATTTAAAAAAATCTAGTTTTTTATACAGGGTTCGGCAAAATGTATTACCCATTTTATTTCATTAATAACACAAAAACGATCCGGTTATTTTGAATGAAAATAGTTTTAAATGGAAAAGTAGGCTTTGGAAATTTTGTTAGAATTGTTGACAGTTGTCAAAATGGAGCGTTGGTCTACACAACATCGCGTCTTTTGTATTGAGAAATTGGTTCAATTTAATTCAGTAATCGCTGTTCAAAGGTGTTTTCGACGTCATTTTAATGTCCGTTACTATCCTCAGCCTAAGACTATTTTGGCTTGGCGCAATAAATGGGGTCAACTGGGATCTATTGTAGACAAAAAGTCAAGTGGAAGACCAAGAACTGCCTACAGTGAACGTAACGAAGAAAGGGTAAGAAATACCGATATTGCTAGTAGGAAAAAACCCGCTGTTAAACATGCTTCCGTCCTTGGTTTGAGCGATCGAAGCACGAGAAGAATGTTAAAACGCATGAATTTTCATCCATATAAGATCGCAATAGCTCAGGAAATAAATGATTAAGATAAGATTAATAGACTTGAATTTTGTCGTCTGATTCATGATAATCACCAAGGTATCGAAAGTAACCTTTTCATCAGTGACCAGGCACATTTTTATCTCAATGGCGATGTAAATAAGCAAAATTGCCGTTATTTGGCTCAAGAGAATCCTCGGGCAATTCATCAGCGACCTTTACATTGCCCTAAAGTAACTCTATGGTGTGTCATTTTATCGTCTAGAATAATTGGGCCTTATTTTTTTGAAGAGAATGGTAAGACGGTAACCGTTACCGCTGCGCGCTATGTTCAAATGCTGCAGACATTCATTTTACCTCAAATTAAAGAAGAAATACTCGTAGGACACTACTGGTTTCAGCAAGTCATACGGCGAGAATAAGCATGGACATTTTAAGAGAATCCTTTCCATACAGACTCATTTCAAGAAATGGTACGATTCCAATCATGGCCAGCAAGATCCCCAGATCTTTCAGCTCCGGATTATTTTCTTTGGGGCTCTTTAAAGCTTAAAGTGTTTGTTAATAAACCCAGAAATTTAAGGGATTTGAAATTAAACATTAGAAATGAAATCAATGCTATCCCACGTCACGTTTTTCAAAACGTTATGCAAAAATTTGCTAATCAATTTGAAGAATGCATTGAGAACCATGGCGATCATTTACGAACCACTATATTTAAATCATAAAAAACTCCCATCTTTCCAGTTTAAAAATATGTATTAATTCGTTTTATTATTAAAGTTAATAAATTTTTATAACCTGTTTAAATTGGGTAGTTCATTTTGCCGAACCCTGTATATGTATATCCTTTTGTTGAAAGAATAACAAGTAGACAATTCTGAAATAGAAACTAATGTGTTATTTCACAGAATTATTGTCAATCAAATGCTGATACATAAATAATATGGGAATAAAACATTTGTTTTTCTAGTTCTAACCGTTCAAATTAAAAATGGTTTTTGCGTCATTCGACCTTTATGCATTAAATATCAAAAAATAGTTCAAAATATCCCCATTATATAACTGTTAACAAAATATAAGAAAGTGGTCTATAAATCTTGCAAATAGTGTAATAAAATTGCTCATATTTGACACTTTCTAAGAACTTTTTTACTCGAAATTTTAATCGTGGATTGTTCAAAATATTTTAATTCAATCTTTGTATGTTACTATCTCCAAAATGAACCTTTGTTGTACAGGGTGTCCAATTTTCGTTGTCATTGCGGGGTATCTCCGTTGTTAGTAAAGATAGAATGATGCGGTTTTCGCAAACCTGGGCCACTTTTTCGAGAAACGAAAGATGCCATAATCAGAATTATCCTAGCCCTCTTGGTTTTTGAGCTACAGGGTGAAATTGAAAATTAGCACTTTTAAGACATACCTCGTATCTCAGCTTCCTGATAACCTATCGAAAATGTAAAAACGCATTCTTATAGAACTTTTTACGTAGAATTCAGTGGCGTACTTTAATTTTTTTTTTGGGCTACTATTTTCGAGATTCGACCCAAACTTTGGTTTTTTTAAATGGAACACCCTGTATATTTTTATGCCATTAGATTGCATTAATTTTTGTCGTCAAAATGGTATAAATAGTTTATAATTATTATTTTTGCAAATGGTAAAAATTTAAAAAAATGATAAATTTGATGTGTTATTTTTATATAGTTGGCCGTGATTTGTGTTTGAAATGGTAATATTTATAGTTGTCAACATTTCTGTCAGACTGAAAGTATTATTTTTAGTTCTAAACATTAAGAATGAATGTAAATGAAGTATTTGAAAATTTTGAGTATTATAATATGCTGACTTGTTTCATAGAGTGCCATGAAAATGTAAATGCAGCAGACGAACTTTATAGGAACAGGTATTTTTTTAAAATTTAATTATATCTACAGTATTAGCTCTAATTTACTTTGATCACTTCCTACTAGGTATCCTGACAGAAGGCATCCAAATAAAAGGATATTTTATAGACTAAAATCAAATTTGATCAATTTTGGTTGTTTTAAAAAGCCGAGATCAAAAATCTACAATAAAGAGAATCGCGATGTGGATGAAACTAATGTCTTGGGGCTTGTAAGTGTAACGCCTGCAATTTCTTGTAGAACAATTGAGACGGAAGTGGGCGTAGTAAAGTCCCGCGTTCAAACGATATTAAGAAAACATAAATATAAGCCTTATAAAACAACAATTGTCCAACATTTACATTTTGGAGATGCTGAAAAGCGTATGAATTTTTGTCAGTGGTATTTAGGAAGGATAAATCAGGATTTACATTTTGCAAGGACTGTTATTTGGTCAGATGAATGTTATATACGTAGCGACGGGGTATTCAACCGACAAAATATTAGATACTGGTCACATGAAAATCAACATCTTATATTTCCACGTGAGCGACAGGGAAGATTTGGGTTTAGTGTCGCGTGTTTTATATTAGGAGCGAAAATCAAATATCACATTTTTGATGGTGGCCTCACTGCACAGCGATATCTTCAGATATTAGAAACTATTATTCCAGAACTATTAGAAGATGTTCCTTTAGCGAATCGCCGATATATATATTTCCAGCAAGATGGTGCTCCAGCACATAATGCCCAAATTGTTAGGCATTATTTAGAAGAACATTTTGTCGAACGTTGGATTGGCACGCACGGACCTGTTAGATGGCCTCCTAGGTCTCCTGACCTATCTGTGTTAGACTTCTTTTTGTGGGGCTATTTACAGAATTTAATTTATAAAACTCGACACAACACAGTTGAAGATCTTTGTAATGCCACTCAAGAGGCTTTTAGACAAATACAAACGCATCCCGCACCAATATTAAATGCACTGCGCAGAATTACTACATTGTGTGAAAAATGTGTGAGAGAAAATGGCAACCATTTCGAGCAGTTCTTTTAATTTTCTTTGCTTATGTTAAAATAATAAGTTTGTTATGTTTGTTTATTGTATTTACTTAAAATCATCAAAATAGAACATAAAAAAAAATATTTTTATAATAAGTTTGTTGCGCCCCTTTCTTGTATTTTATTAAAATAATCGAAATAGAACATACAAAATATTTGTAGGGATTTTAAAACACAAATCACGGCCAACTATATAAAAATAACACATCAAATTTATCATTTTTTTAAATTTTTACCATTTGCAAAAATAATAATTATAAACTATTTATACCATTTTGACGACAAAAATTAATGCAATCTAATGGCATAAAAATATACAGGGTGTTCCATTTAAAAAAACCAAAGTTTGGGTCGAATCTCGAAAATAGTAGCCCAAAAAAAAAATTAAAGTACGCCACTGAATTCTACGTAAAAAGTTCTATAAGAATGCGTTTTTACATTTTCGATAGGTTATCAGGAAGCTGAGATACGAGGTATGTCTTAAAAGTGCTAATTTTCAATTTCACCCTGTAGCTCAAAAACCAAGAGGGCTAGGATAATTCTGATTATGGCATCTTTCGTTTCTCGAAAAAGTGGCCCAGGTTTGCGAAAACCGCATCATTCTATCTTTACTAACAACGGAGATACCCCGCAATGACAACGAAAATTGGACACCCGGTACTTAATGTCTTGATATCATTGTTTATTTTTAATATTTGTAACTATTACCCGGGATTAAGATAGGCATTACTTAAATAGAACATTTTTATGATCTCATCTATTTTATCTAATCGCAATAACTCTAATTTATTGTCAGCATGAATTAAGTCTGTTACTAAACATATTCATAAAAACAAGTTAAAACATTTTTAAATCAATAAATATAACATTTGTTGATCAAGAGAACTCCTACCAAAAAACCCGATGTTTATATTCTTTTTAATACGAGGATTGTTCAAATATGACCCGGACTTTTGCTCTCAACACCAGAATATTTACCCAATAACAAAACGGTATTATGTACAATCTAGAAGGCCTATGATCTGTCATAATGGCGGCATTTCGTTTCGTTTGTTGTTTAAAAGATGTCTGAACAACTTGTAACGAAAACGTTAAATCAACTGGAATTTTGGCAAGACTTCGTAAACAGTTTGGAGAAAATACCCTTTCAAGAACCCAAGTACTTTACTGGTGTAGAAGTTACCGAGAAGGACGAGAACGCATTGAAAATATGGCACATGCAACGCGTCCATGAATATCAGTCACTCCTGAGAATTTCCCGCGAATTGATGAGCATATCCGTAATGTTCGGCGAGCTTCCGTATGTGATATGGCAAAATATTACAAATAAGCATCGGCAGTGGTGAACACATTATTCACGAAGAGGTAAAATACAGGAAGATTTGTGCCATTAGGGTTCCAAGGCTGCTTAGCTTAGCATGGAACAAAAAGGTCAAAGAGTTCAAGTGTCAACACATCTGTTGAATCGATTTCAACACGAAGGAAAAATAGTCACCTGTGATAAGACCTGGATGCATCACTTTATTCCTGAGTAAGAAAACAAGCATGGAATGGCAACACAAAATTTTAGCTAGGCCGAAACAGGCAGCAATGAATGGATGGCCCCAATGCTTTAGAACAATTTTGACACAGGTTTTTATCGGAACGCCGTATGACTAATGCCCCTTACTACTCCCAGCTCTTGATACAGAGGGTTAAACTCGCTTTTCAAACAAAACGATGCAATCAATCCATTAAAAGTATGATTTTCCTCCCTGATAACCCCCGGCCACATATTGCTTAACTGACTCAAAAAACTCCAACAAAAATGCAATTTTCCCCATCCACCTCATAGACCAGACTTGTAGCCTTGCGATTTACAAATCTTTGGACCTCTTAAAGAGGCTCTAGGCGGCATTAGATTTGAAGACAATGACGAAGTTGAACATTTTGTGCATCGACTTAGGAGAGGAGTGCGTTAAAAATTAAAGTTGTTTTAAAATTTAATTTTTATAACGAGCTGTAATAATAGTCCGGGTTATATTGAACCATCCTCTTAAATAATATGAATATAAAAAGAGGTTACGTTTCCACACTGTCCAGTTTGCAAAAGCCATAAAAACTTAACAGAATAATTTAGAGACCCGTATTCTCCTGTATCAGTCGATAAGCACAAATTTTTGGAAATAATGGGACCGAATAACGTTTTCAAAGATTTGACCGAACGGCTAAATTTTTATAAATATTAATTTACACTAATAAGTTTATGGTTACAGATGTTTAATAAAGTTAAAAAATTCCAAATAGTGACGTAATGACGTAAGTACTGTTAAAATTCTGGTATTAAAAGCTGAGGTCATATAACACACCTTTAATAGGATTCTCCGTGTTTTGGTAGCGATTTTAGTCAAAATAATTTTAATTTGAAATTTGATGTCCTACATGTAACATGTAGAATTACAAACGTTGGATAAATTTTCGTATTTTTTTCGAGAAAGAGAGTCTATTAAAATTTTATTTTACTTTTAGTTCCTATATTTTTCAAGTCGAAAAACCTAGACTAGTTTTTCCTCAATTAAATTTGATTATATTTTATTGGTTTTTAGGTAGCTAAAATTAATGTAAATCTTGTGGGCCAAAGCCAAATCAAAGTATCCCCTTTTTTAAAGCTTAATATCTTATTTGCTTTATAATCGGTTTTAACAAATTATACTTTAGGGTAGGATAGTCGTGGTCAGCATATTAAAAAGTTATTAAAATCGTTTGAAAAACAAATAAGTTATTCAGCTTTAAAAAAGAGGATAACTTGAATAGGGCCCACAGTGTATTAAAACGGCCTTTTCAAAATAGCTGCCATCTAAAACTGCTACTAGGCTATGTGGTTAAATCAAATGTAAAGCAATATTTTCATTAAGCATTTATTAAGAAAAAATGCATCAATATCCAGAAGCTTTTGGTCTATAATAACTATACCACTTAGGGTATTGAATCATATACGATATTCACCGGTAACGTTTTTATTGCTAATCAACAGTATAGTTGAGTGTTCGGAAAGTTTTGCTGTGACTACACCCGATTTTTACTTATGTATACGAATAAATATAGATAATGTCTTGGATGATACATAGAGTAAACTACGATCACTGGAAATCTACGTTGTCTATTCAACTGCTTTCGAGTGAAATAACGACCATCAAAACTACATAAATACATTTAAATCATTAACTAAATATTTTTTCTCCAATACTACTGGTCATTGGTTACATTGGCGCTTCCAAAATTCCTTATTGGTCATCGAAAAAATTTCTATTGGCCAGCGTTAATAACGAATTTGTCACCATAACTTCTTAATCAGTAATAGCTTTTGCAATTTTTGGCCAGTAGTACATTGATGCAATCACTGCCGGGGCCCATGGACATGTGTGCCTGTCTCGCTGCATGGGTCTTTGTCTGTAGTTTCTATGGACGTTTTTTCAGTCAAAAGCGGCACAACAGACGAATTTCAATTTTGAGTGCTTGAGCTTCTCTTAAAAATATTTACAAATAACTGTTCCAATGCTAATAAACTTATGAACTTTTACTAGTTACATTCGTATATAGATAGTAATGCACCAAAATGACTTTGGTAATGACAGACTTTATTTTATTACCTACAAAATCATGTAAAGTTCTTAACGAGTCATTAAACAGTTAAAATACAAGGATTTTAAAGTACTTTTACATGTTTCAAAGCGGTACACACATTAATATATACAAACGGAAAGTCAAAACATAGAAAAGGTATAAAAGAAATTAAAGAACAACATATTAAGTGCAATGGAATGAGATGGCGCCATTCAAAAAAGAACCGGATTTAGTAGAAAGGTAAATACATATAATTTTTGACTTTTATAGGAGATCCTGAGCATTCAAAATAATATCAACTTTATCAACAATTTTTCGAAAATATTTTAAATAAATTTTCGAACGTAGGTTTTTTGGAAAATACATTTTTTTCAAATTCCTTTTTTTGAAAATTCCGTTTTTCGGAAATTGAATTTCAAACTCGTTCAGATTCACTAAGAAGGTTGATTTGGTACTGGTTTAAATTAAGATTTGACAATAGTTGATCAGCTACGTGTTGGCAGATTTTTGTCCTGTCATTGTTAATAAGTCGTCATTAAAAACTTAGTTGTCTTATTCTTATACTTATCAGTTTAAAACTTTTGGTGGTCAAATTAGACCGGACTAGCGTTGGGAATCTGATCTACAGATTAGAAAATCTTAATGGAAAAGGCAAAAGAAAAACCTAAACAAACCTGAGCAAGCCCCGGCTCGATTTGTTGGGTTTGATCCGGTTTATTCAAACTCCTTTCTGTGTTTCTTGTCAACATTTTCTGATATTCATATGACAAAAATAGTAACAATTGTAACTTTTACACTATATTCTGAAAACATTAAACATGGCCTGTAGATCACGGCCACATTATTCTAATAAAGCATTCTCGAATAATTGAATTTTTAGGAAAATGTATTTTCAGTCGATCGTTAAAACATCTTGACATTTCTAACAATATTTCTTGTAGAAAAAGGCAATATTACAATAGATCTAGTCGTTGCTAACCATTAGGAAATACGAGTATTTATTTCTGTACTGTAGAAGTAACATTTTCTTGCAAATATCAGTAGGTATACTGCAAAAGTTATTAAAAACACGCCAATTCTGGAGGGGTTCCAGAAATGTAAAATTCATCATCACTTATTATTTTGCCCTTTTTTAATAGGTACAAAATATATTCAGGCCTAGTAGGCCTATGGCTTGGTTAACTATCCTTCTCCATTCCCTCTTATCCATTGTTTTATCCCTCCAATCAACAATGTTCAGATCATTAATGTCCTTCTTCACCTCTTTCAGCCATCTTGGTTTCGGTCTTCCACGTCTCTTTCTTCCCCCTATACTGCTCTCCATCAGCCTCTTGGTCACCCTATGTTCTGGCATTTTTGTAACGTGTCCCAGCCACCTCAATCTTTGTCCCTTTATTACTGCTACAATATACGGGTCGTTATAAAATTCTTTCAGCTCTCTATTTGTTCTTCTCTCCCATTTATCTTCTACCTTTTTACCCATATAGATTTTCTTTAGACATTTTCTCTCCCATACCCTTAGACTTAGCATGTCTGCTCGGTCATGCCCACAGTCCATGTTTCACTTCCAAATAGCGTTATAGAAATTATGATAGACTTATATGTACGGAGTTTTACTTGTCCAGACACTATCTTGCTATTGCTGTATTTTGCTGCTATAGTAAATTTTTTCTTAGATCTTGCAATATGGTGGCACTTGCCATTTATGGCACCCTGTTGAATTCGGGTCCATTTTACGTTTAGAGGTTGGCTGAAAGGCAGGACTGGACTTGTACTCACCGTTCAACTTAAATAATAAACACCAAGGAAATCTAGTCTCTGAAATCTATGAAGTCCAAAAGTAAAATGTTCAAAACACACACTATACAAAAAACACCTACAGAAACACCAACATCACAAACACAAAACACCAAAATCAAACGAAAATAAAACTAGGCGACCTGTCGTGTAAGCTTGATACTGCCCACTACTCATTACTACTGAACTAGGCACTTTTCGAAGGAACCAATATTATCTGTTGATGTCACCTGTGATTGTTAAATGTCATAAAATGAACTATCTGTCTGTTAAGGTAATATATGCACCTATTACCCAATGACAATTTCTTTTGTATTTCTTCTATAAGAGAAGAAACCTGGCATAAGGCCAGGTTTTCTGTTCCCAACTGGGTAAAGGATTCCATCTCCTCAAATTGGTATGTTCTGCCCTTTGTTGTTTTAATTTCTATGTTTTTATCTCTTTTGTACTCGTCCCCTCACCACACCATATTTTGTTTTCTTTTCATTTCATATATTTTCTCTTCTTTTCTCTTAATAACATCCTACAATTTCTTCTCTGTTCTTCGTATTCCCTCTTTTTTTGTTCCGTGTTTGTTTCCAACATCTTTATTATTTTCTTCTGCCTTTCTTCCAATTCACGTTTGCAATCATCGTCGAACCATTTTTGTGCAGACTTTCTTTTGTGCTTGCTCCAGCTGCCAATTTCATTTTAGTACTTATCTCTTGCCACATTCTTTCTATGTCTTTGTTCTCGTTTATTTGTTCTAATTGGTTTTCTATATTATGTATTTCTATACTGTCTTTTGTCTTCCTCAGTTCGTAGTATTCCTCTCTTGGTATTATTATTCTTATGTACAAGATTTTTCATGACTGGAATTTTTTGTTTCATCTTAATACCTACCAAGACCTAACAAAATATATAACAGTTTGAATTTTTGAAAAAACCAACAAATCTAATTTACACGCGACAATACAAAGTTGAGACGTTTCCATGGTTACACAACTTCTTTTTATTAGTAATTTTAAGGTATCAGCTATTTTTGTATAAAGTTAGTCATGCTTTTTTCTAAATTAAACAAAGTTTTGATATTTTCTTTAGATTTTTGAACGATTGGGGAAAAAACAGTATGGTACCTTGTAAGAAAAGCCACATTCCCGGACTCTGTGGTGCTAGACTCTGCTGGCGCCTCGACCAGCAATCTTCGCAGTAGTCCAGAAATTATAAACTTTTCCTGTTAGATAGATTAGAAAAAAGAGCTTTTCGAAAAAGAAACTATCGAGAAACTAGGTTTCAACTTTTTTTTAATATGCCTTTAAAACTACCATATTTGAAAAAAAATTAACCTGGTGTAGACAAGTATAGACACAAAGCACAGACATGACCAAAAAAACTAAAAACGAACATACCCAAATACAATGACATGTCACATTTCAAAACGGTATGCAAATCCATAGTTAAATATGGCATTTGAAAGTCTATTAATATAGATTCTATTTTAGTAGGGTGCAGTTCATAAACTTTTAATAGTATTCATGGTGTATGGTAATAAAATCAATATGACAATGTTGGGGCATGTTCTGTTTTACATCAGCCATTTTTTATATATTTTATTCAAATTGAAACGCGAATAGGTCATTTAAATAACCGATGAAATATGTATATAATGATTTTGAATTTTATTTTAGTAATTTTAGTAAATTTGTTCTGTTTTATTTCATACAGTGTGCGTGTGTAGGACAAAGAACGATTGCTATAAATCCGTCTCCGCGCGCTACCGTAATGGCTTTCATAGATTCCGTATTCCACGAAGCAAATCTCTGAAAACACAGTTCTGGATGAAAAGAATCCATTTTTTCTACACAGTTGGCACTGACGCATCATTTCTTAAAGTGTATGGATAAAGTCCTTTCAGGAAAAAGCAAAAATCACTTAAAATTTCACTACACCCGTATTCCGACCTGCCTGAAACAGTTAAACACAAAACATTACGCCTTGACAAATCTTTAAATTCTCAATGAATAGGGGAAGAAGAAACGTGTTCTAATGAGCCAACGACGTTGCCACTTTCACTCTAAATTTCGTCACCATGCAAGCTAGGCATACACTTTATCTGGCTGTCAACTTTTCCAGCACTTGGTTATAGCATAGTCGCTCAAAATCAATGAAATACACCAATACAGAAAGAGGAAACAGATACAGACATGTGCTTAGAGCAACTTTTAGCAACAGACAGTTATGAAGAGGGCATCGCTGATGCTGAGGGTTCGTTTGTGGCCATGCAAGACAAAGTTTACACAACCCTGATGGTGTTTAACCTACTTTAAGTTCATAAAAAGTACATTTAATATTTGTCGCTATTGTGTTACTATCAGTAACCGATTGTTTTTCTACCCAACGTAAATAACCAATTATAATAATTTCTCCTTAATTTATTACTAGGAGTATTGGAACAATTATGTTTACAAGGTTAATACGGAGTGACCTTAAATTATCTGCTTTTTCTTCTTATATAGGGTGGTAAAGGGTCTTTTTTATGACCAATGAACATTAATGCCTACGATCATTAAGAGAATCTCAACAAATACATCATTTTTTACTTCGATAATAAGGTGGCATTTTCCAATCGCGTCCATGGTAGCCAACTCAATTTCATTTTGACATGGTTTTTCGGCTTTAAAATTTTTAACAATAACATTACGAGCATGTTAAGTACAGATCCTGCAAGCGATTTTTAGTCAATTATTTAGAGTTTCAACGTGTACAATAATTTCATTCAGAAGATTAATATTTCGAGACATCTATAGTGTCATTGTTTCTGTCACTGGGACCAGTGGCGCAGCCACGGTGGGGGGGAGGGGGGTTACCCCCCCCCCCCCCCCAGGCCAAAAGATTGTACAATACCCATTTCCCAAATTAACGAAAATAAAGCAATTCTTGTCAAAAAATTTTGTCAATATTTTAAACTACTTTAAAAATTTTTAACACAAATATCTTTTTAAAGTGATTCAGTTCCTGAGATACTTCAATTACTACTCGAATCACTACTACCATCTAAATCAGAAATATCGCTTTCATTGTCATGCGGATTTATTAGAATACTATCCATAATCACATCAAGAGCTGACTCACTCTCCATCCGTATGTTTTAAATTAAACCCTATTTCATGTTTGTTCTTTTGGTAGAAAATGATAAACAAGTATGTTTACTCTTACGCGAAATAACGTTTTCGTCTTTTTTATGTTCCCTGTATAAAAAATTAAATTTTTCATAACGTGAATCTTATTTATTTTACCAGCAAAAATTTTGACATTTTTACGTATCTTGCAAAATTTGGCCCATTTGTCCTCTTCTAAACCCAATCCGCGGACATAGACTTTAATTATTAAAAGTTGTAAAAATGTGTAGAAATAAAAGGAGACTATACTGAAAAATAATAATAATTTTGGTTCATTCCGACTTTTCCTTTTGTGTCAGGCTGACAATACATGGACCGCACTTCAGTACCTACAAATACCTTATTTGATTCAACTATAAAAATTGTTGTAATATTTGTAAAAAATCTTGATTTAAGAAAAAAATATCGTGGTTCCAAATTGTATTCTTGATCCAAATCGAGAAAAAAGAAGATTCAGAACTAAATTAATACCTTGTATAAAAGAAATATTTTTACTGACAAGAAATAAGTGGGTACTTACGGCAAATCAGTACACCCAAGAAAAGAAATACTGGATATGGGAAAGTTTTTCTGTTTGTGTAGGTACTTAGATATTATTCTATGAGACACTCTGTATATCAAACCATAATAATTAATCATGGTCTCTTTTCTTTCCTTCAAAGTACGTATATTTACAACAATATATCACCTTGTATTTATATATTTTAACCTCTGCCATAAACCATATATATGTAGGTACGCCATACAATATTCATTGCACCATTTTTTTTATCGTAGGAAAAATCTTAAAGTGAATTATTATTTATAAGTTTGTACGTTGCATTTAATACAAAATATCATTTAATTATGTTGCTAGTATGGTAAATGGTTGTTTTTTGTCCATTTATTAAACACAAATATGTACTTCTAATGTTTATATTAACCCAGGTAGGGTGACCTTATGTTTTAGCAACGTGACTAATATGACTGAAAATGAATTTTTTAGTAGATGTAATATTAATACTCAGCATGTCATTGAATTTTTAGTGCTTATTATTCGGAGTAATAATGGTGTATACAAGTTAAATTCTCAATTTTTCCTTCTCTTTTTCTCCTTGAAGATGATATTAATACATTTTGTGCAGTGTCATTCAAAGGAGATCAAATTTTAATATAACTGATATCAGAACTGGAATGATTATAACAAAAAAGGAATCGGCTCCGGATTACAATTACTTTGTTAAATTTTTCTAAATAAGCACCCCTTTTTGAAAGAATATAAAGCATACATAAAAGTATGAACTTTTGGTTTTATCCTCTATCTAACTTCATATTTAAATCGACATTGCATTACTGTTCAGTAGATTTCAAATATCAATCGGCATAAAATATCCAGTATCTATTATAAAAACTGATTTTAGTAAGGACGGATCATTAAAATAGATACAGAGCTTCCAGAAGTCAGGTTTTAACAGGAATATCCTTTTTTATCTGAGACAGTCAAGGTAGACCTCAAACCTAAATACTAACGTACCGCGGACGTCTGAAGAGAAGGGAAATGTAATCTATTAACACGAGATTGAAAGGATTGAAGGTTGGGTGGAGAAGGGAAAACATTTGCAAGCAATTTGTTCCGTAATCTGGATACCCTAGGTGTAAATAAGCGAGAGAAGTGGGGTGCTCTAGATTTTTATGTTGGGAACAGTCAAGAGGGGGAATTATAGCGGTCAGTTCATCAGAGAAAATTCGGTGGAAAGATCGGTAGAAAAGGGATTAATCCCCAACAGCGAGGCGATGAGTGAGAGAAGGGAGTTTTCTTGTGAGGACTAGGTCATTGACGAATCGAATGGCTTTATTTGGATACAATCAAAGATGTGTCGAAGGTGATGCCATTCCCCAGATGTGGGAACAGTACTCTAGGTTAGGTCGTGTAAGTGTTGCCGGATTTTTCCGTGACAGGGAGCAACTGGGTTTTGGAGGCGTTGAATAGGTGCATAGATCTGCCTCTGTTATCTAGCTGTTGATTCGAGACTTGAAAAATGAATGTTGAAGAGTACTAGGATCAGCGTAATTGAGGATGGGGTTAGTACTTAGGAAGAGCACGTCATTTATCTGAAGAGGAAATAGGATTGGTGCTATGACTACACCTTGGGATACACCAGCATTGATAGGATGGAAGTTAGATGAGTGGCCCTCCACCACGACAGATATGCGCCGCGCCGACTAGAGTAAAAGCTACAGATCCAGGTACATAGTTTGGGAAGGCCATAAGAAGGTGGTTTGTTAAGGCGTGTGGCATGCCATACCATACTTGGTCAAAGGCCTTGGAAATATCAGGAGCAGCAATTTGGGATTTGCTATGAAATTCGAGAGACTTGTTCCAGTTATGTGTGACAAAGATAAGAAGAGCTCTTTGGTGACGAAATCCATACTGTCTGCCATGGATGATTTTGAGTTTTTCGTTAATGTAACATAATAAACATGAAAGCAATTAAAAATCGCGATTTCCCTAGGTTACTATGATTACAACGAGGAATCACGATTACTATTAATTAACAAATACTCAAAAATTGTAATCTGATCGATTGCCGATTACTAGTTGATTACCCTTAAAAAAGTAATCAATCAATAAATGTAATTCATTACAGTAATCCATTACAAAAGTAATTGATTACTTCCCAGTCCTGGCTGATATAGAGTATCGCAAAGAAAAGACTGACGACGTGGCCCATATTTTAGATTTTTACACATACCTACTGCCTACACTCTAACTATATTATTGTTGGAATTAAGCAAATTCAAAAATTTACAGAAAGATGGTAATTACCAAGTTGGATAAAATGAATTCTTAAAATATTACGTGGCCTCACGAGTATTTTTATTTATTATCAAAGTAATATTTAAAAGAGGAAAAAATTTGTTTCTCAAGAGGCTACCGTGTTTTTTTAGACGTCACAATTTCTACTTTATCGCACTATACCGTACGTATGCCGTGGAATCAATCATACATGTCTTCAATTATTATTTTTGAAAGGTGACATAGGTAAAAGGTATATGTGAATGAAAAATAAAACAGTCAAGTTCTGAAGTTTTATTTTTAAGAAAATTACGTTATTGTCATTGTCATTGCATAATACAGAATTAAAAAAAAACATATACAACCAAGAACCTCAAAATTATAAATTTAAACTAAATGAGAGATGTCCACTTTCTACTTCGAAACATGTTCTCATTCTTCTTTTTACAGCGTCAAAAACATTGGTGAGCACTTAATCTCCTGAAATTTATTTGTAATTCTATCCAATAGGTCTTCTAAATTTTCACAAGGGGTTTTACAAACTGAGCTTTTCATGTGTGGCCATAAAAAAAGTCGCACGGCGTGAGATTGCAGGACCTTGGTACCTAACTGGCATATTACGACTAATGATTCGGTCTTCGAAAAATTCTTCCAAAAAGTTTAAATTATCAAGAGTTACGTGTATTGATGCGCCGTCCTGCTGGAAGTAGTCTTCTCGCATCTCTTCATCGTCCAATGCGTTTACAAAATTTTCTAAAATTTAATTATGGTATCGCGCCGAATTGAGAGTCCGTTAAAAAAAATCGGTCCAATTAACCTTTCTTTTCGATATGGCCGCCCACAAGCCAACTTTCTGTGAATGCAGAGGCTCCTCTATATAGAAATGAGGATTTTCAGAACTTCACATTCTCTGTTGAGAATTTACATATCCAGAGAGTTAAAACCATGCCTCGTCTGTAAATAAGTTTTTTTTTTAAATACGTCTTCATTATTATGCAAATTACCTTTACCTAAACCACTCTGAAAATTGCATTCGCTGCGGCATGTCGTTCGGTAACAATTCTTGGACTGAGCTTAGACGATAAGGGCGCATATGCACGTCACATTTCAGGATTCTATTGCAGGTTTCGTAAGATACGTTTACTTGCTGGCTTAAAAGCCGAATAGGGGCTTGTGTGTGTTAATTAATAATTTGCTTAAATTCTTCTACTTTTTGTGCAGTGCGAACTTTGGACCTCCCACTGCCTTGCTTTCTATTCACACTTCCTGTTTCTCTAAACAAAGCCACAGATCTAGTCAGAACTTGGCGAAACTGGTCGAAATCCATGACTATGTGTGGAAATTCTGTTTGAAAATCCTGAATGGTGTCTCGTGTTGAACAAACCCACTGGCCTTCAACCCTTCTACCCAACCTTCAACCCTTCCACCATTTCTAAAACTGTCGATCATAAAAGCTTTTTGTTCTGCCGTGACCATATCTAATTTTCTTAAAAATAAAAACTTCAGAACTTGACAGTTCTATTTTTCATTCACCTATACCTTTTACCTATGTATGTTACCTTTCAAGAGTAATAATTCAAGACATGCGTGATTGATGTCACGGCATACTTGGAGGGCGTTTTTTATCTTAGGTAAGTTACGTTTTCAGAGTCTTAAGATTATGGTAATTTGACAAATTTGCCAGAAAAGCTATAAAAATACCCAAAAAATTCATTTAGAATTGTGACAATACTTAAAGCTTTTGGTACGAATAAGCCAAAAAAAAATTATTACGATATGTGTAAAATATGTTTTAAAAAAATTAAATGCATTTTTTAGGTATGTTTTGGAGCTTTTTGGCATAATTGTCAAATTAACATAATCTTAAGACCCTGGAATTTACCTATATCAAGTTTTATCTCTAGTCTTCTAATAGAATAAGAAGATGGGTTTAAAAATTTAACATGTAAACCCCATGGTTTGCTTTAAAATAAATGCAGGCGTTTCAAATTAAAGGATTTTTCATACGGTTCATTTAAAATTTAATTTATAGTTCATCCAGAGCTATAAAGTAAACAATCTTACACTTAACTCGTATATAGGTTGAGGATCACCATGATAAGATAACTCGCATGGGGATTTTCCCGTTGGATCTCGTGTAAAATTGCTAGAAATACCCGCGTGACTTGAAAGATTTAAGGTATTTTTTTTTATAATGTTGGAACTACAAGCGAGTGTATAGGCCTCGGGTCCTACATTTTACCGTGGACTTCGAACCACGGTCCTCAGTAACCCGACAGTCAGATCATGCACCCCCCAGGGGCTGTCAACCCTTGGTTTGCTTGGGTTTGCTTGTCTGTCTTTTGCTACCTACCGACTGTGGAGTGTGAAACAACGCCTGCGCAAATACGGGCTCCATTAAGATTTTTCGACTTTATATAGGTCTAGAATCACATTGAAAAGTGGTACCTGTCGTGATTTTCCCCGGGATGGCGGAAAATCAGAAAAACTGCTCAGGCGGATCGAAAAATTGGCCGAGTTCGAGGGTCCGTAACCTATTTTCTAGAAATGTTCGTTTCAAATATGTTATACCCGTAGAAGAATTCTTTCTTTATTGAAAACCGCACACAGCAAAACAGAGGAACAATAGGTACCATTATAATAAAGAACAAAATCATAGTAATAATTACCTATAAAAAATACTTTTTAAACAGAATAATTTTTTGAAATTTGATAATAATTACAAAACCCTGTTCGAGAAATCTATTTCACTAGACTCATGATTTTGCAAAATCTTGTTGTAGGTATATGGGTATTTTTGAGAAAGAAAACTCACATATTATAGCCTTCAAAGAAATTATAACAGTTTCGTATTATTCCATGTAATTAATAATGCAATATTAATTAAATTTTTTAATTAGCTACATATTTAGGTTAGGTCGGTTAGGTTCCTATTATTATTTATTTTTAGTGGGTGTGTTTCGTTTGTAGGTAAAACCGGTTTTAATCTGTATGTCGCTGGGTAAAACACATTACATGTGCCAACTCTAAAATGAATATGTATATACAGGGTAGCTCATATCAAATCAATATTATATTATATATTATATATATATATATATATATATATATATATATATATATATATATATATATATATATATATATATATATATATAAATGCATTGATGTTTTCTGGGGACATTTTTGGTAAAGGGAAGGGAAAAAATAATTGAATTTAAACTAAGCCGACCCTGACTTGTAATTGGAGGAAAACACAAAACAAAATTAATTTAAACCAAGCCGACCCTGACTAAATTTGATGAATTAACTGCTAAAGATTTCAAAATTCAGGGAACTTTAACTATTTTTCAAAAAACAGCAAGGAATCGCATAAACCAACTAAAAGAAAACTTTCGATTCCATTTTAAGTTTGAATTAAGAAACTTACCGTTTTACAACTGTCGCGAGTACTTTTCTACAACATATCCTTCCACAACTCCAAATGTAAATAATCAAAACACAAAAAGTCTAACAGAACTCACTGTTTAACTCACAAACTTCCAAAAAAGCTGAAAAAAGCTCGGCAAAGCGCTCAACCGGAATAAAACAACGTGCTGCCCGGAGCCCGATATCAGTCAGAACGCCAACGTCGGATGAATAATTTTGTGTTGAGTTGTTGCGTTCCGTTCAGTGCAGGTCGGATTCTCGATTCACCTGACTTATCGCGACGAATATGCGCTAAGAAAATGAGATTTTAGTTTTGGAGATAATTGGTTGGGATTCCCAGAGTGCACGTTACCGATACTTTCAAAATTTTTATTCTTGGAATATTTTTAATCATTTTATTAGGTTCAGCGAGCAAATTCAGTTTCTTTATATTTTTTCTTATTAATTTTTTATATATTAGATCGTTTTCTGTGCATGAGGCGTTGACATTTCGCAAGAGGAGACGACACTATTCATTTATAACTAGTCCTTTTTTGGTTTCATACATTGTGCGTGGGTACAACAAAGAAAGAGTGAGAATGCTGAACATCCGACTTAGCGCGCCGTCGACAGCGCTTTCCAAGCTGTCTGCATTCAACCAAGCAAATCTGTGAAAAACAGTTTCGGTTAAAAAGTGTCCAATTTTCCGCACACTTGACACTGGCCCATTATTTTCCAAACTTTATGGATAAAATCCTTTAAAAAAACACTGAAAATTTTACTGCAACACATGTTTTCGCTGTTAGGCAACCCTGTACAAAAAAGCGTATTACGAAACTATAGCTGATCAGTCCATGAATGAACAGGACTAGGTATAGAATGCGGCGTTGCCACTATCACCCTAAATTTCGCCAATATGCGATGGAAATAAATTACTAAACATATATTAATAAGGAAACTAACGGTATGTTATATTTTACCAACCCTTAGTTATACAGCGTGTCCAGAAACCATCTTTAAAGATGGGAAACTTTTGTATTTTTGACTGTACGGAAAAAAGTAATAAATAAAAAGTTCTGCTTATTCAGAAAATACCACTAAAATCAAAAATTTTGACCCAGGATATACGGGATGTCAAAAAAAGTAAAAACGCTAAATGCCGTAGAAGAAAAACTATCTTTAATTTTAATTGCAAAGTAAAAACGATAAATGCCGTAGAAGAAAAACTATCTTTAATTTTAATTGCAAAGAACAAGAACGTAAGAAAGTGTCGTCCAGAACTGAAAAGTTATCGAATATGAAATTTGACAAAATATGGTCATTGGCATGTACCTTTGAATTTTTAAAAAAAGTGTTTTGAAAACATGTTTGTTCCCTGTCTGTGGGTATAGACTTTTTCTTTTAAGAATTCCCATATGAAAAAATCTAGGGGAGTTATATCTGAGGACTTTGCTGGCCAAGCAAATTCTGACCTTCTGACCACCCCGTATTTGCCGGTTTTTTTGGTTTCAGTGTTTTATGAAGAATAACTTGTTTTCATAGTCCAAAAGAAAAAGGTTTCCCATCTGTTAAGATGGTTTCTGGACAGGCTGTATATTTAAGCCTATGATATTTACGATTTCAAATATTAACGCACAGTAATTACGTTAATTTAATATATAGTTTATCGATCTGAGAGTATGCCACATAACTGAAAACCTGGCAACAGCCTTTCTGACAAAGTAGGTGGAGGACCATGCTGGCCAGATTAAGAGTAACCCTGGCGTCTCTGATTACTCTAGAATGTAAACAATAGTATACCCTCTTTCTTTCTAAATCAATGGTTTGAAGCTTTTGGACATGCAATTGATATAAAATTGGTATTTATAAAAAAAATTATTTTGAAAATCTTAAAAAAAAATCGAAAATACATTTTTTTCGAAAGCACAATTTTTCCAAAAGATATATTTTAAATTTTTAAAAATGCAATGTTTCGAAAATACCGTTTTTTAAAAATAGAATTTTAAACTTTAAGTGTAAGATTGATTAATTATTGCACAAAATAAATAAACCTGAGCTAACCTGTTTATATTTGTCCTTTTTCGGTTTGCTCAGATTGGCATAGGCTGTTTTCTGTCTTTTATATCAACATTCTCTCAATCAGCATATTTTCGAAAAAGCACCTTTCGGAAAATAATTTTCGAAACAATATTTTCAAGAAATTATCGTAAAACCAAAAAATCGTAACATTTAGAAAGAAGGTATCTTACTTTAATGAATGTTTGGGTATTTATGGAATGCTGTGGAAGATAGGTCTGGAAAACGTGGAGGCCAAACATGCACATTACCACATTATTCTAGATCTAGATCTAAATCTGATATGTGGACGGAATTTATCGAAAAAATGCTACTAATAAATAGCTTATTCTTCTTAAATCAAAATAGTATATATAAATTGTTTAACAAATATCCAAAATTTAAAGGTACAGCCACCGAACATCAACATTTAGTCTATCGTACAGCTCTATTTTTTTTAACATACTTATTGGCTCTAGATTTCGGAACTCGCTTGTTCAGTGCTAACTATCCATGTGGTAATACAACACAAAAGATACTTGAGCCACAGTTTAAAGAATATGCTGAATAATGAAAGGTACAAGAACTAAAAGAATCTCTATTTGAAGATTAAATAAGTGAAAATTCCCAAAAATTAAAAATCTATCCGGAGTACTTAGGCTCAGGTAAAAATTCTTTCTTAAAAAATGTTAGATTTATGGTGAAAGCGTCCTTTATAGACGTAGAGTACAAATTAAGAGAACTATAATAGTATAAGTGTCGCAAACCCGAGCGAGAAAATTTGTAGCAGCAGGGTCGTATCCAGCCCTGCTTTTTAGGGGGGGGGGGGGGGGGGGCTAAGCAAAATCTTGGGGGGGCTTAATATTGTTTCTACATTATAGTGTAGAGACGTTAAAAATACATATAGAGTTTTGCTTTTCATATATAAATATGTAAAATTGAGAATAAGTTCTCTAAACCACCTGAAAATTCCTTATACTATAAGGATTTGAACAAATCATGGTAAAACAGCTATTCTCCGGGCTATATACCCCTACGAGCGCTGGATTATATATATATATATATATATATATATATATATATATATATATATATATATATATATATATATATAAGAAACCATTTTAAATGAACTCAAAATGTACTTTATCATAAAATAAAAAATCTCTACTTATTAACCCGTATCTAATAAGGGTAACGTGCCTTTTATTTTAAAAATAGGTGCTCTGGAAGAGCAAGCGAAAAAGCTACAACAGAAAACGGTTATAATATTTAAGAATGTATAAGAATCATTTTGAACAAACTAAAATTGACTCTTTACTCTACCAACAAATAAATAAATAAGAAATAGGTATTTAGGAACTCTCTCTTAGGTAACATTACTTACATATTTCAAAAGTCCCCCGTCTTAGGGGGCAAACGAATTACAATAAACAAAGTACTTAAAAGTAGTTAAAAAAACAAGTTAAACAAATAATTTTAACTTAAATTTTAAAGCGGTGTTGCACGTTTCAACGTCGATATAAACATTTTCGTTTAGAAATATAGGTAACTTTTCTAGGGGGGGCTCAGACCAGCTCTAGGGGGGCTCAGCCCACCCTGGCGCCCCCCTGGCTACGGGCCTGTGTAGCAGTCAATTTTCGAGATCGGTGAGCTCTTGCTGATTAGGTTTTGTATACTAATTTTTGCACGATCATAGTAATCTTTACGAAAAAGTACAAAAATTGTAATGTTTTTTTGGTACTGTACCATTTAGATGTAAGTCAGTAGTGTACTGTGGCTGAATAAATAAATAATTTAGTAAGATTTTATTTTTTTCAAAATTATACCGAATTTTAACAACTCCGACTCTGGCGTCTTTTAAGAATCTTGCTTGGTTGCTAGGAAAAATAATATTCGTTCTGTAAACTCAACTCACTGTTGTTGTAAGTGACAAAGGAATGTGATTTTTGTCACTTAGAAATTTAAAAAAATATGAATGGTGCTTTTCTTTAAAAATAAGAAAATAACGGCTTAAACATTTCTTAGATTTTTAAGGAAAACTCGGGGCAACTTTAATTTGTAACCTCAATGTTCATCTCAATTTGGTAAAAATACAATGCAGAAATTATTTGTTTATTAAATATTTAATTAAACCCGCTGAACATTGTATTTAGACCAGGGTTGGGTGGCTAATAAAAATATTTACAAATAAACTAACTTAATAGCCACAGTATCAAAAATATTGTTATAATAATTACAGTCATCACTTTATTAAGCTTTAGTTTGCGAAAGAGATCGGTATTTTAAATTATAATTTTTTAAACTTAATTGTTTATACAGGAAATCGCACCATTGTTAATTTTTTAATTAGAGCATTTCTCATAATTATTGTAATTTCAGAATTACATACAGTTAGTCGAATTGGCCTCTTTTGTGTGTTAGTGTGCCAGAACTCAAATGGTACCCGTGATTTACTAGATTTGTACAATTATTTAAAAATTAATTACCCATTTTATTTAAATCTAGACGAATCATTTAAAAATTTTCCTTCTTTAATTAATTAGCAAAATCTCCGGCTCAAAGGAAAATTATCTATATATGTACAACCTAACTGCGTCTATATACCCTGTGGGCCAAATTAAAGTAGCCCCTTTTTGTTTTATATCAAACTATATCCATTTTTTTGTTTTATAACCAATTTTATTATATATTTAGTAAAATTTTAGGTAGAATATGGTGCTCACAAAGTACAAAAATCTTTGTTTATAAAAACAAAAATCTAGGAATTTCAAAAAATTTCTACAAAGAAAGTACAGCTCCTGTCAAGAGAAGAATAAAAGTTAAATAACACTTCCACCAAAAATGTGTCGTTGCAGGGTAATTTTGGGTTAAATTTTGTAAAAAGGGGATTTTTGTAAGTTTTGTCCTTAATTTTCTCCACAGCGGTTATCTTTTGGAAAACAAGTTATTTGACTTTTGTTCTCTTGACAGATGCTTTACTTTCTTTGTTAAATTTTTTTTTTAATTCATAGATTTTTGTTTTTCTAAACAAATATTTTTGTATTTTTTTTAGCACCCTGTATAGTCTACCTAAAATTTGAAGTTGTCAAAATTAATTTTTCTTAAGCACCCAACTTTTATCCTGAATAAAATTTTATACGAAATCAGTCATAAAAAAATTTCCATATTATGTTGCCTTTTTGCAAATTAGATTAACATTGCTATACCTAAAATCTTTTACCCCACATACTTACGATACATAAAAGTATATTTAGTTTTATATCTAATTTTTACTTTAAACAAAATTTCCTTTTACAACTCTAATTGCAAAATTATACAAAAATATGTTATTGATTTCATCATCGTCTATAATTCAAAAATTATGCTATTGCGAATAAATTCATCAGCTTTACATAAATTATCCAACGGTTTTTGCTTCGTATCTTCAATCCATCTAATACTTTAATCTACCTGAAGATTATTTCGCGAATCTTGGCTGTGCTCGTCAAAAAGAAATTTAAAAATGAAAGTCTTACACAAACAATATACAAATTGAATGTTACGATCTTTAACCAACTTTAACATTCGAAAATATTATTCATATTGACACACGCCCAAGCGAGTTGTTCTTACAAAGGATGCCGAATAATATGAAGCGAATCGAAATCTTCGATTTTTGACAGGGAAAGTAGTTGATTGTTGATAATTCCGAGCGGAAAAAGCTTCCGGGCTTAGATCTTCTGCAGTTTTCGCACAGCTAGAAATGAAAAGTGTAGTTCTTCACATTTGACAGGGATGCTAACAATATTAAATTATTTTTGCAGGATAATTTTTTTGTGTCGCTTAGTGCCATTATTGACAGAAACAGTAAGTTGATTTTACTGAACGATTATTATTTTTCCTAGCAACCAAAGTACACAAGTCGTATCCAGGCCGGTAAATGGAACTTACCGCACTAGTACAGTAAGTGCTTATATCTACAGCTAAAAATTGACTGAAAAAAGAGAACAAATAATAAAATTTAGAATTTACTTATTTAATTTAAAGTTAAAAGTACAATTTGATTGTTGTCCTTTGCATTGAATGTTCAGCCCACAACCTTGCAGGAGATTTTAAACTTGAACTTTTCATTACAAAATATGCGAGTAAGCTTTTCTCATTAATTACTTCACAGATCTCGTAGCTATATAGATCTGTGATTACACTGGTCTTTTGGTTTTGGTGTAGCCAGCTTTTAAACTTTATATGCATTTTCGTACCGTTCCCATGAATTTAGTGGGATTAGCTGTGAACAACCGGCTCTCCATCCTTTCATTCCTCGATTTCAATAAGTGTTATCATTTTCTGCTTTATTAATACTTTCTTCCTCAAACATCCCAACATTTAGATTCATTCTGTTATGCTGATAGTAACGACAGTTATCACAAACTGTTACATAGCAACAGACATAATGATCCCGCATAACCCATTATAATGTTACGAACGCTCAATAAGACGAGTTTTTGTATTTTTTCTCAAAGATTAATATAATTGTGCAATACAGTACTTACTTAGTCAGTAAATGTTGACCGATCTCGAAAATTGCTACAAATTTGCTCGCTCTATGCGATTTCATAATAATACTGTTTATGGTACAGTTTTGCGACCATAAAGTGATTCATTATTGTACTGGTACAACAAAATTACTCCATAACGAGGAGTTCATAAAAATTAAAGTTGTTCAAAATGACCACCATGAACTTCTTAGCAGTAATAAAGTCGATTTTGGAACTCTGCCAAGAAGTAACATCTGCCATTCTCGAAATTATGTGAACTGAGTTCCAAAATCATCTCTGTTACTGCCAAGAAGTTAATGGTGGTCATTTCGAACAACTTTTAAGGTAATAAGGTGATAAAGGCATTTACATTTTTAATTTTTTGCAATTATTAATTTTTGGCTTGCCATTTAAAAACGAATTAGGATAGTGGAAGCGATGGTATTGAATTATGCCAGTATACTGCCTTGAGAAGTTTTCTTGACTTTCTTACTGCACACCATTCTCTGTGAGCAGCACAAGTTTCTTGTTTTCATATAAATAATCGGCCTGTATTTCGATGGTAGTAATGTATCCTTTGCAGTATTTGCAATATTTTAAAGTCCTCTGAAATTTCTTCATCGAAGCTACTTTTAGAACGCTTCGGGAACTGAGGCTAACGAAATTCAAAGCAATCTCGGCGAGAAATTGAATACCGATATTTTCATTGTTGGTATTTTTTAGCTAAAAATGTCTGAAAAATCTCGAACTGCTGACCGAACTCCAAAAAATTCGTCCGCATGACCGTTTCAGAGTAGGGTTTAACACTAAGCACAGTCCTACTTACTTTTTAGGCCAATTTGTTACTGTCCATGGAACATGGATCCACTACTACACAACCAAGATCAAACCACAAACAAGACAGTGGACAGCGGGCGTGAACTCCGAAGGGGCAATTGCCTCTACCGGAAAAATGATGCCAATCGTTTTTTGGCATGCCATAGGCATAGATCAAACCCAACCTTAAAACGGGAAAACAATAAATTCAGAGTATTATGCGAGCTTGCTTGACCAACTAAACTAAAACATTCGCGAGAAACGTCTCGGCTGAGCCAAGAAAATGTTATTTCCGCAGGACAATGTTTCTTGACACAAATCAGTAATTAATTGTCAAGACAAAAATTCCTCAGTTAAGCTTCCAACTGGTTCCTCATGCACCTTATTCGCCAGATTTGGCCCCATCGGATTTTAATCTGGTTACAAACTTGAAAAAATTTCTCGCTGGCAAAAAGTTCGCATCGGATTTAGAAGTGATTGCTGCCATAAACGTCTACTTCGACGAGTCAAATCAGCTTATAACGATGATATAAAGGCCCCTGAACTTCGCTGGAATAAATGTATCGAGCTAGACGGAGAGTATGTAGAAAAGCATTTTTAATCAATATATTGCTGTTTTCTTTGTCAGGAGGAAAAGTTTTAATACAATCCTCGTACATATTAACTTTATTTATCTGAGGGTAGTTTACTGATAAAAGAAATCGACAATTTCTATCTTCTTAAAATGGTTTTAACTATTGATTTATAGCAAGAGAAGACAACAGCATTCATTCATAACAAGCCTGTATTCTGTATTCCACCAAGCGAACCTCTGAGAAGACAGTTCTGGATAAAAAAATCCATTTTCCATACAGTTGGCACTGACGTATCATTACGCAAAGTTTATGGATAAAGTTCTGTCAGGAGAAACCAAAAACCACGTAAAATATCACTACACACGTATATTCCCACCTGCCTGCAAAGTGTAAACAAAATTATGCCTTTCAGATTTCTCAATGAAGCAGACCACCCCGTAAAGCGACGTTGCCACTTCCACTCTGAATTTCGACACCATACAATGAAAATAAATTACTAAAAAAAATATTATCACGAAAAATAATGATATATTGGTATATTTTATTAATCCTTGGTCATATGCTTTGGCCTGTGATATTTATGATTGTATGATATAAGTATGATAAGTATGAACCCACAGTAATTGTGTTATTTTAGTAGAGTCTATCAATCTGCAAATATTCTACACAAGTGAAAGTCTGGCAACAGCCGTTGCCAAAAAGTAGGTGTGGGACTAAATCGTTTGGCGGGTGGTAGAGGAATAGGCAGGTGGTAGAGGAATCGGCAGGTGGTAGAGGAATTCTTCCTCGACCGAGGTGGTACCACCCCACACATCCTCTTAAAGGGCTGGTGAAATCCCTACGGATGTTTCCAGCTCTGGATGTGAGAGTCGATTCCCCAGTACACCCACGGTACATAGTACTTAGACAGACGAAATCAATTGTTTTAAAATTTTCGCTTAAAACTTATATATGATTAAAACTGGTTATTGTTTAAATTACGTTAATTTTAACGTACTTAAACCGATTTTAAACAAACATAAGTGTAAGCTGCCCTGAGAGCATTTTGTTCCATTAGGCACATCGCAAAAACGCTCTAAACTACACTTCCCGTATAATTTTTCAGAATGAACACACGTGTGGCAGTTATTCTATCCCATGCGTCATGTAAACAATCATTGTCTGTTTTAATTCACATAATGCATGCATCTCGCATCCTATTTATCTTTTTTGCATCTTAGATCATCGCTATTGTTCAAACAACTTTCCTTTACAGAAACATTTAACAGAAAATTTTATCTATCTCATGAAAAACTGCAACGTGTCTCTTTTTTGGGTCAAGAAATGTTTAAATAAAAGATTTTAAAACTGGAAATTTTTATTTTTGCGTATTTGTTACCTATAACACCGAATTCACTGAAGAGGTTTTAGATCATTGACATCCAGCAAGTGAAGACGCAGCTGTTCATTCATAACTAGCATTTTATTTTGTTTCATGCAGTGGGCGTGTGTAGGACAAAGAACGACCGCTATAACTCCATCTCCGCCAGTAATGGTTTTCCCGGCCGTGTGTATTTCTCCGAGCAAACCTTTGAAAATACAGTTACGGCCGAAAATAATCCATTTGTCCATACACTTGGCGCTAAGGAACCATTTCTCAAAGTTTACGGATAAAGTCATTTTAGGAAAAACCAAAAATTACTTAAAATTTCACTATACACGTATGTTTCGATCTGCCGAAACGTTACACACAAAACATAATATAATAATTTCAAACAAGTTTAAAAAACTCTTCTATCCCTTGATACCAAAAAGTTCTCCGATCTGGATAGCGTACCAGCAATTGTTCTAAAAAAATTCGCTCTAGAACTTGCACCCATCTCAACGCGTCTTTTCTAGATCTCCTTTAACAAGGGTATCTTCACAAATTTCTGGAAGACTGCTCGTATGCAGCCTATCTCGAAGAAAGTTTACAAGTCCCTTTCATCTGGCACAAACACATTACTTCAATAGCCACATCGGTAGCTAAAAGCCTGGTTTTCTCTTTGGAGTCAGAAAATTATCCTCCCCTTGCACCGTACACACTCTTTATCTTTCCCAAACAAGACCTAACCTAGACATCTGGGTAGCGGTATCACCTTCGACATTTTAACATCCTTGATTCTCTTCAAAACCCAGTCCTCACGAGAAAACTCCCTTCTCTCGCTCATCGCCGCGCTGTTGGGGATGTGTTCCTTTTCTACCGATATTTCCAGGGACTTTACTTTGAAGAACTAGCCGCTATAATTCTCCCCTTTACTGTTCTTAACAGAACAACAAGAAGCGCGTTACATATACATCCTCTGTGTTGCATCTTGTTCTTGATTCTAAATCAATATTTTAGACTTATAACGTAAGACAATAACGTAAGTCATTCTGTTCTTATGCTAAAAAAATTAAAATAAATGGAAACAAGGAAGGAAGTCCCTATTCTGAAAGCGGTACATTTTGCTGTCATGCATGCTAAAAAAAGGACCCAGCACGGGGGGATCCGGGCCCTCTGACCCCCCCCCCCCCACCTTAAATACGTCACTGCTCGAACCCGGAA
The DNA here is from genome assembly GCA_963971165.1 of Philopedon plagiatum. Lineage (NCBI taxonomy): Eukaryota > Metazoa > Arthropoda > Insecta > Coleoptera > Curculionidae > Philopedon > Philopedon plagiatum. The sequence continues at coordinate 122,107,760 of OZ020192.1, read as the reverse complement.
TCGAACCTTGAAACCCTTGCTATTGTTAACCGGGGCTTCTAACCCACCGGACCACCGAGGCCAACCAATTGTTTATTGTTTATGATTTTCCTGTAACATTCTTCATTTCCTCTAGAAGCTTACCTACTGCAATTAATTCATAGGTAATAAAAAATATTAATTTAATAAAAAATAGTTTTATAATTAATAGAGGTTATTATAATTAATTTTAAATTTAATTGCATCTATCAATACAAATTTGCTTTAGAAAATTATTACCGATTAACAATAAATACCCAATTACTTGTTCGTTCCTAAGGACGTAACGAAGATAATCTTAGATATCCGGGAGAACTTGTCTGTTATTACGCATGCAGTACTTCCTGTATAGGTACTTTTACTTTATTTTTAAGTACTTGATAGGTATTAATGTTTTGCCTAGGAATCGTTGGTGATTTAAATATTCTCAGATCCAGATTATATAAAAATGAACACATTTTCGATGGTTTTTTTATGTTGCTCATAAAATGTTCAGTAATATAATATAATCTTTTTAATGTGTTTTTAAATATGGTGTATTCAGGGGAGGTTGGGAGTGATGGGGTTTTCCCGTTATTAAACATCAGGCATCCTTTTTCATAATTAAAATTGGCAGAATAATTATCTGTGTAACCTGTTAGAAAATGCTTACCTTGTTTAACGAGTGTAATGTTTGAGGACGAGCGAAGCGAGATCCCTCAAAATTATACGAGTTAAACAAAATTGCAGTTCGTTGTGACTGAATGCAAATTCTTCTTAATCTCCCACATAAAAATGGGAATTTTTTTCCTTACGGCAAGAACTCTTTTTGGTCCACACGGTATTAGTTCAAGTTTGCATCCAATTGACCCAAAATTTAATCATTAAACATACTAAAAAGGCCATTATTATATTTCCACACTTTTCTCTACGAATTATGTCCGCACAACCGCACAACGCCACCACATGCGGGCGAGGTTCAAGTTCATTTTAATCTCTTAATTTCTTTTGATCAATGACCGCATCATTAAGCGGTAGCAAATTGACAGTGTGTATTCGATTGTCAACTTTAATTATACTGTTGTCTCGCTCTGGCGTCAATGAAAAGACACGAAAAACTGTGTTCGGAAAATTTTTCGAGGGATTGTAAAACGTTTAGCAGTTGAACTGTAAATAAACGACAAACATGAGCTATTTAGGGTTCGTTAAATGTCAACTCTTTAGACGATCAGCGTAAGTAGGGCCATTGCTAAACTCCATTTTTTTAGTTATCAAAAATACGTAATAATTTCTATGCAACATTGAGCTAAAAACTTTTATTTGTGATAAAAGTAATATTATGATGATGATAATCTAAGTTCATCATCAGTTTAAGAATTACAACTTTCCCTACTTTCATTTTAGTCCAAAACTTGGAGCATAATTATTTGAAACATAAATTGTGGAATAAGTCTAAAGTTCTTGTGGAAAAGTCAATATTTCTAAAAACTGTACGTATTATGTTGGGTCTAAGAAAGATCTTCGAAAACGACAAACAATTTTAATATATACACTATATCTAATAGCATAGACTAAATAATACTTAGACGAACACTGCCATGCAACGAAAAGCGGGGAAGACATTTGGCGGGTTTACTGGTTTATGGTTGTTTGTCTACCATTAAATAAATATGTATACTACGTATATGTACATGTATATATTAATGGTGGACAAACAAACTTTTAAACCATAAACCAGTAAACCTACCAAATGCCTTCAGGGAGATCGGCTTTTCGGTGTATGCGAATGTCTGTCTATATTCTTCCTATATATAGTAGTAGTTATCTTTCACAGCTACCAGACCAATCCAATCCATGGATATATATCCATTTTACATGGTTATATATGGATATACTGCATTCAATTCCAGGAAATGCCATCAAATCCATACACCAAAATCCCCCCACTCTTCACACTACCAAAATCCCCCCACTCTTCACCCTATCAAAATTCCCCCCCACTCTTCACACTACCAAACAGGATATATATCCAAACAGGATATATATCCAAACAGGATATATATCCAAACAGGATATATATCCAAACAGGATATATATCCAAACAGGATATATATCCAAAAATTCCCCCCCCCCACTCTTCACACTACCAAAATCCCCCCACTCTTTACACTATCAAAATCCCCCCACTCTTCACCCCACCAAAATCCCCCCACTCTTCACACCACTCCTCTCCCCTCTCCGCTCCCCTCTCCGCTCCCCTCTCCGCTCCCCTCTCCGCTCCCCTCTCCCCTCTCCTCTCCCCTCTCCTCTCAGGAGCTTAAAACCATTCCACAACACACTCTTCACACTACCAAATCCTACCACTCTTATATCAAATCCATTCCTCCTACCCGCCACACCACTTTTATTGCTATAAATTCTCAATATTTACAGTATTTAACACAATTCACAACGATGTCTGTAGCAGTCCCTATTGATTATTCATGGGACACAGAACATTGCGAAAGCTATAATCCACAAGAGTACATAGAAAACAATTTAATAATAATCAATCCACCTTCAAATCTAAGAGTGCTAAAAAAAAGTTTCGAACTCAACAGAGAAAGAAAGTTCAAGAATTGGAAGCAAAAAACTATGTCTTGTCCAACAGCAAATGTAATGTTTAGTCATGTAAGCGGAAAGAAAACCTTGATAGATTTTACTACAGAAGAACTAGAAATGTTACCTTTGGAATATCTAATTAATTATGCAGATCCTTTGGAGCTCTTGGATGTATGGGGAAAATTACCAATGTCTTATAAATCGAGTTTTGATCTTCAAATTAAATTACCATGTTTTTTTCATTATAATCGTCCTGACTGGAGCACACAATTCGATGGTCCTCCTGTATCCCAGAAATCATGTTTCATGTGCTATAGAAACATAAAGTAGACTAATGTAGACATATTGTTATTTTTGTTCAAAAATAAACCTGTATTTTAATATCTGTTTTATAAATGTCAAACAAATAATTAGAAGTATTATTCATTAATCCATGGATTTACAGCATCCCACCACTCTTCACCCACCAAATCCCCCCACTCAAAATCGTTAAACATCATTACGCAAAGCTTCACTCATTTCATCGTAATACAGCGCGTTACTTAAAAGGGTAAGTGCGGTTAAAACGCAAGTGTTGTACTAATTCGAACAATACACAGGTCAATACAGACCTCATATGTAGAGCGGTAGACCCGCCCAAACAACAAATTTTTTTATTTGTAGCTTCACTATTGGAGTTATATTCTTAAAAGTGGGTGGGTTGGAATGTACACACCAAAGTACATCTCCTAACACTCCGTGCGCATGTCTAGCAAGCTCGGTGTGCGCGTGGTACGCATTTTGGTCTACTGCGCATATAAAAAAAATGGCGGCTAAAAAAAAAAAAAAAAATGGCGGCTAAAAAAAAAAAACAAAAAAAAAAAAAAAAAAAAAAAAAAATGGCGGCTCAAAAAAAAAAAAAAAAAAAAAAAAAAAAAAAAAAAAAAAAAAAAAAGGCGGCTCAAAAAAAAAAAAAAAAAAATTCAGGAGCTTCCAGAGGAGCTACCAAATCCTCCCACTCCTCTCCCCTCTCCCCTCTCCTCTCTCCTTTCAGGAGCTTCCAGAGGAGCTACCAAATCCTCCCACTCCTCTCCCCTCTCCCCTCTCCTCTCTCCTTTCAGGAGCTTCCAAAGGAGCTACCAAATCCTACCACTCTTATATCAAATCCAGCTCCACAGGAGCTTCCAAATGAACTTTAAAAACTCCCCCCACTCCTCTCCCCACTCCTTTACATCTGCGCAATAGAGATGCGCATGGGCATGCCCCGCCCAGACGGATTCTCTTTATATTCTCTCTTCGCTTCTCGTTCTGCAGTCGCATCTTCAGCTGGATATAATACAGTTGTGTCTTCTCCTTGTTACGTATATATCCTCAGCGGTTAGTTGACTTATATTAATTTTAGTTTGCAAAAACAGTATTGTGCAAAGTGTTGTGAGACCAGATAAAATATCGCAAGAATGTGTTGAATAAAAGAGTTGTGAAAGCTGAAGATGTTAAAACATAAACATCAAATAAAAGTAAAAAATTTAAAAAGGTGTTTTGTGGACACGCGCTATGAACTTTTAGAATTAGACTGTAGTGATGAAGAACTCTTTACGTTGCTTGAGGAAGGTATAGCGTTATGTAACAATGTTCTTGCAGGATCTATAAAATCAAAACATTTTAATGACCATATAAGTCTTATAAGTTTAGGTTTAGATTTATATGAATGGTTTACCGTAATGAGAGGAAGAAATCTGATTGCGGAAGAATAAGTGTAAGTTTCCCATGCGTTTGTGTTTAGTTCCCATCATGTTTTCATGCAGTGAATGCAACAAGAGTTTTACGCATCAATCTAACATGCATAGACATAAAAGAGAATCGTGTGCCATGAGACCATCTTGTTCGCGAGAAAAACGAAAAACCAATACCCAGTTATGTGATATACCGTTGAAAAGATCCATAGTAGAAGACAGACCCCCATTACCTAAACTTACTTTATCGCGATGTAAAGATTGTGATACTTGGTATATAAAAAATAAACTTGCTGCGCATTTACGTTCAAACCTACATAAAAGTGCACTTAAAAGTATATTATTAAGTATATTGTTAGTAGTGTTTCTATGTTCAATAGATATGATATTATTCAAAGTATATTTGTATTATAAATAAAATTCAATAATAAAAAACATATCTACCATTGTACAGTATAAGTTAAGATTATATTATTTCAATAAAACTTCAATAGTGACACAGGAATGGAATCAGTTGTATAGAAAATCTTGTATAGAAGAATGTAATTCAAATGTGTGTCTAGTATTATTAAGTATATTGTTAGTAGTGTTTCTATGTTCAATAGGATATATATTATTCAAAGTATATTTGTATTATAAATAAAATTCAATAATAAAAACATATATATAATAATGGTTTTTATTCATAACAATACCTATAATTATATAACAATTTTACGTTTGCTAATGCACAATGCCATGGATTCACATTTTTGTGAAAATAACATTCTGGAATTTTCTTAAATTTACTTAATTTTGGTTCTTGGGCAATAGGAATAGCGTATATGAAATCTTCATCCAAAAACTTTTTTAAGAAGTTTATTTTTTCATTCCCTTTCACGTAAATTTTGGGCGATTGGTAAACTTCTAACACATTTAACCATTTTGAGATCGAGAGCAGATAACATATTTTTTTGAAATGGTGATTTAAACAGATAATTTGAGCAACGAATACCATCATAAATCGCTAATTCTTTTGGAATGTATCCAAAGGAACTGTTATATCCTTGAATGTCGATAAAAAGTTCTGTCTTACACTCATTCATGGTTAGTCGCTAAATGATGTTTAAATCTATAAGATTAGTGTTTAAATCCCCCCACCACTCTTACTACTCCCCACTACCACGCTTATTATCCCCACTACCACGCTTGCTTATTTAAGCACTCACCCACAGTTCTACAACCATTATTTCAAGCAAGCAACTGAAAATGTATCAACCAACCAGCCAACAAGAGTTTAGTAAGAAGCGCAATGCAGCTCTCATCAATGAAACCATTTACTACATAAACAAATCCAAATCCAAATGGGTCAGCATTGGATTTTCCTTAGAGAGAAAATATATTCCTGTTGTTAAACTCTGTGGATACAAATATAATCAAAATGTCACTTTTAATGAAGATCAATGGATTTCCTTCCTTAATAATCAAGGAATTATGTTAAGTTTCATTTATTCCAACAGCACCGGGTGGCAACCCATGAAGGGAAATGGTTATGAGATTCACTTTGTGTTTATTGGTGATGCAAGAATAATTAAGATTACACAAGATGGAGGTAATGAAGTATTCCTAGCTGGTGATACCATAAATGAATTAGTAAACTTGGCAAATTTAATCAAATATCGTGTTGATATCTTAAAAAACCAGGAATTTTCCAAATATTACAATATTTTAGTTAGCGGAATCTCTATGAAAAATGGCGATTTGTTAAAAAATGTATATGATGTTATTTCACCTATGGAAAATAGTTTAAATGTTTGCTGTGTTTTAGAATTATTAAACTTTTACTCAGATTGTGTTCTGGAGGATGTAGAAACATTCGTATGTAATGAATTTGTAAAAAGTTGTATTGAAAATAAAAATGTATAGGTATATTTTTCTTTTTATTCCGCCCACCTCCTAAATTAATTTTTAAAGTTCTGAACTTACTTTAAGTGTCACATACTCATACAAGATGTGGTTAGCATATACATCTCAACGAGTAGCATATAACCTAACAAGCGCTATAGATAATCTATCACAACACTTTAGTAACTTAAAATTTGATGCTGTCCATGAAGCCGAGTATGGATTCGAAAGATTTTATACGTATGAGGAATGTATGGATATGGCTAGAAAATATGAAAAAGCAGCAGAAGCCTGTAACATATATTTTCATACTTCTGATCTCTCTTATGTTAACCGGGTGGCAACCCATGAAGGGAAATGGTTATGAGAATCACTTTGTGTTTATTGGTGTTGCAAGAATAATTAAGATTACACAAGATGTTGGTAATGAAGTATTCCTAGCTGGTGATACTATAAATGAATTAGTGAACTTGACAAATTTAATCAAATATCGTTTTGATATCTTAAAAACCAGGAATTTTCCAAATATTTCAATATTTTAGTTAGTGGAATCTCTATGAAAAAATGGTGATTTGTTAAAAAATGTATATGATGTTATTTCACCTATGGAAAATAGTTTAAATGTTTGTAGTGTTTTAGAATTATTAAACGTTTATTCTGATTGCGTTGTGGAGGATGCAGAAACGTTCGCATGTAGTGAATTTGTAAAGACTTGTATTGAAAAATAAAATTTTAAACACTCGTGTAGCATGATCGAACGCCACACTCGTGTGGCATCATCCCGAGCCGAAGGCGAGGCATGATCGAACGCCACACTCGAGTGTAAATTGTGTTTTCTCCCTCGTTAAGAAATATTCTATTTTTTTAACTGATAGAAAGGACTCTTCCTAAAAACAGCTAAAAACAGGTAAAAACCAGCTAAAACAGCTAAAACCAGCTGAAAACCAGGTAAAAACAGGCCATATACCATTTTACGTTTATGTTACGTCTCTGTTACGTCTATGTTACGTCTATGTTACGTCTATGTTACGTCTATTTTACGACGCCATTACGTGTTAATAAATATCCTACTATCACTAAGAAAGCTTCATTATCAAGTTAGATGTTAAAGAGATAAGATGGCTATCAGCAAAATAACTTTAAAGTTGATGGAAATGTCAAATAAAAACGTGTTTGGTTTTCGAGAGGTGTGCTCTAGTTGGTTTCTTGGAAATGTGCCAGCTGTTTTTAAAGGAAATAATCTAATTATTAGTGAGAAAGAGTTTAAGTTAACAGATGGCCTCCTAAATCTCCTGACTGAGGAACGCCCTGTAGAGTACACCGATAACGACCTCTTACAATATAGAAACATTTTAGTTCTAACAAATGCCCACAAAAGAAACTTTAAACGGTGTGAACGCATTAGTTCATCGTCTGGTTGGAAGTATGTAAATATTATTAAAAAGCTATTTCCTGCCCGAAGCACTTATAAAGAATTGAATAATATAGTGGCTAAAAAGAAAAATACGAAATATTTAAAATTTCAAAACGAAATCCAAAGGAGAAAATTAATCGAAGACACTAGCGATGGGAACTACGAAGTAGAAAAATGGTGAGGAGGGCTTCAGGAAGTTAGATGGAGAGTCCTATCCTAGAGTACACAGATGTCAATGACATGATAGACCAATTTCGATGTTTGGAAGAGAATAATACGGATGGCATTAATACACCTGAAATTATGAGTATTTTAAGAGAACTGGAGCAACTTGGAATTGAGTTTTATTAATAGTTTTAGTTGTGAATTCAATAATGTTTTTACTAGGTAAGATGTACACTGATGGGTTAAATAAAGATAGTAACACAAGTTGTCATTATATTATTCTGGGATGCATCAAGTTAAAGAACAAAGTTTTAATCCACCTTTTCGAGCTGCTACAATTAAGTGTACCGATCTAAGATCAAATTTATTAAAAATAGCTTCAAAGGATGTTTCATTTCTTAGCGTCAAAGTGTACTGGATTAATACTTTTTTGGTGTTGTCGACATAAACGTTCAGATTCACTAGGAAAGTTTAGATTTAGTATTGGTTTAAAGTAAGGTGTTCTAGTTGACCAGTTATGCGTTGCCAGGATTTTGTTCAGTCGAAAACTACCATCAAGAGCAAGATTTTTGAAAGATATCGGTCTTAGAAAAAGCTCAAAAATGCATTATTTATTCCACATCAAAATATTGTCTTTTCACAAATAAAGGTGAAACACTTGGCTTTTTTATCTGAGACAGTCCACGAAAACTTCAAGTCTAAGTACTAATGTGTCGTGGGAGTCTGAAGAGAGAAGGAAAATGTGATCTATTGACACAGGATTTAAAGGATTGAAGATTGGGATGGGGCAGGGAAAAACGTCTGCAGACAATTTTGATCCATAATCTGGAGGTCCTTGCATACGTAACACGCCTTTTGTTGTTCTATTATAAACAATTAAGGATGATAATTATAGCGGTGAGGTCTTCAAAGCAAAATCCGTGCAAGTATCGATAGAAAATAAATAAGAGAGTTTCCTTGGGAGGACTGAGTTAATGATAAGTCGAATGGCTCTCATTTGGAGGTATTAGTTGGGAAACATAAAGAGTGTGTAATTAGGCATGGAAGAAATAGTTTTCTGGCTCGGAAGAGAAAAACCAAGCTTTTAGCTGGCGATGTGGCTGATAAATCTAATTTAAATTTGGTATAGGTAATAAACAATATTATAAAGATAAATTGGAAAAATCTGAAACCAAATTCAGAAAAAATAGACATTTTATACCTTTTTGTACATTCCTTTTTATACGTTAGAACTATGTAATGTTTGAAACAAATGGTAAAACGGCAGCTTGTATGCAAGAAGTAGCATAGGGAGAGAGCAAGAAAGTAACATAAGAAAGAGAGGTGGTAGGGAGGTATGTATCATAAGAGAGAGGAGAGAGCTAGTAAAAGCGAGAGAGAGGTATCATAGGAGAGGAGAGCTAGTAAAAGAGAGGTAGCATAAGAGAGAGGAGTGGTAGCATAAGAGAGAGGAGTGGTAGGGAGAGGTGGCATAAGAGAGAGGTAGCATAAGAGAGAGGTAGCATAAGAGAGAGGTGGCATAGGAGAGGTAGTAAAAAGGAGAGAGAAATCCGAATACATTCGAAAATATTCATTAAAACCAGTCATGGAACTTGATGAAAATCCATCGTTACAAGAAGGAGAAGCTCATTGTTTTTATCATTCTAAATCACCATGTATATGTGCACTTACTAATGTATACAATTTATATAATAATTATTTAATGATTGAATAAAACACATAAATGAAATAAAGTTTTTTATTTGATATAAATTAGGTTTCAAATATTTCTTCAATGATGTCTTGTGGAATAAACTGTTTTACTTCACCCAAATGCTCCTCAAATCCCATTTCCTTTATGGTTTGCAGAAAAGACTTTAAATCAGAAGTATGTAAATATATGTTACAGGCTTCTGCAGCTTTTTCATACTTTCTTTCCATATCCATGCATTCATCATATGTATAAAATCTTTCGAATCCATACTCGGCTTCATGGGCAGCATCAAATTTTAAGTTACTAAAGTCATGTGATAGATTCTCTATAGCGCTTGTTAGGTTATATGCTACTCGTTGAGATGTATATTCTAACCACATCTTGTATGAGTATGTGAGACTTAAAATAAGTTCAGAGCTTTAAATATTAATTTAGGATAGGAGGTGGGAGGAATAGGAGGTGGGAGGAATAAAAAGGAAAAATATATTTTAAAATTTTATTTTTCAATACAAGTCTTTACAAATTCACTACATGCGAACGTTTCTGCATCCTCCACAACGCAATCAGAATAAACGTTTAATAATTCTAAAACACTACAAACATTTAAACTATTTTCCATAGGTGAAATAACATCATATACATTTTTTAACAAATCACCATTTTTTCATAGAGATTCCACTAACTAAAATATTGAAATATTTGGAAAATTCCTGGTTTTTAAGATATCAAAACGATATTTGATTAAATTTGTCAAGTTCACTAATTCATTTATAGTATCACCAGCTAGGAATACTTCATTACCAACATCTTGTGTAATCTTAATTATTCTTGCAACACCAATAAACACAAAGTGATTCTCATAACCATTTCCCTTCATGGGTTGCCACCCGGTTAACATAAGAGAGATCAGAAGTATGAAAATATATGTTACAGGCTTCTGCTGCTTTTTCATATTTTCTAGCCATATCCATACATTCCTCATACGTATAAAATCTTTCGAATCCATACTCGGCTTCATGGACAGCATCAAATTTTAAGTTACTAAAGTGTTGTGATAGATTATCTATAGCGCTTGTTAGGTTATATGCTACTCGTTGAGATGTATATGCTAACCACATCTTGTATGAGTATGTGACACTTAAAGTAAGTTCAGAACTTTAAAAATTAATTTAGGAGGTGGGCGGAATAAAAAGAAAAATATACCTATACATTTTTATTTTCAATACAACTTTTTACAAATTCATTACATACGAATGTTTCTACATCCTCCAGAACACAATCTGAGTAAAAGTTTAATAATTCTAAAACACAGCAAACATTTAAACTATTTTCCATAGGTGAAATAACATCATATACATTTTTTAACAAATCGCCATTTTTCATAGAGATTCCGCTAACTAAAATATTGTAATATTTGGAAAATTCCTGGTTTTTTAAGATATCAACACGATATTTGATTAAATTTGCCAAGTTTACTAATTCATTTATGGTATCACCAGCTAGGAATACTTCATTACCTCCATCTTGTGTAATCTTAATTATTCTTGCATCACCAATAAACACAAAGTGAATCTCATAACCATTTCCCTTCATGGGTTGCCACCCGGTGCTGTTGGAATAAATGAAACTTAACATAATTCCTTGATTATTAAGGAAGGAAATCCATTGATCTTCATTAAAAGTGACATTTTGATTATATTTGTATCCACAGAGTTTAACAACAGGAATATATTTTCTCTCTAAGGAAAATCCAATGCTGACCCATTTGGATTTGGATTTGTTTATGTAGTAAATGGTTTCATTGATGAGAGCTGCATTGCGCTTCTTACTAAACTCTTGTTGGCTGGTTGGTTGATACATTTTCAGTTGCTTGCTTGAAATAATGGTTGTAGAACTGTGGGTGAGTGCTTAAATAAGCAAGCGTGGTAGTGGGGATAATAAGCGTGGTAGTGGGGAGTAGTAAGAGTGGTGGGGGGATTTAAACACTAATCTTATAGATTTAAACATCATTTAGCGACTAACCATGAATGAGTGTAAGACAGAACTTTTTATCGACATTCAAGGATATAACAGTTCCTTTGGATACATTCCAAAAGAATTAGCGATTTATGATGGTATTCGTTGCTCAAATTATCTGTTTAAATCACCATTTCAAAAAAATATGTTATCTGCTCTCGATCTCAAAATGGTTAAATGTGTTAGAAGTTTACCAATCGCCCAAAATTTACGTGAAAGGGAATGAAAAAATAAACTTCTTAAAAAAGTTTTTGGATGAAGATTTCATATACGCTATTCCTATTGCCCAAGAACCAAAATTAAGTAAATTTAAGAAAATTCCAGAATGTTATTTTCACAAAAATGTGAATCCATGGCATTGTGCATTAGCAAACGTAAAATTGTTATATAATTATAGGTATTGTTATGAATAAAAACCATTATTATATATATGTTTTTATTATTGAATTTTATTTATAATACAAATATACTTTGAATAATATATATCCTATTGAACATAGAAACACTACTAACAATATACTTAATAATACTAGACACACATTTGAATTACATTCTTCTATACAAGATTTTCTATACAACTGATTCCATTCCTGTGTCACTATTGAAGTTTTATTGAAATAATATAATCTTAACTTATACTGTACAATGGTAGATATGTTTTTTATTATTGAATTTTATTTATAATACAAATATACTTTGAATAATATCATATCTATTGAACATAGAAACACTACTAACAATATACTTAATAATATACTTTTAAGTGCACTTTTATGTAGGTTTGAACGTAAATGCGCAGCAAGTTTATTTTTTATATACCAAGTATCACAATCTTTACATCGCGATAAAGTAAGTTTAGGTAATGGGGGTCTGTCTTCTACTATGGATCTTTTCAACGGTATATCACATAACTGGGTATTGGTTTTTCGTTTTTCTCGCGAACAAGATGGTCTCATGGCACACGATTCTCTTTTATGTCTATGCATGTTAGATTGATGCGTAAAACTCTTGTTGCATTCACTGCATGAAAACATGATGGGAACTAAACACAAACGCATGGGAAACTTACACTTATTCTTCCGCAATCAGATTTCTTCCTCTCATTACGGTAAACCATTCATATAAATCTAAACCTAAACTTATAAGACTTATATGGTCATTAAAATGTTTTGATTTTATAGATCCTGCAAGAACATTGTTACATAACGCTATACCTTCCTCAAGCAACGTAAAGAGTTCTTCATCACTACAGTCTAATTCTAAAAGTTCATAGCGCGTGTCCACAAAACACCTTTTTAAATTTTTTACTTTTATTTGATGTTTATGTTTTAACATCTTCAGCTTTCACAACTCTTTTATTCAACACATTCTTGCGATATTTTATCTGGTCTCACAACACTTTGCACAATACTGTTTTTGCAAACTAAAATTAATATAAGTCAACTAACCGCTGAGGATATATACGTAACAAGGAGAAGACACAACTGTATTATATCCAGCTGAAGATGCGACTGCAGAACGAGAAGCGAAGAGAGAATATAAAGAGAATCCGTCTGGGCGGGGCATGCCCATGCGCATCTCTATTGCGCAGATGTAAAGGAGTGGGGAGAGGAGTGGGGGGAGTTTTTAAAGTTCATTTGGAAGCTCCTGTGGAGCTGGATTTGATATAAGAGTGGTAGGATTTGGTAGCTCCTTTGGAAGCTCCTGAAAGGAGAGAGGAGAGGGGAGAGGGGAGAGGAGTGGGAGGATTTGGTAGCTCCTCTGGAAGCTCCTGAAAGGAGAGAGGAGAGGGGAGAGGGGAGAGGAGTGGGAGGATTTGGTAGCTCCTCTGGAAGCTCCTGAATTTTTTTTTTTTTTTTTTTTGAGCCGCCATTTTTTTTTTTTTTTTTTTTTTTTGAGCCGCCATTTTTTTTTTTTTTTATTTTTTTTTTATTTTTTTTTTTTTTTTTTAGCCGCCATTTTTTTTTTTTTTTTTTTAGCCGCCATTTTTTTTATATGCGCAGTAGACCAAAATGCGTACCACGCGCACACCGAGCTTGCTAGACATGCGCACGGAGTGTTAGGAGATGTACTTTGGTGTGTACATTCCAACCCACCCACTTTTAAGAATATAACTCCAATAGTGAAGCTACAAATAAAAAAATTTGTTGTTTGGGCGGGTCTACCGCTCTACATATGAGGTCTGTATTGACCTGTGTATTGTTCGAATTAGTACAACACTTGCGTTTTAACCGCACTTACCCTTTTAAGTAACGCGCTGTATTACGATGAAATGAGTGAAGCTTTGCGTAATGATGTTTAACGATTTTGAGTGGGGGGATTTGGTGGGTGAAGAGTGGTGGGATGCTGTAAATCCATGGATTAATGAATAATACTTCTAATTATTTGTTTGACATTTATAAAACAGATATTAAAATACAGGTTTATTTTTGAACAAAAATAACAATATGTCTACATTAGTCTACTTTATGTTTCTATAGCACATGAAACATGATTTCTGGGATACAGGAGGACCATCGAATTGTGTGCTCCAGTCAGGACGATTATAATGAAAAAAACATGGTAATTTAATTTGAAGATCAAAACTCGATTTATAAGACATTGGTAATTTTCCCCATACATCCAAGAGCTCCAAAGGATCTGCATAATTAATTAGATATTCCAAAGGTAACATTTCTAGTTCTTCTGTAGTAAAATCTATCAAGGTTTTCTTTCCGCTTACATGACTAAACATTACATTTGCTGTTGGACAAGACATAGTTTTTTGCTTCCAATTCTTGAACTTTCTTTCTCTGTTGAGTTCGAAACTTTTTTTTAGCACTCTTAGATTTGAAGGTGGATTGATTATTATTAAATTGTTTTCTATGTACTCTTGTGGATTATAGCTTTCGCAATGTTCTGTGTCCCATGAATAATCAATAGGGACTGCTACAGACATCGTTGTGAATTGTGTTAAATACTGTAAATATTGAGAATTTATAGCAATAAAAGTGGTGTGGCGGGTAGGAGGAATGGATTTGATATAAGAGTGGTAGGATTTGGTAGTGTGAAGAGTGTGTTGTGGAATGGTTTTAAGCTCCTGAGAGGAGAGGGGAGAGGAGAGGGGAGAGGGGAGCGGAGAGGGGAGCGGAGAGGGGAGCGGAGAGGGGAGCGGAGAGGGGAGAGGAGTGGTGTGAAGAGTGGGGGGATTTTGGTGGGGTGAAGAGTGGGGGGATTTTGATAGTGTAAAGAGTGGGGGGATTTTGGTAGTGTGAAGAGTGGGGGGGGGGAATTTTTGGATATATATCCTGTTTGGATATATATCCTGTTTGGATATATATCCTGTTTGGATATATATCCTGTTTGGATATATATCCTGTTTGGATATATATCCTGTTTGGTAGTGTGAAGAGTGGGGGGTAATTTTGATAGGGTGAAGAGTGGGGGGATTTTGGTAGTGTGAAGAGTGGGGGGATTTTGGTGTATGGATTTGATGGCATTTCCTGGAATTGAATGCAGTATATCCATATATAACCATGTAAAATGGATATATATCCATGGATTGGATTGGTCTGGTAGCTGTGAAAGATAACTACTTATAGTCTCTGCTTATAGCTAGCTAATTGCAGTTAGTTTTGCAAAGCTTCATGCTTCATTTTGAAGCATGTTTAAAAACATAAGATAAAAAAAAAGTTTTTGCAAGAAATGAATTGAACATTTTGACTTGTTATAAACATTTAATGATACAGCAAAAGTACAAGGATTATTTTTCTTAATGGCGTGTGTTTCCCCCATGAGCCCTTATGATTGCAGTTATCCGTCTTCTCGTACTGCTGATGACGTCGATAATTTCTTAAGGCAAATTCTCCCATATTTCATGTAGAGCAGCTCTCACTTCTTCTGTGTTTTGGACAGCAGGAATTATTGACCTTAGTCGTCTGCCTAGCATATCCCAGACAATTTCAATTGGATCCGAAGCGATACATCCTGTATAACTAAATTTTCTACCGAAGAGTTGCACTATTCCTCTATTAACCCAGAGAATTCGATTGCTCCCCCTGTGAATGCTTCTGAGAAAAGCAAACCGGTTCGACTTCAGGTTAAGCTTAACGTTGTTTTTGCTGATCTCCTGACATCACTTTGCACTGCCTGACGTCACTTTGCATTGAGCGCAAATGGCTGTTTTTCAAATTCTAATAAATTATACAGAAACGTAAAAACAAATTTCTAGCTAAATTATCGTAGTAATCTTTTTTAAAATAATTTTTTGGGGTTTTAATGAGTTCCTTTACCGATTTATGCAATAAGATCAATACGTGCATATTTCTTATCGTACCGAATGGTGATATTCAGTGACCTGCAAGATCATGCCATCTAACCCCCTTCGATTTTTTCTTGTAGTGCTTCCTCAAGGACTAACAATCCGCTGACGATTAATGATCTGAAGCCAAAATGTTTTTGACAATTTTACACAAATAATGGTCATCTATAGAAAGAGCCGAGCGGGACATTTGGAGAATATTGTTTTTAAATATTACTGCCATGTCACTACTCTTTAATAAAATAAACAAGCATGTTACTTTTCCAAAATTGTTGGTACCTATTTGGACATCCTTTATCATTAATCATTATTAAGATTATCGTTATTTGAGGAAATTCTTCAAACTACGATATTACATTAAACCAGTTAAAATTGTGACCAGTTTATGCTTTTTCATATGGCATGATTCATTAAATGTACATGTGGATGTCACGAAAAGATATTATATGCATATTGGATATAGGAAGTGATAGTACACAATGTTATTTGTTCTTTATTTGTGATGTTTAGGGAATATGAGGAGTGTCAATGAATAATATCGTGGATCGTGCACGGTATAATTTATAAAGTTTATGATACACGATATTCTTTGTAAACGGAGTAATTGATTACTATATGGAAATGATTTACAAAGCTAATTAGGCTAACACATTTCCGTAAAGATGATTTAGATATATAGATAGATTAAATTTATTTCAGTGCAATTACAATCCATCCGAAATAATTTGAGGACACTTTGTTTTTCTTAATTCTAAAAAGAAAAACACAACACACGCAATTTACAAAAGCCACGTCCATAGATTTATAAAGAAGGGCGAGACACCATTATTTACATTTTACAACAACCAGAGATTCCAGGGTTAGTCCTAATCTGGCAAACTATTTTATGGTCTCTGACATATATTTTGAAAAAGGGTTTTTTCCAACCTTTCAGTTTTGTGACGTTTTCTAGATACATAGACCAACTAAACTGAAATAACGCACTTACTTTAGGCACAAGAATAAATAACAACCAGAAGGGTAACTCTTCTTGTTAACAAGCACGACGATCGGTAGCCTCTAAACCTTCAATAGTCTAGCACGTACCCTAAAACCAGTGTTGCCAATTAGCGGATAATTATCCGATTTGGAGATAATTTGAGACGGTGGCGGATAATTTTTTTACTCTGTCGAAAATCGGATAATTTAAATCCGACTGATCAGGTAAAATTAAATCAGTATTCTCGTGTAACAACGGTACAATTAATTATGGAAAGATATTATTTTGGATTTGGCAACCGTGTAGGGTTTTAGAAGGCAAGATATAATTTTGGCACCATGGAACATTGTTGTGGTCGATCGGAGACGGAGCCACTATCAGATTTACAGACTTTAGCCGCAATCGGATAGTCTGGGACAAAATCGGATAATTTTAGGTTGGAAGGATCGTTCCATTTTCATACATTGGCAACACTGCCTGGAATGGTCAGTGCGGTAGTAATCTTCGGAGTGTTAGGTACTATTGTAAATACACATATAACAAGATATAATATGTATCCAATATTTAATTACATTATTTTTATGTCTTTTATACAATTGTCTAGTTTCAAACATGTAATTATTTTACAGTTTGAAGAGAATCTTTTATTATTTGCTTTATTAAATTATCATAAAACCCCGAAATGACTAACAATATTTAAATTACATTATCCTAACAATACGGCCTAAATATTCCAACCATTGATAACCTACTTAATTGCTTATGGTCTGGACAATATAATAAAATGTACCTATTTGTATTAGAAATTTTGCCCAGACTGTTATCAAATTTACATTTTACAAAGCTTTTGCTGGTATTATTTGTGCCATTGGGAACAACATGTAATTTTATTATTAGTCTAGGCAAATTGTTATATTGTTATTTTTATAAGACTGGCGAATTACAAAATAAATAAGAGCAAACTACCTCCTTCTGGTCCGCCTTTTTGGGGTGGAACCTAATTTTAGCTAGGATAAAAGTTGTTGTAAAGAAAGTAGTTATGTCAGCCGTTGTTCAAGACAGACACACAATGATAGACAATTTTAGGGAATTTCCGCTTTTATTTAATACTTTATAACATGACACGTTTCGCTACACTATAGTTTCATCGGATGTTTGTTACAGACTAAATCTTACGCTAAAAGTTCACAAAGGTGTCATAAAATACAACAATCTAGGAAGATAAGTAAAATTTTAATTTAGGTAAAATTAAAATTAAATATTTAAAATTAGGCAAATTGTTAATGAACATCCACAAACCCCTATTTGGCGTTTAAGCCAGCAAGTAAATGTATCCCACGGAACCTGCAATATACTCCTGAAATGTGACCTGCATATGCACGCTTATCGTCTAAGCTCAGTGCTCAGTCCAAGAATTGCTACCAAATGACATTTAATTCTGTATTGTGCAGATTGTGCTATGACCAATGACGATGAGAACAATGTAATTTTCTTTAAAAAAACTTTAGGAATTGACAGTTTTGTTTTTCATTCACCTACACCTTTTAGTCAAGTTACCTTTCAAGAGTAATAATAAAATTCAAGACATGCGTGATTTTTTCTCTTACGTTATGAAACCAAATAAAAGGCTAGTTATGAATGAACAGTGTTGTCACCTCTTGCTGAAGGTCAATCAGTTTTTCTCAAAAACTATTCCATGAATCTATCTCGCACGGGAAAATTGTTCAAGAAATTAAATAACCCGCCCTATTGTACACCTGAAATAACAGTCGTGAAAAAAACAGTACTGGAGTTTTAACCTTTTTCGTGAATCCCGGAGTTATTTTCTTCTCTCTTTTTATTTGTGTCTATGTCTGTCCATTTCAAAATGAACAGCTGGGCGTGACTGTAATTTCAGCCACTTTTGACCATTAAAAATTATCTTTTTCCTGGTATCTGTTGGCGACATCTAAGTGATACCAAAAGTCAAGGAAAAAACAAGGGAAGGTCCATTTCAGAGGGCAAAGGTAAACACAGCACATACTTATGGATAATAAATGTATACAGGTTGGAACCAATTCGACTCTCACCATTACACTGAAAAAACATTATTTTTTGCACTCCGTAACTAAAAAGGCTATTTTAGTCCCTATTTTTAGGGACTAAAGTGTCACCTTTAATCCATAAGGAATTAAAAATGCTTTAAATCCCTTTATTTGTAATCCTGTAGTAGCAATAAAAATACATAAAAGCAACGTTTGAAATACAATATTTATTGTATTAAAACATTGACAAAAAATATCTGTTAATTTTGTGTCCCATAATTTTTTGAGTTCAAAAAATAACGTATATATCACGGGACTAAAGGGTATTTTAATCCCTCGTGCAATACCTAAGCAAACCCAATCAAATTTGGTCCTCAGAATGAAAATACCTACTTTAGTCCCTTGATATATAATATACTATTATTTCCGAGAATAGTTCTTTTATTGCATTCGTTTTCATTCTGTGAATAAAAGCTTTAAAATATTTAAACAATATATTGTATTTAAAGCAATAAAAGTAAAATATGTGGATCAATTTTACATTAAATATTGACCTATTTTATCAAATATTATTTAATTGATTCAAGTTGTGTTTTTTTCAATTAAAGTATAACATTGACAAGTAATAAAATTTTACAATTATTGCCTTTAATACCAAAGAGCAATTTTATTGTAACAAAAAAGTATTAGTTATTAAAAAATAGTACTACCTACACTATTAAATAAATAAAATCTGTTGTAAAACTAATTAATGCCTTTTCTCTATTGAAATCATTTTGTCGCGCTGATTTCTTGAGGACTGCATCAATTCATTTCAGTCATTAATGATAAGTAAATGCTCATATTGCTCATATCCACTAGATATTTCCATACCTCTGGATGCCACTACAGCCGACATTTTGAGAAAATTAAGTCCCTCCTAACCATACAATATAATAAATAATTAAAAGCATTGTACCTTGCCTTGCCTTAAACCTAGTTTTTATAGAAAAGCAGCCGTGTTTAAGTATACATTATTTTGCCCCAAATAAAACCTGTCATTATAAACCGATGGTGTTTTAATATAAACCAATGGGTTTTTATTCTGTGTATAGTTTTAACGGAAGATGGGACTATGCAGTTTACCACCGCCCATTTCCATTATCTAAGTATTTACCAACAATCAATATTAAAGCGATTTCCTGTCAAGAATCCATCTTTCTAAAATATCCATGCAGACCTTGGGGGTTATAAATCAAATTTAAAAGTTATCATAACCCTAAGTTGACTTAGGCATGCCATGCCATTTTTTACAAGCTTTTATTTAACTTCACCTGTTAGCATGTATGTTTGTGTATGTTAGTATGTTTAGGTTTTAGGTCAAATATTGCAATCAAAATTTCAACTAGTTCTATTTAAGTTAGAGCTTAATTAGAACCTGGTTCGGCAATAATTACAATTTGCTCTTCAGTTATAGTTTTGGAGTTATGACTGGGGTTATGGCTTGATTCGGGTTTTGCAGTAGTACAAGAGTTTTACATCTAAATAAATTCCATGAATTACAAGATTTTTATTTTCTTTTTTCGGGTCAAGTTCTGTCCGGCATTTCTTTTGCTCTCGTCTTATTTGGCTTCCATTAATAATCTTGGGAGCAGTAAACTACATATTATGTAGTTTAGTAGGAGTTTCGGCATATTGAAAATTTTAGCACCAATTCGCAGAATGAATGTTTAACTACACCATAAATAAGGGGAAATAAACCATACGGGCGGCAAACAGGTAAAAACTTAGCGCATGCGTAGAATGTCCCACACTTGAATAAACTGTTTCGTTTTTGGTTATTAACATAAAGGAGACTCTATTACAGCGACATGATTTTGGAAAATTACAAACCGAGTTTGTATACAATAATTTAAAAATGTATAAAATTCTTTAGAAAACAAAAATTGCTTTCTGTCTAGGAACCTGAAGATGACGTCACACATTTCTGAGATCTGGCGTAGTTTATATTGATCCTAAAAGGTACCAATTTTCATACCAGGCGTTAACCATTTAGTTTCTTAATTTTTTGTTTAAACAGGTAAACAGAACATTAAAATACCAGAACAACAGAAAATTTGCTCTCGTCTGGGAACTTAAAATTCCTGAAAAACAGAAAATTTGCTCTCGTCTGGAAACCCTAAGATGAAGTCGCAGCTTTTTTTGGTTTATATTGCCATCCAAAGCCACATATTTTAACACCAGGTGTTTTGAATCTAAAAAACCTGTTTTGCTCCTCCCTAATGTACATTTTATAGCAGCAGAAATATTCGCGTATGATTAAGTAAGTTATTACTGCTATATCGATCATAAATCGGAATTTATGGATCTGTTCTCTCATGGATGCAGAGCTACCTGACTGGGAGAAGGCAGGTCGTTCGCTATAAGAACTATTTGTCTCGCGAGATTATTGTGGAGTCTGGAGTCCCTCAAGGGGCGCACATGGCTCCCCTTCTATTCAATCTGTTTCTTAATGACATAACTACCTAAGTCCTTTTCACATGGAACCGCACTTCTCTTTGCTGATGACTTAAAGGTTTTTAAACGCATTGTAACAATCCAAGACTGCATTGATATGCAAGCTGATTTGGATTCATTCTTTTCGTGGTGTTCTAATAATAAGATGAACTTAAATGTCAAAAAATGCAAAGTTGTGCGGTTTTGTAGGAAGAGGACAACACTTGATTTTGATTATAAACTGGATGATGTTTCGATTGATGGTGTGGAATCTATTAGGGACCTTGGGGTTCTGATTGATGATCACTTGGCTTTTGGTGAGCATATAGGTCATGTTGCTAATAGCGGGCTAAAACTCATTGGCTTCATATCCCGAAATTTATCGGATTTTAATGATATTTCATGCCTAAAGAATATGTATTGTTGTGTTGTTCGTTCCATTCTGGAGTACGCATCACCGGTATGGTCGTCATACTACAGTATCTATAAATCACAGTTGGAGAGAGTTCAAAAACGATTTTTAAGATTTTTGGGTTATAAGATGGGTATACCCAGGGATGACATTGACTATACTTCTCTCTTGCTTCAACTTAATTTAAAATCTCTTGAGAGCCGGCGAGAATATTTTGACTTGCTTTGTCTCTTTAAGATTGTAAATGGTATCATTGACAGTCCAAAATTACTTGAAATTATAGACATTAATGTCCCTCAAAGAATGATAAGACATGTTGAAGTATTTTCGGTTGATGCGCATAGGACAAATTATGGAATGTATGGCCCTATTAATAGAATGTGTAGCTTGGCTAATAAATTGTCCAGAGAACATGTAATCTTCGACATATTCAATATGTCGTTGACCCAGTTTAAAAACTTTTTAAGGCGCTACCTTTAGTGGCTGCGACTTTGCTTGTTTATTTTAATATTGCATATTTTATATTTGTGACTGAATTTTAATAATTATGTATAATTGTCTGGTATCTGTTGTAAATGTAAAATGGTAACCTAAACCGTTAATAAAACATTTATTTATTTATTTTATTTTATTTATTTAAATAAAAATATCCATTAAAACAATTATAGTTATCGATAAATCCGTCCATAAGGACAAGAATCGCGACGGCTAACGCCTAGAGATGTCGGAAAAGCCGCTTCAACAGCTAGGTGCGTTCCTGATGTTCAGTCAGCCCATAGCTAGGTTTGAATTTTAGCGGGGGCTACTAAAAAGAGGAGGCAGAACATGGTGGTTTATTTAATTTTCCTTGTGCATATGGTAATAATATAACATTCAATAGGTTGCAATTTTTTCGGACAGCAAGGCAATGCCCTCTGCCCCCCCTCCCTCTAGCCGTGATAAGTCACTATTTACCATACAAAATACAGTCACAATAATATTTGTATACAAATTACTGAAATCAGTAATTCACGATTCTAATACAGAAATTAAATTTTTCACACTGCTTATGTCATACTCGTTGTTTATTGTTCCAAAAGTAATTTCGGAAAAATACCTGCTCTCTAATAAGCAACTAAAACCAATTAGTACATATGAACGTATCTCATAAAAATGAGATGAATCACATTTGTATCTTAACACAACCTTAGGTCATTGTTAAATAGAGAATACCAGGAGGTTAACATATTTATAATATATTTGTATATTCTCCTTAATTTTGACAATCTTGAACTTGAACTACGGATTGAAACATTGACCTTCAGAAACAGGAGGCACAGTTGTTCACACATAACAACTAGCCGTTTGCTTGCTTCACACTTCGTGTGTAGGACAAATACCAACCGTTATAATTCCGTTTCAGCGCGCCACCGTAATGGCTTTCCGGGCCGTCTGTATTCTACGAAGCAAATCTATGAAAAGACGGTTCCGGATGAAAAGATTCCATTTTTCCACACAGTTGGCACTGACGCATCATTCTGCAAAAATTTATGGATAAGTGTAGTGAAATTTTAAATAATTTTTGGTTTTTCCTGAAATGACTTTATCCATAAGCTTTCGGAAATGGTGCGTCAGTGCGAAGTGCGTGGAGAAATGGATTATTTTGATCTGGAACTGTCTTTTCCCAGGTTTGCTCGGTGGAAAACAGAGGGCCCGGAAAGTCATTACGGTGGCACGCGGAGACAAATTTAAAGCTGTCGTTCTTTTGTTTCACACACACACGCACAATGTATGAAACAAACAAAAATGTATTTATGAACTCTTGCTGAAGGACGAAGGTCAATGGTTAAATAAGATCATTAGGCTCACTACAAGCAAATAATATTTTTTAATTGGTATCTTGTTGGTCGCCAACAACATTAAAATTTCCCAAATCGGTGAAGCTCATCTCTGTGAAGTTTAGTAATCATTTAGGCAAAAAATTAATTAAGGACTTTAATTAAGGACATTTTTAACTTATTTTAAAGAATTGGGGGGATAAATAGGTGTAAAAAAGTGCACAAATAGCAAAAACTAAGACAGAGGGAGGCTATGAAATGACTTAGTAAAAAGTGAAATTAGATCCCATTATTTATAAAGAGAGAAAAAGGAAATGAGCTTTAGTAGCAAAATTACCTAAAATATTTCTGACGTATTTTATTGACAATGATTTTTTTTGTCTTTTTTTAAAGCACACATTGATCATCTCACATCAGTGAATTTATCTTTAAGAAACCTATTTATTTTTTAAATTAAGAATTAAAGTCTGCAATTCGATATTTAAACACATCACAAGAACTAATCAAATATTAACAGTATCATTTTTTATGAATAATAGGTTTCTATAATAATATGTCTAATTTAAAACAGATATAAAAGTAAAATAATAAAAAACTAACATTATCTGCTTTGAAATACTACAATGGCAAAATAATGCAACTACTTGCGCATTCGCCATAAAATATAAAAATCCGTATACAGAGATCGCTACCTGGCTGCACTAAGTAAGCTGAATAAAACACATTTTCATTTATACTTTTATTATTTTGTCTACTTGTATAACTTATGCACCTATTTTCATAAATACTAAACCATTGTAATTTGTGTGTGAATAAGTATTAAACATTTTAACCCTGTTTTAATGTGAACACAATATTTCGAGATCATTCAATTTCAACTATTAATTTGTTTGCCAAAGATATACACATTCTTAAAAAGATTGCCTTAAATATAAAAAAGAAAAGAAAGCTAATTTTTAAATCTAGTGTAAAGGACAATACATAAATGCGGGTGAAATTTAGGTAGAAATCATATATTGCTTAAAGAACAATACCCAACCAAAATTAGGGCTAAATCAATTGCTCCTTAGCATCTTTCATAACTCCCTAACAACGTAAAAGGTATACATTATTGATCATTTTTACGCAACAAACCAAGCAATTCCCATAGCACATTAGGGGTCCATTCAAATACTTACTACACAGATAAATTTTGGAAAATCCCGTTATTTTTACAAAGGTAATGTTTGAACACAATATTTTATTAGCATCCTCTTCAGACATTTAAGGCAATTTACTACTCTTATACAATCCCTTAACAGTCTCTGAATTTCGTATGTGAAATCCTCCCTTGTCTCTTATATAAATCATCATCGGAATTATCCAAATATACTCCATCGACATATCCAGAATCATCATATCTGGATCTATCGGGCGTCCTGGATAACGCCGTCGGAGATCTAGAAGTAAGTCTCAATACTGGATCGTCGTATCTTCGAGAGACTATCGTGAAATCGTGATGGGCATCTACAAGTTTCTGAAGTCTAGAGACCAGTTCGTAGTCTGGCATCGGAAGAACTACACCTAGAATTTTGGCAACTGAGTGTTTGAAGCTTTGCAGCTGAGATTCTCTACGTTGGACTTCACAAAGTTGGTCTTTTACTCTTGCCAGTTCATCTCTGAAAAGACATTTAGTTTCAGTTTTTATAGAGAATTCTATAGTCTAGCGCATTCACCATAACTTAAAACTGAGCTAACAAAGTTATGGTTTTCTTACCTTAGCAACTGCAGAGAATGTTCACTAACGTTTCTCTCTTGGTCTATAGTTTCACCAGTTTGGCGAATTTGGTCCTTAAGAAGCGTTACTTTTCTGTTGTACTTCGTTCTTAGAGTTTCCGAATCTATGAGTCTTTTTTGAAGATCTTCAATTTTTCTACCTCGTTCAAGAGCTGTTATCTGAAAAAATTAGGTTAGTTTCGTTTTTAAAGACGAGTAATGGATTAATTTAAATTGTAGACGTCATTATAACACCTTGACCTTGAATGTCAAATAAAGAACTTGATACTGTATTTCAGTACTAGCAACTGTCTTACAATTATGTAGCTGTTAGTCTTAAAATAGATTGTCTATGGCAATAGATATCTCATGACATCCGCTGAAGCATGTATCTATATAATAAAAATCAAATCAAAATATACAACTAAATTAAGGAACTGTCAAAAAACTGAAGTATAGAGACCATAAAAATATGTTAATATTAAGATATTAACATGGTAATACCTTCTCAGCAATAATCTTCAAAGAAGAAGACAAAATCATACCCATAAGATAATCCAAATCAGAAAATTTTCTGTTCTCTTTGAAACTTATCTACAAACCACTTTTTTTTTAGTTTTAAATAAACTCTAACCTTATAATCAGCTGCCTCGGCCAGCTGACTATTTAAATCTCTAATTTGGCTCTTGGCCTCACTCAACTGCAGCTGAAGCCTATCAACTTGTTTTACCAACTTTTTCACTCTAGCATTAGCTTCGTCCCTTTCACTCTGAAGCAAACATTTAGCTTTGGCGTTATCCTCTTGAAGAGAGAGCTTTCTCCTCAAAAGATCTAAATGCAGCTCTTTTCGCTGAACTTGCTCTCTTAAAGTTCTTATTCTGCGCTGAAGTTGGTAGACTAGGGCTGTCTGAAAAAATAGTGCTTTATGCGTTTTCTACGGACTAAGGATGGTGAAGGTCTACTCTGGTTAATACTATTGACTTTCTAGCAGGTTTTGTTAGTTGCAATTTAGGTGCACACTCTTTTTATACTTAAATCAAACTATCAAAGTGGGGTTGTTGTCAGTCAACCTACCTACCTTAAAACAAAAAAATATTTACCGGGTGTTCAGGATATGTAAAAATAAATGGACGCAATCATTGTTGATACGTGGAACATTCTGATATATATGAATTAAATCACCTGATTTGTGCTAGATGCAGCAAATTCTTACGTTGATGTTTTAAGTTCTGTGGTAATACAATGAGAGCCTAGCAGTAATAAAAGCAAGAAATGATACCAACTGTCGAATAAAATGAAAAGAGATGAAAGTATCTTACATCGCGTATTCCACAGCGTAATGGAATGTCATGATATGATCGTTCACGTCTCAGGCAAGTATATCTGGGTAAGGTCCCATATCCGCAGCATAGCAGCTTTTATAATAAACAAAAATTATAACAAAATTAATTGAAATAGAAAGTAGGATATCCGAGTAGATATTATCTCTACTTTTACAAGAAAGACAACTGCCATAGAATCCAAAAATACCAGTATACCTACTCAGATTAGTTTTTGTTTTAAATTGATAATATTTTAATAACTGGCCGACAAAACGACTTTTTTTTGTGTAACGTAAAGCCGAATAGCATACTGTAGTAGAATGAAGCTATCTGAATACGCAAATGGCAAAAAAAAGTTGTAACACGTAAGGTTTTCGTGTTACATTAAACAAACCACATGTAGAACACTACCATTTAATATTTATTAAAAAAATGATTTTACAAGGTTTTTAGCCCTGTATATCGACTATATTTATAATTTATATTAACATTCTAAGAAAACCATCAGAAATATGTATTTCAAACACACATTTTTTTCCTTTTATGGGGGGTCACATCTTCTCTCTTCAAAAACCAATCCATCATGGCTGGATCCTATCGTCCTTGGTACAGAATTTCCATTTTCCGGATATCATAATGGAACCTTTCACCCTGCTCGTCGCTGACAGCGCCCAAATTCTCAGGAAAAAATGATAAATTGGAATGGAGAAAGTGAATTTTTAATGACACTCGGCAACCAAGCGATTTGTAGGAGTCTAAAAGCTCATTACCTAGGTGTTCATAGTTTGCATCCATATTGTTACCTAAAAATCCCCTCACTACCCTTACAAATGAGTTCCAAGCTCTGAGTTCTTGTATGGTGAGCTTTTCTATAAAATTATCGTCGTCCAGCAATTTTCTAATTTGTGGCCCAATAAAAATGCCTTCTTTTAATTTGGCGTTAGTTAACTGGGGAAAGACTTGTCTTAGGCATTTAAATCCATCACCCTCTTTATTCGTAACCTTCGCAAAGTTTTTCGTCAGTCCAAGATTAACGTGAAGAAGAGGCAAAGGGACATTTTTTGGGTCTACAAGGGACACATAATTAACATTTTGAGATCCCGGTTGAAATTCACTCCTTTCCGACCAAATTTTCGTTACATAATGTTCGTTCAGTGCACGACTGTCCCACAAACAGAGAAAACAGAAATATTTTGTAAATCCTCCCTGAAGTCCCACTAAAATTGCTATAATTTTTAAATCTCCAGATATCTGCCATTTGTACCGGTTGCAGTTTATTTTATCTAAAGGGATGCGCATATTTTCATAGGCTTCTTCTATTGTCACTGAATGGGCAACTGGTATAGATGGTTTTAAATTTCCAATATGTAATAACACAGTTTTTAAACTATATTTCGATGAATCTATGAACAAGCGCCACTCACAAGGAGAATGCTCGATATTGAGTTCCTGCAGTAAACCAGTGATATCAGTACAAGCACGTAACAAATTTTCCATATTGTAAAATGCCGAAAACGTAGCATTTCTTTTCCTAAAAGTCGTAATTTTTGTTTCGTTGGCTAGTAAGTTCCACTCCTTAAGACGGAAACCAAGAAGTTCTGACTGTTGCGTTGCTTTGACAACCCCAAATCACGTACTAAATCATTTAACTCACTTTGAACAATCAAATGTGACTCGCCGGAACTGGGACCTGAAGTAAAAGTGTGGTCGGTACACTGTTCTTCGGAGCTGCCTGATGATGCGTTATCTCCGAAAACAATATCTTGCCAATCTAAAGGCGCAGGCGGTACTTGTAAGTCTGCATTGTGAGGAACAGGTCTTATGGCAGAAGGCGAATTCGGATATTCGATCTTCCGCTTTTCTTTTTTGGAATAAATTTCAGTCCCTGTCATGCAAAAATAGCAATCGTCAAAATGATTGGTGGATTCTCGCCATACTATTGCAACTGCAAAAGGTATACTTTTTCTCTTAACTTTCATCCACTGCACCAATGACAGGCTACAGCTAATACAGCACACATGGGGAGCCCACAGCTTGTCTTGGTCTCCGATTAAAACACCAAAATACATGAAATAGGCTTTTTTCACTTTCAATATAACAAAACTTGTCAGGAGAAATTTTGCATCTGCGGCGCGTTTCACTTGACATTGTCGTCGTTGACGAAACTTTCTTAACTACACAGAACCACTCAATTCGAAACTCAAAAGAAGACCGAATAAAAGAATAAGTTTAAGGTTATAACCAATCAATTTTAGGTTATCTTGCTGTTTTACAATGCACCCCTTTTAAATGACCCCTCATAAAATTTACTACCTGCCACTATAAAAGGGTCTAATGAGCCCATTGAAAAGTAGTACGGATTAGCTCTTTATGAATATTTTTTCTATTATTAGAAAGGTATTAGTAAGGTGTTAGCATTGTGAAAATAATGGGCTGAACTGTGTTACAAAAATCGTGTCGGCCAGTGTAATATGCCCTCTAGTAATTTTCTTAACTATTGTTTTAAAAATAAGATACAGTAAAACTTAGAAATTGTGGTACATAAA
Source organism: Philopedon plagiatum (assembly GCA_963971165.1). Lineage (NCBI taxonomy): Eukaryota > Metazoa > Arthropoda > Insecta > Coleoptera > Curculionidae > Philopedon > Philopedon plagiatum. The sequence continues at coordinate 122,078,648 of OZ020192.1, read as the reverse complement.
AGAGAACAAATTTCAGAAATTCCTACAGAGAATTAAACAAATAACCTACTTTGTCCACAAGTTTTTCGCTTTCCAATCTCGACAACTGTTCAGCCCTGAGAAGTAAAGACTCAGTATGTAGTTCCACACCAATATCATGGGATATTTCATCCATATTTAGAGCTCTAGCCAATCTTTCTAAGAAGTTCATAAACTGAAAAAAAAATGTTGATAAAAACGGTCAGACAGAGGCAGATGCAATAATACTCCTGTAACACGTACAATTTAGTTAAAATAATACCTACCGTGCATTTATCTCTTTTCAGTCCATCCCTAGATAATTCACAAGCATTAACTTCAACATCGGCCTTGTGAAGTCTAGCTTCCAAATGATTTTTCTCATCTTCAAGCGATCTTATTCTGGAATTTGCTTGATCGTATAATGATATTTGACGTGACAGCTGCTGTGCTTCATGGTTCAATTTATCTCTTAATGATTCGATTTGCTAAAAATGAAGAGATATATTTTTTCTTTTTTATCCAGAGCACTCCGTATCTTATACTTACCGCTGTCTTTTCTTTGTTATCAGAAATTAATTCGTGAATCTTGTCCTTGATAGATGCCTCCAGAGAATCAACGAATCTGGTTGGGGTACTTAATAAAATTGCTAAAGATTCCAATGTATGCTTGTGATCTGCATGTAAACGTTGAATCTTTTCATCTCTTATGTTCACTTCGTCTAAAAACATTTTTGTAAAATGAATAACAATAAAAATGGAATTGTGCATTAGTTCAAAAAGTCAGGCCAACGGAATTTAGCTTTTACCTTTTAGCTGACATATCAAGGCTTCTTGCTGGGCAAGATTTCCACTGGCTGACCCTAAGCTTCGATTTGAAAAGGCTAACTTTTCCTTAAGTTCGTTTAGTTCTCTCTCGGCAACTCTGTGTTGCATCTCTATTGCTTCCTTGTCTTGTCGTAGTCGGTCAATTTCTATACTCTAAAAGATAATGAGGTTGTACCTACAATTTTATAGTTATTTTTTAATTACTATTATAAATAGCATTCAATATGAATCAATATATTTAAGATTCTATCGGGTTCTCTCCATATCAAATTATAATAAAAAAGAGCCTCATTCATCATTATGGGTTACTTACCTGACTACCACATTGTCTCTGTAAACTTTCTTTGTCCAGCAGTGCTCTATCCAAACTTTCCCTGCATGTTCTAAGGTCTATTTCCACCGTACTAAGTGTATCATGTATATTGTGTGCTTTACCTCTTAGCCTTGAAGTTTCCTAGAAAAAGAGCACTAGGTTGCCATTGGAGACTTCATAAATATACATAAAATTTTTCATCTATTCTGTTAAAGTTAAAACAATTTTGTTTACTGATTCTTAATCTTCTCTTACCTGAACCAGCTCTGATGCTTTGTGCACCAGCGCTTCAGGGGAAATATTCGTACTGTCCACAATATCTGCACCCAAAGCTACCGAAAGCCGGCGTACAAAATCGTGAAACTGAAGCCTGGCGGTCTCCTTTTTCTGTTCTTCAGCATTAAGCTCTATTTCTAGATGCCTTACTCTTGATTCTAACTCTTTTACTTTTTCTTCGTTGTATCTAAAAGAATCAATTTTGAACAATTTTTCAGGTATGAATTGTTAAGCATTATGATACGATATTAGGTTGTAAGTGCACGTCGCCTTTACACCTCTCATCATGGTCTCCAATAATGCGTGAGCATGACAGCATTATCTCCATACCTCAAATTGCTTATTTCTTGAAACGAAACCTCTGCCTCTGAACAACGCAAAACCCGAAAATATGGCCGTCACCAGAACAAAATAAAACATAATCTTACCTAACATCTCTTTGAGCAGTCTGAAATGCAATTTCGCTTCTTCCTTGTGCTGCAAATAAGTTTCTTTCTCGTTCTTCCAACTCATGTACTCTCTTCTTTAAAGAACTTATTATAGCATTTTGTCTTGCTGTTTGCTCTCTGAGCTGATCTGCCTCCACCTGTAGCTCGAGGCATCTTTGATCACGTGATCTGAGAGTCGACCTCATCTCTTCAACTTCTTGAGTTAAACGGTCTCGCTTATATTGTAGTGCAGCTATTTCGCTTCGAAGCGATGTTGTTACATCAACTTCTTCTTCCTCCATCTAAAAATTACGAAATGCATTATTAGCTTGTGTTGAAATTAATTTAAATGGAATCTCATTCAAAATAAAGAAACCAGTGGGTTTATTTAAGAGAATTCCACTGTCTATCTGTTATTTCAACAAAATGGCTCCACGTGTCACACGGGAGGGAAACTTTGGATTTGTTACGGAAACTTTTTCCTGGCCGCATGATTTCTCGAAATGGTGATATTCACAAAGGCATCAAAAGTCCCGATCGACGTTATCAAGGTTTTTAAAAGGCACACGCACCAACAAACTTGATTTTCTAAAAATAAATCTTTGCGTATATGGCACTACAATAGCGTGGCGCAGTAGACCTCTATCTTGCGAATTTGTGTGTAGCGTCGCGTCGGTATTCTTTGGAAACACCTGTTCGCAATCCCTGCGCATAATGCAAATTGCGAACGAATCTGTTTCCTTAACGTCCCTCCAGTGGTCAGAAGAAAGAAATTGTTTATTTGCTAAATCCGTTGAGGTCATTCTGCAATGCCATTATAATTTTAAATTATCATGTGCATAATTTTACAAGTACATCGAAGATCAGAAAGATGTTCTGAAGGAAATCACCTTATCGGAGAAATATGAAACTGCCAAATCCTAAATAATTTGTTGATGTAGTTTTAGGAAATATTAGTTATAATAAAGATTTTCGTTCCTAATATAGTTTTTTTTTTGTGTTTTGGTATATAGAGCTGGGTTAAATGCTTTTAAAAAAATGTACCTCCCCCCCCCCTGGTCTTGTGTCCCGATATGAGCCATATGATTTATGGCAACCCTACCCGTGTGGTAAGATCATGGTTAAATCAAAACAGGGGAAATATTCGTTTAACGGAGGAACTCATTGCTACAGATCGTGAAAAATATATAAATTTGATAAGAATGAATAAAGCAACTTTTGGAAAGCTCTTAGAAAGAGTCAGACATCACCAAATAATATACTTATTTTAAAGTTAATTTTTAGTAACATTTGTCTTGGTTGATAATGTAAAAAGCACTACATTTCTCCCCAGAACTGCGGCAGAAACTGCAAGGAAAATCGCGCAGAACCATTTTTGGCAATCGATGCAAGTGCAAGACTGTTTTCAAAATAATTCAGAATGCTCTTTAATGCGCATGCCTTCCTTCAAGCTCTATTGCGTATTGCAAAAGACGTTTCGGCTGTGAAACGTGCTTTATATGGATATGGATCAAATACGGTGCTGTGATTTTTAGTAAAATATACTAAAAAAAACTAAATTAAAAATAATCAGAATTTAAAAATGATTGCTTTAACAACTAAAAGCTTTACTGCAAAGTAGAGTTGGGTTTGGTGCAATAAATATATTTATTCCAAGGTAGAAAGTCTTGATATATCAAATATGTAAACACGTGCTGATCAAGTTAAGTACATGTTATTCTCAACTACAAAATTCCTAAATATTACGATATTCAGATTGATAATAGTGGTAGATTCTAAGAAGCATTGTTTGTTCAAATATTTTTACAACACTTAGAAATATTCCCGCTTGTGTTACAAAATCATCATTGTTACAATTTAAATTAGTGAGTCATAAATCATCACGTCACATTCTAAACATGAAGGTGATACATTGTAGCGACGAAGTACATCAAATGAAAAATAAAAACTATATAAATTAAAGTAGTATTACAATACATAATGCAATAAAAAGCAAAAAAAAAGTGAATATAGTTGGCGAAAAAGTGAAAAATTCATATTATTTCATACTCACACAAACATTGACATGGCTTATCAAACAAGGGTTCCATGTTGCAACGCAAATGAGGTTTTACAGATTTGACGTGATTTAAAGTTATAAGCATGCAAAATTATGCGTTTTCAGTTTAAAATCAATACTTTTAATTTAATGCAGGTCTTTCGGATGGTTGCTTAGCCTTACTAGTCATTAAATATATTATTTACGAGTTAAATGAAAGTCTAAACCAATTATTTTTTTAACTCCTAATTTCTCGTTTTTGCCAATATCTCGAAAAACCCGCAAATACTTTTATATATTATCAGAAATATAAATTTTCTTTTAAATCGGTGTTATAAAAACTTGTATCTAATATTTAGGTTTATTTTAGTATATTTCTGAATTACTTAGTTTTATAGGTTGTATCAGTTGTGTTTTATTAAGATGATAACCGCAAACTGCCTGTGACAAAATGTATAACAACGGAAGCGATTGAATCAATATTAAAAGATGATCGGGACGACCTGTATCCTGGCACCAGCTAATCTATTTAAGATATCTCCTTTTTTAGAGACATTAAATTTCTTTTGACATGAAACCTTGAATCGACAGCTTTTTGGCCTGAAAAATTCGTAAATAATAAAATAGGTCACAGGTCTTTATTTTCTTCCGGTTTATAAAGAAGCATGAATTTTAGAATTTCATATTTGTACGTTCACATCTTTAATATTCCATAATTTTTTTCGTTAAACTGAAGATAATCCTTTCAGGATATTCAGTTGTACTTTCTACACGCAATGGTCAAACATCTCTAATGAGACTGCTACAGTATCTCTCTCTCTCTCTCTCTATACATATATGTATATATATATATATATATATATATATATATATATATATATATATATATATATATATATATATATATATATATATATATATATATATATATATATATATATATATATATATATATGATATAAATGTGAGGATTAACTTCTTCGCTAGTGCAGCACAAGAAGCCGGTTCGGATCCCGCTTCGACCACGGATATTTTGTGATTGTTAAATTGGAAGGTGGTAGAGGATTTCTTCCTCGACCGAGGTGGTACCACCCCACACATCCACTTAAAGGGCTGGTGAAGTCCATACGGATGTTTCCAGCTCTGGATGTGTGAGTCGAATTTCCCCAGTACACCCACGGTACATAGTACTTAGACTTCGGTCTTCGTGGGCTGTCAGAACATAAAAAAAGCAAAATATCATAAGGACTATTTTTTGATTCTGGTCTGGGTGCCCTTCTGCTATCGCGATTTCTGGGCCCTTACCTTCATTAGGCAGGCTTACACCCAGGGCGTCTGATACCCAGACAATATTTTTACCAGAATCAAAATGAGACCATCGGTCCATATAGAATGGGGAAGATATAGTGGCGCGCGCCAACTAGTTCACCCAGTATTGCTCCAAAAACTTTCGGCTGCTAACATAGAACAATAAGTAAGTGTATGACGAATTAATTCGACAGTATAAGTGCACCATTGTACGACAACAGTAGAAAATGGTAAATTTCTTCGGTCTTTACATGGTAATATATAAGATGAAAATGCAAAGATTAACTTCTTCGCAAGTGCAGCACAAGAAGACCGTAAAATGCAAAATAAAATAAATAAGGACTATTTTTTTATTTTGGACTAGGTGCGCTCCTGCTATCGCAATTTCTGGGCCCTTATCCTTTATCAGGCAGGCTTACACCCAGAGTGTCTAAAGAACAGACAACATTTTTACTAGAGTCAAAATGCGACCCTATATCCAGCGGTTCATATAGGATGGGTAAGATATAGTGGCTCGCGCCAACTAGTTCATCCAGTGTTGCTCCAAAAAAGGCACCCAGACCAGAATCAAAAAATGATCTTCTGAATATGTATAAATATGTTTCCGAGTTTTTTTTTTGCAAATTTATAAAGGAAAGGGCAATTTTGGTACGTACTTTCCACATTAATAGAACTAAATTCATTCTAGCGACACGTTCCTAGATGAAAGTCATTTGGAAAGCAAGCAAATCGCTGAAATATCAGAATAATAATTTATAAATTTTTAATTACGACTTATTAACAATGACAGGACAAAAACCTGTCAAAACATAACTGATCAACTAGAAGATCTTAATTTAGGCCAGTACTAAATCTTAAACCTTCTTAGTGAATCTGAACGTAAAAGCTTTAAAAATGGATATATTTTTAAAAAAGACATGTTATGGAAGAGCTTTCTAAAAAAAAAGTGTTATCAAAATTAAAAATTTGATGCAATTTGGCGTAAGTAATTTCTTCTCACGGCTAAAAATATGTCACCAAAGTGTTATTAACATTGTTGTACTTACCCTTACTGTCTCGGGTTTACACAAAATATCGAATATTTCCCAATCTTCTTCAGTATTTCCAGACCGATCAGTTTCAGCTGGTTGATCCGCCATTTTTAAACATTATATTGCCCACATAATTTGGCAATATTTTCTTTACCATTGTTTATAAATGTTTTTTAGTCAGTGACCTTACATTCTTTCATTATGTCAGTCCTTGTCCACTATGAATTGTTTTTCGAACAATATTTTATTTTTTGAAATGTGTCCCATTTTATGCTAAAATCTTTCTGTTTGTGTCAAAATTGGTACCTAATTATAAAATTGTTGCAGCTATATACAGTTATACATACAAATAGCGAAAATTTTGAACTTGACTAAGAAAACATTGAACAACTTTTAATAACCAGAAAAAAATTAAACAAAGAAATAATAAATTGATAAAATATCTTTTAAATAAATTAATATTAAAGAAATAATTACACAGATTTTGTTTAAAGTACAAATACATCAAATTTATGCATATCACATTACTTACACCCCTTTTTAACAAAACAGTGCTTGAATGCCACTAAAAGAAAAAACTGTTTGAATAAACCTGAAAAATTAGAATTTTTCTTATTAGGACAACTATTTTAGAAAATAACTAAAACTTCTTCTGCTTGTACTGTATGTGGAAAACAGGGAAAGCCTTGGGTTTTCACGGTTTAAAACGCATTAAAGTCACGGTATGTCTTTGGCCGGGTTAAATCGATATAACCAAGGAAATCTTTGTGTTTCTGCAAAAGGTGATGAGTTATGGAAGAAAAGTGTTTACTAAAAATTGATTATTAGATGAAAGTGGGTTTTTAGTGTACAGAGAGAAGGCCATATAAAAATATTTTCTATACAGCGTGTCCCAGAGAGTTCATTCCTAACGAAAAAAATTTCCAAGTCCTTCTCCACCCCCCCCCCCCCCTTCCCCAAGAAAGCTTGGAAATAAAACTGATATTGAGATATTTATGAATTTTTTCTATGATATGTAAAAAAATGTAGTGGTTGCCTCATTATAAAATGAAACTCAGGCGCACATGTCCACTTTTCCATTTTACTTTGTACTTCTTCTTTACTGTTGGCAAATAGCAGAACGTCTGCGTACATCAACTCATTTATATACACTGGTCTAACCTTTCTGTATTCTATATGGGTTCCTTTCGTTTTTTCATTTACTTGCTTTGGTATTTTATCCATAACAATGATAAAAAGCAACGAGCTGAGTACTCCACCATATCTAACTCCTCTGGTTGTTTGAAAACTTTGTGTTGTTCCTCCTGCTCGTACAACATTTTCTGATTTTCTATATATGCTTTCAATTATTTCAATGAGCTCTTAATTTACTCTTCTTGCTTTTAAAATTGTCCATATCTTCTCTCTTTGTATACTGGCAAACACTCTTTCAAGATCTATTGCTGTCATGAACATTTTACTATTTGTTGTTATTTTTTTTGCCATTTGTCTTATTACGAATATCTAGCCCTGCGTTGACCCATTTGCTCGGAAGGCTGCTTGTGAGTCACTTAATGTTTTCTCTATTTGTTGTTTTCGTCTTTTTTCTATTATGCGTTCATATAATTTATAAGTAGTGCAAAGTAATGATATGCCTCTGAAATTATTACAGACATTAAAACTCTCTTTCTTATGTATTGGAGTAATTATGCTGTGTTCCATCAGTGGCGTGCCTTGCCTTTAGAGCGGAGGGGGCACAATGATTTGGGGGCGATTAATTATTTTCCTTTTATTGGAGAGTATGTGGTCATAGTAGGCAGTGAATCTCCAGGGGGCGCTGTAAATTACTGTCCTTTTATTAGGGAGTATGTGGTCCTAGTAGGCATCAGTGAGTCTCCGGGGGCGCGTGGGCGCCGTTACGATGAGGGCGGGAGAGGCTCGTGACCCCCCTCCCCCCTAGCCCCCTCGGCGGCACGCCACTGTGTTCCATTCATCGGGTCTAGTTGTGTTGCCCAAACAAAATTTTTTCAGGCTCTGGCCGATCTTTTACGTATGGTGACTGTTTCGAAGTCTGGGTGGCTGCAACGGGTGAAGCCAAATTTAACGACAAAAAACAATTAATTATGGACTGGTACAGTGTCCTAAATCCCGACGAACCATAATGTGAAACCTTCAAAATAATTTTGAATTGTTATTAGGCGTTTGTTTTTATTGGCCAACTTTTCTTATAACGTGAACACCCTGTATACTATACTTTTGAAATTCGGTATTGGGGTGTTCTTGGTAACGCCGAATAAGATTATGAGATTATTTTACAGTGTTGCCTAATATCTTTTTTTGGAAAATTAGGTCCATTTATCTTCATAACGACGAACACCACTGGAGGAATTTGAAATATTCTACCTTGCCACAATCTCCTGATGGGTAAGTACCTTCCACCCAAATTTTACGAAAATTGCATTGTTAATAAGGGAGCTATAATATGGGCGTCGTGAAAAGTGAGACATAGTGTATAATCGCGAGTGAAATTGCCATGCGAAGCAACATTGCGGAATTATTTACCACGTTTACGCGAACGAATGGAAAATGCAATTCGGCGTCTTCACGCGAGTGAAATTTGCTGCTAACCATCGGTGAATTAACGGATTTAAAGAAAAACTCCGTGGTCAATAATGTACTTCGAACATTCAATCCAATCCAATTTTTATTGGCCAACTTTTCTTATAACGTGAACAACCTGTATACTATACTTTTGAAATTCGGTATTGGGGTGTTCTTGGTAACGCCGAATAAGATTATGAGATTATTTTACAGTGTTGCCTAATATCTTTTTTTGGAAAATTAGGTCCATTTATCTTCATAACGACGAACACCACTGGAGGAATTTGAAATATTCTACCTTGCCACAATCTCCTGATGGGTAAGTACCTTCCACCCAAATTTTACGAAAATTGCATTGTTAATAAGGGAGCTATAATATGGGCGTCGTGAAAAGTGAGACATAGTGTATAATCGCGAGTGAAATTGCCATGCGAAGCAACATTGCGGAATTATTTACCACGTTTACGCGAACGAATGGAAAATGCAATTCGGCGTCTTCACGCGAGTGAAATTTGCTGCTAACCATCGGTGAATTAACGGATTTAAAGAAAAACTCCGTGGTCAATAATGTACTTCGAACATTCAATCCACGAGAGCCGTCATCCTCCTATTTAATAGTCAGTAAAAAACTTCAATGCTGTACTGGCGAATCCATAAAAAATTGAGTAGTAACCACCGTAAGCAAATTTGCTGGGTAAGTGTTTTTAGTACATAATTTACATAATATATCTCTTACTTTTAAACACAGTTTATTTACGGTCCCGCTGCCCTTGGTCTGGCACCGTCTTTACGAACCCATTAACCAATTTTCACACGCGTATATTAATAAAGCTCATATCCCACTTATATCTTAAATATCTATTAAAACACGGAGACGTAAAAAAATTAAAAAATTTTCAAATATTTGTGTCTATCTGTCATACGCTTACGCTTATTTTATTAAATACCTTATTATTTATTATTGTCAGTAGTACAGCTGTTGAAATGATAAATTAAAAAATAAAGATTATTTATCAGTTTATGAGATTCAATTATCTCTAAGTGGTCCCATTGTGAAAAAAATGAAAAAAATGTGATTTCCATTAACTCTTGACCATGAATTGTAGTTATTATATCCAAATAATATCAGTAGCTGTCTGTAGCCTAAACAATGAAATACTCACTTTTTACCATCTTCCTTATTTTTATAGTAACAAAAGTACAAAGTAAAAACTTGAACAATGATTTTAAGAAAGCTTCACATAGGCCACAGAAGGCGTCAAGCAACATTGATTCTACTGTGAATCTGCACCCAGATACTGGCCTTAACATTGTAAGTACGTTTATTTTTATCACTACCAAGACTTTGGTGTTAAGGACCGGATATTAGCTTTTTTTAAGCTTTTCAACATTTTCTCAGTAAAAACAGTAAGATTTACTACCATTCTAATAAGTAGACCTAGTGTAATGAAAAAGTACGCTTTATTTCTAAATAGACAGCTGCGTACCTTCTTGCTACTAGAAAAAGACATAGTAAAAGCGATTTTTTTTATCATTACGTGTTTTTCTAAATGCACTTGGCAAACAGGTATATGAACCGTAATCAAAATCAAATAAAACCTTGCTCGCAAGAAAGGCAGGTCTGTTCTTTCAAGTTGAAACAAATTTTTAGACCATTTTATCAGCTGATTTAGAAAAATGCTGAAAAACAATCATCGAAAAACAGCAAATATCTGGCCCTTAAATACAGACCTGAGCATTTTATTTCTCATCTCTTAAAAACTCTTTGAGTCCTAAAGATACAACTATTTCAAGAGAACAAATAAATAATAATTGTATTCAGAAATTAAATTTATCATAAAAAATCAAATAAATAATGAAGGTCTGCGTTTCGTAGAAATAAATTGGCAATGATAATTAAGGCTGCCCACTGTGAGTGACGCCTCAGTGGCATTACATCGCAGGGAACTTGGCCGCACTAGCAATTAAGTTTAGCTTCGACTCATGTGTAGTTATTGATTCTATTCTTTTAAAGCATCGCTGTGAATTTGGTAGTTCGTAATGTGTCGAAAATGTGCAGTCACACACGACTGCACACGTGTGAGAAGGTTTATATGAGAATTTCCTGGCTTACAATATAATGGGTCGCAAATAATATGTGTGGTTTGTCAGCAAAGCTTTGTGGCAAAACGAGTACATGTATTAAAATATTAGGGATAACTTTTAAGCCTAACATATATTTTAAGAGAAGCCATAAATTTAAGGGGAAAAGGTTTACTTTAAAATCATTTTGGGTCTTGATTATATTTTAATTTACGAGGGCCACATGTTTGCTTTAGATTATTTTAGAGAGATTAGTTAAAAGCCCTTTCCCAAGAACTGTACCCATATGTTTGTCATCATAGATACCATAAAGCTAAAAAGGGCAGAAGGCTGAGTATTGGAACTGAGAACCAATCTTTGTAATCATAAAATTTACATGGGAGATAGTAATAAAAGTACTTACCTACTTTTGTTTCTGTTCGAGTTAGAAAAACAGAAGATATTATCGACCAGTGTCGTACCTTGAAACTTTTTGGCAATTTACTGATTATCGCGAGATAACGAATATTCTCCTTTATAGAAAAGGATGGAATGACAATACAGATATAAATAACTGCTAGATTTAAAAATTCAAATTACAGATATAAAGGCTTTTGAAGGTGATTTTTTTTACCTTTGGAAAGTATCCAATAAATATATTTTTTTCGATCATGTATTCAAAGTGTCTTAGCGTAAGTTAGTATAGTGTTGTAACCTTTATAGAATGGTTAAACCATCCATTAAACAAAGACAAATTTAGATAATTTCGTTTTGTATAAAATTAAGCGTTACTCCGCCTCTGGTACAGGCTAGAGATAGACCCAAGAGTGGGAGTGTAAAGGGAAAAATATTAAGAAGGATCTAGATACCAAGGAAAAGATTAAGGGGACAGTCTTAAACTGGCCGTTGCGAAGTTGGATTAATTTGTATAAAACTGGGTGTTTCGGTAACTTCCTTTAAAGACGCGTTCGCGTGTTTTCGCGTCGTGTGAGAACTTAATTAATATGTAGTCAGTTGACTTATGAAACTTAACGGGGTTAGTAGATGTAAGGGTAGCTTTTTAACGTTATTTTTAGAAGTAATTGGGGAGTTTATAGATTACAAAAGAATGATCTTTTCTATTTATATCTTTTTGTTTCGAGATCTGTTGTTACATTAAACGCTTGTCCAGATCACTGTTCAGTTCATTCTTTGGATTGTTCTTTGCTATTTCATATCTTAATTTCTTTTTCTCTATTGTTATATCATGGTTTGTACAGCATATTTTCATTTATTTATTTAATATATATCTACTTGTTATACAAAAGTCAGGAGATTTATTTAGTGGCAAGATAGACATATTAAATATTAAGTTCAAACTTGGTTGGCCTGTCGATGTCAAGAGGGAGACGGTGCGACATGAGAGTTCTGTAGATGGCGAACACTTCCAGAACATCGATCTTCAAATGGCGACAACTTGAGTCTTCTAGATCGGCTGCAAGATTTAGGTTTGAGTAACATAGAGTCGTACTAATATTCACTACTTTGGCTTCCTTTCATTTGAATATTTCTGTGACCGCAAGAAGACATCTTCGGCAAATGTATAGTTTAATTTAGATAACTTATAAGAACCCATAAAGCGGAATATTGTTACAGTTTCATTTAGCTTAATCTGACATAGATAAAAAATGATTCAGTCTGTGACAGCTTATTATTGGCTTTTAAAAAATCTTGATGTATAAGGCACGTAAACAGTGCGACGCATCAATTTAAAAAAGGGACCAACGCCCTTACACACAATTTCTTTTCGATTTACTTATTATGCTGTGTTCGTGTAAGTGCCATTATTTATCTTAAATAAAGAACCATTTCGTCAGTTTTGGAAGAATTATTATCCTAAATGGAAATTGCACGACCGAATATTTTTAAAAAATTTTGTAGTTCCATTTCCGAATAAGCATCTTTTGATAAAGCTGCTTTTCAACAAAATTTACTCATTTTAACACCGAAATTTTTTTTTTTAAATACTTACGTACAAGCGACAGGACCAATAATGTTTAATTAATATGAAAGTGTAAGTAGTCTACCATTTTTACTATTTATGCCTTCGGTTCATTTCAAGGGATATCCTCACATAAGTAGAATTTTTCGATTTTTAAGCACGTTCAAAAATACCTACATTTTTTCGAAATTAAATTTTTTGATAGTAATATTACATCCCAATTACACAATACAAAACTGTAGTTAACCGTAGACGAGACAACAGATTCTAAAAGACATTCTGTGGACAACGTTGTAGCACAGCACATAAAATAACCAGCAGTATGACTCCCTCATTATTAACCAACTGCGCATATTTTCGCGCAAGACAGTGTTTGGTGTAGAAGCCTTCAAATGCCGCCAATAAGTAACAGGTCCGGTTTAGATTTTAGTTGGCGTTGCGTCTTTGTCTGTATACGGTGGTGTTGCTTGAGTTTTAAGTCAGACACTCGTACCCAATTTATTTGACAAGTAAACGTGTTTTTTTTTCTTTTGTCTATTGTTCCAAATCCGGAACTGACACACACCCAACTGACGTTAGCGAGGTCAAATTATTATTTTCAAGGTCAGCGTCGAGTAATACTGCTGGTTATTTTATGTGCTGTGGTTGTAGTGCGTGCACTGGATCCGCTTGAACCGTCACCTGCATATTTATTATCCCGTAGAAGATTAGAAAATGTACTAGCGAAGCAATGCAGCATCTGATATTAACTACATTACACAAATTTCAACTGTCAACAAATCGTTACTACTTTATAGTGATAGCAGTTATGCTTTCTACAGGCCGATCCCTAAAAGCTGTGTGTCCTCATTTACTACATATTACTTGTATAGCAGAAATTATTCTCAAGCGCTATCCGGATGTAGATATATTAATCGCTACCACCAAATCAGTTTTTCGTAGATCCCCCAAACACACTCGAGAATTTCATAAACAGTGTCCTGGGTTTCCAGAACTTCCACATCCGATTCTTACACGATAGAGGCAGCGTTAAGCTGCGTACAGACCTAGTCCCAATCCAAACCAACGCCAACTCCAACGAATGTGCCGTTGGCGTTGGGATTGGAAACGATTGGAAAGCATTTTACGATGTCGTCCACACCGCGTTTGTAGTTTCGAATTGGATACCGTTGGATACGGTTCGGTCATTTTCTACGGATAGAGATATTTTAATATGACATCTAGTGATGATGAGTCATTATGTGCCGCATTTTTAATTGTAAGTTCTTTACTTAACAATATGAAAAAGAAACGTCGACCTAGACGCTGGTGGATGACACCATATAAAAATAGAAAAGTATTAATAACACAAGTAAGTTTCTGGAGGAATTTCGGAGTGAACTCAGTGATCATTTAAGAACCTTCTCTCTATTTTTTTTCTTTATTTCAGCAACCTTGCACCTTGCACCTAAATTCAGTAGCAATGCTTTGCCAAATATCTTTCTTTTTGGAGAGTTTATAATTTATATTGCTAGGATTCCATAATATAGGGTTATCCCGGTATAGTTCAATTATTTTAAGGCTAAATCATCTGTCCATTTCATATCAAAAGGCGAAATAAACAAAATATTTGTCAAAAACAAAACGCACAGACCCGAGGAATACTTGCCAACGACTGAAAACATCCAAATCTCGTCCACACCAAATCAAACATCTCTTTGAAGTACCGCTCAACGACCGAACGCAAGCCAACGCCAACGGTCGCCTTGGAAACCGTTGGAATGCGTTGGGATATGTTCGCCAACGCCGTACACACCAATTTACATGCTTCCGAATTTCTAGTCACATGTGCCTTGGTGTGCGTTGGAACTTCGGTCTGTACGCGGCTTTATAAAATCCTTAACATTACAGTTCCATAGGATTAATAAGATATACCAACACGCCATTATTTTTCGTCATAATAAATTATTAGTAATTTATTTTCATTGCATGGTGACGAAATTTAGACTGAGAGTGGCAACGTCGCTTTCTGATCAGAACCCGTTCCTTCCCTTTATTGACTAATAATTTAAATATTTGTCAAGGCATAATGTTTGGTGTGTAACGTTTTAGGCAGGTCGGAATATACGTTTGTAGTGATATGTTAAGTGATTTTTGGTTTTTCCTTTAACATCCAAGTGTGTGAAAAAATGCATATTTTCATCCGGAACTGTCATTTCAGAGATTTGCTCTTTGGAATACAGAAAAGCCATTACGGTGGCGCGCGGACACGGAATTATAGCTTCGTTCTTTGTCCTACATACGCTCAATATACGAAACAAAACAAATGGCTAATTATGAATGAATGGCTGCGTGTTCTGTTACTGAAGGTCTATGGTCAATCTTAATAAAAAAATTCCTAAACAAGTGACAGGTTATGGGTGATTTAAATTAAGATCGTTACGCCTTCATTGGCCGATTTGCTAACTACCATAATTGCCAATATTATCGTTTCGTCTTTGTCTTCAGTGTTATGTTATTTGCCATTTTAATCAATTTCATCGTCTAGTAGGCTTTGTTTGACCACTAAAAGCCAGCTATTCGCAGCTCGGACAACGTTGTTTGGCTTAATTTCAGTTGCCAATCAAAGACTGTTTTCCTTTGCCTTGATAGTTGCGCTAAGATCAACATATTATTATAATAATAAATAAAATGAGAAAAAATTTGTGGTGCAATTTTATTGAAATTTTAATCCAAAATTCAAACTCCAAACTTAATTTATTGTGAACAAAAATATTTACATATTCTTAAATTTTGATAATTTGCGTAAACCTAAATTTAATTATTTTGAATTAAAGTCTAAAATATGTCGATGGCTTACGTAAATAATTAGATACCTATAATTATCAGTGTCAGTAAATTTAATAAATTATATATGTAATTATACTGGGCAAAATGTCGTTTAGTTGTAATGGAAAATAAAAAATTTGTTTGTTATAAATAACAATGCTTTTTAATTCTATAAATTACTTTGTTACGTCAATTAAGAGTTGCCTTGTTTATTATTTATTAGAGATAAAAATTGGAATTTAATTGCGACATAGGTAGTTTAACACCAAAGAGATGAAATGCGTCAACATGCGGCAAATTATTGTTTATTGGCGTTCTTCTTATTAAATTTCTCAAACTCTCTTGCAAAAAATGTTTCACTGAGTAGAAGTTTCAATTACAAAAATTGATTACCCTTTTTCTCCTTACTTTAACTATAGAAAACAACGGCTTCATTTTATTTTTAGTCTGAATTCCTCGGAAAGTACGACTATCCCCTGGAATACCACGACGTCACAACTGAAGATGGCTTTATCCTTACGATGCACCGAATACCCCATGGAAAAAATCAACAAGTTGAGAGACTTATGGCCAACAAAACCAAACCTGTAATGTTTTTGGTCCACTGCCTTGCTTGTTCTTCGATGGATTATATTTGGCAGGGACCCAACACATCTCTGGCTTTCTTATTGGCAGATCTGGGTAAACTATTTGTTTTTAAATAAAAATTTTCAGTTTCTCTGGATTTCTGGACAGAAACTTTTATGAAACCTTAATAAATAATAATTTTGAAATTTCCGGAAAACTTGCGGTCAGTATTTATATCTGTTTTTCAACAATGAATGTAGCTACGGTAAGAAACAATAAAATACCCGTATTTTATTGTTAAAATGTCGGTTTTGACTAGTGAATGAAATTCGCAATTTTTTTAAGAAAACGTGTTTTTCTCCAAATGACATTAAAAGCGGCCTTTTAATGACACTTGGCAGGCTTAGAAGTTGTACTTTTAATGCCTAGGCAGAAAAAGTCCAATTTTACTGCCTAGGCAGAAAAAGTTCGTTGCTAGGCAACCTTCCAAGTAAATCCATTTCTAACATGACAACTTTTCAAAATTGACAATGACAAAGTAAACAGTAAACAAACATATTCAACAAACATCATCAGCGGTAAACATAGTAACGCAGGGCCCGGTTACCTTTGATAAAATAATTTAGTTATTTGGATATTGATAATGAAACGCAATTTAAATATGGAAAAGTCGATTTTGCGTGGAATTGGAACAAATTTGAAGAAAAAATTATATGTTTCACACGGCAGAAAAGCAGATTTAATGCCTTGGCTGGTTTCATAGCCTCGCTACGCTCGGCTATGAAACACCAGCCGCGGCATTAAATCTTGTGCTTTTATGCCTAGTAAAACAAATAACTATTTTTGAAAGTATATTTTTTCATTGTTTCGAAACAAAAATTGAATATTCATATTAAAAAAAAACGCTTTTTTGAAGAAGTAGTTTACTGTAGAGCGTAGCAGACACCTGACCGAACACAAAAACGGTTCGCTGATGTTTGTTCAGGGTCTCTTTCTTTCTTTTTCTATTGACATTTTCTTCGCTGTTAGATTATAATTTCATTTTTGAAAAACTATGTTTTCGGAAAATGTAATTTTGAAAGATTCTTTTTTTGAAGAAAAAAAATTTTTCGAAAAAATTTTGTAAATGCGTTTCCGAATAAGCAGTTTTTCGGCAAAATTTAATTAACCTAATATCAAAAAAATGTTTTTTGAAACAAAAAACGTACACCGATAGGACTAAGTATTGTGTGATTAATGTGACAGTGTAAATATTATAGCATTTTTTTTCCTTTCTGCTCATTTGAAGGGATATACTTACGTAAGTACAATTTTTCAAAAATCAATTTTTCAATTTTTTTAAGTACTTTCAAAAGTACATTTTTTCAGAGAACATCTTTTCCAAATTTTTTTTTAAAACGCTTTTCAAATATTATTTTTTTCAAGCAACGGCTTTCGCAAAAAGTAATTTACGAGAAAGTAATATACTAAACCTAAGGAAACCTGATCAAAGTCAAAAACGGCTCGTTTAGGTTTGTTCAGAATCATTTTTTTTTATTTATTAAACATTTTCCAACCTAGTAGAGTTCATATCTTAAAACTGTTTTCAAACAAATATATTTTCGGAAATTGTATAGGTACCTACCTATTTTTAAAAAAAATATTTTTTTAAAGACATTTTTGAAAAAACGTACTTTCGAAATATGTGTTTTGCAGAATTCCATAAATCCGTCTTCAAATGAGCATCTTTTGAAAAAGCTGTTAAGATATTTTTAAAATAAGGTACTTTCGAAGAATTTCGTAAATCCATTTTCGAAAAAGCTGTTTTTCCAAAAAAAAATTGCTCTCAAAAGAGATGTTTTTCGAAAAAAAAACCCTGTTTGGTCATTTGCTTCCTTTAGCAAGGAATGTTTTCAGAAACCATCTAAGAGCATGTAGATCAAAAATGCCGAGAAAGCCTTGCATTTTTTATAAAACATATTCGTATTATAGATCTACTATTCATATTTGTGTGGTATAATTTATATAATATAGAACTTACATACATGTACAGCAAATATTGGTTTTTGTTTATAATGTGCGAATGGTTAATATTTATGTTACAATATTTATTCTAATAAAATTCGCTTTTTGTACAAGGGGGGACTACCCCCCTAAATCTACGCCTGAGGAATGCTGCTGAAATGAGGAGGAGGAGGCTCAATGTACTTTTCGTGCAATCCAAGTGTTTGATTATTGCTTTAAATGTTAAAAATCTCTTTACATTTAGTTATACCTAATATTGTTTATGTCAGCTTATTATTTCCAAGAAATTTTGTAGATATTCAAATAAATGTTTCTAGGTTACGACGTATGGCTATCTAACGGTCGAGGCAACGTACACTCTATGAGGCACATATCTCTTACCCCGAAGGACGAAGCCTTTTGGGACTATAGTTTCCATGAGAAGGGATACTATGACTTGCCAGCGTTCATAGACTATATTTTAAAATTCACTAAAGTGGATAATATTACGTATATCGGACATTCGCAAGGCACCACTGAAGGCATAGTCTTGACTTCGACTACGCCAGAATATAATACAAAAATTAATCTCATGGTTTTGTTAAGTCCTATTGTATACGTGGAAAAAATGCAAAGTCCTCCTTTATTACTGCTGTTAAAATATCGTACAGTTGTGGAGGTAAGAAAGACCTAAGAAAATTTTTTCTAAAATATTTTTTTCGAGAATACACAATATTTCAAAACCTCATTTTTTGAAAACACAGGATGTTTCAAAAAATCTAAGAATTCAAGAATCTAAGACAAGACTTCATACGAACATGGATTCGTGTTGTTTTGTAGAAACATGGTGTCAAATTTCCGGTTTTTCCAAAATATTTTTAAAATAGTTTCAGCCATTTTGATGAAATTTACGTTGTGTAAAGTACTTAAATTTTTAGTGATGACACATATTTTTTGAAACACCCTGTATAGTTTTGCTAAAGTTTACGCTTCCGTTTCTGTGCATTTGTAATATCCGTTTCCGTTTCTGCATGCCTAGAGTTTAACAAATGGGGGTAATTCCAGAGACGGCTTCTAACCTAGTTGGAAATAAAATTAGGATTCGATTTGAAAATAAAATACAAATATTTATTTACCCACATTGTGTTATTTGAAAGTGCGAGATACGAAAATATCATACAGGGTGTCTGAAAAGTCTTAGCATGGGCAAATATCTTTACTATTAATAAAGATAGCAACACCAAATTTTAGTTGTACCTTATTGGTTAGTAAATCTACTTTTTTACGTAATTTGACTCTTTCAACCCCCTTGGGGGGTTACGCTAGCGAGTTGAGGTCCAAAATTTTGGATGCAAACATATGCCGTGTGGCCTCTTCGTTTAAAAGTCTTCAAAAAAGAAACATTGTTTTAGTATTTTAGTATTTATTTATTATTGTAATTCATTTTTAAATGGCAAGCCAACTCGTAAATCGTATAATCGGGCGGGGCACAAGTCGACCATTAGTCGGCCACTTGTGCCAAACAGTACAAGTCGGCGCTGCTACTTTTTGTTTTGTAGGGCACTTTTTTCTAACTTTTTTCCAACTTTACTTCTTCATTTGTCGTTTTTATATGTTTTGTTTTTTGACATCTGCGCAGTAGACCAAAATGCGTACCACGCGCAAACCGAGCGTGCTAGACATGCGCACGGAATTTCAGGAGTTGGACTTTGGTGTCTACATTTGAACCCATTCATTTTTCAGAATATATCTCCAGTAGTTAAGGTACCACTACGTATTTAACTTTATAACTTTGTTCCCAAGTTTTTTTCGACTTTATTTTTCATTTTTTGCCATGTGCGCAGTAGACCAAAATGCGTACCACGCGCAAACCGAGCGTGCTAGACATGCGCACGGAATTTCAGGAGATGGACTTTGGTGTCTACATTTGAACCCATTCACTTTTAAGAATATATCTCCAGTAGTTAAGGTACCACTGCGAATTTATACAACAAAGTACATCCCCTGAAATTTCGTGCGAATGTCTAGCCCTCTTGGTTTGCACGTGGTACGCATTGCGATCAATGGTAAAACTTTTTCCCCAAGTTTTTTTCGACTGTATTTTTCGTTATTTGCCACCGCGCAGATAGCAAAAAAAGAAAAAGAAAATCGAAAAAACTTGGGAAAAACGTTATAAAGTTAAATACGCAGTGGTACCTTAACTACTGGAGATAGATTCTTAAAAGTGAATGGGATCAAATGTAGACACCAAAGTCCATCTCCTGAAATTCCGTGCGCATGTCTAGCACGCTCGGTTTGCGCGTGGTACGCATTTTGGTCTACTGCGCACATGGCACAAAATGAAAAATTAAGTCGAAAAAAACTTGGAAAAAAGTTATAAAGTTAAATACGTAGTGGTACCTTTACTGGAGATATATTCTGAAAAGTGAATGGGTTCAACTGTAGACACCAAAGTCCATCTCCTAAAAGTCCGTGCGCATGTCCAGCACGCTCGGTTTGCGCGTGGTACGTATTTTGGTCTACTGCGCACATGGCAAAAAACGAAAAATAAAGTCGAAAAAACCTTGGGAAAAAGTTATACAGTTAACTACGTAGTGGTACCTTAACTATTGGGGATATATTCTTACAAGTGAATAGGTTCGAATGTAGACACCCAAGTACATCTCCTGAACTTGCGTACGCATGTCTAGCACGCTCCGTTTGCGCGTGGTACGCATTTTGGTCTACTGCGCAGATGTCAAAAAACACAACATATAACAACGACAAATGAAGAAGTAAAGTTGGAGAAAAGTTAGAAAAAAGTGCCCCACAAAACAAAAAATAGCAGCGCCGACTTGTGCTGTATGGCACAAGAGGTCGACTAATGGTCGACTTTTGCCCCGACCGATTATACGATTTACGAGTTATAATTTTTATAGGTTTGCCATTTAAAAATGAATTACAATAATAAATAAATACTAAAATACTAAAACAATGTTTCTTTTTTGAAGATTTTTAAACGAAGAGGCCACACGGCATAGGTTTGCATTCAAAATTTTCGACCTCAACTGCCTAGCGTAACCCCCCAAGGGGGTTGAAAAAGTCAAATTACATAAAAACGTAGATTTATCAACCAATAAGGTACAACTAAAATTTGGTGTCGCTATCTTTATTAATAGTAAAGATGTTTGCCCATGCTAAGACTTTTCAGACACCCTGTATGATATTTTCGTATCTCGCACTTTCAAATAACACAATGTGGGTAACTAAATATTTGTATTTTATTTTCAAATCGAACCCTAATTTTATTTCCAACTAGGTTAGAAGCCGTCTCTGGAATTACCCCCATTTGTCAAACACTACACATCACTAATATTTATCGGGTATTTTCAATTTTTTTATAGATTATTAATTTTTTCTGACAACATCCATACTAGGGTTTCCAGCCCCGGTATTAGGACCCAGGATGGTCCCGGGATTTTACCCAAAATATCTAGTTCCGAGACCACAGCCAGGGTCCTCAAGGTCCCGAAATGTACAGTAACATTAGTAACGTCACGAACACGCGACGACCAATAATTTGGGGATTCCCCGACGCTCGGTATTCGGCAGTCTTATTAATTTTACTGCAAAATAATGGTTATTCTATCATTTTATTTCAATATACGCGTAGAATGTGGTGTTTATTGTTTCTTTACAATTACATTTGTTTTTTCTCACTCGATTTAGTTTATTTTAATATTAATTTTATTTAATATATTTTTAATAATATTTTTTTTAATATATATTTTTTGTCATTTCGTATATGTTTACTGCTGTCGTTCCACGAGTATACTAATATTTCTCAAATACTACATAGTTTACATGAAATATGAAGTACTAACTTGATTAATTAATTTTTTCATAGAAAATTTGTAGCAATGCAACATTATTACACTTTCGGGACCATTTTCGGGATTTTCGAGACTAGTACCGGGACGTGAAATTTGGTTCCAAAGTCCCGAAGGCATTTTTGGTCCCGAGATCTAAAAACCCTAACCCACACTCATTGAGTAGATCTGATTATTAAGAAAAGTAGGTAGTTGATATTCAGGGTGTCCTAAAAGTCTTAGTATGGGCAAATATCTTTGCTATTAGTAAAGATAGAGACAACAAATTTTACGTGTATCTTATTAGTTAACAAAGCTACTTTTTCAGCGCAAAATTTATATAAAAAAATAACCCCGCTAGGGAGCTGAGTTCAAAAATTTTAAATGCAACCCTATGCCGTATGGTATCTCATTTTAAAGGTCTTCAAAAAAGAGACATCCGCATTTTAGTTCGTTTTCAGATGGCAAGCCTTTAGATATTAAAAATAGTGAAAAAATTTATCCACCTACCTTGATTTCCCTTTTTACTTTAAGTTGTTCAAAATAACCACCATGAACTTCTTAGCAGTAATAAAGTCGATTTTGGAACTTCGCCAAGAAGTAACACCTGCCATTCCCGAAAATGTGAGAAGTGATTTAAAAAAATCGACTTTATTACTGCCAAAAAGTTCCGGGTGGCCATTTTGAATAACTTTTAAAGTTATAAGAGAAATAAAGATATTTAAATTAATTTTATTTCACGATTTTTAATTTTTAAGGACTTTTTAAGTACCTCGAATTTAAAATGTTTCTTTTTTTAATACCTCTAGAATGAGGTACCTACCATACTGCATAGGGTTGCATTTAACATTTTTGACCTCAATTCCCTAGCATCACCCCTCAAGGGGGTTGAAAAAGTTAAATTACATAAAAAAAAGATTTATTAACCAGTAAGTTACACCTAAAATTTGGTGTCGCCAGTGGCGCACCCAGGGGGAGGGCTGGGGGTCTGCAGCCTCCCCCCAGACCGACATCAAACACACACAAAAATTAAAAAAGTGCACTACAAATTGAAAAAATCATCGAATTGTGATACTTCACCTCACGCTGCAGACTGTCAGCCAACCCCCCCCCCCCCCCGCCAAAACAAAATTGCCCCCAGGACAATATCCTGGGTGGGCCAGTGGGTGTCTCTATCTTTACAAGTAGCAAAAATATTTGTCCATTCTGAGACTTTTCGGACACCTTGTATATAGAACACACTGTATACTGACGGTATATGCTTATCAGTAGTTAAATAAAATTAAGATATTCTAGGTTTTTTAAAAAATTTAAACTTTACAATAAATAATCAACCAATAAATGTGCGACTTTGCATTTTGAAATAGTTCTCTCTCCATCTCTAGCCGTTACATTTTTTTTTGTAGCTGTTCTTTAAGGCCATGCATGTTTACGGGTATGCGTTCAACTCCTTTGTTCCGTTCTTAACAACAGAGCTATGTAATGAAGACACTGCTTTTCAAGAGGTCTGTATTATTCTCACAGAAGTCATTGTTGGATTTGATATTCCACAAGTAAATAAGGTAAATATATGAAAAAATATATTTTTTACAAGTTACTAAGACGTTTACTTACTCCTTGTTTGATTGCATTGCCCTGCTACCAAGCAGCTTGTATGGAAACCACGGTTTTAGGGGATTATTTAGAATAAGATAATTTCTGCAGATCTATGGGTTTGTCATAAATATTTAAGACGAACAATCAGCTAACATTTCAACACTTTTGTAACATTGATATTGCTCAGTTATTTTCTATAATGATAAATACATTTTCATTTTCGGTGTTAAAAAAAAAAGAAATCAAATATCAAAATTTTGTTTTGTACCTTTCTTGTAAACCGCGATCAACAAAAATTCAACAGTCTTGCGTGGCATAGTTTTAAAGAAAAATAACTCAATAAAGTCTTGATTTATTTATTGAATTATACAGGATGTCCGAAAAGTCTACGTATGGATAAATATCTTTGCTATTAGTAAAGATAGACACCAAATTTGAGGTGTATCTTATTGGCTAATAAATCTATTTTTATGTAAATTAACTTTTTCAACCCCCTTGAAGGGTGACGCTGGTGAGTTGAGGTCAAAGATACCATGTGGTACATCATTTTAAAGGCCTTAAAAACAACATTTTACCGCAAACTCGAGGTCGATATATTAATTCATTTTTAAATGGAAAACCTTTAAAAATTAAAAATAGTGAAAAAAAGTAAAAATTTAAATACTTTTATTTCTCTTGTTACTTTAGAAGTTGTTCGAAATGACCACTATGAACTTCTTGGCAATAATAAAGTCAAAAAAATTTAGCTCAACTCCCTAGCGTCACCCCTCAAGGAGTTGAAAAAGTTAAATTGCATGGAAAAGCAGATTTATTAAGCAATAAGATTTACCTAAAATTTTGTGTCTCTATCTCTACTAGAAGCAAAGATATTTGCCCATACTAAGACTTTTCAGACACCCTTTATATCTTTTTATATGTCCACACGGGAGAGTTACTGTTTTTGTTATAGCAAATAACTAAAAAGCAATTTTAAAAAATTAATAGTTATCCTCTTCACACTTGGAATGTAGTCATATAAGTTTGAATCATTTGTAATAGAGAAAACTTTCAAAATGTATCTCATGTTTACAAAATATCAGAAAAGCCCAAATAAATGGTACCTTACCAACCTTGGAGGTGTTGGTAAACTTTTAAGTAAGGTGTAAAATTATCGTCATGATATATTTATAAATAAGAAAGCTGAGGTTTGCTAAAAACTAATACTTAAGCATTCAAAATTGTGCTAAATAATTCTGTTTTAATAATTTACAGAGCATGCTTACTGTGTTTTTGACAAACACACCCAATGGAGTATCGATAAAGGAACTATTACATTATGGACAAGAAATCGAATCAGGTTTGTTAATATTAATATTTATTTTTTCAAGAATATGAACTGGCTTCACAGAAAAAAAGCATTGAAAAGTATAAATTATAATTTTCAGTTTTTATAACTGAAGATATTGGTATGTTCAAATAACTGAAGGTATTGGTATGTTCAAATTTAGGTAACTAGTACTCCAAAGTTCTAAAATTCGAACTCGGCACAATTCCAAGTAAATAATAGGAATCCTTAGTAATAATACATTAATAAATTATTAATATGTATATGGTAATATTTTGGATACCTATTACTGAGCCTCATGGTAAGCCTAATTGGGTCTAACTATACGTAATTTGTACACACCAAAGTTCTAAACTTTGAAGTAAGCGCAACTTCTTATTAAATACCAACTTATGAATTATTATTACGGATCATTATACCAGAGAAAAATAAGACAGAGAGAATAATATCTCTTCTGTCCGCCAGCTCGACCACGCTATGGCCTTCAAACGGCAACACCCCGAGATTGGCGGGTAGAATTCTCACAATACACCCCGACATTAGCCAGTGCGGTAGCAACACGGCAAGCAGCGAGAGTTTTCTGCGGCGCGTCTCAATACTCACTCTCACTGTGCTTTATAATATCCCAAAATCTGCAGTGCACGTCCGTGGCAGCTTATTTGAACGTCGGTTTGGAGGTCATCGAAAGCAAATCCTATTGATGAATGAAATCGGTACGAGATTCTCTCTGTCTTATTTTTCTCTGCTTATACTGTGAAATTGCGCCGAAGGTTATTTCACTTTACTTAGTTCTAGTTAATAATGTTGTTATGCTAATAAAGGATAAAAAATCACGTTGAAAAGCCTTTCACAAGATATGGATTTCTGGATGTGCAATCTCCTCAGATGTCCGCACTTAATTCCATTTTTGTAGTGGAGAAAAAGATTCATTATATCGCGCCTAATACAAAATTATCACATAGATTTGTCCTTTCTTAAGGACCCTGGTATCTCAGTTCTCTACCTAAGAAGTCCTAAAATAGGGGTTTGTGCCTTATTTCTTTCTTTCCGCCCAAAACTATATTTTAGCCAGCTTATTGTTAATAATTATGTCCAAATATGGGTTTCTGAAAGTAATAATCATATTTACAAACAATGATGCAATTTTTAACTTCATTTTCTGGAAAACAGGAATTTATGGCTTAAGCCCCTCTTACCTAACTCTAGAGATATGTCAACAACTCTTCTGTTACATAATATGGAATATGCACACATTTTTTTAATTGCATTAATCGTTTAAGGAACTCATTACAAACCCAAAACAATTATTTTGTATGAAATTACTAGGGTAATTTAGCTAAAAAATGTTTACTTTTCGGGAGTAGTACCACAATATGCATCAAAATTACCGATAATTCTGCTTGAAATCGTGTTGTACTAAAACTGCATGAGTTTAGTTTCATTGTTGATTAAACTCGAAAGATTTAATCAAAAATGAAAATAACCGAATGCGATTTCTTAAGACAGCACGCTTGAATGCAGAATTATCTGGTTATTTCTGATGCACGAGTGGTATTCGATGGAATATTTATCGAAAAATCTTTATTCAAATTTTAAAATAAAATATCAATATACAATAATAACATAACGAACAACACATTTATTTTAACTTAAATGATCCTACCAGAAATCTTAATTACTAATCAATTAACTTTTTAAGTAATAGTGTTGTGTAACAGCCGCACATTGACATAAGTAAGTTCAATAAAAAAAACCGTGGTAACCGTGGTTACACTTAATATCCATAAATCAGGATGTGCAAAGATACCTCTAATTCTGTTAAAGAAAATATATATTTTTTAAATATTTTTATGAATAATATTATTTAGTTAAAAGAAAGAACATTTATAATATATACTTAGTCAAAAACGATGTATTGGTATGATTGTTAGTACACAGTACTAGTACAAAATTTGATTATGATTGATAGTTTCTGTGGAACTATCGCTATAATTCTTGAGGGCAATTATCGCTGTAATTTTGCGAAAAACCACACCTCTTGGGGTTTTTAGTACATGAGAGAAATATTCGATATAATTATTATAGTTTAAAATGCAGACATTTATCCTTAGTGAATAATAACGTCAGGAGATCAGTAAAAATAAGTGCCAATCTACATGTTAACGTAAAGCTTAACCTAAAGTCGAACAGGTTTGTTTCTCTCGGAAACAGTCAGAGGGGGAGCAATAGAATCTTTAGGGTTGATAGAGGAATAGTGCAACTAGCTTCCGTAAAAAATTCAGTTATACAGGATGTTTCGTTGAAATCGAGTACAGGTCGCAAACGTGAATTAAATCGGTTGTAGAGGACTCAGAGCTTTAAAACTCTTACAAGTGGTGAGAATCGGAAAATGGCAAGTAATTCTTTTGAATATTTTTAAGTCGAAATATGCCATTTGCAGACCCTTCTTTGATACTCGAACTCGAGCTAAAACTCTATTAAAACTGGTGAGAATCGGAAAATGGCAAGTAATTCTTTTGAATTTTTTTAAGTCGAAATATGCCATTTGCAGACCCCTCTTTGGTACTCGAACTCGAAAACAGAACGTCGGATCGAAAAACGGACTCACAAACTTTAAAATTTTGCATACTTTTGCAATACATTTGCAATTTTTTGCAATTTACATTGCAATACTTTTGCAATACATTTACCTAAACTACTGGAAAATTGATATATTTGTGAAAAATTGGAAATTTCGATTTATGACCAAAATATTTCACGGTTTTTAATTTTTTGTGCATACATAAAATACGGAGGAAATTTTGTAAATAGTGTTGTTAATATTGTATGTAAAACGGAATACGGAAGAAATAAGTAAAAACTGTGAAAAGGCTATAAAGTTGTTTTTCTTTTTTAAATTAATGCTTATTTTTCACTTTATTTGCAATAACGAATATGCATGTATTTTTGATATTGCATAAATCGTTCAAAATAGTTAAAATTTAAATTCCATATACGTCATCGGAAAAAGCTCGTCGAAATACATAATATGCATATTTTATAGTTTCTATATTCTTTATAGGAAGGGAGCAATCGTCGATTAAATTTAGATTTTTTGACTTTTTTTACCCTCGACATCGGTGCATTTAAATCACTCTGTATTTTTTCCTTTTCTAATTTTTTCCCAATTTTTATCACTGTCTTATAAAGGAATAATCACAATTTAAAATAAATACCGAATTTGTCACTCAGGAGCGTATTTAAAGATAAAAATCGAATTTACTTTATTTTTTCCGACAAATCCTATTTTTAACAGACATTATTCAACACTATTCTTCTTATGTAGTGACTCTTTTTGGGTTTATTTTATCCGCTAATTATTATCTAAGAATACCTCCCACTAATTTAAATCGCTTATTGTTTCGTTAAAGTTATAAATAAATAGGTGTATTTGCATCTTATTGCGACATAGTTTAAAATAATAGGTAGCTTCTTGATTTAATACGCTAGAATTAATAGAAATATTTAAATAAAGTCACTATAAAAAACTGTACTAAATTTCTTTAATTTTTTAAGAGTATAGCCGAAAGTTTGTGAACAATACTAAGTGTTTTCGATAGTGTTATCGTTATCTCGAATCCCTGATTTTACCAACAAGTACAAATGCACCGTTTTAAATAAACCTTCATTTTCACTCTGTATCATTTAAAAACAAATTTTATGCTTTAAAGCAGGATATTCGCCGTCAGCATAATTGAATAAAAATTTATTAAAATCGGTTTAAAAACAAAAACTTATCTTTTTAGGAGATTTTAGAAGATATGATTACGGAAGCATAGGTAATGTTGTGCATTACGGAACAGCTACTCCTCCATTATATGATATACAGAAAGTAACCGTACCAATAGCAGCCTACTATTCCAAAAATGATTATCTTGCAGAAGTTTCAGTAAGTAGAATTCCTTTGCAGCCAAATATGTAAGTAACCCACTGGCTTTATAAATAAACAATTACACCTTTTAGGATGTAGAAAGATTTTTATCCGAACTACCAAACAAGCCTGTAGTGCAACATCTCATTGAGTACGAAAATTTCAATCATCTGGACTATGTTACAGCCAAAGACGTCAAGACGCTTTTGTACGATAAACTTCTTGAAGACCTGCAGAAATATGTTCCAGTTCTACAGCGACATAAGATAGGGAGGAAATTTTGACATTAGATTTTTTAATATTGTATGTAAAACGGAATACGGAAGAAATAAGTAAAATATCTGAAAAGGCTATAGAGTTGTTTTTCTTTTTTAAATTAATGCTTGTTTTTAATTTTATTTGCAATAACGAATATGAATGTATTTTTGTTATTGTATAAATCGTTTATGGAAGTCACTACAAACCCAAAAATATTAGTTTGCAGATAATAAAATTACTTGGATAATTAAACTAAAAAAAAATTTTACTTCTCGATATAATTTATTACAGTTTTGCAAGGAGTCATTTACACTCAGTGCCAAGTGATGTCAGGAAATAAGCACAAATAAGTGTTAATCTACACGTTTACGTAAAGCTTAAGCTAGCGATGCTACACACAAACTTATATGAATCGACAACTTCAGTGATAGTCCGAAAGCAAGTAGGTAAGCATTTTCTCGTACGTTTGTACCTACATCAATTTATTTACCAAATTGATTGTAATTATTTGTAATATTGTATGCTTACGAGTAGCAAAATATCAGTCGACGAGACCTAAACTTGAACAGCTTTGTTATGCAACACAAAAAGCATCCATATTTCCTAGCGTCAGTTAGAACATATTTTTTGGCTTTTACGCAAAAATTACTAAATATATAACAATTAGAAAAGACAAAGAAAAAAGTCTATGTCGTTAGTATTCGAAGAACTATATCTGTTCCTACACAATACTTTAGACATTAATTGCTTATTAAAGAAAAAATCTTAATGAACATCTACGAAAATCTAAATGTACATAGCAAAAATTGTTTTTTTTTCTTGCTACTTAATTAAATATGCTTCTTCGTATTAAGAAAGGTTTACTGTTGCTTTGTAATCGAAACTGATAAATTTTATCTACCGTTCTTGAATAAATCGAAATCTAAAATAAAAAATGTGCATGTGCAAAAGCATGTGTAAATGGGCTGGCTCTTAAAGATTTGCACGGTGTGGCTCGACTAAGTTTAACCCAAAAGTCTTCCCATTACCATTTTTTTTTCAGCTTTTGTTAAAGTGGTGTAGCCTAAGTAATTTAAGCCCAAAATGAAAATCTTAGATCAATAGTTTGAAAAGAAACCTTGATTATTTTTTTTAGGTTAAGCTTCTGTATTTTATAAAATATAGTATCAAAATTTTTTATTGTATATAATATTTCTTTAAGTCCTGGAAACAATATTAATGAAAATATTTAATAATTTTTAATAGCTCTGATTCTTTGATAATCCTGAAAACGATGAAAACATTAGTTTTTCGTCAGTTTTTGGTACCTATCTATTAAATGGTAAGTTTAGTACGATGGTTTATTCATTAAATTTAAAGATCATGTACTTAATTATCTACAAATCAAAAAAAAATTGCCTCTCTATTTACATCTGTTCAAAAGATAGAGGTAATAGAAGGTTGAAAAATTCGAACAAAAAAATTATGGAATCAGAATGTTGTGTGTTGTTGACCGACTTTTTTACCTGTTATCGGTAAGTAATTATTTTATATTTTTGAAAATTGAGGCAAATAACTCTGTGTTTATTTCGCACGTGAGAACTTCAGTTGTATTATAATTTATAACATATTTACGTGATATCAGCATTATGTGGCGTCCGTGGGAACAAGCTGATAGTGCTTCTGCTAGTAGAAAAGCATTCATTCGTCGATGCTAGGGAAATTGTGAACAACGAATACAGTTCTTTGGTTAACAGGAGGCTTAATGTTAGTGCCGCTGCGGCTCAAACGTGTAGTTTAACTAAAATACCTCTGACTACAGTGCGAAGAATCGTATCAAATCCGATTAGATCAAGAAAAAAGCGTAAAGATTCCGGTTCTTCGCGACAGAGATACAGAGCTGGATATGGAGTAGTATTTCAAGATACAAATGTGTATTTATAGTTAGCATTCATATATTTAATATTATAATTTTTGAATTTGAATAAATTACGTTTTCAAAACATACCTAAAATCATTTTATTTATTATTAATAAAATATCTGAAAATATTGTCAACACCCTCGCTTCAAGCCTAGAATTAGGAGGTAAAAATTATGCTAAATATGCATATGTATAAATAATCGATTATTACCTATTCCTAAACCTGTTAGACATTATCCTAATATATTCAAGGCAAATTTATTTATATGTAGGTATTATAATTTTTGAATTTGAATAAATTTATATAAAAATATTATTGCCCAAATTCAAATTGAAACTGCATTTAAATATTAAGAATATTAAAGCAGAATAAATAAGGCACTGGCAAAAAAACACGGGTTTTCCGTGTTAAAAATAGAATGAAATTTAAAATGGGACAGACACCTTAGATATGTACATTTGTACATCTAACAGAATGACGTACAAAACAGACGTAAGACACTTAAAAAAATCTAAAAATATAAGAAACACACTACGTATGTATTACGGTTGACTAAGAGATCTATTTGCTTTTTAGATTCTATTAATTAACAATAATAAAAAAGACAACATTCCAATTTTATTGGCTGTATATATATATATATATATATATATATATATATATATATATAAGGGAGAGTAGTACTTCAGTTTTGTATATATATATATATATATATATATATATATATATATGTATATACAAGTTCGTCAAAAAAGTGTGCACCAAATAGAATTTTTTTATTTGACATTTCTCAGAAAATTGTATTCTTGAGAAAAGTTGGTGGTTGTTCCGAAACTTCCAAATCCGATGACCGTTTTTGTAATGTTTGCGTACTAAGGTCTGAAAAAAAGTTCAAATCGCTGAAGAATAAAGTACCTCTATTTTTAAAAATTGATGAAAACTTTATAAAGGAAAATTGCTTGAAAAATCATCAAAATCCCAAAACCAATTTGAGATTAAACGTTCAAGGATTTTTGTTGCACACTGTTCCAGAAAACTCGCATTGAAACAAAAAAAAAAGTAGAATTTCATGAAAAAATAAATCATTAAAACTGGCTAGTAAAATTTAACAAAAATTATCCTTTTAACATTTTACCGGCGCATAGATAAGAGTTCCGCATTTAAAAAATAAAACGAGTCAAGGCCGTACTCGGGCGATGTAAAATTTTGAAAAATATGTCAAATTTTCTTCTTTACAATTTTAACTTCAAATTTTGTATTTAGGACTTTAATGAGATCCTAACAAGATAATACAAAGATATTACTTAAAAATTTTATCCACTAAAGTTTAGAATAAAATTTAAAATGCAAACCTTCACAGGCTGTCCCGCTGTTCCCGTGGTGTCTAACCATGTCCTTTTTCCACCTTCCACCTGACATGACTTGTTTCATGGCTGTTCCTCCCTCTTGTTTTTATTTTACCTTCTTTTTATTACTGCTCTGTCGTCTCCTTTTCTTTCTGTTTTCTTTTCTTTTCGTATGAAATATTTGTTAAAAATTGTAGTATAGTAGTTTAGCTACAACAGTATCATCAACAGTATCATCTTCCTGCCCGAATTTTATCAAGACTATCACTGTAATTTTAGTACCAAATAAAATTTTCTTTATTCATCTTGATGATATTTTATAAATCGGAAAAGGCGATAAATAATTAATTTACCAAAATTAATTTATTTTCGAATTATTACGTCACATGTTGAAGAACAAGAAAAGAACGAAACATAATTAATTGAGTTCTAAACGGTTAAGCTGTCTGACGATAACACATTTTAATAGATTTATTGTTCGGGTTAAAAGATGGAAAGAACAGAAATATTAAATGAATTTGGCATAAATTGATGGTATCGAGGACTAGAACTAGAAAATATACAGTGCGTTTTAAATTACTGAAAAAAAATTATATATTGTTTTGTTTTAACGGCAAAAAGAGCTGTACTACTACTATTTTTTTTTTTAGCATTATTGTTACTAAGTTATTTGCTTTAAATAACTAATTACTAGTATAGACACATAAAAATACGATTTACTGAAGAAATAAAATAGTATATTATCAGGGGACTTACGTAGGTATTTTAATCCTGAGAGCAAAATTTGGTGCCCGAGCCGCAGGCAAGGGCACCAATTGCACAAGAAATCAGCCTCAATCAACAAAAGACCCTTTAGTCCTGTGGTATATATGCTATTTTTCGCATTCCAAAGATTATAGGACACAAAATTAAGAAAAAAATTTTAGTTCTATTTTTAAAATCATTTTGCCCAACGATAAGACACATGCATGCATACCTGTAATAATCGTTAATTATAAAATTATAATGGCTTTTTTACTATGAAATCTAAAATTTTGCTTAAAACTATCAAACAATTTTTGAGCTTTTACCCAAAAGTTCAAAAGTATGAGCGATTTTTTCATTAATGAAATTGAGAGAGATGCTGCAGCAGCTACGTCTATTATTGCCGCCAAAATCAATAAAAATTAAAGAAAAATAATACGAAGATTTTGCAACCTGGTTCCAAGGAAATAACTGAATATAAAGAAAATATGCACTCAGCAGATTTTCCTCAAAAATCGAGGACACTGCGAAGCTCGACCTTATGGTCCCAGTATTCAATGGTCAAAGCGATGCTCCAGGTTAAAAACCATATACGGAATGTGTGAAGGCTGTGTGCACTTTTTAAGTACGAATGAAACAAAGCTTTACATTAAGTGCAAAATTTTTTTAATTTATTAGCAGAGCGCTTCGACCTTATAGGTCATCATCAGTGCTTCTTGACAGGGTGCCAGTCAGAAATCGATTTTAAGGAACAACAGTAGAACATATTAAAATATTTTTACATCACAATTAAAATTAAACAATCATATTGAAAAACAATTTCAAATTCGGTTTAAACGATCATATTTTTGATGGTGTAAGCTGCTTACACCATCCTAATACATTTAAAACAAAAATGTTCTTTCTTGAAAAAATTTAAATTTTAGGTCCATTACGGTCCTGAGTTTTTTAAAAGGCCAACTTAATTAGAAAAACAAAAATCACTTGTATTTAGGGTTACTGGGAGCCAACACAAAAGTGTTATATTAGACGAAGTTTACCCACTTTGCAAAAGATGATAGAGAAGTAAGTGCGGTCCATGTCAGTTAAAATGGCAAGCCTTTAAAATTAAAAATCGTGGAAAAGAAATTAAAATTTTAAATATTTTTATTTCTCTTGTTACTTTAAAAGTTGTTCAAAATGAACTCCTTAGCAGTAATAAAGTCGACAACTTACTTCTTACATTTTTGGGAATGGTAGGTGTTACTTCTTGGCTCAGTTCTAAAATCGACTTTGTTACTGCCAGGAAGTTCATGATGGTTATTTTGAACAACTTTAGGCCAAAACGCGACAAGACTGTTTCAAATACATGAAGTGAAAACAGGATTTTTTGTTTTATTTAAAACAATGTTAAAAACAAAAATATTAATAAGAGCTGTTATTCCTCTTAACCGCAAACCCAAAAAGTTAATTTATGTAAAATACATGATGCTGATGCTAAACAAATTATAATTTATCAAAAAATACAAATTAATGTTCTAACCTTAACCTGAAAGAGATGTAGAGATAAAGTTAGATTTTATTTTACACAGTAATCCAAAAAATTGCTAAGGAACAAAACCTTTTATTTGCCGTACTTCCGATTTTGATCGTTTTGACATTACCTAAGACTGACATTACATAATAAGAAAATTTTTGCTTATATAAGGTACCTACTTACTCTCAGAGGATGACACAGATTCGTGTACAATTTATTTTTTATATAAACAATATTGACAAAGTCAAAATATGGTAGCATATTTACGTCAAACATTTCCCTAGCAATATAAGGCCATATAATAATTTCACTCTTTCTCTCATCTAAAAGTCGCGTCGTTCTTATTTGTCATATATTAAATCATGAGATAGCTGCAGTGCTGCAGATCAGGTTGTATACGTATGTATACGTATATATATATATATATATATATATATATATATATATATATATATATATATATATATATATATATATATATATATATATATATATGATCGCCAGAAGACAGCTTTAGATCAATATGGTTTCCAACGAATTTCACCTTACCTGAGAGCCCAATATTAAGTTCTCTTTTGTAGTCAGATTCATAGAAAGTGTTTCTATTATACATATTCATATAAACGGTTTTATCCATATTTAGGATAAATTCATTTGCTCTACAACTCTACACCATGACTCCATCTCATTACAGACATTAGACGTTATCTAACACAATTCTTCCAAACTGTCCGCAGTAACCACAACAGTTGTTTCATCAGCAAACATCGTAACATACCCAGATCTAACATTTAAAAAAAAAGTCATTCACAAATAGCAAAAATCCAGAAGTCTTATTGCTATGTCAACAAATCAACAATCTATGAGTTAAAAGTTTTTTGTTAAATAAATAACCCTGTTTACCTAAAAGTGCAATTTTTGTTCGTAAAATAGTCATCTCGAATGCCATTCGAGATAACTATTTTACGGATAGGTTAGATGTCGCTGTTTGAGTAGGTTGCACGAGTAGTGGCTGTTGCTAAATTTTAAAGTTTTTGGATGAAAATGATCTAAGTTTTTCTCTTATCCAGTTAAAAGTTGTTTTTAGTGCAGTATTGTGTACGTGGAAACTGTGTTATACATATTTTAAACACGTCTTATATATCTTCCAGCCCTATTTCTTCTGCCCAGTGAATTTAAGGTTAAGAAAAGGACCGAGCGAATAATATGGGTCTGACAGAGATAGACATAGAAAAAATCAAGGAAATATTCTCCGACCAATTTTTGAACAGGATCGCTGATAAGGTAGCTCAGATTATTGATAAAAAATATAAAGAAAAATTTAGAGCTCAAGAAAAAGCTATTAGTCTACTTCGCCAGGAAGTAGAGGATCTTAAGAAAGCAAAAAAGCTCACTGACGAAGCTGTTGATAACCAGGAGCAGGCCTCAAGAAGCTTAAATATACGTGTCTTTGGGGTACCAGAGGATAAGGACGAAAATTTAATACCCAAAATGATCGATATATTTAATAAAATAAATGTAAACATGAACATCTCCCAAATAAAAAAATGCCATCGGGTCACGTCTAAAATTCCAAGTGATAAGCCAGCAGCCGTGTTAGTGCGGTTTTTCAACGATGCCGAGCGTGTATCTGTTTTAAAGAATCGTAAACACTTAAAATCTTCGGGCGTACAAATAAAGGAGGATTTAACCAAAAATCGGTTAGCCCTGTTATCTGAAGCAGTTAAATTGTTTTCCAGTAAAAAAGCTTGGTGTCTCAACGGAGTGATTTACGTAAAATCGGAGGACACGGTGTACAGAGTGAACAACAGTGATGAAATAAAAAATCTTAAGCAATCTCTAAAGAAGGATTAAACGTATATACTCTTATTTTGCTATATTGCCCGAAAAACATTATGTTTATTTATTTGTTGGTTGGAATGTTTATTTTGCAATTTTAAATATTAATACTTAGTTATGTGGTTTTGGGTTTTGGGCTATTATTATAATGATTTGTGTTTGATCATGGGATTATTATCTGTCTAATAAAATTATTTTTTTTTTATTCTTTTTCTTCTTTGTCTTACTTAAAGCTTAATGTAACGGCTTCTATTTGTGTCATGCTCGCTATTTCAGTGCAATAACATATTATTCATAATTTATACTCTATTTTAGTTCTTCTTCTTTTACATATAAACTCTTTCACATTTATATTCCTAATTTTTCTCATTTCTTTCATTCTTCTCCATTCCCACATCTCCTTCTTATGTCTGTTTCCGTATCTCATATTAATGTGAGGTCCTTGTTGGCTAACCTTGCTGACTTCAGGGATTTTTTGAACGACTCTGATTATGACATTGTAGGTATTAGCGAGTCATGGCTGCATCCGGGAATTGACAGTGATACAGTAAACATTGAAGGTTTTAACTTCATTCGTAGAGATAGAGCTGCTCGCAGAGGGGGTGGTGTTGGCATATTTATAAAAAACTCAATTCAGTTTAGTATATTAATTGCGGAGTCACATGATTTTTTAGACTGCATCTGGGTTGAGCTTAATGTTGGTCCTGGACGGATTCTGTTGGGCGTTGTCTACAGACCTCCTGGGGCGAACTTGGAGAGTTTTTTTGAGCACTTCGAAGATACCTTAACTCATTTTTTTACAATATATGATAATATCATATGTTGTGGGGACTTTAATATAAATCTTCTAGAGAATAATAATCATACCCAAAGACTTTATGATATTACTGATGTTTTTGACTTAAAGCAACATATACAGGAACCTACGCGAATTTGTAATGATTCATTCTCTCTTATTGACTTGATGTTTTGTAACATACCAGAAGTGTTAGACTCTGGAGTGGCTAATGTACAGTTCACTGATCACCTCCCCATTTTCATTAAACTATCGTTTAGCACTGAACGTTCACCACCTACATATTTCAAATATAGAGCCTTAAAAGATGTAAATTATGGAGAATTTCAAGCTGATCTGCAATCGTGGCCATGGGAGAATATTTTTTATATTCCTAGTATAGAGGAAAAAGTTAAATTCTTAAGCTCCTCAATTATTAATATATTCGATAAACATGCTCCTGTGAAAGTTTGCTGTAGGAGGAATGCTAAATATGCGCCTTGGTTGACTGACAACATAAAATTTTTACAAAGACTGAGAAATCAAGCTTTAAAAAGATTCAAACAAACTAGGCTGCTCGAACATTATTCCTATTATAAACAACTCAGAAACTATACAACAGCTGCTGTAAGATCTGAAAAAAAAGCATATCTCCGACAAAAATTCTCCAATTCCTCTTCTAAAGAAAAATGGTCTGAACTTAAAAAGCTTAATTTAACAACTAGTAAAAATAATACTATTCCTGATCATCTATCAAATCCTAATGTTATTAATAACTTTTCTATCAATTCCGTATTAAGTGG
Source organism: Philopedon plagiatum (assembly GCA_963971165.1). NCBI lineage: Eukaryota > Metazoa > Arthropoda > Insecta > Coleoptera > Curculionidae > Philopedon > Philopedon plagiatum. The sequence goes on along the minus strand of OZ020192.1, from coordinate 122,040,588 downwards.
TATATCTCCTAAACAAGAATTAATAAGTTTTTACCTCAGCAATATTAAACCGGGAATTGCGGATCGGCTTGAATCTTCGTCTGTTACCGATGATGATATACAAAAAATTATTATGAAAATTAAAACTAAAGCGTTTGGTAGTGATGATTTAAATATTACGCTTATTCAGTTGTGCTGCCCATACATTGTTCCATTTATTACACACGTGATAAATAAGTGCATTGAGACTTCTTACTTTCCAGTGTGCTGGAAGAACGCTCATGTTCTACCCCTTCCTAAGATTACTCAGCCGACGGAACTTTCTCATTTACGGTTTATCAGCATTCTGCCCACATTTTCTAAAATTCTTGAAAAGGTGCTTGACCATCAAATCCGCTCATTCTTGGATGCATTCAATATTTTACCCCCAAAACAGTCCGGTTTTCGGGCGGGCTTTGGTTGCGATACCGCAATGTCAGCTGTTGTGGATGATATCATTGAATCGTGTGACCAGGGTAGGGTTAGTGCTCTTATAATTCTAGACTACACTAAAGCATTTGATATGCTTAACCACTCAATTTTGCTTTCTATGTTGCATTATTTTGGGTTCGGTGAGGGGGCAATTAGATTGATTAAATCTTTTTTATCGGATAGGACTCAAAAAGTTCAGGTTAAGAACAGCGTTTCTGACTCTCTTAGTGTGTCTACTGGTGTCCCCCAGGGAAGTATATTAGGGCCATTACTTTATACAATTTACACGTCTACATTCCATGAATGCTTAAATTTTTGTAATTATCACTTATACGCTGATGATACCCAACTTTATTGTTCTTTTGACGTATCTGACTTAAATACGGTTAACTTAAATATTAACTTAGATTTACAAAACATAATAGAAATTTCCAACGATCATCAGCTTAAAATCAACCCTACTAAATCATCTATTATTTTATTTGGCAGTGAAAATTTAAGAAATCGGGCAGAGAATGCTTTGAATGTACAAGTAAATAATGTTACTGTTCCCTTCTCAACTGTCTCTAAAAGTCTTGGTTTACTTGTTGATTCTGAACTTCGGTTCCGTGACCATATTAAATCTAAAATTAGAAAAGCGTATTGCACTTTGAAATTAATTTATAATCATAGATATTATCTTACGAGGGAGATTAAAAAACTTCTTTGTGATGCTCTTGTTCTGTCTCACTTTAATCATTGTGATGTGGTCTATGGTCATTGCATTGATAGTATATATGTACGTAAAATACAAAAAGTGCAGAACTCTTGCCTACGTTTTATCTATGGCGTGAGGCGCCGACATCGGGTTTCCCACTTGCTCCGTGATGCTGGTTGGCTAAATATGCACAACAGACGTAAGTTGCATTTTGCTGCATTTTGTCATAAAATTTTAAAAACCAAAACGCCCTCATATTTGTTTAATAAGATTGTCTTTCGAACTGATATTCATAATCGTAATATGCGTAGAAACTTATTTATTAACATTCCCAGACATCGTAAAGAAATTTATAAAAGATCCTTCACTTACAATTTAGCAAATTATGTAAATTTTATGGATACTCACGAGATAAACCTCTCTACCTCGAGCTTTAAAAACATATATAAAACGCGTCTACTTCTGAGTCAGTAGTGTGGCTTACAGGGACATCGACCTCTGTTTTCTTCTCCTTCTCCCCCCTCTTTCTTTCTCTCTTACACGTTTTCTCCTCTCTCCTTAAATTTCATTTAACCTTTTATTTAACCTTTATTATGATTTTTGCTTTATTTTTAGTTTCTTTAAAAGTTAGTAATTAATGCGTGGCCTCACCAGTATCTGGTATCTGTGTATACCAGTTGTCTGCATTTTATAGGCCATTTATTACCACAGATATTATAATTATAGTATATGTTAGTATTTAAATCTATGTTTGGTAAATAATAAAGTGGTTTATTATTATTATTATTATTATTATTATAAAATTTTGCAGACGACATGTTTCTATTTTATTATTCAAGTTTGTTGCTTTTTGCAATTTTGCTCATGACATTTTATTTAAAACAGCTTGACTGACGTCTCGTGACTTTGTTTAAAATGTCATTCTCGAGATTGATTCATAAAAACAGACAAATTTTTTCAAAAAATTTCTCTCTTATACATATTATATCTGAAAATACTTCTGAAAAAAAAATATTATTTTATTATACTCTAATTTTAATTTTGCGTTAATAAATTGCACATCCCAAAATGCCTAAAATTCTGTACCAGATATTATTAACTATAACATCAAGATCATTTAACTATTTGCAAGATAACCGAATATTTTTTGACCACCCTGAATATCACCTCTACGCACGAGTCTGGGAACTTTCAAATTTTTACATAATAAGAAAACTATAAAAACCAAGAGACATAACAGGATTTTAATATTGTTAGGTTTGCATAAGTTTTAATAATGGTACAATCCATGTTGGTAAGTACTAATGTATTTTTAACTGTATTAAATTTTTTACATTGAAAAATCTTCCAACTACAGGGTGTTAATAAAGTATGTGGAAAAATTTAAGGCTATTATACCTTACTCAATTTTAAGACAAAAAAATCATATAACTATGGTTCCTAAACGTTTTTAAGACACAGGGAGTTTTAAAAAGGAATTATTTTAAAATGGTTTTTCCTAAATAACTAGAAGACGCAAATTAGTATCAAGTTGAAACTTGGTGACAATTTTTAATGCATAAAACGGAGTCTTGCTAGATGTCAAATTTCTTTAAAGAACTTTTTTGTTATTTTCGACAAATTACACTAATGAATAATGTTATGCATAACTTTACAATTTTTCGTTTTTATCATAAACGGCTAATCTGAGCGAAAAAATTAAAAGAACGATTTTTGTGTAGTTTTATTGCTAAATCATAAATATAATCAGATTGAAAAAAAGTGGCGTATTTATATATATTTTTTTTTAAATTAAACCTCGGGCGATACTTCTGTGCACGCCAGTGGTAAAATGAGGAAAACAGTTTTTTGCTTAAAGGACTCCTCTTTATGCATTAAAAATTGTCACCAATTGTCTTCTACATATTTGGAAGAATCCTTTTAAAACAGCATCAGTATTAAATAAAAACAAGGTCGTTTAGGACCTATGTTTATTTGAACTTTTTGTCTTAAAATTAAGAAAGGTAAACTGAAGTTTGGACACATACTTTATTAACACCCTGTATATTGAATTTGTTGACATTGTTGTTGAAGGCGCTCCCTGTTTTACACTCCCCACTCGGTTGACTGTACAGATGACTGAAGGTTGCGCGAAATCAGGGATTGATAGCCCCTGGGGGGGGGGGGGGTTGTCAGTGAAATTGAAGACCGATTCATGAAGCCATAAATGACCCTCAGCTACAAACGTTTGGTTTTTGGCCACTAGTATACCATACTTTTTTGTTCTATTATGCCCATTTTACCATCCCTTTAAATTATACTCATTTTATCGTCTATTTGGAATAACACAACAAGCAACACATAAAATGATCCACGAAAAATAAATCTTTTGCAGCCAGAGTACAGAATCTGTTCATATTATAATTTTATTTTTATTTTGTAACTAATTTAAAATTTATTCCATTCTAGATCATCGTTCTCTGCCTTAGTGTGATGCATAGCAATGCTTTGAATGACGTTCCTTCCTCATCTTCTGATGGTCGTTACGTGGTTACTCCAAAATATGAAAAAGCTACAACTCGCGGGGTCCTTCTACCTTCCCTAAAGAGCTACTCTCCTAACTCTGGAAACCAAGGACAAAAAGAAAGACAAAAACAATAATCTTATTTTTATCTAATAAATAGTTAATAACTGTTTTTTTTTATTTTCCTGATCTGCATCAGATGTTTAATATTTTTCTGGCAGCAAGTTGGATCACTCTAAAAATGATTCCAAAATGACGAAATTTGTCATAAGTTTCGATCTCATTAGGTCTCGTCAGTAATAAGCGATCATAAATATCTACCGGCTATATACTCTAACCTCCCTCCAGGTAGTAACATCCTATCAGAAGAAAACACTTTTTTGCTCATAGTTTTTTGCAGCCTAACAAAATGTTTTGTTACCTGAGCCTTGTAAGAAGAAAATAGGGCAAATTATAATATTTAATTTAGCTCTTCGAGAGCGCATAACCCGGAGAATAGCTGTGGTAACATTATAAAATGTTTGACCTCTATCGAGAACTCCTGCTTCTTACACACATTTGTGTATTCTAACCAAATAAATGCCTATTCCGTTACATTTTTGATTTATTCTTATTTTGTTGCTATTGTCAAACCATATATATATATATATATATATATATATATACAGTGTGTGTATAAAGTCTGGAAACGGCTTAATAACATCACAATGTATTGGCCGATTTAAACCAAATTTGGTACGGTTATGTAAGAGGACCTAACGCAGCGAATGACGATATTGGCGTTGTTGTCAGCTTTTCAGTTTGTCTGAAATTCGAACGAATTTTATATTTTTAAATATAACACCCTGTATATTGTTTTATTTATAGTTTTTATTTTAAATTTGTTACACTTTTGGTATATCATACTTTCTTCTAATATCAGTAGTTTTCGAAATAACGACGTGTTTTGAAAATACCAACAAATTGTGTTTTATTTATTAATAAATAAAACACCAGTTCAGTTTTGATGTAAAGTCATAAAAGCTGTCATTTTTACATGCAAAAATGTCTTTAACTGAAAGTGAAAGAATTACAATTCTTATGATGAGAGGATATGGCGATAGGGTCAGGACTTTCGAAGAGGTTAAACATCTATGTAATGACACATTTCCAAACCGAAATCCAATTTCAAAAGCAACTGTTTTAAAAACTGTCCGACGGTTTGAAGAAACTGGAAATTGTAGAGATAGGCGACGATCAGGACGACCAGCAGTAGTAGATGAAGAGAAAAGTTTAGAAATTTTGCAACATGTTGTTTAAACCCCTGTTTCTTCATTAAGAAAAATTTCTCAAGTAAGTGACGTCTGCTTCAAATCCGTCCATAATGTCTTAATAAAACATAGATATCACCCTTTTAAAATACATGTAGTTCAAGAGTTATCAGAAGATGATTATGAGCGAAGAATTGAATTTTGTGATATTATGATTTCAAGGTTTGACCAAAATAACCAGTTTTTCAATTTTATAGTATTTTCGGATGAAGCAACATTTGTGTTAAATGGTAAAGTCAATAGACACAACTGTAGGTTTTGGGCAAATGAAAATCCCCACTGGATGAGAGAAGGTCATACACAACGCCATGGAAAATTGAATGTGTGGGCTGGGCTTCTGGGTAACCACAAGATCGGTCCATTTTTTATTGATGGAAACTTAACATCACAACTTTACCTTGAGCTTTTGGAAATGCAAATAGTGCCTACTATACGAAATGTGATGGGTCCAAATTATGCAAGTACATTCTTCCAACAGGACGGAGCTTCTCCCCATTTTGGTCGAAACGTGCGCGAATTTTTTAACAACACTTTTCCGAATAGATGGATCGGTAGAGAGGGTACAATCGAGTGGCCACCTAGGTCCCCTGATTTGTCGCCTAACGACTACTTTTTATGGGGACACTTGAAGAACAGAGTTTATACCACAAAACCTCAAGAAATAATTCACAACACAATTGAAAAATTTTATTTTCAATTAGCACACTGTCAAGCTGTACAGGGAAAACAGTTTGAACATTTAATATAAAAAATATAAATTGCACTCTTTATTTCGAAAACTACTGACGAAAACTACTGATATTAGGAACAAAGTATGTTATACCAAAAGTGTAACAAATTTAAAATGAAAACTATAAATGAAAAAATATACAGGGTGTTATGTTTAAAAATATAAAATTCGTTCGAATTCCAGACAAACTGAAAAGCTGGCAACCACGCTAATATCGTCATTCGGTGCGTTAGATCCTCTTACACAACCGTACCAAATTTGGTTTAAATCGGTCAATAAATTGTGATGTTATTAAGCCGTTTCCAGACTTTATACACACACTGTATATATATATATATATATATATATATATATATATACAGTGTCCGGCAAAAAGTTGGCCACATATGGAAAACTTTTTTATTTTTGATTTCTCAGAAAATTTTATTTATGATAAAAGTTGATGCATTAAGAAAAATTAATTTTGACAACTTCAAATTTTAGGTAGGGTATACAGGGTGTTAAAAAAATACGAAAATCTTGGCTTAGAAAAACAAAAATCTAGGAATTTCAAAAAAGTGTCAACAAAGAAAGTAAAGCTCCTGTCAAGAGGAGAACAAAAGTCAAATAACATTTTGTCGAAAAGAGAACAGCTGTGGATAAAATTAAGAAGGAAACTTACAAAAATCCCCTTTTTTCCAAAATTTAGCCTGAAATTCCACTGCAACGACACATTTTAGGTGAAAGTGTTATTTGACTTTTGTTCTTCTCTTGAGAAGAGCTTTATTTTCATTGTAGAAATTTTTTTGAAATTCCTAGATTTTTGTTTTTCTAAACCAAGATTTTAGTACTTTTTGAGCACCCTGTATACTCATCCTAAAATTTGAAGTTGTCAAAATAAATTTTTCTTAATGCATCAACTTTTATCATAAATAAAATTTTCTGAGAAATCAAAAATAAAAAAGTTTTCCATATGTGGCCAACTTTTTGCCGGACACTATATATATATATATATATATATATATATATATATATATATATATATATATATATATATATATATATATATATATGTATATATATATATATATATATATATATATATATATATATATATATATAGAAAAATATATAAAGGTACAACATTTAGAGAGTTCATTTGGCCTCTAACATAAATTTAGCAATCTTTGCAAACGCGGCTGGTTTTTCTCTCCGGACACGTGTTTCGGCTGGTTATACAGCTCCGCTGATGATGGCTATGAGGTAGCCGAAACACATGTCCGGAGAGAAAAACCAGCCGCGTTTGCAAAGATTGCTAAATTTATGTTAGAGGCCAAATGAACTCTCTAAGTGTTGTACCTTTATATATTTTTCTATATTATGTCGTTTCGGTGACTATACCGAGGAAAAAAATCTTTTCTATATTTGATACTGCTCATTTTTGTCAGAGCTTCGTTAAGTCGAAAAAAGGGTCTACACAATGGACAAACCGGTGATTATAATAGCACCTAAGATGTGCCATCACCGGATGACACCTAACGTGTAACACTTGAAGGGTGAACCATCCTTAATCGACGCGAGAGCGCTTGCATTAAAGAATGGCTTTCAACTTGCGGCCTAAAAACACAGATGGCGTGACACACTAACAAATACCAGCACACTGAGGTATTTCACAGTCAAATAGCATTAAATCTTTGCAAACTGCATTAAATCTTTGCAAACTGCATTCCATCACAACTTGGAATCCATAGTTCTAAGACGGTCTTAACTGTCTCAACTATGAGGGCTTTTCATTTCTTTCTGGTTATACAGCTCCGCTGATGATGGCTATGAGGTAGCCGAAACACGTGTCCGGAGAGAAAAACCAGCCGCGTTTGCAAAGATTGCTAAATTTATGTTAGAGGCCAAATGAACTCTCCAAGTGTTGTACCTTTATATATTTTTCTATATTATGTCGTTTCGGTGACTATACCGAGGAAAAAAATCTTTTCTATATATATATATATATATAGTAGAAAAATGGAAGATTTCTTGGCCTATAGGTTATATAATAAATATAAATGCGAAGATTTACTTCTTCGCTAGTGCAGCGAAAAGGCCGTGAATGAAAAATAAAAATAATGAGGACTATCTTTGATCGATTTCTGGACCCTTACCCATCAGCGGGCAGTAGGGATGTGCGATGTTTATCGATGTTACAAAAACATCGATGTTGTGTGGTCGATGTTCGATGTTTTACCATCGATAGTGGACATCTCAAAACATCGATGTTACCATCGATGTTCGCAGAAAACATCGAAATACTTCCAAATTTGCAATTCGACCGCCAAAACACCCAGTCTTTATTATTTTTCCGACTTCCGTCGGTCTGTTTTAAATCTATTTTTCTTCAACTTTTTAATCTAAAGTCATATAACATTTAAACAGTATATTATATTACCTAACTCATAACTTCAATAAGTCTCAAATAAACAAAGCCTGCTGAAACCATTACAAGACAAGACCAAATCCTGCATTCTCGGCTTATTTTATTTATCGTTCTTCGAATATAAACACGATCGTGGCAGGTGGCGGCATCCGCATCGGTCCTCTCGTATATAGTCTATAGCCGGGGAATCCCAGCCGCCCGTCAGTCATGAGTCATGTCATCATAAGCCCATAATATTCCACATTTCAGAGGCTGAGGCTGTTTGGTTTTGCGAGCTTGTAGGCAGATTTCAAAATTTTCAAGTGAAGTGACTACTAAAGTTTTGAAAACGTCGATATTTCTTCGTATTGTTTGCAAGGTTGTGACTGTAAAATGCCTCCAAAAAGTTAATTTTGGAAGTATTTCGATAAAGGAAGTACCTACGCAACATGCAAATTATGTTCCAAAAAAAATAAGAACTTCTGGAAACCCATCAAAATATTTGTTATTTTTGCAATAATTATTCATGTCCCCATTAAATGATATGTGAAAAACTACAAAATATGATGTATGATTTCCCTGCCCTACCCTATCATCGATGTTTTAGAAACATCGATGTTTTCCTTCGATGGTATCGATGCCATCGATGGCAGGTGTCGATGTTGCCATCGATGTTCAACATCGATGTTTTCTTTCGATGTCGCATCCCTAGCGGGCAGGCTTACACCCAGGGTGGCTGAAGAACAGACCACGATTTGACCAGAATCAAAGAGAGTCCTTATATCCAAAATGTTCGGAAAGGATGGGTAAGATGTAGTGGCTCGCGCCAACTAGTTCACCCAGTGTTGCTCCAAAAATGTTTGGCTGCTAACACAATAATACTCGAAAGTATGTCGAATGTCGATTTTCTCGACGTCGACGCCGACGGTACAAATGCACCATTGTACAACAATAGTAGAAAAATGGAAGATTTCTTGGCCTATAGGTAATATAATAAATGTAAATGCGAAGATTTACTTCTTCGCTAGTGCAGCGAAAAGGCCGTGAATGAAAATAATGAAAATCGACATTCGACATACTTTCGAGTATTATTGTGTCAGCAGCCAAACATTTTTGGAGCAACACTGGGTGAACTAGTTGGCGCGAGCCACTACATCTTACCCATCCTTTCCGAACATTTTGGATATAAGGACTCTCTTTGATTCTGGTCAAATCGTGGTCTGTTCTTCAGCCACCCTGGGTGTAAGCCTGCCCGCTGATGGGTAAGGGCCCAGAAATCGATAGCAGGAGGTCACCCAGACCAGAATCAAAGATAGTCCTCATTATTTTTATTTTTCATTCACGGCCTTTTCGCTGCACTAGCGAAGAAGTAAATCTTCGCATTTACATTTATTATATTACCTATAGGCCAAGAAATCTTCCATTTTTCTACTATTGTTGTACAATGGTGCATTTGTACCGTCGACGTCGAGAAAATCGACATTCGACATACTTTCGAGTATTATTGTGTTAGCAGCCAAACATTTTTGGAGCAACACTGGGTGAACTAGTTGGCGCGAGCCACTACATCTTACCCATCCTTTCCGAACATTTTGGATATAAGGACTCTCTTTGATTCTGGTCAAATCGTGGTCTGTTCTTCAGCCACCCTGGGTGTAAGCCTGCCCGCTGATGGGTAAGGGCCCAGAAATCGATAGCAGGAGGTCACCCAGACCAGAATCAAAGATAGTCCTCATTATTTTTATTTTTCATTCACGGCCTTTTCGCTGCACTAGCGAAGAAGTAAATCTTCGCATTTACATTTATTATATATATATATATATATATATATATATATATATATATATATATATATATATATATATATATATATATATATATATATATATATATATACAGGGTGTTTCAAAAAACGTGTGCCATCGCTCAAGGAGAGATTCCTTGTAAGAAACTAAGGCAAAAAGTTTATATAAACATGGGTCGGCAGATGCTTCGTTTCAAAGATACAGGGTGTTAAATTTTTTTATTTTTTTCAGTTTTTCCAAAATATTTTCAAAATGGCTTCATCAATTTTGATGAAATTTACACTGTGTAAAGTACTTAAATTAAGCATAATTCTGACCATGAAAAGACTTTGACAGGTCCTCCAGGGGCGTACATATGAGAAGACGTTACAATATTTTTCCAATAAAAACATGTACGCCACAGATTTTTTCACATTTTCTTATATCGGTCAAATAGTATGTTAAATTCTTAACAAACCTTATCCCTTCATATTTTTTTCAGTTTTCATTTCATTTAGGAGATAAATGTAATTTTATTAACCGTCTTACTGGTTTAGTTTTCCCAACCAACGGTTTTAACATGTAAAGACCATTTAAAAATTTAACGTCCTATATCTTTGAAACAAAGCATCTGCGGACCCATGTTTTTTGAAACACCCTGTATATATATAAGAAATCTTCCATTTTTCTACTATATATTATATATATATATATATATATATATATATATATATATATATATATATATATATATATATATATTGAAAATACTATTCTCACCCTACGCCAACGTGTATATATATATATATATATATATATATATATATATATATATATATATATATATATGTATATATATATATATATATATATATATATATATATATATATATAGTAGATAAATGGAGGATTTCTTGGCTATAGGTAATATAATAAATGTAAATGCGAAGATTTACTTCTTCGCTAGTGCAGCGAAAAGGCCGTGAATGAAAAATAAAAATAATGAGGACTATCTTTGATTCTGGTCTGGGTGACCTCCTGCTATCGATTTCTGGGCCCTTACCCATCAGCGGGCAGGCTTACACCCAGGGTGGCTGAAGAACAGACCACGATTTGACCAGAATCAAAGATAGTCCTTATATCCAAAATGTTCGGAAAGGATAGGTAAGATGTAGTGGCTCGCGCCAACTAGTTCACCCAGTGTTGCTCCAAAAATGTTTGGCTGCTAACACAATAATACTCGAAAGTATGTCGAATGTCGATTTTCTCGACGTCGACGATACAAATGCACCATTGTACAACAATAGTAGAAAAATGGAAGATTTCTTGGCCTATAGGTAATATAATAAAAATGTAAATGCGAAGATTTACTTCTTCGCACTTGATTCTGGTCACCCAGACCAGAATCAAAGATAGTCCTCATTATTTTTATTTTTCATTCACGGCCTTTTCGCTGCACTAGCGAAGAAGTAAATATTCGCATTTACATTTATTATATATATATATATATATATATATATATATATATATATATATATATATATATATATATATATATATATATATACCTATTATGATGTAGATGTCTCTGCCAAAGTACAGATTAACAGTATTTTGTTAATTTCTGTTAATAAAAAAAAGTAGTTTCTTCTTGTTAAAATGGATGTAACTTTAATTGCTGCCCCTCCGTTTGAAACCAAATGTACGTAAGAGTACTTATGAGCAGACTCGAAAATTTAAAGCTTCTTCTTAAGAATACCCTTAAGAAGATTGTTTTATTTTATTTACGTAGTGTTGCAAAAAAACGAAATCTTTTAGTGATGTCATCCCTGATTTTAATAATCTAGCTAGACATTGGAGCATAGTTATGAAAATGCTCGTCTATTCCGGGTGTCTATTTCGTAGCATATACAGGGTGTTCGGAAAATGCATTAGGAAACTTGGAGAGGTCATTCTACATAATATAAAATAATTGTGGTATTTCTATATAAAAAAGAATTGCAAATCTCAATATTTTGAGAAACCCAACCCAACCCAAGCAACCCCAAGCAAAATGAAAATCTTATTATTCATGTATATTTCAAGCCGAAATAGCCCCAGAAACCTTTCAATTTTGCAACAAAAACTGGCATTTTTGCGAAATTTTGACACACCACCTAATAATTTACAGCAATAAAATTGCAATCTCCGAAAATTCAAAAATTCGAAAATTTGGATGTCCCCGATGCAAATAATAGTATATTGTGTATCTAGTAGGAAAAATAAAATATTCTCGGACGAGGATGCAAATTGGGATACCCAAGCAAGAGTCCAAGGCCGAGAATACGTTTTTCCTACGAGGTGCACATACTATTTTTTCTGCGATCGAAAATGGAATAGAATAAATAATAAAATAAAATTAAGAACTTTAAGTAAAAATTGATTAACATGACCTAATAGATCGCTTATGCTAAGCTTTGCGGTTGCTTGACAACTGCTGTTTAATTATTGTTGTTTCTTTATGACAAGCCGTGTCAGTACAAATTTCGCTTTTTGTGTTCTGCTGAAAACAGGATTTTTTGTTTTATTTACAACTATGTTAAAAACAAAAATAGTTCTAAGAGTTGTTATTCCTCTTAACCGGAATCCCAAAAAGTTAATTTATTTAAAATACATGATGCTGATGCTAAACAAATTCTAATTTATCAAAAAATACAAATTAATATTCTAACCTTAACCTATAAGAGATGTAGAGATAAAATTAGATTTTATTTTACACAGTAATCCAAAAAGTTGCTAAGGAACAAAACCTTTTATTTGCCATACTTCCGATTTTGATAGTTTTGACATTACCTAAGACTGACATTACATAAGAGAAATTTTGTTTATATAAGGTACCTACTTAGGCTCAGAACATCATACAGATTCGTGTACAGTTTATGTTTTATATAAATAATATTGACAAAGGCAAAATATGACACAATAAGTTTTGTTTGCATTTTAATTATGTTTGGTAGCACATTTACGTCAAACATTTCCCTAGCAATAAAAGGCCATAATATAATAATGTCACTCTTTCCCTCATCGAACAGTTGCTTCGTTCTTATTTGTCATATATTAAAACATGAGATAGCTGCAGTGCTGCAGATCAGGAAATAAAATGAGTTTAAATAAATCAAGGAAAATTATATAAAATTGATACCCAATTATTTAGAAGAAAGAATAAAACAAGAACAATTGCATACCTAGCGCTAGTAATAAGTTATAAGTAATCATAAACAAAAATAGGAGCCATTTTAAAATTTTAAACAAAAACAAATACACTTAGTGTAATAGTAAACAGCACAGATTTAAAGGCTCCTATTTCTATATATAAAAAGGTATCAAAGAGACAAATACTATCAATAAAAAAGTAGGGAAATGATATAACAAGTATAACACATCATAAAACAGGTATTTATAAAAGAACACAGACGCGCAAATACGCAGAAATACAGCTTTCTCTATGGTTGAGGTTGAAGATTAACCTCAGTATCCTCTTTTAATTTACAAATATACGGAACATCCCATTCAAAACCGTCGTAATTCAAAAAAGATAAATTTTACAGGAGCAACCAAAGAAAATCTTTGATATTTCTTTTTGTTTTTAGAAAAATCTTTTCGCCTTAAAAGTTTGGTTTCAATTTGTATTTAGTTAATATTCCACTAAATATTTTTTGTTAAAATATTACTAGAAGATTTAAAAAATATTATTTTTTGAGAAACTTACGACAGTTTAGTTGTAAAAGTAATAGTTATTTTTTTAATAAAATTGCGACGACTGTAATAATTAGAAAAAAAGCTATTTTTACTGGCTAACAAATTAGAAGCGTTAAAAAGTAAGGCAACAAATTTGTTTAAACCATGTACTGGAATGTATCTATTGTTAATCTAAAATATTATCTATGCATTATTATTTATTAAAATTTCAAGCAAAACTATTAACCACTCTACGCAAACAAAGTTTTTTATCTAGAATTTAATGGTAAGTCTTAAATTAAGAACAGAAAAGGTGTATTTTAAGGATTTATAAAAATAAAAAATATATATTTTTATGTATGTAACTAAAAAATAGGTGAACACAAATATTGCAAAAAAATATTATCCTAACTAAAGTTTTAGAACAATGAATTGTATTGGTATGAAACCTTTGTCTAAAAGAAATTTTAGATCATTTGTTTTATTTTAAGTAAGAGACAACTTTATTCTGTATGCTTTTTTTTAGGTGGATAAACCAGCAGAAGAAGATAATCGCAAGCCAGAGGTCCTGGTAACTTTCTTGTTGTTGAATTTTCCTAACATCAACGGTGTTCCAATCCATATCTGAATATGTAATTTGGTAGAAAAATAGAAAGGGTTGGTCCTATCTATTTTTATAATTTTTAAGTCATGATACACAACTGGTTCCAAGGAATTTTACCTTACCTGGGAGCCCAATATTAAGTTCTCTTTCTTAGAAAGTGTTTCTATTATACAAATTCATTTGCTCTACACCATGACTCCATCTCATTACAGACATTAGACGTTATCTTACAGAAATCTTACAGACTGTCCGCAGTACCCACAACAGTTGTTTCATCAGCAAACATCGTAACGTACCCAGATCTAACATTTAGAGAAAAGTCATTCACAAATAGCAAAAACAATAATGGACCCAGAAGTCTTATTGCTATGTCAACAAATCAACAATCATTGTCACTTTAATCTGTGAGCTAAAAGTTTTCTGTTAAATGAATAACCCTGTTTACCTAAAAGTGCAATTTTTTTTCATAAAATAGTCATGTCGAATACCATTCGAGATAAAAATTTTCTATTTTATTATTCAAGTTTGTCGCTTTTTGAAATTTTGGTCAGGACATTTTAGTCAAAACCGGTTAACTAACGTCTCGTGGCTTTGTTTAAAATGTCATTCTCGAGATTGCCAAGCATCAAAGTTTCATAAAAATCGAAAAATTTTTTCGACAAAATTTTCTCTCTTATATTATATCTGAAAATACTTCTGAAAACAAATTATTATTTTAATATACTCTTTAATTTTAATTTTGCGTTAATAAATTGCACATACGAAAATGCCTAAAATTGTATACCAGATATTATTAACTATAGCATCAAGATCATTTAACTATTTGCAAAATATCCGAATATTTTTTGACCACCCTGAATACCAACTCTACGCACGATTGTGGGAACTTTCAAATTTTTATATAATACGAAAACTATAAAAATCAAGAGGCACAACCGGATTTCAAGATTGTGGCTTTAAGCTTTTTAATATTGTTAGGTTTACGGTTTGCATAAGTTTTAATAATGGTAAAATCCATGTTGGTAAGTACTAATGTATTTTTAACTGTATTAAATTCTTTACGCTGTAAAATCTTCCAACTATAGGGTGTTAATAAAATATATAGCCAAACTTCAGGGTTTTATTCCTTACTCAATTTTAAGACAAAAAATTAATAAGCATAGTTCCTAAAGGTTTTTAATACACAAGGAGTTGCATTCTTTTAAAAAGGAAGGAAGACGCAAATTAGTATCAAGTGAAACTTGTGACAATTTTTAATGCATTAAACGAAGTCTTGTTAGTTGTCAAAATTTTTTAAAGAAGTATTTTTGTTTCCATGGCTCTCTTAGTTTTATGTTATTTTCGACAAATTACGCTAATGAATAATGTTACGCATAACTTTACAATTTTTATGGAAAACGGCTAATCTGAGCGAAAAAATTAAAAAAATTAATTTGTGCTTTTTTGCTAAATCATAAATCCTATCAGATTGAAAAAAAGTTTCGTATTTATATTTTTTTTTAAATTAAACCTCGGGCGTTACTTCTGTGCACGCCACTGGTTAAATGAGAAAAACAGGTTTTTGCTTAAAAGACTCCTCTTCATGCATTAAACATTGTCACCAATTATTGTATTCTAGATATTTGGAGAACCTTTTTGAAAAAAATATTTCAACACCATGTGTATTTGTAAAAACAAAGTCGTTTAGGACCTATGTTTATATGAAATTTTTGTCTTAAAATTAAGAAAGGTACCCTGAAATTTGGCCACATACTTTATTAACACCCTGTATATTGAATTTTTTGACATTGTTGTTGAAGGCGCTCGCTGTTTTACACTCCCCAGTCGGTTGACTGTACAGATGACTGAAGGTTGCGCGAAATCAGGGATTGATAGCCCCTGGGGGGGGGGGTCACTGTAATTGAAGACCCATTCATGAAGCAATAAATGACCCACGGTCGTAAAAAGCCTCTAAGAAAATTTTAATTATAATTTTTTTGCAAACGTTTGGTTTTCGACCGCTAGTATATCAGACTTTTTTTGTTCTATTAAGCCCATTTTACCATCCCTTTAATTTATGCCAATTTTAACGTCTGTTTAGAATAAAACAACGGGCAACACATAAAATGACCCACGAAAAATAAATCTTTTGCAGCCAGAGTACAGAATCTGTTCAAATTATAATATTATTTTTATTTTGTAACTAATTTAAAATTTATTCCATTCTAGATCATCGTTCTATGCCTTATTGTGATGCATAGCAATGCTTTGAATGACGTTCCTTCCTTATCTTCTGACGATCGTTACGAGGAACCTCAAAAATATGAAAAAGCTACAACTCACGGGGTGCTAATACCTCCTTTCGCAACGAGAAACTCAAATCTACCGGTACCTGAAAGCTCTGGAAACCAAGGAATATCAGCAAGACAACAACACTAATATTATTATCTAATAAATAGTTATAGGTAACTATTTTTTTTATTGTCCTGATCTGGGTCAGATGTTTAATATTTTTCTGACAGAAAGTTGGATCACTCTAAAAATGATTCCAAAATGACGAAATTTTTCATAAATTTCTATCTCATTAGGTCTCGTCAGTAATAAGCGATCATAAAAACCTACCGGCTATATACTCTAACCTCTCTCCAGGTAGTAACATCCTATCAGAAGAAAACACTTTTTTTGCTCATAGTTTTTTGCAGCCTAACCCTTGTAAGATGAAAATAGGGCAAATTATAATATTTAATTTAGCTCTTCGAGAGCTCATAACCCGGAGAATAGCTGTTGTAACATTATAATATGTTTGGCCTCTATCGTAAGGGGCATCTTCAGGTTGTTGGAGAACTCCTGGTTCTTACACACATTTGTGTATTCTAACGAAATAAATGCCTATTCCGTTACATTTTTGGTTTATTCTTATTTTGTTGCTATTGTCAAACCATATATATATATATATATATATATATATATATATATATATATATATATATATATATATATATATATATATATGTATATATATATATATATATATATATATATATATATATATATATATATATATATAGTGTCCGGCAAAAAGTTGGCCACATATGGAAAACTTTTTTATTTTTGATTTCTCAGAAAATTTTATTTACGATAAAAGTTGATGCATTAAGAAAAATTAATTTTGACAACTTCAAATTTTAGGTAGAGTATACGGGGTGTTAAAAAAATACAAAAACCTTGGTTTAGAAAAACAAAAATCTAGGAATTTCAAAAAAGTGTCAACAAAGAAAGTAAAGCTCCTGTCAAGAGGAGAACAAAAGTCAAATAACATTTTGTCGAAAAGAGAACAGCTGTGGATAAAATTAAGAAGGAAACTTACAAAAATCCCCTTTTTTACAAAATTTAGCCTGAAATTCCCCTGCAACGACACATTTTAGGTGAAAGTGTTATTTGACTTTTGTTCTTCTCTTGAGAAGAGCTTTATTTTCATTGTAGAAATTTTTTTGAAATTCCTAGATTTTTGTTTTTCTAAACCAAGATTTTAGTACTTTTTGAGCACCCTGTATACTCATCCTAAAATTTTCTGAGAAATCAAAAATAAAAAAGTTTTCCATATGTGGCCAACTTTTTGCCGGACACTATATATATATATATATATATATATATATATATATATATATATACCTATTATAATGTAGATCTCTCTGCCAAAGTACAGATTAACAGTATTTTGTTAATTTCTGTTAATAAAAAAAAGTAGTTTCTTCTTGTTAAAATGGATGTAACTTTAATTGCTGCCCCTCCGTTTGAAACCAAATGTACGTAAGGGTACTTATGAGCAGACTCGAAAATTTAAACCTTCTTAAGAATACCCTTACGAAGGTGAGTGCTACGCCAGTACAATTATTCTTTAAATATTTTGAATTATTACTAAATGAATCTTTAAATTTAATCATTATATATTTCTTATTAAGCTTAATAATATGATATAATTTTTAAAGTTAAATAATGATATTTTCTCAGGTTTTTAACCAATTTGCTAAATGACGCAATATGATCTAAGAATACTTAACCATCTTAAGATATTTTATAGTTTTTTTTTACTTATCGATTACATTTTATAACATTTTTTAATTGTGTCAGTCTATTTTTGAGATTTTCATATTTTATAAAAAAAATGCATTATTAACCTATTTCAAATCCCAATGATGGCAATTTTCTAATAAATTAAATCTTTTCTGTTCTTTGTAACAATGGCTAATGAAATCTAGTTGTTCTGAGATTCTGCTTGGCTTTTAAATGTTTTACGTATTTTGAACTATATTAAGGTGGCTTTTTCCAATCGTGTCCATGGTGGCCAGCTTTATTTCATTTTGACATTGTTTTTCGGCTTTAAAATTTTTAACCATAACAATAATTTAATATTTTTCTGGTAGCAAGTTGAATCTCTCTAAATGATCGTAAAACGATAGAAATTTATCGTAGGTCTCGACCTCATTAGGTCTCGTCAGTAATATGCGATCATACATACCTACCGGCTATATACTATAATCTCTCTTCATGTAGTGACATCCTATCAGAAGAAAACGCTTTTTATGCTGATGGTTTCTTGCAGCCTAAATATTTGTTATCTAACAATGTTAGAGTTAAATATGGCAAAATATATTATTTAATTCAGCTTCGGTGAATAGCTCTAGTATAGTATATTACATAACAAGTGTTGAAAGTGACATTTTTCACACGAGTGGGAATGTTGTCGCACGAGGCGATAGCCGAGTGCGATAATCCCACGAGTGTGCGTAACTTTCACACGAGTAATGTACAATATGTTTAGTCTCTATTGTAAGGCTTCTTCAGGTGGTTAGAGAATTCTAGGTTTTTATCCATAATTTGTGTATTTATACATACCCCTGAGAAGTAGGTATTGAATTCATTTTCAGAATAAATAAATTTTATGTGTCATGATGGGAGATTACATATGCACTTCATGAGCTGACGGTAGCCGATTTTTAAATTGTATGCCCCATGGCATGCAAACGGCTTTAACAGAAGAATCCGCGAAGTTACAGTTGGATAAGTAATTTATGTAAAATAATATCATTAAAAGAAGAATAATAAATTCCTACTTTTAAATATGTCAAGCCAAGATAACGTTGTTTTATTTCATTTACGTAGTGTTGCAAAAAAACAAATCTTTTAGTGATGTCATCCCTGAATTTAATAATCTAGCTAGACATTCTTGGAGCATAGTTATGAAAATGCTCGTCTCTTCAGGGTGTCTATTTCGTAGCATATACAGGGTGTTCAAAAAATGCATTAGGGAACTTGGAGAGGTGATTCTACATGGAAAAATAATTGTGGTATTTCTATAAAAAAAATGGAAATCTCAATATTTTCCGAGTTATAGCTGTGCAAATTTGAATTTTTTTAATTCTTCTTCTTTGTCATACTGAATTTATTCTTTCATGTATTACATTGAAATTTTGCACACAAACTAAGTTTAGTAGACTCTATAATCCTGGGTTAAAAGTGCTTCACTGCTTGGCCGCTTGAGGGCACTTTACCTGAAACTCAAAATTTATTTTTATCATAACTTTTTTATTTTGACAGATATTGCAAAAACAATTAAATATGTCGTTTTAAAGGCAATAAAAACCATAACAAATGATGTACTGTTTATTTGAGTCGGTAGACCTAATCGTTTAGTCGCAAATCGGCATTAAAATTTAAATTTTTTTAAAATTAAATTTTAAAACCACATATTTAAAACCCCAAGTAATAGGGCTTTAAATTTAACAAAATATCATCTGGCAAATTAGTAATACCAATTAATTTTTTTTATTTAAATCATATTTTCTTATTTCTTTTTATTAAAATTTCGTTGTTAAAATTTTGATTTAAATAAAAAAATAGTGATAGGGAATATGCATAACCCCCAGATAAATTTGAAATATTTTCTTTTATATTCTCTACATAAATTAAATGTTTCTGACGGTTGCTGTTATCAATTTATTTTGGTCATTATTAACAAAAAGAATGAATTTTCTATTGCAAATTTTCTCGCGAATTTCGAAACTTGTGAAACGTGATTCCATTGGCTGTGTCATCAAAAGTGTTTTAATGACTCATAATAAGTACATGGCGAATTACAGTGTTGTAGGGTCATCAAAACATCCATAAAAATCCCTGCACGGAAAGTAGAAGGTTCCTAAAATCTTATTATTGCATTATATATTATTAAGTGCATTGATGGGTCATTAATGAACTTAAATTAGCAACCCCCGTCAAGTAGACTGCCCCTCTACACTAGAGCTAGGCGATAGCTTGTTGATATACATCTTGACATTTGCTATAAAACTTATTATTTGTTGGCAGCAATAATTAATAGGCAGAATACAGAAAAGTCATTAAGGTGGCGCGCGCAGTCGGTATTATAATAATAATAATAATAATAATAATAATAATAATAATAATAATAATAATAATAATAATAATAATAATAATATAGCGATCGTTCTTTGTCTTACACATGCACAATGTATGAAACAAAACAAAAGGCGGTTGCATCTCCTCTTTCTGAAGGTCAATGAGACCAACACGAATAAAATGGAGATCATATAAAACTTCAATTCCAATTCGCGATCATATAAAACTACTTTGCATTGGTATTGTGAAACTCTTTAATATTCTATTGTGCTAATCATAAGTTACCGGATTATATTCATTAATTATTGTAATCACACGGTCGTACAAAAGATCCTTTACATCCTTGGCAGTTAAAAAGTCTAGGTGATTGAAGAATTCGTACTTGATCAGATATCTGTCAGCCGTGTCTCCAGTAAGTTGATAAATAAATTTTTCAACATCCTAAAAGAATATAATATTACATTAAAATCATCAATCTTCAAATAAGGAAAGGATTTAAATGCAAGTTAAATCACCAAAAAGGGAGTTTTACAGCCCTGCACGATTTGTTGCTTCTGAAAAAACAGTACCTACTACCAATATGCTATTAATAACATAATTTTCTTTCATTTCGAGAAGTTCCCTATTTTATCGCTTTTTACTTTCGAGGAACACAATGATCTATAAAACTTGGACTGAAAATGATGACAGATACCACAGTCTTATTCAGCAAGGGAGCCATGAAGTAGATGATCTGGCAACACAGCACGGGGGCTGGAAATAGTAAACAGCTGATAACGTGTCGTATACGCACGTGTAAAAATACCTACCTGTTTCCTAAAGCTTAACGACCGTGGCGGTTTTTTAAATTAAATATATTGTTTTCTATAATGAGCAAAAAACGATATTGTTAAACAATAATAATAAGCATTTTTACCTAAAAACGATTAATGTACTGCGTAGAGGGGCGACCTCTATTGAGGAGACGCAGACGTACCAAAACGGGAAGCCGCTAACAATTTTAGACTAAAACACGACGTAGAAAGGTAATTCTAAAAGTCATAAACATCTAGAGTAGCAATGTTCAATATACTACAGTACCTATTTTATGATTTTTGCGGTGTTTATTTGTAATATTACATTAAAATCATCAATCTTAAACTAAGGCAAGAATTTAAATGCAAGTTAGATCACCAAAAAGGGAGTTTTAGAGCGCTGCACGATTTGTTGCGTCTGAACAAACAATACTACCAATAACCGTACTATTAATAATATAATTTTCTTTAATTTCGAAACGTTCCCTATTTTTTCGCTTTTTACTTTCGAGGAACACAATGATCTATAGAACTTGGATTGAAAATGATGACAGATACCACAGCCTTATCTAGCAAGGGAGCCATGAAGTAAATGATCTGGCAACACAGGACGGGGGCTGGAAAAATTTGTAAAAATACCTACATACCTGTTTCCTAAAGCTTAATGGCCGTGGCGGTTTTTTAAATTAAATATATTGTTTTCTATAATGAGCAAAAAACGATATTGTTAAACAACAACAACAACAAGCATTTTTACCTAAAAACGATTAATGTACTGCGTAGAGGGGCGACCTCTATTGAGGAGACGCAGACGTACCAAAATGGGAAGCCGCTAACAATTTTAGACTAAAACACGACGTAGAAAGGTAATTCTAAAAGTCATAAACATCTAGAGTAGCAATGTTCAATATACTACAGTACCTATTTTATGATTTTTGCGGTGTTTATTTGTAATATTACATTAAAATCATCAATCTTAAACTAAGGCAAGAATTTAAATGCAAGTTAGATCACCAAAAAGGGAGTTTTAGAGCGCTGCACGATTTGTTGCGTCTGAAAAAACAATACTACCAATAACCGTACTATTAATAATATAATTTTCTTTAATTTCGAAACGTTCCCTATTTTATCGCTTTTTACTTTCGAGGAACACAATGATCTATAGAACTTGGATTGAAAATGATGACAGATACCACAGCCTTATCTAGCAAGGGAGCCATGAAGTAGATGATCTGGCAACACAGGACGGGGGCTGGAAAAATTTGTAAAAATACCTACATACCTGTTTCCTAAAGCTTAATGGCCGTGGCGGTTTTTTAAATTAAATATATTGTTTTCTATAATGAGCAAAAAACGATATTGTTAAACAATAATAATAAGCATTTTTACCTTAAAACGATTAATGTACTGCGTAGAGGGGCGACCTCTATTGAGGAGACGCAGACGTACCAAAATGAGAAGCCGCTAACAATTTTAGACTAAAACACGACATAGAAAAGTAATTCTAAAAGTCATAAACATCTAGAGTAGCAATGTTCAATATACTACAGTACCTATTTTATGATTTTTGCGGTGTTTATTTGTAGGTAAATAATTTCTTGGCAAAACTAGGCACATTATTAAAAAACCTTCCTTAATTAAAAAAAGTATATTTTGTTTCTTGCGTCAATATCACTGCCCACAAAATTTTGACCCACCTCTAGAAGAACTCACAGACCGTGCCTGGTTAGCAGCTTAAATTTCTGTGTCCTATAAATCTGAAACTGACTAACAACTACCGAAATATTACGCAAAATATATATTTGTTTGATTCTTTACATTACATAGACCGGGCGGTATGGGAATGATTAATTTATCAGGAACCGCAGCCTCGATATACAATTAGACAAATGAGGGATTCGAAACAGATTCTTCTAGTTATTCAGTTTAAAGCTAAAGCTACAGTACAAAGTATGTCTATCCTTCTGGAGTTAAAACTTTCAATATTTACAATTAAAAATTGAGAAACCACTTGGCATATTCGATAAACAATTAGTATTGCCTCTTTAACTCTCACAAACGTCACAGTTCCCAGGTAGGCTGTATCACTGTCTTTGTATATATTTATAAATAATGGCTGTATTATAGGTCCATTTTGCATTATACAGGGTGTTCTTAAAGTTGAGGCATTTATTTTAACAGGTCGTAGAACTCGTAAAAATAAAGCATTTGATCAAAAATTTCTATGAAAAATATCGGAGATAAAATAACCTACCATTAAGTTCATCCCATTACGGTCCTAATCATTTTTAAACTCCGCAACAAAGAACGATGGCGCGACGGTCTTGGACGAGAGGCCAGCAACGGCAGAGGGAAGATTTATAGCGCGATATCCAGGAGCGGCTAGAACTGCAAACAATCCGACGTTGCCATTTTCGGTTTTCCTTGTCTTGCACCGGTAAACTTTTATTTCCTTTGCTGGTAGATCAGCCACGTAGTGCAGTGGTATAGAGTCCGCTTATTGACCCAGACGTCTTGGTTCGAGTCCGTGCTCGGCCGCTTCTTTTTTTTAATTTTTGTCACTTAAAATATTATAAAAAATTAAGAAATCGGCTCTAAAAGGTGTATTGGAAACGGGTTAGCACTCCTTCCTCGATAAAAATTTTGTTTTGTCTTTTTTTAAAGGTCCCAAGCAAAAAATTAATCGTGTCTAGGTACCTTAACCTAAAAATTATGTTTTGTTGTCCAGAAAATCTAGCGAACGGTGGATCGGAGGGCACCCTAAGGTCGGAACAGGGTTAGCACCTGGTTAGGGGCCCTGACCAGTCTCTTTCCTTGCAAGCGAAGAGGGATCGGTGCGAAAAAATCCACTATTGTTCCTTCCTCTGCCCATTCCCTAGGCCCTAGACTCTAGTATGAATGACAGAAGAAAAAATACCGTTACTTTAAAATCTTTGAGCTATCGCACATGTGGCAACGTCGGATTGTTTGCAGTTCTAGCCGCTCCTCGATATCCGAGTGGGCGGTAGACGTATGGCAAGTCGACGATGGCAGGACCGTATTTAATTTTTAACATTTTAAAATTTATTAATATTTCCACTATTTTGCAACTTTTATATAATAGGCGATTTTTGGGCAAGTGGCTTATTTTTGCGAGTTCTACAACCTGTTAAAATAAATGCCTCAACTTTGAGAGCACCCTGTATAATAAGTATATCGGAGAATGAGGAATATCTTTGTAAATCACATTTTTATAATTGTTTACCTTAATAAAGATATTTACTTATGTTTGCTAACTTTTATTTATTTATTTATACACTTTTTATCCAATCCTATTATTGCGAATTATTCCTTAGAAAGTAGCAATTATTGAATATTGTTTCTTCAAGGGGTCGGAAAACAAGAGGGTTGATGTGGCTATCCTGACACTTAATGTTTTGCTTAATAAAAAGGACAGTTTTACAAATAATGTGCTTTTACCAACAAGGATAGAAAGAAATCGGATTCCATTGGGAATTTTATCAGGAGGGAAAAGAATATTGCGATTTGAAGTAGATAACTAGCAATACTTCCACAAGCGAAAGAGGTACAATAAAAAGTTGAACATTTTGTTTTTTATTTGTCGTTTCTAATGCACTTTCGCATAATATATATATATATATATATATATATATATATATATATATATATATATATATATATATATATATATATATATATATATAGAAAAGATTTTTTCCTCGGTATAGTCACCGAAACGACATAGTATAGAAAACTATATAAAGGTACAACACTTAGAGAGTTCATTTGGTCTCTAACATAAATTTAGCAATTTTTGCAAACGCGGCTGGTTTTTATCTCCGGACACATGTTTCGGCTACCTCATAGCCATCATCAGCGGAGCTGTATAACCAGAAAGAAATGAAAAGCCCTCATAGTTGAGACAGTTAAGACCGTCTTAGAACTATGGATTCCAAGTTGTGATGGAATGCAGTTTGCAAAGATTTAATGCTATTTGACTGTGAAATACCGCAGTGTGCTGGTATTTGTTAGTGTGTCACGCCATCTGTGTTTTTAGGCCGCAAGTTGAAAGCCATTCTTTAATGCAAGCGCTCTCGCGTTGATTAAGGATGGTTCACCCTTCAAGTGTTACACGTTAGGTGTCATCCGGTGATGGCACTTCTTAGGTGCTATTATAATCACCGGTTTGTCCATTGTGTAGACCCTTTTTTCTAAGACGGTCTTAACTGTCTCAACTATGAGGGCTTTTCATTTCTTTCTGGTTATACAGCTCCGCTGATGATGGCTATGAGGTAGCCGAAACACGTGTCCGGAGAGAAAAACCAGCCGCGTTTGCAAAGATTGCTAAATTTATGTTAGAGACCAAATGAACTCTCTAAGTATTGTACCTTTATATATTTTTCTATATATATATATATATATATATATATATATATATATATATATATATATATATATATATATATATATATATATATATATATATATATATAGATATTGTAATGGTCCAAAACTTCGACGTCCAGATTTTAACGGATTTTGGTTCTTTACTTTCCCAGATACCGAAAAACAGGTTTTGGGAAAAAGTCTGTGTGTGTGTACAAATGTACGTCGCTTGGCGTAGCGCCGAAACCAATTGACCGATCTCGTTTAAATTTGATTTTTATTTCTTTACGTCCTCGATAGCTTACTATGATAATAAAAATTCAAAAAGTGCCCCTAACGATTCCTCACAAGCTTTGTAAGTTAGTAATATATTTTAAATCTAACAATTTGTCATTATTAGTAGTCGTAGTCGTACCATTTTTTAAATTCTATTATCATGATTTTACATACCAAAACTGATGACAAGAAATCATTTTGAGCATAATAGACAGCCAAGGGCACGGTAATTTTTGTAATATCGTAAGATGGAGGCGTATCGGAACCATAATGCAGAAGATTTACAAGACTTCCATAGTCATATTGTCTAAAGTACCCTAAAAACAACAATATTGTATCTTTTTGTCTACATATAAAAATGACAGACACATCAAATTCAGTGATATGAAACTGTTTTATATTTACTTAAAATTAAAGCCCACTTAGACGCCAAAGTATTAAAGTACCATGGGCGTCTAAAGGAAAAGGAGATCTAAGCTACTGACACGGAATATAAAGGATTGGAGGTTGGGAAGGGAAAACATCTAAAATGACTTTTTCAGAACTAAAATGAGTGTCAGAAAATGGTAAATCGCACACTCTTGTGGAAAATCTATATTTCAGTTATTTTTTAAATGGCGTTTTCATTGCGAGATCATTAGTTTAATATGGCATGTTTTCAGGGTCGTGCGTCGCGCTGGGACATCTGAGGCGATTCGCTCCATATGTGGAAACAGTATTCTAGGTTAGGTCTTATTTGGGAGACATAGAGAGTGTGTAAGTTGGAAAAGTATTTTCTGGCCCCGAAGAGAGAACCCAGCATCTTAGCTGATAATGTGGCTATTGCATGATGTGTTTGTCAGCTGAGAATGTGTTCGAAAGCGATGCCAACAAGATCAAACGATTCTTTGTTCTGTAGGGCCTGGCATTCATGTAGATGGTGCTGGCTAGATTTTTCGCGTAACAAAGAGTAAGACTACTGGGTTTTGGTTGAACTGAATAAGATTTTTGGCACTCCAGTCTAAGATTAATTGGAGATCTTGCGAAAGCGATAGATGCATAGAGATATTATCCAGCTTTTGATTAGAGACCAAAAATGAATGTTGGAGTGAAGAGTACTGTCGTTAGCTACCATTACCATAACCACTCCTAAAAATTTTCTTTAAAAAAGTATTTAAATCACTTGCTAAAACAACTTGTTATTTAAGGAAGTTAGCGTACTTTTATTCATAAAGAAATGAATATTACCTGATGTACATTCTTGTAAGTAATGATCAGCTTCCTTAATGGAGATTCCACTTGGCATATTTGAGAAAAATACAGTAATCATAGACTAAAAATTGAAAAACACTGACAAAAATTAGTTTAATATTAAATATGCAATATATCACCTTGTTGGTTTCGTTAATATCAAATCCAGCTACCAAACTAAGAAAAGTGACGCATACATCTTGCATTGAACTATCATCATTACAAAATACATCCACCAAAAGTGAAATTAGAGGACTATATGGAATGCCATGAACGTTTAGTAGATTCATAATCAACTATAATGAAACAATTCTATTAATATTAATCATACTTAAGTAAGTGCCTTGTATTTTAAGCAAAACTGATATTCACTCTAAAAAAAAGTCTATTCTAAGTTTGTTGGTGACGTAGACATATATCTGCAGACAAGTAAGACCCGTCATATTCTATTCTTGGTTCGGAAAAGTAAAAATAAATTTCAGAATATTCTGCGATAGCAGGTGACTTCTACGAACCTTTGTTAAGTAAGCTGTTTCCACCGCAAAGCATGTCGATACATCGCCGTGGTTATAGTTTCGGCACATATGGTCTTCTAATAAAAACTAATTAAAATTCTAGTAAGTAAACTTCCTTTGTATTGACATATACCATTTTAAGTAAAAGCAAGCTGAACCAGTTTATGAAATTAATTAATGATTTCATTAAATAATTACAATGGAAATTTTTAACATAAAACCGTTTTTGCATTGCAAGCTTTCTTGTTTAGGTTTTCTTTTTATTATCTGTTGTGTTACAAAATCTTTTTAATTGTAAACTAATATGCATTGTGTTTTACCTATATAAATAGTTAAACTGGTCCTGATCCTCCAGAATTTAGTATTTAAATAAGAATAAAAATTTCAACTGGAATACTTTGTTTACAGAATCTGTTCAGTGAATTTGCTCCATTCGGTAGTACTGTTTGCTGGTCCATAGATATATGTCTATGGTAAAGCCCGTAACTACAGTAAAGGAAACATGTTTTACCTTAAAGATATTTTCATTTTTAGCCAGCATTTGTATAAGGGGGCTTGTAAGATTACCCATATAAGCAACAGGGCTCAAAAGCACCATTAGATTCATTTTATCGTTATAATCTGGTTTTGTAGATGTCAGCACCAAACCGTTCGTGGTTCCCTCAGAATGGCCAACGTAAGTGATTTTGTCCACTGATGTAGTATTTAATATGTAGTCTATGCTAGCTGGTAGATCATAGTAACCTCTCTCATGGAAACTGTAGTCCCAAAAAGCTGCATCTTTTCGACTATGAGTCTGGTGGTCTGAGAAGGTATTGCCTCTTAAATTTCCAAGCCATACATCATAACCTAAAGAAATCCCGCTGTAATTTTTTCAAACACGTAAGTATGTTGTTATGGTTTGGAATATGTCACTTTTTTAATGTTGCAACCGATCCAGCAAAAACTTATTATTTTTCTTACCTAGATCTGCTAACAGTAACGGTAAAGCAGTGCCTGGTCCTTGAACAATCCAGTCTATGGATGAACTAGAGAGACCATGGGCGAAAAAAACTACTGGTTTGTTGGTACCATCACCAATTTCTTTACTTCTTCCATTTGGTATTCGGTGCATAGTCAAGATGTAACCATCTTCAGTAGTAACAGTATGGTGTTCGAGTGGATAGTTGTATTTCTCAAGAAACTGACTCTAAAAATAAATGTAAGGGTAAGATTAAGATAGAAAATTAAAGTTTTTACACAAATTTAGGTTAAACTTAAACACCGGGATTCACTACGACGAACGAAAAGTCAAACCAAAACCTGATAGAGAAGAAAGAAGAAGGAAAAAGAAGGCGAAGAATAAAGGAAGAAGAAACAAAAGGAGGAGGAGGAAAAGCTGGAGAGTAAGAAGCAAAAAGGTAGCTAAAGACAAGACCACTAACTGAAATGGTAGACTGATTACTGGTTTATACTAATATGTACCAAGAACATTTATAATGGTTATTACTTACAATATTCAATCCAGTGTCTGGATCGAAGTGTACCTTACTGGCGATTACTTGTAAGACTTCCCAAAGAAACTCCAAGAACTTTTGCACGTCGTCGTCACCTTTAGCTTGCACATTTGACAAAAAATATAAAACTGAGAGAAACAATACGAGTTTCATTTTCTTCGCGGTTTAATAGCAACTTTAACAGTAGTTTATAACAGGTTACTCCAACATTATAGATACACTTGTGGATTAATATTCAAGAGATTTGCAAATAAGAATTGTAAAAATCAAGGTAATTTTGTTTTTACAAATTATTATCTTTTTATTTGCAGATATATAATATCCACTTGTAGTCGAATAATTTTAAAGGGTTTTCATAGTTATCTTTTAGAAACCGTATCAAATCTAATTTATATTTACCTTAGTCGGTATTAGTGTTTTTCGTAATGCGTAAAATAACACTTAAACATGAATGAGAAAAACTCTCTGAGTTGTACAGTACGATTTTTTTAAAGCGGCCTTAGGGTTTTTTATATGTTAAGTTTTTAACCCATGTTAGCCCTGTTGTATAAGAAATGCAAATACAATTTGGCACAGGTAAATTTCATAGTGTTAAAATTTGTTAGTTACGCTAATAAAGTTCCAAAAATAAGTAAAATAGACTTATTTTTTTTATAAAACATTAATTTTTCACACCCCTCATAGCTATTGGCATTTGTCTTTGCAGACCGAGTATACATTTCCTAGCGTTTAAAACATTATTATCGCAATTTTGTTTATAAAAATTTTCATTTACGCTATTAATGATCAAACTGAAACGGTTTCAAGCTGCATAGGGGAATCTTATAGAGAAGTTGCCGATAATTTTGTTGCCGCTTATTCAGACCACATAGTACTAACAACATAACAAGAAGTGCACGATTACACGAAAAATTTATGACTACAGGCTGTGTCGTCAGTTCACATGTCATTTAGATAGCGAAGAATAAATTCCACTGTAGTGACCGAAGACTCTAACATCAACCTATGTTTAGCAGTTGAGAAAAGTCCATGTGTTAGTCTTTGTCAGCTTGATGAAAATTTCGCAGGATCTCAGAGCAGTTGCTATGAAGCATGAAAGCAAGAAAAGTACAAATCTTAAAAAGTCCGAAACGTTCAAGAACTCTTACCGCATGATTTTTTCGGAAGGATGGAATTTTGTAAGTACTGGATAAATAAAATTAACAATACCCCAATATCACAAATTGTATTATGTTTACCGATAACAGTTCCTTTTGTACAAATGAGACAATTAATCAACAAAATCCAAGAGTATGGGCTAGAGATAATCCTACGTTATTCACCAAACGCGTACCCGGAGGCGTGAAAAATATTTACGAAGCAATAAACGAAGAAATAATGTTTTAACAAGATGGAGCTTCAGCTCCCAACGCAACAGTTGCTACCAAATTTTTAAATATCACGTCTAAGAGAAATTAGACTGGATATTTTAGCTCTTTTAAATAGCCTCCGGGAAGTCCAGAAATCTGTCCTCTAGATTTATTACGATATTTGTCATCAAAAAAGTGTAGTAATGTGGAAGAAATGAAAAATAAAATTATCGAAACGTCACGCAGTACGCTAGTTGTTAACAAAAGGTTGGTGAAAAATCGCCCCTCATACCTTTATGTAAAAAAACACATTTTCTGAGTACTGATATATAATATAATCTTATATTATAATAATGATAAATATTTTACAACCATTTAACCATAAACAAGTACAAAATATACATTAGAGATTTAAAAAAATATTAGGCAACATTTCTTTTACAATAATAACCGACATCAACTTAACTATAACTATACCCTTTTCATTTCCACAATTCAGAAGAATACATGCTGTGCTCGGCTCAAAACCTATTGCTATTGGTCACACGGCTATATTAACTTGTAATTACTCTATGGTTCTTAATGCGGCCCGGTTCCATCGTAGTGTCCACGTGCTCTCCGCGTGTATTTGTCTAGTTCCACTGAATTGCGAAAATGAATATAGTTTAGACACTAACTAAACTTACTCAGCTCTCAGTTTTGGAAGAAGTAGAGAAATGTTCAATAAAAGCTGAATCTCCAAAAATTCGTCAAAAAACCTAATCGTTACAAAACGTGTTAAAAAAATCTACTTGAGACAGGACGAAATCTGTTCACAAAAATATTTTTGGTCCAACATATTCATATAGTTATTTGGTCCACAAAATATACATATATTAGAATTAATGTGATATTTTGAATAATATAATTTTTTTAATAGATTTGAAAAGTAGAGAGTCGAAAAAGAATGTTGTTGCATCATATTTTCCATGTGCTGCCAATCATTTTTTAAGGGCACATTATTCGTTGGCAAAATACCTTAAAATTTATTTTTGCAATACGAGCAATGTACAAGTTCTTCATCAGTAACGAAATACAATAACCATAGTAAAAGAAGCTTACAACACACATATTGTGTGGTTATAACAATCCATGGACTGTAAGCGTAGAACATGTCTTACACATTTCTATGATTCTTACGGGATTATGCTATTTACTTACGGCCCATGGACTGTAAATAGAGTTATTAAATACTTTAAAGCATAATTATGATTTACATTACTTAACAAAATTGGGATAGGGTAAATCGAGGACAGTTGAGGCACGATGAGACACATGCAGTTAACAGTACCATAGCTCTTGGACTACATCGTATTTTCGCGTCCATTGAAAAGTTGCATCGTCCAGAGTCAGACAGAATCTGGGTACGTTGAAGTGTTTGTATATTATGTTGATTAAAAATAACAGGCGTCATATCTCCTTGGTTTACCCTAAGCTTACTTTTTCAGTAACAATGACATTTTGTGTAAAATTATAAGCGCTGGTACGAATATCCTTATTAATAGTTGCAGTATTTTAAAAAGACCCTCTACAATAACAATTTATACAAATAATTACTCCTTATCCTAAAAAGCGTTTAATTTTCTATGATATTTCATAAAGTTAACACTAACAATGTTACTTTGTTAACAATAAATATTTATTTAGTATTTAGAATAAGACTGAATTCATATATATGTAACAAGAATCAAAATGAATTTGCAATATGCAAAATAAAAGACTAATAAAATAGCAAATGAAAGTAACTGTAAAGATTTTTAAAAATCAGTTCTTAAAGTTATGTCCCAAAAAATGTAATAACTGTAATATTGCGCTAATAGAAGACCTATAGAACAAATTCCCCAATAAGGCAAATTTAGTAAGTATAAGCACAACGAAATTAATTGATTTCAGCAGAAACAACATACCATACAAGTATTTTCTCTTACACAGAAAATTTAGCTTTGTGAACCATCCATACACCGTTAAAAATATTTCCTATTTTAATAGTCTTTTCCTAAAAATATAATAATATATTTGTCTTTTAACAATTCATTTTAGAATAAGAATTTATGTCTAGTCTTAGATGTAATAAGTTTTATATACGTGTGTTACTTAAAAGTTAAGTTATTTAAAAATAATATTTTTTTGGTAGACCGTAGACTTTGTTTAATTTTAAAACCAATTTGACTGTTGATAAAATAATACAATTTTAAGAGGGAAATCAGCTACTGTTCCCACCATTTTTTTAAAAATATTATTGTTGTTTTGTTGTTTACTATAAAAACCAATTACTTTCCAATTTAGATACATAAAAAAGACTTCACGCACTCATCTAACATTAATGATCTGCTTTATTTAACTGCCAATCCCATCCACAGTTACGCTGATGGTAGTACTACAACATTCATTTTTCCAAACAATTCTGACAATACGGCAACATCGCACGCTAATGCAGTCTATAACCAGAAGCTTATTGGGCTAATTTAACTTTAACCCCTTGCCAGAAGCCGCGTCGGTTTTATTGTTTAAAAATAAAAACCGTTCAAGGATATCTAGAACAACTTTTTTAATTTTTACAAAAAAAATGCCAGCAAATATACTAAATCTAAGACTATCCAACCTGTCTTGCAATGGCCCTGATACTTACAACTGGATCTCTTTCTAGGATGGACAAAATGTTCTTCTCATCTTGGGCAGCAACTTGTCTTTAAGGTCCTCTGTTTTCAACAAGGGGAAAAACGGTACGGGTATCTAAAAGACGTTGAGAAACGTTCTTGGGTTCGGCTGTCGTCTATCTGAATATAGTTCGCTGTACAAACGTGCTACCACAACAGAATTTTCCCGAGATTCACCATAATCTATTAGCATGTCGTAATTCTTCCGCATTGTAAACATTTTTTTAAATTTAAATTACATCACAACTGTACGGTCACGCATACGTCGGCATTGCGCAAGCACCGACTAACGGGAACGAATGACGAGGTAATTTTTTATTACGGTATGCTAGTCAGCGGAGGTTAGGGTCACAGGTTTCCGCCGGCTGATTTTTAAAGGGCGCGATGTTGCCAGATGTTTTACGTGAAACAATTTACTTTAAAGTGATTTTTTTCCTAATAATTAAGGGGTGCAATTCAATTTTTTTTGGTATTTTGCTGAGAACAGTTGTACCTCCACCACCAAAACATTTCATAATAATTTTCGTGGTACTTTAACTGAAAACTTTGAACGAAGATTAAAACATTAAATACAGTTTTTAGGTAAACGGTTGGTTTTTGACCCCTTGTATATAAGACTTTTTTCTTTTACTCTGGTCATACTTTCACTACTTAAAATTATGGCACTCTGTATAACAAAGATTTTTACGATATCCTTTATCAGTAACTGGGTTTTCTTAGATTTCATAACAATGATCTTTTTGTATATCTTTGTCACAGATTACTCCTATCTCTGTGTCTTTGTTTCAGGAATTATTAGTAGAGGATCACTCTTTCTTTAATTTTCCTTGTTGATTGTTTGTACAGTAGGGGAGACCGGTGCTGGTAGCCACATGGGTTGGTTATTAGCGATTATAGAGCTCACAACTTGGCAACACCGCCACCATCAGTTATCTGATACGGCCTAAATTAGTCCCGGTAATTCAAATACTAAATACCGACTGTAGTAGGTATGAACATAACTGTGGTCAAAGCAGGTTCATGCGGCAGCAGATTGTGATATAGCTAATGGTGACTACATTTTTCTGACTACGTAGATTTAGTGTTTTTTTTAACAACAATGAAAAATTAGCATACAGTTAGTAAAAGTATTGGGTGACATCTATTTACCTATGATTTAATGTTTTTGTTTGACCTTAATCTCTTTTATTTCTGATGTTATTAACCTCAAAATATTATATCCGGTGGTGGGGCGGTTTGTCACAAATCTAATAGGGCTATGTGACAAGCAGTCCCGCAATTTCAAAAGATAATCTGATAAGAGAAATGCCCCTGCCGATGTACTTTTAAGAGCTTTTAGATTAGTAAAAATAAATGCATCATCAATAAGAAAAGCAGCAGCTGATTTTAATATAAATTACCGAAACCTGGCAAGATACTGCAAAAAAATTCCGGAAGCTGAAATATTTTATGATAAACTGGTTTTACGCTCCATTTCATGTGGTTACATAAAAACTCATTTGGTTTTTCAGCCAGAATACTAAAACCGACTTGTTGAATAGAGCTTCTGATATATATTCCGATTATCCCCTAAAGAAGTATGTAGACTTGAACACCAAGTTGCTGGGTGTTCCAGATCAAAAAAAGGAAAAGTGCAAGATTAAATTCTGATTTTAATGAATTATGTGTCTTTTTTATGGATCTAAATCGAAAAGTCCTAATTATTAATACACGTATAAATTCATATTTTGTATATAATATAAAATTGACTCAAAACACAAATTGTATTTATTAGACATTCTATATAAAAACATAATTGAATATATTATTGCTTTTAAATATTTTAGGCTATACTAATATTAATAAATTTTTAAAGTTGTTTTCTTACCTTATCTTTAAGATCTAATTATGCGTTGATAAACGTTCAGGTGTAGAATAAAACTTATAACGATGCTCCTTACAGCAGTTATACGTACATATTATATATTATTTCTGATATATTTTTGATATATTTTTATAATGTAACAATAAATTTAGTTCCATAATAATTTGACTAAAAGATGATATATTTCACTAATAAAAAAACAATATAATATGTATTTTTTTTTATAATTTTCTAGATAAATTTTAAGAGCAATAGCAAAAATACGTATTCTGCAGCTGTCCATGTACAGGGTTGTTGATTATATTTGGATCACCAGATATCTTTTTTATTTGAAGAAGGAAAAATTTTTAGATTAGAGAAATTGTAGATTTGTACAAGAACTATCAGGAAACGTAACAAAAAAAAAATTGAAAAATTTCAAAATAAAATTGAATTCGAAGATTAAAGAATGCTGGAAAAGTTATGCTAATATATTAATACCAAAACGGCTGATGGTCGCGTAGCGGTGTTGACGGAACTTTAATTTGATTCGCCACAATACCCACTACGTTCACTTGTTTTTCGTAGGATGACGTCAGACGAGAAACTGAATTCTTTGAATTTGGTCGGATTTTAAACCTTATTATTTTTGTTATTATCCGTTCACCAGATGTACATTAGGGTGTCCGTTATTTACAAAGTTGATTTGTTTTCTTGCGACCCCCCCTAAATTTTTAGCTTGTCGTCTAAAAAAAATGTCAGACCAAAATAAGCCCTTAATATTCATAATAAGCCTTGCCCTAAAGACGATACATTTGGGAATTACATGGGATTTTGCCACTTTTTACAATTAATTTCTCTCGGATAAGATAACTTATAGCAATGAGACATACATAATCTTATAGGAAATT
This sequence comes from Philopedon plagiatum, assembly GCA_963971165.1. Classification (NCBI taxonomy): domain Eukaryota; kingdom Metazoa; phylum Arthropoda; class Insecta; order Coleoptera; family Curculionidae; genus Philopedon; species Philopedon plagiatum. The sequence goes on along the minus strand of OZ020192.1, from coordinate 122,004,518 downwards.
GAACGCTCTACAAAAAAGGTATCTTATAATTTTTCGATTAATTCACTCCTTCAAAAGTTATTCAAGGTGAAATTTGAACTCTATGTAAATTTTCAGATTTTTTTACTTTTACGGCAAAGTGATTATTATTTCGATAAAAGTTATTAGTTTATTTCTAAAAATAGATAATTCTGGTGGCATTAGGGTAAAAAAAATTAAACATGGAAAATAATATACCGCATAACAGGTAGCTGGTTCTAGTTTGAATCATTTTTGAGACTATTCATTTATAAGACGCAGTCAACTAATTTTTATTGAATTTCATAAATTTTTGTATACTTTCATGAAATTTCCCTTCAATATAGTAAGTGACTCAAAATTACACTACAAGCATTCCCGCCAACACACGGATTTTCTATTCACGCGAACGCCCTAAGTCGCATTTATTACCTTGAATAACTTTTGAAGGAGTAAATTAATCGAAAAATTATAAGAGACCTTTTTTGTAGAGCGTTCAATTTCCTATAAGAATATGTATACCTCATTGCTATAAGTCATCTTGTCCGAGAAAAAAACAAATTAATTTTAAAAAGTGGCAAAATCCCATGTAATTTAAATGGGAAATGTATCGTCTTTAGGGCAAGGTTTATTCTGAATTTTAAGGGCTTATTTTGGTCTGACATTCTTTTTTAGGCAATAAACTAAAAATTTAGGGGACGTCGCAAGGACAAAAATCAACTTGGTAAATAACGGACACCCTAATGTACACCCGGCTGTGCAATAATATTTAACATATTTATTGAAAACGCCAAATGACTGAACACCATTATATGGATTTAACCGATTTTGAAACAATACATTTTAAAGAAAAGACTGTCTGTGAGGATAAGATAAGCTGCAGAACTTCTAATACGTCAGTAAAGCGTTAGTTTATTGAGGAAGACAAAACAACTAAAATTAATATTTCTAGTTTGAAATAACTGTCAATAAATTGACAACTGGGGACTGGTAAAATGGTAACCGGATAGTATTAAAAAAATTATTGAATCAATATTTTATAAAAATCCAAACTTCACCCAGTAAGAACACTCTACAAAGAATTAAAGGCAAATTCGCCAAGTATTTTACTGGTTATCTTTCATTTAGCTTATATACAAATATTATGTTTTTTATTCATATTTGAGACCCCCTTCTACTACTTAAGACAGGTGACGTTTTTAATCCATTTATGTGAAAACTGTTCACTGACCCATCCTCGCCCTCTTGAGAAGTAAAATTGTGAACTTGAACTTTTAAAGAAAATTTCTCCCCGTTTTTTGTTGACGATGTGTTTGAGGGGGATAATGAATCCTGTTTGGTTATCGTCTTATTATCCGCTGCGCTGGTATCCTGAGGATGATCTGAAGAAGAAATTTGATTTGATGCTTCAATGAAAATACTGTTTTTGTCTCCATTTTCTCTAGTGTGGTTTCCAGGAGATCTTTGATCTTTAGGACCAACATTTTCTAAAAAATATGGTAAATAAAAAAATGCATTAAAGAAGGTTAGATGCGACAGAAATACGACTGTTAAGATGGATTTGGAGAAGGAGAAATCTAAAAATAAAAGGAAGAAGTGAGGTTAGGGAAATATTCTAGTAAAATACAGGACAGGAGATTACAGTGGAGTAGAGATCAGTATATAGGCAAAAGAAGAAGCAAATACCTTTTATACTAGGCCTTGGAGTTCTATTCATTAAACTAGTGTTATCGGGGCTATTGGCCATATTCTTTCTTTTGCTTTCCGGATCCACCATCCTGAAAGTTTCAAGAAATTCGTTCAAATCTACAAGCCCATCTTTGTTGATGTCCATCATCTTACAAATTTCAGCAAGTTGGTCTTCGGTCATATTACACGGCATGTGTTCTTTGATTAGATTACAGGCATCCGCCAATTCGTCCAGACTTATGTAACCTTAAAAAAGGAATAATAATATCTAACATTTTTATAAAAACTTTTTCTGATTTCTGCAATATTGATCAGTGGCGTGCTCACGAAAATAAAAATATTATTCTGGTTATGATATTCACTCCATATGTTGAAATGGGTGAATCCTAGTATAATCTACAGCCATACCCAGTACTTTTCCCCTCAAATGGCCCATTTTTCTTTCATTTTAAAAAATCGCAATTACCGGCCCTTATCCGAAGCTTCTAGAGATCATGACGTATAGGCTCTCATATTATAAAGGGAAAACAGAAGATCCAGCCGCGGCATAGCCAAGCTTAAATATCGTACATCTCATTTTTTATCAGTTTTGGTGAAAACCGAAAATAATCCAAAGTATTTTTAATTCCAAAGACGCATTTTAGCAAAAATGTGTATTTTAATTTAATAGCAATTTATTTACTTAATATGGAAACATATAGACCACTCGTGAAATAGGTTAAAATTGTAACCTTGTAACCACAACGAAGCAGGCTTTGTTACACAAAGATATATGACTTACCCTATATTACGTTATTAATGAGATTAGCATTATTCCTACTAGCTTAAACTTTCTCCTATAAAGAACGGTTAAAAATCAAAAGGAAAAATACTAATTAAGCACAACTGCACAGTATTTTAATATTATAACCTAAATTCTTTCATTACAGCAGGAAATTTTGTCAAAAAAACATAGTTCTGTTTCGCGCAGAACATTCAGAAAGTTGAGATTCGCTATTTTGTCAAGAAATTTATCGTTATCGATTTTTTAAAAAAGATCCCGTAAATGGGTTTTTCTAAAGTCTAGGTGTCGTATCTAAATCGTTTTCTTTCACCTGCAAACGGTACATAATACGTAAATATTATTTGTGTTAAATTTAATTAAGATTTCAACCCTATTAAGCTTATTTAAGAAACACTATAATCAAAGCACAAACCAGCTAAATCTTAAGACTACACTTTGACCAGAATCAACAAGAGGCCTTCTATCCAAAACGTTCGAAAAGGATGGGTAAGATGTAGTGGCTCGCGCCTAACTACTTTTACGTATACGTATGTTGCTCCAAAACTTTTGGTTGCTAACACAATAAGTAAAATAACGTCGAATTTCTTCGACAGTACAAGTGCACCACTGTACGATAATATAAGGAGCTTTTTCTATATATAAGTGTGATCTGTTCGTCAGCCACTCTGGGTGTGAGCCTGCCTGATGAAGGGTAAGGGCCCAGAAATCGCGATAGCAGGAGGACACCCAGACCAGAAGCAAAAAGAATAGTCCTACTTTATTTTATTTGTCATTTTACGGTCTTGTGTTTTGCACTAGCGAAAGAATTAAAGCTCTTGCATTTATCGACATAATATATTAAATATATCGACCGAAGAAAATTCCCCATTTTCTATATATTTATATATAGAAAAACCTCCATATATATATATATATATATATATATATCATTTAACTATTTACCTGAATTATCCTTATCTATAATTCTAAAAATGGTTTCCAGACTACTCTTATTTCTATACAAGGTCTCAACGACTGTACTGGCTCCTTGAACGGACTAAAAAATAATTAAAAATCAGATAGAGATAAATGTAGCTCTATTAATAAAAACATTCACAAGTAAACATTTTCTATATTAATTTGAAAAAAAAAAACTTAAAATTTGTTGGCAGGAAACTTATTTCCTGTTTCATAATTTTCAAATTGGACTGATCTAAAATTTAACCCTTTGTCCTGTGTCCTAGTTACAACACAAAATAGTTTTTTTACTCTTTTCTAATATCAATAACTTACATTCAGTTTACTACTACTTTTAATATCAAAAGTAGTTTGATACTGAACCATTTTTGTGTCGGGATCTATAGTGACTAATTTTTCTTTCAGTAGCCGCCAAGGTATTTGTAGTCCCGTACAATTTTCGAGAGTTATACACCATTGAGTAACTGAGATATATCCTGAAATTAAAGGCATTATATAAGTGTAATAGTTAAATCAAAACTATGTATCTCAATATTTCTTAATAGATCCCAAAATCAAAATACATATTAAGGGTGTGATTTCTATAATTTCTTCCTTCAATACCGAAGAAGAAGAACATGATGTTGAAGAAAATATAGAAGAATACATAATAAATAATAAATTTTGTCCTGATGCTTCCTGCATCCTGCTTATATCAATACAAAATAATTTGGTTTTAGACCTTGAAACATAAGTTATTAATAAAAGTTAAGCAGCAATTTAAAAAATAAAGTACCTGTGTTTTCAGGGTCTAACGTTACAAACTCCTCTTCAATTCGTTGCCTATTATTTAAAATTTGTACTTGCAACTCTTTCGTGGCACCAGATTCTACTAAACCCATCCTTTGGAAGAAGTTCAGTTTCCTTCTTCCAGCGTTAGCCATATATTGAACAAAATGAGGTTCTAGATTTAGGCCAACTAGTTTCAAATAGGCACCATTGTTAGAACCAACTTCGTAGTAGTTCGATGCTGAGAATATAGTTATAATCTAAAAAAAAATGTTATGTGTAGTAGGAGTTTTATTATCTAATAATGTTTAGTGCATTTATTTTAAGGAGACCTCAGGGTTTTACATGTAATTTTTAAACCTGGTACCTATATATACAGTATGTCCACGGATGGAGTAGACAAGAGGAAAAATGAACCAAAAAGTGAAAGATACGAAAAAAGGTCATTCTTTATAAAAATTTCTGCTTGATTTAATGCAAAAAATTGTTCTTTTGTACAGGGTATGCAACAAATAGGAAAACATAAGATATGGTTAAGAATAAAGTTGCCTTTTTTTAGAATTTAATGCAAAACATTAATTAAAAAAGTTGTTTTAAATTTTAAAAGAGTTCTTATTCCTACAGTGCCATTTGTACTGAAGGTTGACTCATCTGTAATCATTATCAGCTAATGAAAGTTCACGTTGTTACTTAGAATTTTCATCACCGACCCACAAACAAAAAACCAAGCGTTTGTAACTGTCCCCATCTTCCAAAGTTTGGTTAAAAATTGTTTTAAAAGGGCGAATTTAATTTTCCTTAAACACATTTTGAATATGGCTTTTTTACACAATAAACCTCGTGCTCGTTTTCTTAAAGACATAATAGGATTTTCATCAATAGAATGCAAAATTAATACTGTACACTGTACAAGCATCGTTTTCGTCGTGTCTTTTCTTGGTCTTCTTTAAAATACTATTACTAACTTATGCATTGAACTTTAGAAACTTTCCTTGAAACTTTTCAATAACGTAGTGATAACTATTCTCGCCATTTCTGTAATTTTGGATTATAAATATTCTTTCCTCTAAAGACAACATCCTTATTATTTTGACAAATTCGTTATCAAAATATGTGTAATCACATAAAAAATGTGACCAAGTGCTTTGGAAAAACTTTGATTTTAAAAGCGTAATTTAGAAATTTCAAATTTTTACTTGAAAATCTGGAATAAGAATTCTTTTAAAATTGAAAATAACTTTTTATTTCACGTTTTGCATTAAAATTTCGAAAAGGCAACTTTACTTTTAACCTAATTGCACGTTTTTGAATTTCTTGTTGCATACCCTGTAAAAAGATCTGACATCTGGATCTTATTTTTAAGGAAAGAAAAAACTTTTATGAATAATGGCCTTTTTTCGTATCTCTCACTTTTTGGTCCATTTGTTCCCTTGTCTTCCCCCCTCCCCGTGGTATATAACGTTATTGTCACAATTTCAAATGCATTTTTAGGTATTTTTGGAGCTTTTTTGACATATTTGCCAAATTAACGTAATCTTTTGACTGAAATTTATCTGTGTCAAGTTTTATCTCTATACTTCTAATAGAACAGGACACAACATTGGGTTAAAAACGCACCGCATTTCTTTTTTTACTTTTCGAACACAACTAATCATTCTATGCAATGATCCGGTTTTTTATAAATTTTGTCATTCCAAGCTCTTCTGAAGCTAGCTGAATGGCAGACCTGCCCAATCAAAAAGAAAAACAAACACTCCAAAAGCCGTTTTGACTATTCTCGGGGTGACGCATTTGGTCGGAATTTGATCAATTCTCATTTTTTCAATAGAAAAGTGGTCTATTGAAACGTCATTTTTTAGGCCATCTAATTCTCTACGCGTTGGTCGAATTTAAGGAAATTTTTTGATTCTAACTTAAAATGGCAACACTTTAAACTTTCCATTAGGCAATATGGGAAATCGTGATCTGGCAGTGTTACAAACCCACGAGCATAATGTAGCTTTTAGTTACATTTGCTGCTAATTAACAATGTGAGTTAATTGAGCTAAGTGCTCGGAAAGTCATGTGATAACCACACCATATTTTTTAATACGAAAATATTTCCTCTTACCAGATTATCGTGGCACAATTCGTAACCGTCAGGTTTGCACTCGTGTGACCTCACAATGAACGATAGTCGATTCTCTTCCAATATTTTCTTCGTTACGTCAGGTCCAAAGTATGTACCAGCACCTCTTAGGCTATTTGGCTTGCAACCCTTTATTTCTTGCGGATCGGACCAAAGAATATCAAAAACCTGTAAAAAAAGAAACACCTTAGAGACTGATATCACATTTATGTACCTATATTTTCGTATTTTTTTAGCTCCAAATTTAGATTTTCTTGTTGCCAGGGGGAGTCAGCATGGGTGAGAAAAAAGCTCTAAACATTTTCTTTCTGAAGACTTGAATATTCGAAAACTTTACAACAGCTTTTCTTTTAAAATATACTGAAAACAATACCGTGGCACAGGTATTAAGACAGTGGTTTAATAGCATTTTCAAAAACCATTTCAATCTATAATTAGGCCTCCCTAGGGTACAGACTTGTCCCAAATGCGACTTATACAATGTTGAGATAAAAAATGCTACAAACCCCGTTTAGAAGAAAGATGTTGAACTAAAACGTAACCTGCATCACAGGAAAACTCAAAGTGCTCAGATAACCAATGAATGTAAAGCTGCGAAACTTTAAGACCCTTGTGTTACTTCGTACGATCTACAAAAGCAGTTCTATATACCAGCACTTACACGCACCCAAATGTTCTATAGCTGCCAATTTGCTTGTATCAACATTGGTGTGCATCTTGAAAACCAAGGGACTGGATTTTTTATCTCTGGCGTTAAAAAACATCTCAAAAAAAAGTCTTAAGTACAAACGTTTTTCCATTTCTTAAAAAGTACAATGTTTATTGTCTCTACCGCAAAATCTCTAGAATGATACCCGGGCCATTTTGAATATTCACTCTTCAATTGTAGTAAATCTGGCACTGTGAGTTTCTGATATTTATTTGTTTTGAATGAAAATATTTTGTCCAATCTATTTCTTTTTGACACACAGAATTCAAACAAAACTTTTCCTATGTGCCGATATAAACTTTCCAACAAGGGTGAATTTACACAACTTCTTACTTAGTAAAGTTATTGCCTAATTTTAGAAATATACAGTTTTATTATACATACACAAAAGAACACAAGCAACAACTTACAAATAAAATTTAATTTTTTTGAGAATTTTTGGGAAATTGCAAAAAAATTACTAAGAATAAAATTTTACACCCCTGTAAAATACAATGGGTTAGAGTTGCCACGTATCAAATAATGAACGTATATTATGTTTATTCAGTTATAGGTACCTGTATTAACGTTCTTCATTGCTAAAATACCACAAATACAAACTTTTAAAATCCAACTGTCCACAGCTCAAAACTGATAAAATATGTAATGCACTACCTGTAAGTTATCCTTACTTCACAGCCTTAAAACTGAGACGATACCTGATAATTCTAATTAGGATTTCTTAAAAACCCTTACCTTTAATGTTTATTACCCTATTAGCTGATAATTACATCTATTACTAATACAGGGTCAATATTTACATTTTTGTGCACGGTTCTCTGCACCGTGTGCTATGGTAAACAGATCTTTTTTTAACACTGCATTAGGATTTAACACTAGATTAAAAGTTTTGTGCAACCGACTGTTAATGTGTTGAATTCTCAGTTCTTAATAATAATAATACTAAAAATATACTTCTTTATTTCAAATCATGAACACGATACAGGGAACACAAAAAGAAATGACGTCAAAAAAAGACATACATAAAGCTCAATTAACAAAATCGCTTAGACTATAGGGTTCTAAATTAACTAACAGTTTCCTAATTTTAAGTTTAAAATGTTTTTGTGAGTTTGTTTAATTTCATTTGGCAGTATGTTAAATAATTTTAAATACATATATTGAGGACATTTTTCTGTAAGTGCTAGTATATGTATTGCATATGAAATATTTCAAGATCGTGTTCTATATTCATGATTAACTCTTAGATTTAACATATCTCTATGCTTAATGAAAAACACCAAACCTTCATAGATATAAACATCATAAACAGTAAGTATTCCCAAGTCTTTAAACATACCCCTACAACTTTCTCTATAGTTCATTTTTTTGATAACCCTTATCACATGTTTTTGGACTACAAAAATATTTTGGATTGAGTTGTACTCAAAAAACAATTCCGTATCTCAAAACAGACTCAAAATTTGAAAAATACAGTATTCTGAGAGTCTTTTCTCCCATATACCTCCCCGCGATTCTGATGCCATAGCAAACAGAGCCTAGTTTTTTTTCTAAATTATTTAAATGATATGATCAGTCGATATGCTCATTGACACAGACACCTAAAAATTTTGCTTCTGTTGAAAATGGTTCTAAAATAAATCTCGAGACACGACTATCGCCGCCGCCGTTCGGTACTCTCAAAACCAGGAGCGCGAAGGCAGTGTTTCCACTTGGAATTGAATGTGTATTCAAGTCAACGGAAAGGTAGGTGAAAAAACTCTAAACCAGCATTCCGTTATAATTAACTATTAATGTATTTGCTATTTAGAAAAATAATATAAAGAACTAGCGACCTAAAATTACTACAAAACCAAATTACGAATTTCACAGTTTTTATTTGCTTATTTCAATTCACTATTTCTATCTCTACACTCAATTCAGTTCATGGTTTACTATCAACTACTAAATTTAGTGGATTTTCTACGGTTGACTGCTTTGTTCTAAAGAAAATAATATTAGTTTTATCTTTGTTTAAAATTAATCTATTTTTTGTAAACCACTCATTGACAAGATTAAAAAAATATTTAGCTTTAGTGCGGTGTTCGTCTATATTTTCACCACCTACAATTAAATTAGTGTCATCAGCATATTTGACAAGATGTTAATAGTGTTTGTCCGTTCTGTAAGCCAAATCGTTGATAAATACAATAAAAAAAATCGGTCCCAAAACACTTCACTGTGCTATGCCTACATTATTGGTTTGTATTTCTGAATTTGCTTGTTTTTCCATTCTAAGTAATAATTGATACAGTTTGCCTTCTGTCACTCAAATAAGACCTGAGTCAGTTTTTGGCATTTCCCCGGACACGATATATGTCGAGTTTTTTAAGCAATAATTCCCTATCCAGACAATAAGGCCTTTGAGAGATCTAAGAACATCGCGAGGACAAATTCACCTTTCTCAAGTTGCTCTATATCTGACTGTACAAATTGGAAGATGGCAGTTTGTATGGCAGCTGAATACTGAATGTACTTATTTTTAAAATTGTAGAGAAAAAGAGGAGCTTACTACAAAATTTCCTTTTTCTGCTGTCAAAAAATTATTATTCAAAGGTATTATAAGCTAATATTTGAGTCTATTCATAGTATAGTCACGTTTAATATAGAAAATGACATAAAATGAATGATAAAGTGTTAAACTTACTTGTTTCCATTCCACTTTATTAATGGCATCCGCGCCTGGTGCGGAGCTGTCACAAAGGGGTGGCCGCAGAAGGGAGACGTACTACAATTAAAAAGAAAAGTTAAATATATTTACATTTATTTTTACCATAGGATGATGAGCTTTTAAGCCTAAATAATAGGGTAAGTGCCTGCACAGTTTTACTTATATTAAAAATTCATAATTTAATTATACTACTTCGATGTTTTTTAGCAATAATACAAATTAAAATTAGGCTAATATAAACATATTATATATCAAGAAATTCTTTCAAAGCAATTTAAAACAAATTATATTTTGACTACTCGACCATTTTACCGTAACATTTAACGTACGACAATCTGTTTTTTACCGATCTTTGCGTGAATCCGTGCTGATTTAAGGCTGCCCACCATGAGTGGTGGTGCATGTACTAGCGAAGCAATTCAGCATCTGATAGTAACTACAATACACAAATTTCAACTGCGAACTAATCAAGTATTACTACTTCTTTGTGATGGCTTACAACAGAAATGACTCCCAAGTGTTATCCGGATGTAGATATATATATATATATATATATTATTAATAACTAAGACCAAAGTAGTTTTTCGTAAATTCCCCAAACGCACTCGAGAATTTCATAAACAGTGTCCTGGGACTCCAAAACCTTCACAGCCGATTCTTACACAATGGAGTACGTGGTTAGAGGCAGCGTTTTATTATTTGCAACATTTTCAAAAAATAAAATCCTTAATTTTACAGTTCGATGGAAAGAGCTCAAACCATTAGAGAATGTAAAATCAAATTTCAAAATGGCGAACCAAAATTTCAACTTTTTTCTCAAATTACAAAATGTTTTTTCTTTACCAAAACATTCCTAGTGGCTTATTATTAAAACTCCTAAACTTGGCATGGGTTCCGTAAGTAGCAACAGAGATATACAACTTCAAAATTTCTGTATACGCCACTAAGTACAGGTTATGGATACAGGAGGTACATTATTGCTACGGCAATATGCTAAAAATTAATAAAAGACCTTGTAACTTTCAACAATTCGTAACTCCATGAAAAATGGGTCTAAAAAATTGTAAAAAAAGTAAATGAAAGCTTTTTAGTCTAGTTTAAAAAAAACGTGTTAATCAAATTCCAGCAGCCAGTAAAAAGCAGCGACCAAAATAACGAAAAAAAAAGCAAAAATGCCGAATTTCAGGTGTTTTAAGGACATTTCCAATAGGAGAGGCACTTTGTGTATATTTTTCCCAGACAGATAATCACTTAAACTACAAAACGACGTTTGGTTCATCCTGGAATCTTTTTCCGATCAAGCTATATTTGATTTTGTCTATTTTAGTTTCGAAATATATTACTGTGCGCCGCCAGTGGTGTGGCATTCGAGTGGGCAGCTTTATAATACTACACTAATATACTACAAATAATACAAATTATTAATAGAGCGTAATATTTTTAGTTATTTATTACTGAGCCTAATGGTAAGTAAGAGTAATAAAATTGTGTTCAATTTTAAATAATTTATACACCAAAAGTCTAAACTTGAAAGTAAGCGCAACTTCTTATTAACTTGTTATAAATTATCAATTATATCATAATATATATAATTATATAATATATAATATCATAATTATAAAGTTGCCTAAATTTAAACACTCTTTTTATTTGTACGCGCATTAATTTATTGACATCTTTGACCTCAATATCACTAAAAAATAATATAATACAGGAACTTTACACTAGCGCGGGAAAGTGCAATTCTCCGAAACAAAATTCTTGCGGAACAGTGGCTGTTAAGTTGGGTTGTAGAAAAATTCTTTAATCTCGTTTTTGTGTAAGCTTTTATTTACTGTTTAATACTTTTGAAAGTGAGTGTATTATGTTTACGGTCAAATTGAAAGTTGTGCAAGGATCTTATTTCCCATATTTGTTCGTATTATGCCCAACCGCCAGTCCTAATATTTCGAGCATCTTACGCAATATTCATAAATCCTAATCTAGAAGAAAGGGTGTCCCATTCGCAGCCTCCGTTAGAGATAGGTACGGGAAATTTATTATGAATAAAGGCAACCGAGTTAGCCTAATATGTTACGAAGGGCTTGATTAAATTTATCGTTAAGGACGGGTTAAAAAACAATTTACATGGAAAATGCTTTTCCGAATCTCGGCAGAGCGATTTGCGGTAGAAAAAAATGATTTTTTGATTCGCGTGGGCATTTATGAAAAGCAACTTAGCGTTTGATGATGTAGGAAAAATGCTCCAATAATCTATTTTTTATTTTATTAAAAAGTTGCAGTGTTTTAATATTGAGAGGGCGCAAAGGCATTGAAGAATGGGATCAGCAAAACCATTTTTTCAAAAACCACTAATTTTAAAAATAAATTTTTTCGAAAACGCATGTTATAGAATAACGTATTTTTGTGATCATAATGCTGATTACTTGTTTAATATATTTATTATATTCTAAAGGCCGGATTTACTATTGTTAGACCGGCCTAATATGACAATAATCAAAATAATATTAAAAGATATTTATTTATGCCAATAAAGGGTTATAAAGTGCTTGAGGTTGGAATTAAATAATGGGGGCCGACCAATGATCTAATTATATGCAGCAGCAAGGTTGTTAAGGAGGTTTGGTAGAAAGAACAAGCTATTATAGTCACTCAAGAGTCCATATGATTCAGACGGTGACGACGGTTCATCAGATGAAGATCACCTCCAAGATAATTCTGTGGAGCATGAACCACACGCAAATTGGGAGTATCCGTTTATATTTTTCTACCCTTTTACTCCAAACGACATAACCATAAAGTGTACGAAGGTTCCGCGAGTCGATCTGATGAAAATAAGTTTCAACTTTGATCGATTTTTCATTAATTCTATTTTTGACGATTTTAGGCCTAAACTTTGTTTTTTTTAATTTAATTGTCGTCATAAAAAACAATCAAAAAATCACTAAACACTATACAATATAATTACCTAGGTAAGGTCCAGCCTCCACATGTCAACCCCATGTAGTTATTTTTTATTATAGTTTTTACCTTATGATGAGACATTGAAAAGTGATCAGTATTGTTAGGCATATTACTATAAATTATTATACGACATAAGTGTGAGTTCTGAGCTGAATAAGTATGCCTAAATGGTAACACAATTCGTTCGCCCTTAGAGACCTCTGGGGAATATTAAAGCAAATATCTAAGCTTTGTATTATGTTATTGACAGTTTTGTACAGAAAGAGCAAATCACATACTCTTCGGTCCCTCCATGAAACATCAAGCGGGAGTGATCCCGAGTCAAGAGATAGAGCGATATCGATATTGGAGATGACAAAGCCCCTTTTAAAGAAGATATATTTTAAAAATCTATTGTGAACATTCTATATTCGATCAACATAAGTCGCCTGTCTCGGACTCCAAACTATACTGGCAAAACTTAGTTTACTTAAAACACAGGAGTTGAATAAGCAGATGATTGGCCTAACATTTTTGAAGTATTTGCATTTTCGAGTAACATACCCCAACACCTTAAGAGCAGACCTGACAACAGAATCCACATGCAGGCCAAAAATCAATTTAGGTTCAAATATAACACCCAAGTCCTTTATGGTGCTCACTTTCTGTAAGAGGTTATTTTTTAACTGATAGGCTCGGGGTATTTGATTCAGATTTCGAGAGAATGTCATTGAAGTACATTTATCCAGATTAAGAAAAAGGCCTTTCTCGTCGCAATATGTTCCCAGGCGGTCTAAGTCACTCTGGAGCCTGTCACAGTCTTCAGGGGTGGTGAAAAAAGTATACACCTTTAAATCGTCTGCATAGAGTAGAAACTTGCAATGATGAAAGCAAGACTTAATTCCATTAATATGTATGATAAAAGTAAAGGTCCCAGATGTGTTCCCTGGCGTACACCAGACGTGGTTACAAACGATCGGGAACAGAAACCCTGTACTGAGACATTTTGTTATTCAACAGTCTATGGCTAATTATAAAACAGAATTTCCATTTCATAAATGGACATAGAGACGTGTGGACTCTCAAGGTGAAGAGAGAGAATTGGTAAGAGAAGGAGCAGTATTTGGTCTTAAAAATAAAAAACTACCGACATACCTCTATCGGATCTGAGATTCACAAAAAAATTTAAGACTTAGTACTGTTTGATTTAGATCTTCTAGTTGATCAGTTAGGTTTTGACATGTTTTAATCCTGTTATATAAAAAGGTAGGAATTACTCTGATATTTCCACAGTTTGTTTGGTATCTAAGTGATTTTTATCATGGAACTTTTTACTAAAATAAATTTTGATTTATTTCATATTATCCTAGATCCTAATTAATTAAAATTTATCCCTCCATTTACAAGGCTTATTAGCTTAAGCCCTTCTGTTTGTATTGTACATATTTCGCGATAAATATAAACCCCTACGCTAACTAGATTTTCTTGATTTCCCTAGAATACTAATTTGAAATTCCTTAGATAGCTCTCTAATCCACCGTACGTCGTAAATCGTCTGATAAGCCAGTTTTAGACGCAGCCAATCTTAAACCGTCCTCATAAAATCCTTTATTTTCCCTGCTGCAAACAGGGGACTCTGGGGGAAAACGAAAAACTGATATACAATATTGATCAAATGTTTAACTCGAGAAGGGTTTCGCTGTGTCTATCTGATTAAACAACTACTGTATTAACACTATCAAAAATCATCCGTAGTTATAATAAGAAAACCTGCAGTAGTAATTTTTTAATAACGTCTTCTTTAGTCTGTTTTGCCATTTAATGGGAACACATCAACAGATGTTGAGTATAATGACCATCCAACTATAAACTGAGAAGCACAGTCCCCTGAGACTAGTAAAGCTCGGTTCAAGCTCATTTGTTGACCTATTGCCTGAAATAAACTACTTATTACCGACACCAGATGTAATAAAACGCGGCAAATTTCCAAGAACTAAACAGGGCCAGCCCTAATAAAACAACAGGTAAAGATAATTTTAATACAATCAATAAAGGGTCTGAATAAAGCTTTTTTTACCTACTTGAGTAATTTCGCCGACTGGCATTGGAAAGGTCAACTTAATATAAAACTGGGTCTTGTAAAGTTGAAATTTTCAGATTGTGCAAAAAACTTGGGAGTTCAAATTGACACAGGATTAAGATTTAGAGAACATATTAAAAAACTGGTTAAAGGGTATGAATAAAGTTTATTTATTTAGTTTAGTCATTTCGCCGACTGGCATTGGAAGGTCAACTTAATATAAAACTGGGTCTTGTAAACTTGAAATTTTCAGATTGTGCAAAAAACTTGGGAGTTCAAATTGACACAGGATTAAGATTTAGAGAACATATTAAAAAACTGGTTAAAGGGTATGAATAAAGTTTATTTATTTAGTTTAGTCATTTCGCCGACTGGCATTGGAAGGTCAACTTAATATAAAACTGGGTCTTGTAAAGTTGAAATTTTCAGATTGTGCAAAAAACTTGGGACTTCAAATTGACACAGGATTAAGATTTAGAGAACATATTAAAAAACTGGTTAAAGGGTATGAATAAAGTTTATTTATTTAGTTTAGTCATTTCGCCGACTGGCATTGGAAGGTCAACTTAATATAAAACTGGGTCTTGTAAAGTTGAAATTTTCAGATTGTGCAAAAAACTTGGGAGTTCAAATTGACACAGGATTAAGATTTAGAGAACATATTAAAAAACTGGTTAAAGGGTATGAATAAAGTTTATTTATTTAGTTTAGTCATTTCGCCGACTGGCATTGGAAGGTCAACTTAATATAAAACTGGGTCTTGTAAAGTTGAAATTTTCAGATTGTGCAAAAAACTTGGGACTTCAAATTGACACAGGATTAAGATTTAGAGAACATATTAAAAAACTGGTTAAAGGGTATGAATAAAGTTTATTTATTTAGTTTAGTCATTTCGCCGACTGGCATTGGAAGGTCAACTTAATATAAAACTGGGTCTTGTAAAGTTGAAATTTTCAGATTGTGCAAAACACTTGGGAGTTCAAATTGACACAGGATTAAGGTTTAGAGAACATATTAAAAAACTAGTTAAAGGGTATGAATA
This sequence comes from Philopedon plagiatum, assembly GCA_963971165.1. Lineage (NCBI taxonomy): Eukaryota > Metazoa > Arthropoda > Insecta > Coleoptera > Curculionidae > Philopedon > Philopedon plagiatum. The sequence goes on along the minus strand of OZ020192.1, from coordinate 121,988,711 downwards.
AAGTTTATTTATTTAGTTTAGTCATTTCGCCGACTGGCATTGGAAGGTCAACTTAATATAAAACTGGGCCTTGTAAAGTTGAAATTTTCAGATTGTGCAAAAAACTTGGGACTTCAAATTGACACAGGATTAAGATTTAGAGAACATATTAAAAAACTGGTTAAAGGGTATGAATAAAGTTTATTTATTTAGTTTAGTCATTTCGCCGACTGGCATTGGAAGGTCAACTTAATATAAAACTGGGTCTTGTAAAGTTGAAATTTTCAGATTGTGCAAAAAACTTGGGAGTTCAAATTGACACAGGATTAAGATTTAGAGAACATATTAAAAAACTGGTTAAAGGGTATGAATAAAGTTTATTTATTTAGTTTAGTCATTTCGCCGACTGGCATTGGAAGGTCAACTTAATATAAAACTGGGTCTTGTAATGTTGAAATTTTCAGATTGTGCAAAAAACTTGGGAGTTCAAATTGACACAGGATTAAGATTTAGAGAACATATTAAAAATCTGGTTAAAGGGTATGAATAAAGTTTATTTATTTAGTTTAGTCATTTCGCCGACTGGCATTGGAAGGTCAACTTAATATAAAACTGGGTCTTGTAATGTTGAAATTTTCAGATTGTGCAAAAAACTTGGGAGTTCAAATTGACACAGGATTAAGATTTAGAGAACAGATTAAAAAACTGGTTAAAGGGTATGAATAAAGTTTATTTATTTAGTTTAGTCATTTCGCCGACTGGCATTGGAAGGTCAACTTAATATAAAACTGGGTCTTGTAAAGTTGAAATTTTCAGATTGTGCAAAAAACTTGGGAGTTCAAATTGACACAGGATTAAGATTTAGAGAACATATTAAAAAACTGGGTAAAGGGTATGAATAAAGTTTTTTTACCTAGTTTAGTCATTTCGCCGACTGGCATTGGAAGGTCAACTTAATATAAAACTGGGTCTTGTAAAGTTGAAATTTGGGACTTCAAATTGACACAGGTTTTAGGATTTAGAGAACATATTAAAAAACTGTTCACGCAAAAAAATTTGTACGGTTAAATACTAAAATTGTAAGATTAGACTCTACAAAAAAAGGGACATATAGGGACGGTAACAAGGAATGTAACTAGATAGCACAAAATTGCTACTGCATGACTTGTTTGATTGTTGGATAAGTATTAGCAAATTGTAGGATATCATTTGAGAAACTGCTGTTGTAAGTGTTATGTTTAAAAAGTAAAAGTTTTTACAATAAAAATAACAAGTTATCATTTTTTGTAATAATGACATTCATTGCTTGTAAAAATAAAATTTAAAATTTAAAGCAATAGCCTGACGTAATTGTAAGGCCTCTTCCTACAATATCAAACCACTGGAGCGATAAATTGTAAGGATATTTTGCAATTTGTGAGGTAATCTCCTGTAAAATTGTAAGACCTGGTTTTAGGTACTTTTTGGAGAATCTGTAGGAACAAATTATGCAGGTATGAGAACCACAATTTTTATATCATTTCTTAAAAATTATGCTAGGACTAGTCCTACACTTTATAGGCCGTACAGTGACGGATTATATGATGGTCTCATACTTTGTTTAACCTAGCTTTACAACATTGCTGTATCAGCTTTCGTAAATTGCAATACATAGTTCCACAAGATTGTAGTAATTATTACACCAGTTCTAGTTGTTCTCTATGGCACATCCACTACTTTTTGTAAAGATTATATATATATATATATATACCTAGAGTACTGCTCCCACATCTGGGGAGCGGCAGCACCTTCGACTCTAAGATCCTTGATTCTATCCAAAAGAGAGCCATTCGACTTATCAATGACCCAGCCCTCACGAGAAGACTCCCTTCTCTCGCTCATCGCCGCGCTGTAGGGGATTTATCACTTTTCTGGCGCTACTTCCACGGATTTTGCTCTGAAGAACTAGCCGGTATTATTCCCCCCTTGAATGTCCCTAACAGAACAACAAGAGGCGCGTTACGTATGCATCCCTTTACTGTCCAGCTACAAAAGCTTAGAGCAGACCACTTCTCTCGCTCATTCATACCTAGGGTCTCCAGATTATGGAACAAATTGCCTGCAGATGTTTTCTCTTCCCGTCCCAACCTCCAATCCTTCAAATCCCGTGTCAATAGACTACATTTCCCTTCTCTCCAGACAGCCACGGTACGTTAGTACTTAGGCTTGAAGTCTACGTGGGATGTCTTCGATAAAAAAAAGACAAAAAAAAACACTGGAAGGTGGTAGAGGAATTCTTCTTTGGCCGAGGTGGTACCATATCCTTTTAAAGATCTGTTGAAATCCTTAGGGATGTTTCCAGCTCTAGATGTGTGAGTCGGACTTTTGTAGTACACTCACGCTACATGAGTACTGAGAGTTCAGTCCCCGTGGGCTGTAAAAAAATATTTTTTCAAAAATTATTCCGAATTTAAACCAATCCGCCTTTTAAGGTACTTACAATATTTGTATTTACATTTATTAAGATACTTACCGTTTTGTTAAAACGCAACGAAAGAGCTTTAAACGAGCTTTACCGATGGTCTGGTTCTACCTTCTGAGGTACATTCTGTTTTGCATAAACAATTTGTTGTAACATGTTTTACAATGAAAAACATAACGAATTTATGATTGTCTTTTCTCAACCATCTTGCCCCACCTTCCTCTAATCCGGGAACTTATTGTCCAAGAACTAAAGTTGTAAAGTAAAATAAATCTTTTATGATTTTATTTACAACTAAGAGACGTTGTCTCGGCAATTTTTTAACCTTCTATAAAAGCTTTAACATCTTAAAGTGCGATGTTGTCAAAGCAGGAATGTGAGTGGTAATATCTTACGATATAACTTTGTTGCAGCTCATGACTATGTCTCAATGTACTTATTCACAGGATAATAAATTATAATACCCTTTTAAATGCGAGCTTATGGTTTTAAAAGTCGAGACAATGCTAAGAGCTTAAAGAAACAGCAATTGTATAAAATAGAAATCATTCTCCATTGAACTAACCTATTCCTCAGATAGCACTGTATGATTGTATATTGCATACGTTCTTGAATAAATTCGTATGACTAGATACAGAAAATATATTTTATCTACTTTAACTCATAAAGAAGGCAAAATACAATTGACGAAATTTTCCATAAAGTTTTCAAGAGCATCCTTTAACAAAAAACTAGCTTCTATTGAAAATTTGTAAGGAAATAGGTACCGCATCGTGCCGATAAAAAACTAGGACAGCAAAATTTCCCTTTTTCTCCTAGACTATTAGGAATTATTTACTGTGGAGCCTGGTACCAGTAACATTTCATATCAAAATTTTACACGTCAATATAGATTGTCACTTTATCATTAACTTGACAAGCACATTTTTCTCTAAAAATATGCCACAATTAACCCCCCAGCAAAAGGCTATTATTTACAATCGGTTGCGAGATGGTGCTTTTATTAGGGATATTGCAGACGAACTGGGAGTAAACAAGAATGCCGTGCTGTTGGCAAAACAAAAAATAGCAATGCATGGAACTATTATTAGAAAAGCAGGTCCCCCAAAAATTTCTACTGAAGATCAAGATAGAAGACTGCTTAATTATCTAAGGGATCATCCATTCGAAACTCCAATAAAGGCGAGAGAACAGACGAACTTTCCAGGTTCTGCAAAAAATACTGCTAGAGACAGAGTTCGAAATTCCGATATACGAAGTCTTTGTGCTGCTAATACAATATTTTAACGGAAAAAAATTAACAGGGTAAGTTAAAATTTCCACATGAATATTTAAATCAGAATAATTTCTGGGAAACAGTTATATTTTCTGAGAAAATTTTTCAATCATGTACTAATGGAAGAATTCGGGTTTATAGGCCTTCCGGCATTCGATATGATGAGATAGATATACACCCACAAAACCAACAAAGGTGGGCGTTTCTCTATAAATGTTTGCGGTTGCATTAGCGCTAGAGGACCAGGAGTTTGCCAAATCGTGGAAGAAAGACTAACTGCAGCCGTCTACGTTAATATACTAAATGAACTGCTGATAAACGCTGTATATGGTCAAAATTTTACATTTCAGTATGATACTGCTCCAACACAGCAGGCATGGTACAAAATTTTCTCCAAGAAAATAATATAGCAGTCCTTCCCTGGCCTTCGAAGAGTCCCGATTTGAACCCGATCGAAAACATTTGGTGTAAAATGGTCAAATCCATGTAGAAACAGGATTTTCGACCGAGAACCAGGGATGAATTACGCTACAGGATAAATCAAGCTCGGGACGAAGTAACGGGCGAATTATGCAGAAACCTAGTTTTAAGTATGCTTCAAAGGCTTCAAGAAGTAATAAAAAGAAATGGTTCTATGACTAAATATTAAACATTTTGTGTTGCTTTGACAAATTTTGTGTTTGTATTTTTTTTATCTTTTAATGAATCTATTTTATTATTTGGTTTTATTTTTCATTTTCAGGCGATGTCAAATATACTTTAAATAAAATATTTTACTTTTTTTAAATAAAAAAATGCCCAATAAATTTAGTTCCTCCATATAAACTGTCCCTCAAACTTATACAACAAGAAATTTATTTTGATGCCACCTCGCATCGCAAAATACAAAACGTTAAATTATGGACCCTAGGTTACTTTTTAAAAGTTAAGTGCTTTTACCTTTCCAGCTCTAGAGCACTTTTTAAAGTTTCCGAGATATGTATTTCCTTTCCCAGTTTTGTGATTTTGCTGTCTTAATTTTTTATCGGCACAATGGTACCTACATAGGCAGGGAAAATCAATATGACATATCATTCAGAGAAAAACGTCCTTATACATTTTTAAATTGAAAATATGTGTTTCCCATCGCCTTGCTATATGTGTGGAAAAGCAGTGTATATTTACGAATATACGGTAGTGCAGGTATTTCTTTGGATACTATTTCATTTTTAACAAAGAAATCGGACTTTATTTTTTATGAATTACGGTGGTGGATATCACCATTTCCTTTATAAATAATATTTTAAAACGATTAAGGTAAACAAAAAACTAACAGTGGTAAAGTAGATTAAAATCTAATGGCGGTGGCGCATCGCATTTTCCGATTGACGTGTTTTCGCGTAACAACTGCTTCTATCGTCTTGATTGGATACTCCATGTAATGTGTAGTTGTTTGGTCAAGCTTGTTTACCACATGTCTGGACTTGTTTTAATAGATCAATATCTTTAAAGTTTTAAAAGATTGCATTAAGTAGTTTGTATTGTATTATCGGTAAAGTTTATAAAGCTTTTTATTTTTTAAATGATAAAAAACTTCGAGATCTGTGTTGTCATAAAATATTTCTGTAATAAAGATTTATCTCCTAGAGAGATAAAAGCTGAGCTTGATACTACTTTAAGTGAGTCAGCTACAAAAGAGACCCTGTTTCTGGAAACAGCTTCCAAATAGCTACAAAACAGACCCCGTTTCTGGAAACAGCTACAAAACAGACCTTGTTTATAAAAACAGCTCCTAAACAGCTACACAACAGCTACAAAACAGCTACAAAACAGACTCTGTTTATGGAAACAGCTCAGAAACAGCTACAAAACACTCTAAGAGGCAACTTCGCGTCTAGGTGCTGTCAGAAAAGTGACCACGCCCTAAAATAGAGTGAAAATGCAGAATTTCGGCATTTCTTATGGGGGTTTTATTGTAGGAATGCTATTACTCATCTACTAAGTTACAATAATATCAATGCTGGCTTTTTATAGATCAACCCCAAATAGTCGTTCAGTATTGTGCAGTCGTTCGTCAGTACTAGGTTCCTCAAAAAATTAACCTTTCTGTGTCTCTTTTTCTCGAATTCTGCAGTGATTTTCCATTTCTTAGCCAAAGCATTCGCCGCGAGCGCCGTCTCTGTAATATTTTCAAAACTATAACGAAGGTTTCTAATAGAAGTTAACTAGAATATAACATTGTTTTGGCGATTTCCAAATCTATTTCAACACATTGTAATGTAGTTGATGTTAAATTTATGCGCTCTAAAACTGCACTCTGAAGAATCAGTAGAAACACAAATTCAAATTTCTCCATGTGCTTTTTGATGACCAGTGCTTATTAATTAATACTGTGGTTGACGTTGGGCCCCCTAGAAGCCCCCCCCCCCCCCTGCGGGGTGTACCTTACGCCACTGGCTATTCGGAGACTATGTAGAAAAAAAAAACATGTTTTAACCAATAATTTGCTGTTTTCTTTGTTAGGCCAGAAATTTTTCACCCCATCCTCATGTCAGAAAGTTCTATATTCCTTTAATTGATCCCCCTCCCCCTGATCCCCGATATTAAATTTATTCTAGAATTATTAGAATACTTCTAACAGCTTGAAATCAGGAAAATTCCTTTCAAATTCAATAAAACCGCTCGGAAAACTGCAAAAAGTTTTCTTTTAGTTTGATTTAATTGTAAAAGTTCGTTTTGTGGCAAAAGGGGCAGCCGTTGCTTTGATAAATTCTGTTTGCGTTGCAGGATTGCAAAATCAGAGAAAACTTTAAATTAGGCAAAGGGTTTGTTTTGTGTGGGAATTAGGATCCAAATTGGTTCGACATACTAAATTCCCTGAAGTGTTTACTCAGTTTATTGATGCATTGTGGGGAGTACTTACATAACAATAATAAGACCATTATTATTGTGGAACAAATTTCAGGATTTAGCAATACTGCAATTTAAGAGCACTAATCAGTGCCGATTAAAGCGCGTTTCAAGCTCTTTCGTTGCGTTAAATGAAAAATGGGAAGCGAGTTTTTACAACTTTCTATAGAAATACTATCTACAACTTTTCTAATTAATCAACTTTTTTTATGTTCTGAGAGCCCACGAAGACCGAGGTCTATGTACTATGTACCGTGGGTGTATTGGGGAAATCCGACTCACACATCCAGAGCTGGAAAACTGGAAGTAATAGAGGAGAAGGCGTATACCCGTATGCCACACATATCGGCAGCAATGATATCACGCATATATTTCTTAAGTAGCAATGGTACATGTTATTTGACACACCCTGTATGCATACATATATACAGTGTGGTCTACTGTGTTTGCAACAAATTATTTTTTTTATTAATGACACTACCTAAATATAAATAACACCGAAAGTTGGTGCATGCCTAAAAAACATATTTGCTGCACTTGAGATCAAACTAAAACAGCATACAGGGTAGGCCCAAAAATATGAATGCCATTTAAGAGTACCCTTATTTTACAAAATAGGGTAAAAAAAGTTTTTTCAGGTTAAAAGTTATGTCTAGGTTTAAAGTTTCCTATCTGAAAAAAGATTTCTCAGAGAAAATTCGAAGTTGGTTTTTATTAGGCACATATTAAACTAGAGCAAAATAAATCACATATGCGTAATATTTAAAAAATTCATTAATTTGTACTGCTAGCTGGACGCGTTACCTCGTGCTTACTCGGCTCATCAAATTTATGGAATTCCATAAGCTTAATAAACTCCGAACGCATTTGCTCGAAATGAAAATACTGAATTACATAAAATACAGGGCTACCTTATCAGACGATTTGCCAACGTGGCATGAATTACAAAACAGTCTTAACGGCTCAAAATTATTTTCGTCCTATCAAAGAAACTCTGTTCGGGTCCAGATTTAGTTTCATGGAGGAATTTGGGACCGAAATCCAAAATGATCCTTTCCAGACCCTTTCGGAGATATTTCGAAGTCTTGATGTATTTTATTTCAACAACAATGTAAATATTTTAAATAATATTGAACATTCAGTTCTATTAATAATGCTTAAGATTCAAAGGCGTGCCCACGGGAGAGGCAGGGTGGGCCATGACCTCCCCCCCCCCCCCCCTAATACCATATCATTAAGATAAAACAAATTAAAAAATAATAATATTTTTTATTAGGTACATGATCTATTTGCATTTGCCACAATCTCCAGTATCTCCACTAGATCTACCTACATTATCGAATTTTACGGACTTCGGCAAAGTTCACAAACGCGTCACAAAATTTCGTAAATTTTATTGTGTATTCCACGACTGATTTTTTTTCTATAAATCATGCGATTTCGACGTAAGTAAACAGTATTTTCCTATTTTTTAAATCAATTTCTGAGCAATGGCAATGCCGCAGTCGAAGATTTGCCTTACTCTTTTCGCTTTTTTGACATAATTCAAAGCTCACTTAACGAAGGGGCCAAAAAAGGCAAAATAATTATGTCAGTAACAAAATTCAGAATACCATTATAATTATAATTCAAGATAAGATATCGAGTTTAAACGTAAAGCATATTTCTTTGATTGCAGATGAAACTTCAGATTGTGGTCATCATGAGCAAATGTCTGTTGTAAATGTTGTAATACGATTTTTTGACACTTCCCTAAACACACCTGTAGAAACTTTTGTAGGGTTACGAAGATTAATATCTGTTCATTCACAAGACAAAACAAAAAATGTTAATTATGACTCGGTAATAGATGAATTTAAAACTTCTAGTCAAGGAACAAGAAGAATGAGTTGTAAATATAAAAATGATTTAGTTTTTTTTTAATTTACTTATTCCTTATATCTCTATATATAAATATTTTTTTTTTCAAATGGACCGACTTCACAACATAAACAGCACTTAAAAGTATAAAATAATATTTTTACGTATTTATAACTGTGGTTAATGGTAAACTTAATTTTATTCAAAGTTAGGTAACTTGTACACCGCAGTTCTGAGCTTTAAAGTCGGCTAGGGCTGTGGTGTGATTTCACAACTTGTGATTTTGTCACAGCTCCGGGGCTGTCACAGTCACGACCTGCTCCGCTTCGACTAAAAAAGAAGTAGGGATGCGCGATACGATACGATATTTTTGAGTATCGATACTTTACCTTTCGATACTCGATATTTTGTATCGATATTTTGCATTCGATATATAATGAGTATCGATACATTTTACTGTATATCGATCAAATAGTATCGATACATCACGATCCGGACTAGTTGGAAAAAAATCCCAAAACCCATAATTTTATTTATTTTATGCAGTTTGCAAAACTGGAGCGGAATGTCCGGCCCGACCTTGGAGACAGTTTTGAATAATATAAAAGGTAATAGCGTTTTCGATTGGTAAAATTAGTTAAGCACAAATGTATCTCTATTGTCTTCCTTTTCTCATGTTAAAAAAGAATGCAAATACACTCGTGGTTCGTGGTGCACTTACTGCTCTCCGTCTCCAATCCCCCAATCGAAAATCTTTGACTCTTGGAATTTATAGGCATACTTACTAGCTGTTTACTGCCCCAATATTTGTGTCAAAAATTAAACGATTATTTTTTTAATTTTAGAGTTTATTTAAAATATTTACTAGTACCAGTATCTTACCTAAAGAAAAATAAAATTACCACTTACACTTTTTTTTAGAAAGCAAAGTTAAAAATCTTAAAATAAAAAATAACATAACTCGAATCGAAAAGTATCGATATTATTCGATATTTAGAGTATCGATATTTTTCAAACCGATACTTTATTGTATCGATATTTTATGATACGATCCGGATCGATACAGAGTATCGATACATTCGGCGTATCGGAACATCCCTAAAAAGATGTGACGGGGTGACACCGACACCGCTGGAAACTAGGTTCGATTAAAAGTTGTTCTCGGGTCCGGTCCGGTATATCGCAAGAAGATGCCGAACGGTGACCGATCACAATATCTACATCACGCTTTCATTTTATACGCCACGCTTTGCGGGCGACGGAACAGATACGACGGCGACGAGTAAATATGAGCAATCACCGGTTCAAGGATAATCGAGAGCAGGCGGAGTCAAGTAAGTACTTAGTTATAGGCTTGCTATAAAGTTTTTGAGGGCAATTAATTGTTTTAAATATGTTTTAAGTATTAAAAAAGAATTTCTGCATATTAATTATTAAATAGTAATATATTAAACAAAAACAAATAAACAGTAAAAACAAACAAGAAAAACTAGAACAACATAATAGAAAAATATATTTCATATAAATAAGAACTAAAAAACGTAACAAAGCATAATTCTTTCTATTCTATTATTCTATTCTATTTTAAATACTATATTTTGAGTTTATGTGCAGACTTATTAAATATTTTGTTTTTGTCGATGAAAGCGATGCTCGACGTTCATGTAAAAAAATTCCTGCATTGGAGAAACACCTCTCGCATGGCACTGATGTTCCGAGAGCACAATATCTTTCTTGAACAATAATTTTCAAGTTTGAGTAATTGTATGAGTGTTCGGACCACCATTGTAGTGGATCTTTATCACGAGGTCACAGATCATCTTCTAGGTAACGTTGAACTTTAACGATAGCTTTTGAGGACGCTGTGCCTTGTGGTTTATGGGTGACAGCCATTGTATCGAATGTATCCCATACAGAAAAGTTATTTTCGTTGGAGGAAGGAGAAGAGATTTCGGCCTCCTTTGTCAAATAAAAAATACCAGTCGCATAGACAAAACAATCTTTTGGCAAACTCGTTCAAAATAAAATTAATTTTGTAAGCGCGGCCGCCTATTAGTACCACGCCGACAGAGGTGCCTTTGTCGCCGGTAAAATAACAAATAAACCGGTAACGCTGCATGCAGTTGTACCGAGCCGAGCCAAATTGCGATTCATCTTTTGGTGTGACAAAATCACAGGTTTTAGTCACAGTGATACACATGGAACAGTCACAGATCGGGACTGTGACAAAAAAATCACGCTGTTTCCCGGCGCTAAAGTCGGCGCAATTCTAAAGTATAATAGGAATCCTTAATGATAAAACATTAATAAATTGTTAATAAAGAGTTATATTATTAGTTATTTATTACTGAACCTAATGGTCAGCCTAATTGCGTTCGCATTTTAGTAATTTATAAATAAAAGTTTAGATTCGCTAAGAAGGTTTCAGATTTAGTACCGGTTTAAATTAATATCTTCTAGTTGACCAGTTATGTTTTGACAGGTTTTTGTCCTATCATTGTTAGTAAGTCGTCATTAAAAACTTATGAATTATTCTGATATTTCAGCGATTTGCTTGGTTTCCAAATAATTTTGATCTTGGAACGGGTGCCTGTAATGAATTTAGTTCTATTATTATTAAAATTGCCCTTTTCTTTATAAATTTACCATAAAATTCACTTTATTACGGGCAAGAAATTCATGGTGGCCATCTCGAACAACTTTTAAAATAATAAGAGAAATAAAGGGATTTAAATTATTAATTTTTTTTTGGGATTTTTAATTTTTAAAGGCTCCCCATTTAAAAACGAACTAGGATCGGTCCTCGGGTTTTGCTGTAAAATGTTTCTTTCTTGAAGACCTTTAAAATGAGGTACCACACGGCATGGGGTTACATTTAAAAAGTTTTACCTTAACCCTCTTGCAACACCTCTTACTTAAGAAGACTGAAAATGTTAAATAATTTAAAAAAGTAGATTTATTAACCAATACATAAAATTTGGTGTCTGTATCTTTATTAAAAGCAAAAATATTTGCTCATACTAAAACTTTTCGGACACCCTGCTACACGGACAACCTACAGTAATTGCGTTATTTCAGAATAGTTTAATAATCTGAAAATATGCTACGTAACTGGAAGCCCTGCTACAGCCAGTCTCACAAAGTAGGTGGGTGACATAGTAGACCAGATTAAAAGTAACCCTGGAACCTCCGATTGCTCTAAAATATACATGATGGTGTCTTTTCCTTTTTTCTAAATCTATAATCCACGACAAAGCAACCTAATCCCGTTTTACAAGTTCCTCCGTTAAAGTTAGTTATCGTCCTTGTACAAATTAACTACTTTGCAACATTTTGAGCTTTATTGTTATATTTCGCTCCGCAAACAAATTTATAAGGGCACCGAATACTCCCTTTAAAGGAAAACTTTCGTGATTAAAACTGACTCAAAGAAGAGGAGGCCTGGTGTGTTTCAAAAATCCTTTTATAGAAAATTCGATATTATACTGCTTCTGGCTGCAATAAAATGTTATTTTATATTCGGTAATAAAATTTTAGAGTAAGAGGAGATCTTTATTACACACCGCATCAGCACTTAGGGCTCCGCTTTATCCCCCCTAATTCGTCGTTTTCGGTAAGTGTTTGTTTTACCTCAAATTTGGTTTTTAACCGTTCTATTGACGTTTTTAAAATTAAATGCTTCCTTTCAATATTAGAATTGAGTATATTGAAAAAGTGCCTGATTTATAAAAAAAATTGCCAGAAATTCGAAAATCATTTTGGGGAAAATATAACAAAATATAATTAAATTAGAAAAAAGACGCGAAATCCACTTATCCTGTTTTATATTTAAAATAATTTTAACTCAAAAACCTAGATATTTAATTGAAAAAATTGAAATCAGGAATAATATTCATAATGATAATACCAGAAATCAGAACGCAATAGAAATACCTAAACATCATACTGAAAAATAAGTCTTCGTTTAAATAAAAATCTTCTGTAATTTTTAATAATATTCCTGCTAGTCTAAGGGGCTAAAGCTATATGGCTTTCAAAAAAAATATAAAAAATTATTTATTAAGGGTAGGATTGGAAGAATGATTTTTTATAAATCAAAATCCTACCTATTTATGCCAACTAGTATACTACTGTCATTTTTTGGTTTTCTTTTTTACTTTTATCAATTTTATATTTATATTTTAAATTGTTTTTATTGGCATAAATAAACATATTTATTATTATTATTATTATTATTATTATTATTATTATTATTATTATTATTGAAAATGAATTTTTGAAAGTATAGTTTTTCTAAAATAAATTTATTCTAATTTTGACATATTATAAGTGACACTTTTCAAAACCATCTTACTGTTCGTAACTAGTTACGGAAGGTAAGATATTTCCTACTGGTGATGAAATATTAATTTCATAAATTGTTATGAACAAAAATATAAATATTTCGCATATCTCTCTTAACTTCTCTAGTACAATAGAAGATAACGCGTTTTGATCTTCGTCAATAATACTTGGAGACTCCGAATCGGACATTTTCAATATTTAAAAAAAAAACTAATTTGTGACGCGACACTTCTTTACAAATAAAACTTTAAATCGACATTATGACAACCCAGATAACTGTCTACTGGGTACCTACTAGATGAAATAAAAATTTCTTCGTCTGATGCCTAATTAGATGTTTTGACACAATAATTAAAATTAATAATTGTATTTACATATTTTTGTCAAAGTTAGAAAAACCTAGTATGAAACACGTTAGAAAATGCAATTTTGTTTAACTTGTATAATTTTGAGGGATCTCGCTCCAACCAGAGAAAATTTAAACTTTTTTAGTGCATTTTTTGAAAACAGAATAATTATAAATCGAAACACACACCAAATATGGCCACCTCGTTCCTGTAATTTTCCTGCGATTTTTTTGTGTGACCTTTTATAAAATATTTCATTTATTGAACTGCAATTGAGGATTTAATGAGCTCAAACAATGAATTTCTGAAAAAATTGCCGAAATTAACAGTTCTCCAGACTTACTACTAAATGTTTTTTTGGGGATAAGAAGAAGAATCAGAAGGTGTCTAGAAGAAGGAGGCGGCCATATAAAATAGGCTATTAAAATAAGGTAAATCATGATTTTATTTTAGATTCCTTAGAAAACACTATGACAAATTTTCAACGTGACAACGCTGCTTTCTCGCAAACATACAATGGTCTAATCCACGCGGTACTGTTACACCACGTGTTTCGGAGCACAGCCGCCCTTGAGCAAAATAAGTAAAAATTTAGGGAAAAAATAGGATCAAAACAGGTTTTTTTTTTGTGGTGATCCTGTATAATGTATTAACATCTACAAATTATAACCATACCAAATTTCATTTTATGCAGACCTTGTTAAATAATATTAGTATTAGTTAACCAAATATCTATTCTATGAGTTTTTAAATAAATAAAGCCAATACTTCTAATATTATTGTATAGAAGGCGTAATGTAATACGCAAGATCTCGGCAATCCGATGTTCCGCGTTCGTGGTTTTAGCATTAGTAAAGTACATTTTGAAATTATTATCCTTACCTAGAATTACTATTTACTTAATACTTAGTGTTTGTCTTTGTTCCTCCACTTATCCCACATATTTAGTAAAATATAAAACAAATTCATATTAATTTATGGAAATACTCTACTAATATTTGCATATGTCTGCTTTATTCTGTTCATTTATTTAAAGATTATTTAATATAAGGTTTTAAAGCAATTATTACAATACATTTTTAATTTGATATTAGTAATTATTAAGTATAACTTATTCGTATTCGCTATTAAAATAAGGTAAATCATGATTTTATTTTAGATTCCTTAGAAAACACTATTACAAATTTTCAACGTGACAACGCTGCTTTCTCGCAAACATACAATGGACTAATCTACGCGGTACTGTTACACTACGTGTTTCGGAGCACAGCCGCCCTTGAGTAAAATAATTAAAAATTTAGGGAAAAAATAGGATCAAAATAGGTCTTTTCATCTTCTTCATTCTTTCGTATGTGGTGATCCTGTATAATGTACTAACATCTACAAATTTTAACCATACCAAATTTCATTTTATGCAGATCTTGTTAAATAATATTAGTGTATTGGTATAAAGTGATATTAAACAAAGTAAATTGTCTACATTTCTATATAAATAATATTAGTATTAGTTAAGCAAATATCTATTCTATGAATTTTTAAATAAATAAAGCCAATCCTTCTAATGCTATTGTATAGAAGGCGTGATGTAATACGCAAGAACTCGGCAATCCGATGTTCCGCGTTCGTGGTTTTAGCAATTAGTAAAGTATTATCCTTAACTAGAATTACTATTTACTTAATATTTAGTGTTTGTCTTTGTTCCCCCACTCATCCCACACAGTTAGTAAAATATAAAACAAATTCATATTAATTTATGGAAATACTCTGTCAACATTTGCATGTCTGCTTTATTTTGTTCATTTATTTAAAAATTATTTAACATAAGGTTTTAAAGCAATAATTACAATACATTTTTAATTTGATATTAGTAATTATTTAGTATAACTTATTCGCATTTGAATTTGTGTATACTAAAGTTAAGGTTTGTACAGGCACATACGCTGAAAGCAAAATAATTAGGCTTTAGACGCAGATTCAAAATAGCATCAACATAAAACCTACGCATCAAAAGCAATATTACACACCCTTGCTCTAATGAAACTTACTTTTTCTCGCTCCAAACTTCGTATTAGCTCCAAATCGGTTGTGTCCGAGATTCCACCATGTACTATCAAAACTCTGTTGTTTACAATGGTCCCTAGAGGTAGCCATCGGTAGACGCTTTCAAAGAGTTTTAGAATTCTTTCGTGGTTTTTCTAAAACGTCGATAAATAAAATTTATGTACCCCAATCTAATACAATAATTAAAAAAACATACGGTGTATCATACGTAAATAAATCATGTAGGGACCATAAAACGTGTTTCGTATAGAAATATATTATGATAAAATTTTTAGATTGGTCTGCAATTCGACCGCTATAAAACATAGTTCGAAATTCAAAGTTTAAAATATCATTGTGTGATGTATACAAATTCATTTTTGAATAAATATAAATTTAAATTATATATTGCTAAGGTTTCCAGAAATCCAATTACTTTTAGATATTTTAATTTAAAAAATTTTTAAAGCACCTACATATATTTTAAAGCCTTCAATTCTGTTAAATAAAGCATAAGATGGATAGTTGGATTGGTGTACTCTACCACTACCAGTTGTCAAAAACGTTGTAATTAAATGTAATCAACTTCTTGTTTTTAATAATATTCTTTGATGAATATCTTTATGAGAACATTATTAAAGACAAAAAAGGTACTAATATTCTATGCTATTTGATATTTATGTTTAACTTCAGGTTTTAAGTCAATTATCTGGTATTAAGTATGATCAAGGACAATGAGTCATCTTTTTTCCTCGCACTATTTACGGTAATTCATAAAAATCCTTTTCTCCTACACCGTCAACAAGGATTAACTCTAGAAAATTATTTAATAACTTAATACTTTGAATAATAAACATATCACGCATTTATAAAATATAAGAAATATTTAGTTATAAAATAACTTAAGTCATTTCATACCTTTTAATCGATCTTTTAAATAAATGAATAAATTTGATGTAAATGGGTAGCAGGGCAAGAACTCGCTGATCTCTGTTTACAGGGTTGGCAATACTTTTACTTTTTATATCAATGTTACTTAGAAAGAACCTATGACATTCTGCTTTAAACACTGAAGACCCGACCTTTGTCGGATCATTGAATAATAGACTCTGTTATTAAACCTAAACTTCATAATTTTAATACTACCATTCAATCAAGATATATCATATTGGCTTTACGATGACAAAAAGAATCCTTAGGTGCTATATAATTTTAATCGAGAAATAATGACCTCTTAAAATTCAGTTCGATTTAAAAAGCTATTGAAGAAGCAATGATTAATTCATTGTCAGTATATATAATACGAGTCAGTAAAAAACGCTCTTTTGTGGTTTTTCTAAAACGTCAATAAATAAAATTATTAGTTTCACCCCAATCTTATACAATAATTCAAAAAACATACGGCGTATCATACGTAAATAAATTATGTATGAAAACATAAACCGTGTTTCGTATAGAAATATATTATGATAAAATTTTTAGATAGGTCTGCAATTCAACCGCTATAAAGCATGTTGCGAATTTTGAGGCTAAAATTAAATATATTATAGGTAAATAAATAAATGTTTGTGGGATATATACAAATACATTTTGGGATAAATATAAATTTAAATTATATATTACTCAGGTTTTCAGAAATCCTATAACTTTTAAACGTTTTACTTTAAAGTGTCTTCAAAGCACCAACATATTTTTATAGCCCTCTAATTCTGTTAAATAATGCATGCGTCGGATAGTTATTTCTGCCCGTTGACAAAAAAGCTGTAATTATATACAATCAACTCTTTGTTTTTAGTAATATTCTTCGATATATAATACATTTAATAGAAAATTATTAAGGACAGAATCCCATGACGTATCGGTACGTTATTAACACTCTTGTTATCCTAAAACTCCAGAGAATATCCAATTACCACCAAGGGGATAAAATGAAAGCAGGTTTAATGTCAGAATTTACAGCGATTGGCTTAAATGAAAGCATTAAGAGCACTTGGAATACAATCTTTAATTCTAAAGCCGTCAAAAGAGGGTGTTTATTATTGAATTACCTTCAGAGGAAGGCGTTTATTTAATTTTGACCCACGTCGAAATATTATTATTATTTTATATAAGGTAATCTGTCATCTCTGTCAAAAACAGCGTGGGTGTGTAGACTCTCAGGTTTTTAAATCGTTGGGGTAATTAAATATGCGATTATAAGGACGCTCTTTATATTTTATTTATTTGAGAAATGAGAATTAAGGCGTTTAGTCCAGTAGTGGAACTAATGAAAAAAAGTTGAGAAAAAAATATTTCAAAATTTCGTAATTTTAACCGATGTAGTATTTCCGTTTTTCGTTCTTGAAACGAAGCAACTTATTTTTTATTTTCTTGCAACTTATTACCGTTGATTTAACAATAGCAATAAGATTTTCTTAGGAATTAAAAGAAAAGTTTGAGGCCACTTTTGTACCAACACTTTGGTGGTTGGAATAAATTCGTTTATTATTGAGATACTTTTGTCTTAGAAAAACCCTTCAAGTTTTAATTTTAGGTGCGCACTATTTAAACTAAATTTGATGCATACAGTATGGCTCAAGAAGGAGATATTATGTCACACAAAATTTTTTTAAATAGAAATCCCGTTTTTATTTTATTTTTAAATTCTGCGTAACATTTCAATCATATCTTATGTATCATACGTTATATCTAAATTAAATCGTTTTTATAAAAAAAGAACATCTGTGTTTTCTGATTTAATAATAAATTTGTTTAGGCCAAACCTGGGCACAGCCTGACGGCGTGCAAGCCCTCTCGGTGCTTCAAGCCCTTTTAATGCTTGCAAGCACTATGCTGGAAGTCCTTTTTTAAACATGTTATTAGAGCTGAGTAATTAAATTACTTTATATAAGTGCTTGACAATTATTGGTAATTGAAAAAGGAGCTTTGCAAGCTGTTTAAAATGTTTTCAACCCTTTCAAAGTGCTTCAAGTCCTTTCAGAGTGCTTCAATACCTTTCAAAGTACTTTAAGTCCTTTCAAAGTGCTTCAAGTCCTTTCAAAGTGCTTCAATCCCTTTCAAAATGCTTCAAGTCCTATCTAAGTTCTTCAAGCCCTTTGTAATTAAATTATGCCTTAGTCAACGTTAACGATAAAATGTAAATATCAAAGAGCGTATACTGTCTAAAGCTATTATTTGAGGACTAAAAGCAAATTTAGCCCTGTTGAGTACTCAAAAAGCTTTTTAAAAATGATTGGTGCATTAAGAATAATTACTTTTAAAAGTAATTAGAAATTTTATCTTCAAAGAAAAGTAAGTAGGGCTTGCACATTGCAAGCACTTCGGGGAAGAGCTTAGGGTTTTAAGCGCTAATCTTTTGAATCACTAAAGTTTATTACCGAAACAGTAGGTATATGCAAAATAAGTTTTGAGCTGCTAACTAGAAATATTTTAGGGAAATCATCATTAACCAATATAGTATAAAGACCGCCGTCTGTACTTAAAATTAATTTTGAAACACATTTTTAAGTTAGGCCACTTTTTCCATTATACGCCTGAAATGTAATAGCATTATACAAAAGTATAATTCGTTTTTGAAAACGGATAGTAGATTAGGAAGAGGATATCAGTGGATGCCCTAAAAACCCTTTTTTAGACCCTCGGCTGGTCATTTTTATAGCCCCTTTTTAGCGGGTACATTCCAAAGGAGACCTTTCTCGAAAATTGTACCTACACAGGGTCAAGGGAACGTGTTATTAGGATTTTATATGCGGCACTCTTAAGACTGCTGAAAGGGGTTATATTTAGTTAGTACATTTAACTTTTCTGTTAGCTTTCCGTCTGTAGGTTTTTTGTTTGCTAGTGAAACTGTGTGCTGTAATGAAATATCTATATCAATCGGATATTTTATTTTTGTTTAACTTGTAAGGCTTGAGGCATTTTCCACTTTTAAAATGAAATCTTACCAAACATTTAAATTTGATTGGGTTTCTATATCTGATATACAGTGTGTCCACGGATGGGGTAGACAAGAGGACAAATGGACCAATTTGCTTGCTTTAAAAATAAGATCCACGATGCCAAAAATTTATTTTTTTGTACAGAGGTGTATCCAAAAAATACAAAAATCTAAAATTTGGTTTAGAGTAAAGATGCCTTTTTGAAATTTTCATTCAGAACTTTAAATAAAAAAGTTGTTTTAAATTTTAAAAGTATTATATTCTCAGATTTTCCAGTAAAAATTTGAAATTTATAAATTACGCTTTTAAAATCAAAATTTTTCTGTCACATTGTCACCTTTTTTATTTGATTACATCTTTGATACCTGTGACGTATTGTCAAAATAATATGTTGTCTTTAGAACAAAGAATATTTATAATTCAAAATTACAGACTCATACAGGTTAAAGAAATTACTAATAGAATATTAAATAATTATAATATTCGAGAAATAGTTCTTATTTTATTAAACTTTAAAAAAATTAGGGGCACATCATATTCATTTTTCAAAAACGTCTCTTCTATATTCTACGCATTTTTCTAACTGACGTCGAAAATGGCTAATGCTTCTTATTTCTGCCAGTGAAATGGATTCTATAGCTCTTAAAATTCTCTGCTTTAAAACTTCGTCGTCATTTTCAATGGGCCTTTCATATATTAGTTGTTTAATGCGCCCCCAGAGGAACATCAGAAAATCAGGACTCCTAGGGAGCCACAAAATTGGATTATGCAAAATGAGTTTTCTATTAATGAGAGATACAAAATATTAAAATTATATTTAAAAAATATCAATAATGTTAGAGCGGCTCAAAGACAATATGGAAAAAGTATTGAAGAGGGACAAAGAACTCCATCATTAAACACCATAATAAAAGCAAATAGAAGTCTAGAAGAAATAGGAATTCTGGGCAATGGAAAAAGAAGAAGAGAAAGAAATGAAGAAAGGGACCTAGCGTTTTTAATAAATTTTCAAGAGACTCCAAAAAAAATCAATTCCCAAATGTGTGCGGCATCTCAGATATGGAAGAAGAGACAAAATGTTCACTATGGAACAGTTCAAAGATATGTATAAAATTATGTCAGTTCAGAAGCTTAGTGCCGATCAAAAAGAAAGGAGATATACCTTTGTCAAGGCAAGATCGTTATTTATTTCATACTATCGTTTGGACAGACGAAGCAACTTTCTCAACTGCGGGAATATTTAATGGACAAAATGTTCATGTTTGGTCGGATGAAAATCCCTTTACCGTCGAAGATATTGATTTCCAGGGGCGTAATTCAATAAACGTTTGGTGTGGGATATTACAAAATAAAATTCTAGGACCATTGTTTTTTCAAGGTGCAATAACTGGCCAGCACTATCTAATTTTTTTAGAAAATGAAATCGAAGGTATTCTTGACGAATTGCCACTCGAAAAACGTCGACGTATTATATGGCAATAAGCCTCCCCAAAATATAATTGAAGTTCGCAATTTTTTAAACCATCAGTAGAATGAATGAATCGGTAGATATGGAACGTTACATTGGCCTGGAAATACCCCAGACCTCACAACTTTAGACACATTTCTTTCGGGTCATTTGAAAAATGTCGTATATACAGAAATCATAATGAAAATATTGAAGAAATTCAAAAGACCGTGAGAAATGAAGTAGGAACGAAAATGATGCTGAAAGTATTATAAAAAAATACTTCAGAGGCGGAGAAGAATGTATGAAAAGTGCGAAGAATTAAAGACGGACATGTTGGTAACTTCTTTTGATACTTATTCGCCAATGTTAACACTTATCTGTTTATGTTATAATTCATTTGTTATTGTTTATAATCACTGGTTATAGCTTTCAAATATTAATAAATTATAAAATCAACATTTATTGTTTAATAGGATAACTCATTTTGCATAAAAATAAAATTATAAATTCACGGTGACTAAAGTATTATTGTCAACCTGGACGTTAGCTTTGACTTACCTAAGAATAAAATTTAAAAAGGTAGCAGGTATTTCGTTCGCAACCTGGGTAGTTAAGTTTGAAGTATATTTATGTAAAATAATTTTTAATTTGAGATATTTCAAAAACGATTGAAAAGCTGCATAGAGTATGTGATACAAAATATGTCTAGAACTTCTCCTAGGATCCAAAAATATGATAAAAATCATACCATCCAATTTAAATACGCGAGAAAATCGATGTTTTATACTATATTTTTTTTATTCGATGCTCAATTGTTTTGCTGATAAGATATATAAATGATCCATAAAGATCCCCAAAACTTTCATATATAACACTTCTTCCCATCTTTAAAACTAAAAAAGTTATAAGACCTGTTCACATTTATTTGGATATCGCTGTACATAGTAACGAATAGGGGAAAATCTAATGTCTCGTATCTTCTAATGAAGCTCATATAATATATGAATAAATTTTAAATGTTTTTCCACCCTACTTGTCAGGATCGTTTAAAACTATCTCTCCCTTGCTAATGAGTTTGAAAGCTAATGGCCTGGAGCTGTTTGCCAAAATAAAAATTTAAACCATCTCCGAACTAAAATTAAAGCTTAACTGGATCAATCTTCATTCCAGAGCTATTTTACACACGCAATTTAGTTCGTTTTGTAAATTACCCACATTAGGTTTCGACATTTAATGGCCGACGATTAAAGTGAAACAAAATGTTTTTAGTTAAGATTTTTTTTGGCGATGAAAATGAATTAATTAAATATTATTGACGCATATATAACGCGCTATTTGTTGTTCTGTTAGGAACAGTCAAAAGGGGAATTAGAGGCTAGGTCGTCCTAGAAATTTCCGTAAAAATATCTGTAGAAGAGAGACAGATTACCGATAGTGCGGATATGAGCAAGAGAAGAAAGTTTTCTTGTAAAAACTGGGTCATAATCAAGGATGCTAAGTGTCGCAGGGAATGCCGCTCCCAAGATGTGGGAGCAATATCGTAGGTCTTATTTGGGAAACATATTTGAGAATACAGTATTTCCGCGAATGGGGTTAAAATTTTTAATGAAATCTTGTACTTCGTCTTAGGGTTTAATTTAAAACATATTTCCTATTTATTCGTTTGTTAGAAAATGATAAACAAGATATGTTTACTCTAAGTAAGCAAAATAACATTTTCGTATTTTTTATGCTCCCTGTGTAAAAATTAAATTTTTCAAGCAAAAACTTTTAAGAGTGACATTTTTACGTCTGCAAAATTTGTTCCACTTCTCCTCTTCTAAACCCCACCCGCGAACATACTGCATATAAGTTGAAAATGAAGAAATGTTTTTTAGCTCGGAAGAGAAAAACAAACTTTCTAGCAACTGATATGGCGAACGTGTTTGTGCCAGCTAAGATCATGTTCGAAAGTGATGCCAACAAGATGCTACCTTCTTTTTGTTCTTTAAGGCTTGGTCATTTATGTTGCTAGATTTCTTTTACTAATGCACGTGTTACATACTACGTGTCTTTCATGATATTTAGAAGGAATTAAAAGTGCAGGACCGTAAAGTTAGTGTTTAGGCTTAGGTAAACATCTTAAATACATTTTTAAATTCTTTTCTAACCTTAGCAAATAAAATTATTGCATAGTACTAAAATCTAGTACATTTATACATAATACAACGGCGTATCATATATAAATAAATAATGTGGAAATTTAGAACGTGTATCGTACAGAAATATATTGTGAAATTTTTTAATAAATCGAATACTCGTCCAGCATAAAATATGTTTAAAATTCAAAAACTAAAATAAAACGAATTATAAAAAATACATGTATGTCTGAGCCAAATATGATATAAAAACAAATTTTTACATTATCATAAATTGACTGCACTTTGGTAGTATCGTATTAGGTGTAGGTCCTTCTACGAAGGATGGATGTTAATTTCTAATGAACAAGAGCTACTTACTATGTATTTAGACTGCACTTCCCGTATAAATCCATATCTAGAAATAAATAAAAAATTAAAAACCCTAAATAATTTTTGTAGCGGTCATACACCACCAACATAAAAACTAAATATATTAGGAACCTACTTTTTACCTTTGGTTCATAATATGATCCTCGTGGTTTCCTCTATTCAAATATACTCCTCCAGGGAACGTAATAAGACACAAAAGTAGAACTAACATGACCTCTAAGCCTCTTTTGCCGCGATCTACAAAATCGCCATTAAAAACATATGGATTTGCTGCAGAAGGAAGACCATTCTGGAAACAACAAAAAACTGCTATAAAATATTTTATTTAAAAAGCGTAGCAAGTAGTATTTTTAAATAAACACTTTTTTCGAAAACACTTTTTCTTTAACAATTTGTTTCTCTATGTCTTCCACATAAGAACTACTCTATAGCTTTGATCTACTCAAATAACTGTCTTTATTTTTTCAGGATATGAACCACAGCCGTCTTCAACTCCCAAGATATGGGCACCCAAATGGACCGAGAAGGATTCCTGAACATATTTGTTACTGAATCAGAAAAGTTAGCAAGGGACGCCCTTAAGAATGCATAAGGGTGAACCCTCCGGGGCCTGCCTTTCAGGACTGTGTAAAACAGAGACAGAGAAGACAGTGTATAATGACTATTTAATCAGTTTAATAAAATATAATACATAATTAATGTAAAATAAATTAATGTTGTATTCCTAATATAATTATAGAAGTGCACATTAGTGTAATACATATTTTTTTAAAAATATACAGGTTGTTGCAAAAAGATGTTAAGAAATTTTAAGGGCAGATTCTACATTCAAAAATATGAAAATAAGATTATATAAACATGGCTCCCCAAACGCTTTTCTTTCGAGATACACAGTGTTTAGTATTTTAATTTTTAAATGTATCTTTTTAATTTCTCGAAAATGCGTTAAGATAGTGACATAAATTTTGGTACACGCCAGTATGTAATCAAAGGGTACGTGTGCGTGCAAAAATTTATTTTCTAATGTACCTACTTGCATTAGTTTCGTGAGTGCTGGTAAGTTTTATGTTTAGCGAAAAAAACGGCACTCCACTGATTTTTTTCAAAATTGATATCTCTCTCTTATAGCCCAATTAATTCTGCGTGAAAAGTATCTCTTCAGCTTTTTCGTTTTAAAGCACCGTTTTCCAGATAAAAATTAATTTATTTATTACAATTATACCAAAAAATTAAAATGAATTTTTTAAACAAATGTTTTGTTCAGGAAACAGTGCTTTTTGATTTAAGTTTATAGTAGGTGCCGTGCTTCAATACATGCTCTAAATCGTATTCGCATATTTCTCCCAACTCTTCGGAATACTTGAGGTGTGAAAATATTAAACATCCTGTATCTCTAAAAAGGCGCGTTTGAGGATCCATGTTTATATAAACTTATTTTCATATTTTTAGATGTAGAACCTGCCCCTAAAATTTCTTAACATCTTTTTGTAACACCCTGTATAAATGGGTTAATAGAATAAAGTAATTATCATACTATAGATTTTGACCCTCTGCTGTTAACTATGGCAAAACATGCTACCATGTCAAAAAAATAACCTACATAACATAATTATTACAACACATTACACTTATTTAGAATAATTATTATTATTTCATAAAGGTTGGCTTTTAATATGGAATTTCATATTTTCCTATAACATTATAAGAAAATATTCATTGTACTAGTATGTTTTATTATTATGTTTTAAACATTGTTGTTTCTTAGGTATGTTCTATAGAAAAACCAATGGCGTCTGTTACACTTAAAGAATTCCAATAACAGAAGCATTCTACAAAAAAATCCCTTTTAAACGATTGTCGAGGATAAATATGCTGCGTATTATTTTTCCATATTGCATTGTCTGGAACAAAAGGGACCGCATTTTTTAAACGAATACGCTGTTGTGCTGAACCCACCTAACAAAACTGGATGGGTAATATCCTATTCAAAACAACCCACTAAAAATGCTAAAAGCTTCCCCTACGGCGAGCTCGAGTTTTCTCAGTCGTTTGTCTACACCCACAGAGAGGACTATAATACCGAATACACTGCTCATATCAATAGTAAGGAGCATAAACTATAAGAACCTTGAAATTTACAGAGTGTTCAAGTTGCACAGCTGTCATTTAACAGTATCCGAAAATTATTTTGCGAATTTCATAAGAACCATATTTTGCCCGTTGTTTCTGCAATTGCGGTTCAATTTCACCAATAACTGGACTAATGTTTTGCTCCAGGTCATTAATCGTTTGCGGATTGTTGAATAGACTTTATCCTTAAGAAGGCCCAATCTAGAGGACTTAGATCGCAAGACCTTGCAGACCACTGAATATTACCATTTAGAGAAATGACGATATTATTAAGGAGCATATTATTTAATGGGGACCATAAAAAATTTCCTAAAACGTTCGCGGACGCATGCCTCGTCAGAAGTTGTCATAAAACCTCACTATTAAATTTTGAAAATATGTGGACCCATATGGATCATTCTTTTACAAATCGTACGCCTAAAAAATCTTTTTTCCAAATAATCGGGAATTAAAAAAAAATGTTTATTCCCAGTTATGTCATTTATAAATTGTAATGGGTTGCTTGTTTCTGTCATATTGCAAATTCATTATCTCCGGTTCTAATCATCGAATTGATACCGTTGTCTCACCGTTGTATTTATTATTGTATTAGCTTTCTAATTGCATGCTACAAAGAATTTTACAACATTATTTAATGAACATTAATAACAAATTAATTGTTTAAATATTTTTTTCATGCTCGCAACCACAGCATATAAAATCGCAAAAAATATCATTGTATGCGTTGTGTTTTACTCTAATCATCGATCAAAGAAGTGGAGTCTCGACTAAGTCCAAAGATATTTATTAATTTCGAGCTTTTCAAAAATTATTTCCAGCATGCAAGAGAACGGTATCCATCCGATGATTGGAACCACAGATAATGAATTTAAAGTGAGACAGAAACAAGCAAACTATTAAATTTTATAAATAACATGAATCGGAAGATAAATTAAAAAAAACTCAATAATGACAAGATGGTAAAAAAAATTTTCGGGACTTTTTAAAAATTTTAAAATTTTTTTCGCCCAAATCCGTATGATTTGTAAAAGAATGACTCATATGTAGAAAAATAATGTATCTTTTTTCTTAAGCAAGTTTTAGGTTTATTTTCGCAAAATAAAAACAGTTAGCGGCAAATGCCGTATTATCCCTTTATGTGGAGCGGCTATCTACTAAGAGACAAAGCGGCATATAGCGCTCGTCATTACTAGAAGCAAATAATATTTATGTATAAACTAAAGCAACAAATAAAAACATAAAATTCTAAAACAAATCAGGGATATTAATTTGTGTCACAATTCACAACAAGTATAACACAAAGTGCTGGTTTTCTGAGCATGATTTACTCAATTATTTTGTTTCTTTAGGTTTGTTATTTTTTAAAAAGTATTTACACCCCATATGAAAGGTTAGGCTTGGATATTTTGCATTGGGTATATTATCTGGAAAATGCTGTTGATTAATAAGGGTTTTAGAAGTGTTATTTTCCCACCGAGGACGCTTCCCTATATGTGTAGCGCCAGTATACAATGACTTTATTCCGTCATTTAGTTCAGTCGAAATATTGAGAAGCTATTAGAGTAAATCCTCCCTGTAATTTATAAGCTTGTATATATTTCATAACATAAAAAGAATTCCATATGGGAACATCTAATAAGTAAAACATGACTTCTTTATAACACATTATGTACTTTCTTAGGGAAGAGTAGTTACTAACCACTCGTATTTGATTGATACAATCAATTCCTGACATGTAGTCATTATATTTCGCTATTTCTTTAAGCTTAATTTTGATGGGCCCCAATCGGTTTTTGACACTAATAAGCTTTGGTTGGTATTTGGTTATAACGCAAAGTACGTCTCATTTTTCCCTCCACTTAGATACGTATACACTATACACTACCACTTCTTTGCCATAATGTTCCCTTTTTTCGATTTTAGACGTTACGACGGTTTTGAAGGTTTTTGGAGAGTTTAACACTATTATAAAAATTATCCATAAATAAGTGATGACCACGATCTAAATACGGCTCCATAAAACCGTCCAAGAGATTTGACATTTCTTCGGTATTTTTAGCTTTACCCTTATTATAAACTTTCATATTTAAAACGAATCCATCGTATCCATTCGTGCAAAGTTCGTAAACGTTTATTCCGTACTTAGCACATTTTCCTTTTATATAGGTATTTATGTATTAAGGCGAACATTAAAAAAATGTAACGACGAAAACACCACCTATTACGTAAGAAAAAAATTATTTTCAAGAGCACCTGGTAACACTTAATTCTTTTTAACTTATTCCACAGGGACAGTTAGTAGACCCGATAGAATACTATTTTGTATGTAGCTAACATTGCGCGACATTCGACGCTTTGCGTCTTTGAATCTACTAAATAGGGACACTTTGCAAGCAGAAATTCTAAACACGCTAACCCCTAAACGCTAAAATATAAAGTGATGTTTGAAACATGCGATTCATAAAAACTTTAAAAATTGAAGCATTTCCTATTTGAGGTCGGTTTAGAAAGTCAATTAATAAATGTAGCAAAAACTCTGATTAAAACACCACTCTAAAGTTTGCGTTTTTGGTTAGCGGGTCTGGAATTTCTACTTGCAAAATCTCACTAATATTGACGGGATATCCCATTTTGTCCCAGCATGTAGAGCGGCATATGCCGCTTTGTCCCCGAACGTGTTAAGATATTGCGGTAGCATTCGCTATTAACATTAACCGCAATGCACACCTCACGGTTACTCAAAGAGGATATAAAGGTTCACTCACTTGAGCATTTTCACTTCCCCAAATCCCACAACTTAGCTTGTTCACATTATTCACATAACCGCTGAGATGGAAATGAACTTCGTCGGAAAAGATAATTTTTTTGCAACATTCTGCATTATCTCTAAGCTAAGGTAAAATTAGCTAACGCACGCGATGCCCGTGGTTTAATAACTAAATTCCCGGGTCTCTTTATGACACATGTAAAATATAAAATTTCTAGATTAAGTTGTTAAAAAATGGCGCCAAATTTAAATCTTGAAGTACCTGTTTGGATACCCTCAATAAATTAATTTTTGAACGAAGTGGGAATAAATCGATTGATATGGTCAGCTAGATGTCCTAGTTTATATCCTATAGACCACTTGTGAGATCAGCTAAGCAAACATCCACTAAATCTTCCGCGTGCACCTGAAAACCTAGGAAAATTTGGAGAAGCCCTTCCCGCAAATCAGTGCCACGTTAAGCCACAGCATTTACCAGTTGTGATAAGGGCCAGAGGTGGAAATTCCCGTCACTAAATTTTTCACGTGTTGTTTACTTTTAAAAGTAATCAATTAGTAAAATTTAGGAAATTAAATTTGCATAGGTTTAAGAGTAAACAACGCTGTTTTAGTAATACGATTATATTTTCCACAAAAGGACAGATACGACAGCGAGTTAACGACATACAAAAAGATCTTCACCGATCAGGCTACGAAATTACATCCACATGAATTTAATATTGTAAGTGGGTCATTCTACAGGATGTGTTAAAAAAATGAAGAAAAAAATATTCTTCATTTGGCTCTGTATACCAAAAAACGAAAATCGTAGTTGTGAAAAGACTATACGTCAATAAAATGTTTAACACAAACTAAGTTATTAAGTCAAAGTTATTCATTCTTGAAATTAATAAACATTTTAGGGTCGTCACTTTTTATGTGGGGCAGTGTATTTAAGTATTTTAGTAATGACTTCTTCAGCAGAATCGTAGTAATAGGAATAATTTAATTTATAGGTATGTATGACTTTGTTTTAAAATTTGGTTTTGCAGCTTATATCGTGTAGAGGGCATTAATATATTTGGGGGCCCTCGGCACTACTGGTCAGACGGTAGTCCTAACTTCTTTATACAGTGTATCTGAAAAGTCTTAGTATAGGCAAATACGTTTGCTATTAGTAAAAATAGAGACACCCAATTTTAGAGGTATTGGTTAATAAATTTACTTTTTCGTGTAATTTAACATTTAGTATGGGTAAATATGCTATTAGTAAAGATAGAGACATCAAATTTTAGGTGTATCTCGTTGGTAAATAAATCTACTTTTTTATGCAATTTAACTCTTTAGCCCCCTTGAGGGGTGACGCTGGGGAGTTGAGGTCAAAAATTTTAAATCCAACCCTATGCCGTGTGGTACTCTTAAAGGTGTTCAAAAAAAATATTGTAACGCAAACCCGAGGTTCGTATCCTAAATCGTTTTTAAACGGCAAGCCTTTAAAAATTAAAAGTGTGAAAAAAAGTAAAACTATGAATTCCTTTATTTCTCTTATTACTTGAGAAGTTAATCAAAATAAACACCATGAACTTCTTGGTAGTAATAAAGTCGATTTTAGAACTTACTTCTAACATTTTCGCGAGAATGGCAGGTGTTACTTCTCGAAAATGTGAGAAGTAAGTTCGAAAATCGACTTTATTACTGCCAAGAAGTTCACGATAGTCATTTTGAACAACTTTTAAAGTAGTAATAAGAGAAATAAAAGTATTTAAATTTTTACTTCTTTTCACGATTTTTAATTCTTAAAAGCTTTCCATTAAAAACGAATTAAGGTACGGACCTCGGTTTTGCGTTAAAATGTATCTTTTTGAAGAACTTTAAAATGAAATGCCACACTGAATAGGGCTGCATTTAACATTTTTGACCTCAACCTCCTAGCGTCACCCCTCAAGAGGGTTGAAAAAGTTAAATTATATGAAAAAGTAGATTTATCAACCAATAAGATGCAACTAAAGTTTGGTGTCTCTATATTTATTAATAGCAAAGATATTTGCATATACTAAGACTTCTCAGACACCCTGAATATGGGTAAATGTTTTTCCCACAAAAGGACAGAAACGACAGCCAATCATCAAAAAAAAGATCTACACGATCAGACTACGAAATTACGTCTACATGAATTTAATATTGCAGGTAGGTCATTCTACAGGATGTCTCTGTATACTAAACGATAAAAAATTACAGTTGTGAAAAGACCTATATATCTTTAAAATTTAAAAAAAGCTGACACCCCGTTCAGAGTTATTCGATTTTAAAATTAATGAATATTTTAGGCTCGTCATATTTTATGTAATACAGTGTATTTGAGTAGTTTAGTAATGGCTTCTTCAGCAGAATCGTAGAAGTAGTGGTAATAGATTTTTTATAATTTATTTCTATTGCATAGTGGCGAAATTTGGAGTGATAGTGGCAACGCCGCTTTATATTTTGAGGCCCGTCAATTCATGAATTAAACAGCTATAGAGGCGTAGTACGTTTTAGTGTACAGGGTTGCCTAGCAGTGGAATTCTGTGTTGTAGTGAAATTTTTAGCGTTTTTCGTTTTTATTAAAGATTTTATTCATAAAGTTTGGAAAATAGTGCACCAATGTCAAGTATGTGGAAAATTGAACTCTCCTTCCGGAACTGTCTTTTCACAGGTTTGCTCAGTTAAATACAGATGGCGCGCGAAGTCGGATATTTAGCGCGCTCTCTCTCTCTCCCCTCTTTCTTTGTCCTACACACGCACAATTTATGAAACAAAATTAAAGGTTAGTTATGAAAGAATGGTGTCGTCTCCTCTTGTTGATAGTCAAAGGTAATAAGGCTGATAGTCAATGGTAATAATGATTGGATAATCACCATTGGATCGGGCGTAGTTTCGTACCTAAGTGCACATACAAAATTTCATAAAAATCGGATTAACGGTTTGCAAGATATTTCGATGTTTACACATTTTTGTCACACTCTGTATGTGCCCGGATTTTCCCGATGGTTCGTCGAAAATTGCGAAAAATAGTAGCGATACTCGAAAAATAGGTCAAGTGAAAATAAAGAATTTTCCAGACAAGCTAACTTAGTAAATTTAGATAAGATACAAAATTGATCTCGTCTAAAATGAGTTTAAAAAGTAAATAAACTTCTTGCTATATGGCTTTTAGAGTTAAACTGTTGCGCTGACAACTATTTGGACACTATTCTCTTGAATTATTGATGTGTTTTGTTAGACCATGTTTGGTCGTTTACAAATTGTCAGGCGACAAACACGTTAGGGATAATAGGGCTTTTTATTTTCGCTAAAATCCCATTTTCACAATTTGATTGACTTGAAGGCAAGGGTTTCGCTCTAAAATATTATTTTAGCTTTAAAAAAGTATTTGAAATAATTTTTCTGAAATTGTGTTATCTTCCACAGCTCTTTGAATCTATTGTTACTGACGAAATTTTTGGAACCCACAGGAATTGGATCCTCCCCCAGCAGCATGGGTTCTTCAGAGGTCGCTCTACAGCAACTAACCTGGCTAGTTTATCAGGACTTCTTGATTTCCTTCGTTGTGTCCGGTCGCCAAGTTGACGTCATATACACTGACCTGTCTAAGGAGTTCGACAGTGTCTGTCATGCACTGCTGCTTGAAGCACGTTTTACAGTCGGCAATTGCATTAAAGAGCCAGCTGATTTATTTTTGCAACAGTCTTGCACTTGCATCGCTTGCCAAAAAACGGTTCAGCGCAATTTTTCTTGCAGTTTCTGCCGCAATTCTAGTGAGTCATGTAAACATTTTTTGTAAAATGTAAAAAAAAATAATTTATTTAACTATTTGTGTACTTTCGTATGTCTCTATACCGAAAAACCATTGGTTTTGTATCCAACCGAGCAACAACACTGTTCACAATAAAATAAAATAATAGTAGTGAACGCTAAATATCGCTCTTAAAGCAAGAACACAGAATACTTAAATCGCTGCCTAATTTCTTCCCGGTAAAATCACCAAAATATTTTTATTTTACGCTTTTTAGTACTTAAACGAATGACGCTAGTCCTAGTAGCAAACGCCAATTTCATCTTTGTATTAAATTTGCACAATATTTTTATAACTTCATCCCGAAAGCACAGGAAAGCCTTTCAAGAGATAAAAAAGAGGAATTTACGTTTGACGTGTTTACCTTCCGAACATCAACAAACTTAACACGGGCGGGTAAAGCTGCCATTCATCATGGTTTGTCACCTTTTGCGTTTTATTTTTATTTGTGTTCGGATTTTCGAAGAGAAATCAAATTTTTAGAAGCTTATTTCCAACACGAAATACGTGATTTTTATCGACATACAAGGTGTTACAAAAAGATGTTAAGAAATTTTAAGGGCAGAGTCTACATATAAAAATATGAAAATAAGTTTATATAAACATGGATCCTTAAACGCTTCTTTTTCGAGATACAGAGTGTTTCATATTTTCTTTTTTAAAAGTTTCTTTTTAATTTCTCGAAAATGCCTTAAGATATTGACATGAATTTTGGTACACGCCAGTATGTAATCAAAGGGTACTTTTACGTGTAAAAATTTATTTTCTAAAGTACTTGCATCAGTAGCGTGCATAAGGGTAAGTCTTTATTTTTAGCGAAAAAATAGCACACCACTGATTTTTTGCACAATTGATATCGTTTTCTTTAAGCTCAATTAATTCTGCGTGAAAAGTGTCTCTTGAGCTTTTTTTTGTTCTGAAGCGCCATTTTCGAGATAAAAATTAATTTATTTCTTACAATAAAAACCAGTAATGAAAATGAATATTTTAAAAATATTTTTTGTTCAGAAAACGGTGCTTTTTGATTTAAGTTTATAGTGGATGCTAGAAATGGCTTTGCCACGCCCTTTTCCGCACAGAAGAAGAATTTTACTTCTACTTACCCTTCATAAATAGAAATTCAAAGTTCGGTAAAAATTAGAAAAAAAACAATATTGAGAATTTACAAAATTAACTCACGTAAAGAGTTGAGTTGAATGCGAGAGGCTTGCGCATGCGTGCCAAAAAAAATGCCCTAGCTCCAATGCTGGAGAGAGGGGGGGTTTAATAAGGGCGCCACTGTTTTTAATGCCGGGTTAAAAACAGAAACCCTCCTAGATGGTGTTGGGACCTCGCTTTCAGCTCACTCACTCACATAAAGTTACCATATTATCAAAGTTAAAAACAGAAACTGCGCTGTATGGTGAGGCAAATAAAACACTACCTTTAAAACAAATTTACAATTTATTTACCAAAAAAAAAATATTAGGTCATTTCTACATTTATTTAACTCGAAAATCAAACCCTGAGGAGGGACTTAAAGTAAAAATATGAAGATTCGAATCGATTCGACGTTAGGCGCAAACGAAAAGTTTTTATGAATATTGACATT
Organism: Philopedon plagiatum; assembly: GCA_963971165.1. Lineage (NCBI taxonomy): Eukaryota > Metazoa > Arthropoda > Insecta > Coleoptera > Curculionidae > Philopedon > Philopedon plagiatum. The sequence goes on along the minus strand of OZ020192.1, from coordinate 121,955,318 downwards.
AAATATATATTAAGGTTACCAAACAAAATTAATAATAAATAAAAAGACGTTGCCTGAAGAAGTTTTCCTCAACTGAAGGTGTCCAGGCCCAAGGCTATGACGGCCTAGGCATGGCGATTGGGTGTCCCCCAGTAAGAGGAAAGAGCCTGGAGATGTCTCCCAGTAATAGGAAGGAAAGTTGGCATCTCCACCAAAAAGAAAGATTTGTCCCCCAAAAGTAAAGAGATTGGTATCTCCACCAACAATAAAGACCCTGTCGATTCTGTGTCGGGTCTACACGTGTGTCTGCTAACATCTACGGCGTAGATCCATTAAAAATGTGATTCTTCCGGAATAAGGTAACGGCATTCAAAGCCAAACAAAAACGGTATCAAACAACCAAACGGCACCAATTGCCAAACAAAACCCGGAGGAAAAATTCGGGGTCACAACCCCAAATCCTTATGAGCCCAGCAGGGCTGAACGGGTTGCACCCCTACCGACTTCAGCCAGCAGAAAGGTGGAAATGATCGCAATTTTCAGTACCCCAACGATCCCAAAATTCATTCATTTTTTCCCTCGTCATCACGCTATAGAGCGGTGCATAATAGTATCTATACGAACAACGCTAGTCGATACCGTCAAGTATCGACAGCGACGAAAACTAACCCCTTAACACGTCAAACGGTCGGGTGTCAAAACTAGCTACAAAAGAAACATATCGCGCCCCGTCCCGCTTATAAGTTCGTAACATATTGTCCGTTATACAAAAATCAAACATCTAAAATAGTATCGACACCCTCTACGTCGATCTAATCGCATGTCCCTACGACACCGTCGCGCGCAGTACTCGAGCAAGGTAGAACTTTAAACATGAGTTGCCTATACCGTTGTTTAAATAAAAAGGTCGCGGCGATCTCTAGGAACACACACATAAAACTCAAACCGTTGGTTCTGTTGGAAACTACCTAGATCAGAAGTACACCTCAAAACCGGAACCAAAGGTGGCGCTACTTATATCAATATTATAATTCGGCAATAAAAATATATTATAAAACTTTGTGACAAAAATTTACTGTTATAAACTCCCCCTCTTCTACGGAAGGAGGGAAACTTTCTTGAGAAAATTGACCGACGATAAGAACTCAAAAAAAAATTAGTTAAGAAAAAAAAAATTAAAAAGGTACAAGTGGATCGCTACTATCAAAATATATACATGAGAAAATTAAAAAAAAAATAATTTGGTCGAAAACTTTTACTATTACAGTAAAGAAAAGAAATAAAAAAACTCAGCCCAAAGGCATAATAAAGTAATTTCCCAAACTGTCTGACAAAAACAAGTTCAGGACACGCAAATATCAAGTCAAATACTTAAATAAGACCTAAAGATATCAAGGTAAATTAACTGAATAATTAAACCGAAGGTAAGATAAGGTAAATCAATGCAAGATAAGGTAAATCAACGTAAGATAAGATAATCAAGATAACGTAAGGTAAGGTAAGAAAATCAAAATAAGGACATTAAACCAAATCAAGCTAGGATAGCGAAATCACTCAGCAAGACATGGCTCAACGTCATAAGACAAATCAAGTTAAGGTAAACTAAATCATCCAAAACAAGTTGTCAAGCACAATTGCAATCAGTGTTTTACGAAATTCACAGATAGGTAAATTTAAGGTAAATTCAAATAAGGTAATTTTAAGGTAAGTTCAGATAAGGTAGATTTAAGGTAAGTTCAGATAAGGTAAATTTAAAGTTACAAAAAAAATATTAATGAATAAATGACTCAAATAAACTGATGCAATTTCAGGTAGTTGAAATGACAAATAAACTAAATCATCGCCTTAAGAGAAAAATTTGCCACGCTCTTTTCCGCACAGAAGAAGAATTTTACTTCTACTTACCCTTCATAAATAGAAATTCAAAGTTCGGTAAAAATTAAAAAAAAACAATATTGAGAATTTACAAAATTAACTCACGTAAAGAGTTGAGTTGAATGCGAGAGGCTTGCGCATGCGTGCCAAAAAAAATGCCCTAGCGCCAATGCCGGAGAGAGGGGGGGTTTAATAAGGGCGCCACTGTTTTTAATGCCGGGTTAAAAACAGAAACCCTCCTAGATGGTGTTGGGACCTCGCTTTCAGCTCACTCACTCACATCAAGTTACCATATTATCAAAGTTAAAAACAGAAACTGCGCTGTCTGGTGAGGCAAATAAAACACTACCTTTAAAACAAATTTACAATTTATTTACCAAAAAAAAAATATTAGGTCATTTCTACATTTATTTAACTCGAAAATCAAACCCTGAGGGGGGACTTAAAGTAAAAATATGAAGATTCGAATCGTCTCCCAGTAAAAGGAAGGAAAGTTGGCATCTCCACCAAAAAGAAAGATTTGTCCCCCAAAAGTAAAGAGATTGGTATCTCCACCAACAATAAAGACCCTGTCGATTCTGTATCGGGTCTACACGTGTGTCTGCTAACATCTACGGCGTAGATCCATTAAAAATGTGATTCTTCCGGAATAAGGTAACGGCATTCAAAGCCAAACAAAAACGGTATCAAACAACCAAACGGCACCAATTGCCAAACAAAACCCGGAGGAAAAATTCGGGGTCACAACCCCAAATCCTTATGAGCCCAGCAGGGCTGAAAGGGTTGCACCCCTACCGACTTCAGCCAGCAGCAAGGTGGAAATGATCGCAATTTTCAGTACCCCAACGATCCCAAAATTCATTCATTTTTTCCCTCGTCATCACGCTATAGAGCGAAAACTAACCCCTTAACACGTCAAACGGTCGGGTGTCAAAACTAGCTACAAAAGAAACATATCGCGCCCCGTCCCGCTTATAAGTTCGTAACATATTGTCCGTTATACAAAAATCAAACATCTAAAATAGTATCGACACCCTCTACGTCGATCTAATCGCATGTCCCTACGACACCGTCGCGCGCAGTACTCGAGCAAGGTAGAACCTTAAACATGAGTTGCCTATACCGTTGTTTAAATAAAAAGGTCGCGGCGATCTCTAGGAACACACACATAAAACTCAAACCGGTGGTTCTGTTGGAAACTACCTAGATCAGAAGTACACCTCAAAACCGGAACCAAAGGTGGCGCTACTTATATCAATATTATAATTCGGCAATAAAAATATATTATAAAATTTTGTGACAAAAATTGAATGTTATAGCTTCTCCGTGCCTCAATACATGCTCTAAATCGTCTTCGCATATTTCTCCTAGCACTTCAGAATACTTGAGTTGTGAAAATAATAAACACCCTGTATCTCGAAAAAGAAGCGTTTTTAGATGTAGAATCTTCCCTTAAAATTTCTTAACATCTTTTTGTAACACGCTGTATAAGTGCCATAGCCTTCTGGATGTGCTACGTAAGAAAGACAACTCAGAGAAGTCTTGTGTAACCTATCCAGAGGGCTAATTACTATCTGGGACCCACAATCTACTTAAAGACAATGTCGTTTCCCTAAACCTGAGAGGAGCACACAGTTACAAAACTTTTACCACGAAAAGCAATCTAGGAGAACAACTAAGCTCTCATAACGTAAATTGATTTTTTAAAAAGATAAAAGATGTCAGAAAAAATCTGCAAAAGTCTTTTCATGGAACTCTCCTCGCGAAATGTAGTTAAGTATTAATAAAATTCGAAAATGTACCCTATTTTGTCTTTCGTCAACAGTCACACATGAGTTAAATTAACTTAGCTCTAATAAAAACTATTGTACTATTACAATAATCAAACACATTCATAGTAAAAATTAACACAATTTTTTTTATTTCTTACCCGGTAGAAAAATTTGATCTTCCACTTATAATTCTCGACTCAGTATAAAATATTATTTCTTTTAAGCTGATGTTCCAGAGTGGCAGCAAGGTATTGGTAGGTACATTCAAATACTTTTTTCATACTTACATTCTCGATTTAGAACAAAAATTTTAATCTAAAATTGCATACCCCGTATGAGAGCAGACTTAATTTCATAAATAATAAAAACCTGCTTATACAAAGTACTACTGAACAGAGCTGGGCAAACTACTAGAAAAAAGTAGTGCAGTAACTACTAACTACTTTATCAAAAAAGTAGTTTAACTACTTCTTCAAAAAACTAGTTAGGCTACTAATATTTAACTACTTTTTTAACTACAAACCGAACTAAACATGTGTGACTCAAAAAACTAGTGCAGTAACCGTACTTACAAAACTGATTAAAAATGGACTTAAACTTATAACATCAAATAGAAAAAAATCAAAATAAAATAAAAAACTTTTTATTATTTAAACTTTATTTTAAAGTTAACTGTCCGATGACTTAAATTTAAGCATAAATTATTAACACAGTACCTTTTTGGTACAAAACTAAAACCTATTACATAATAGGAATAGGAGCTATTTAAAAAAATTAGAAAATTTAATTTTTTGAAAACTTTCAAAACCTGCAAATTCTATATTAGGTTTGCTTATCGCTTACTGGACTGGAAACGTCAGAGGAAAAATTTTCAAGAATTTGTTCTCACGAGATTTTTGACATGCGTCGACGTACACGTAATATAATGACGTAATATAGGGAAGTAGTTAAATATTTTAAAAGTAGTTAAATTACACAAAAGTAGTTAAAATACCTTAAGTGGTTAGCACTAAGTAGTTCACTACTTTATTAACTACTTCTTGCCATGCGAATATTTTACGCAGACTTAAAATAATCGAGTATAACTACTAGGAGAAAAAAAGTAGAAATAATACAACTACTTCTACAGAAAAAGTAGTAAACCAAGTACTTAACTGCTTTTGTAGTTAACTACTGCCCGGCTGCTACTGAATAAGTACAAAATGTCTAAAATAAATAGTGTTTCAATTAGCAAAAACCTACAAAATCTAAATTTAAGTTGCCCACCCGCTATCTGAGGTATTTGAGTGCCTTTATTTATATTAAAAGTAAAAGTCTTAACTGTATAAAAAATATACCTACATAATAATAATAATAATAATAATAATAATAATAATACTAATAATAATAATAAAGATGTTTATTTATGCCAATAAAAACAATTTAAAATATAAATATAAAATTGATAAAAGTAAAAAAGAAAACCAAAAAATGACAGTAGTATACTAGTTGGCATTAATAGGTAGGATTTTGATTTATTAAAAAATCATTCTTCCAATCCTACCCCTACTAAATAATTTTTTATATTATTTTCAAACGTTATATAGCATAAGCTATATAACTTTTAAAAATTACGCATTAAAGTGTCAAAACTTGCAATTAATTTTTTAATGTGATCACCCTGTATATGAGTATTTCACTGGGAATGTGGCCCGTTTCGAGCCTGGCTGAAACCCAATTTATATGTAAAATTTAATTTTTTTGGTCAAGCAGTTCGCTCCAATAGACCGACACACAGACCGATGCGATTGACAGACAGGCAGATCAACGGAAATGGGAAAACGTGTTTTTCGTTAACTAACACTTCAACAAACCCCAAAACGTAAACTCGTCTTTCCTCTAATGAGGAAAGAAAGAAATGTGAGCAGCTGTGTTTAGCATTCTCCCAACTTTGTTTTATTCAACTTTTCGTTTATGAAACGATTTCCTAACATTGTGGGCGTTCCAAGCACTTCAGAAATATATTTCTTAAATGGATAAGTATAATGGATTTTATATATTGTTTCATTCTCGATATTACATTTTATATAGGTACACACTTTTGTCTTTATTAGCACGATACGACTCGTGTTTTGTTTATATATACGAAAGAGTGGTTAATTTAAGCGAATCCGCCCATTTAGATAGAGTACCTACATAAAACAGTTGCACTTAAAAAATTATCTTTCTTGTAAATATAATTTTTTGAGAATACACTGCTCCGATTAATTAACATACCTCAAAAATATATCCAAATTTTGGTATCCGTCTTCTTCTGGGCTCGTATTATCAAGCTTGATCGAAGAAGATCGTATACGAAAAATGACGATTTTCGCACGGAAACTGAATAATTCTATTTTTAAATATGCAAATTAAGTTCGTATGTGGGAACAGTACTCGATTTAGGTCTTATTTGGAAAACATAGAGAGTGTGTAAGTAGTAAGGGGAGAAGTATTTGCTATCTCGAAAGAGAAAACCAAGCTTTTTAGCTGCTGATGTGACTATTGAAGTAACATGTTTGTGCCAGCTGAGGTCATGTTCGAAAGCGATGCCAACAAATTTTAACGTATCATTGTTCTGTAGGGCTTGGCCATTCATGTGGATGGGATAAGTTTTGGCGAATTCTTTCTGTGGCATAGAGCAAGATTGGATTTTGGAGGCGTTGAACTGAACATTGTTTTTGGCACCCCAGTCTAAGAATATCTGAAGATCCTTGGAAAGAGATAGGTGCAGAGATCTGCGTTTATTATCCAGTTCTTGATTCGAAACTTGTCTGGAAAAATGAATGTTTCAGGAAGAGTATCTACTATCGTCAACTGTGGATGGGATTGGTAGTTGAAGAGAGCAGGGGTGTAACATTATTCTTAAAGTTTGTAACGTCCTGTAGATTAGACCAGTAACAATTGTAAATCAAGTTTACAATTGGACTAGAGCCTCATCAATTCGTAGCATTTTGTTTTTTAATTCACCACGATATCTCAGTTACTAAAGAAGATACGGGGTTTTATAGAGAGTGATGATTTTTTACTAATTCCCAATAATGCAAGGCTGCATGTTGCTCATACGTCCAAAATTATTTTTAACGACGCGTGGGTGTAAATGTTATGGCGTGACCTGCAAGAAATCCAGACCTAAATCCCATCGAACATCTCTGGAACACACGACTTTCTTACATATACCAATGCAGTTTTGTACTAAAAACATAGGTATGCGTTTCTACGTGACCCTGAAAATATTCTAAAATAGAAAATAGTCCATTATAGTTGCATGCCACTTACAACATAAATGATTACAACCTATCACTTAGCCCATTATCGCCTATTACACATGCAATGGGCTTAAATCAACATTTTGGTGTTAATTGTAGAGAAACATGAACTTTGTAGTTATTACATTGGAAATATTTTTTAAATTTATTCCTATGGAGAAATTATAAAAATTAAAGGTCTGCGTTATTTTATAAAGTTTATTTAACTATTCTAAATTTCACTGTATAAGCGTTTTTCCTATAATAATTTATACAGGGTGGCTCACTTTCAACGCAATATTTATTTATTTTTCGAATTGCTTTATATATAGGCAAATCTACAATTTAAACATTTTTGAAATTCTCAGATAGCTGGTCCGTAACAAGCTAAATGAACTTTTTAAATGAACCACACTTTGCCGGATTTCTTCGAAAATACATATGTTGTATGTTTTGTGTATTTATTACATAATCATGTAACACTGATATAGGCCTTTTGTCATGGAAACCAGTGTAACTGAATAAATGATTTTAATAGTAAAATACATCGTGTCATTTTTTTTTAAAGCTTAATAGCTTCGAATAAAAAATATCTTAAGCAAACCAAACACTACGCTCAAATAGCACAGTTTTAGGGTTATTAATAAGATTTAAACAATTTAAGATTCCAGATGCCCCGCGTTCTGGCAGGCCTAGAATTTTATTTGAAGTTTTAGAAATGACAAAACTACCAGCACGTGCGGGTGCCGCTAATGCTGACACTAGAGCAAGAATTCATCCCGACGAGAGTTTCAGAGGAGTGTTTAACACTATTCAAGAAAAATAAAACTGACTCTTACGTCGATTTGTTACTGTGATACTGGATACTGTTACTACACACCAGGGACCAAACAACAATTAAAATAGTAAATAGCGAGGGATGAACTGACTCCGAAGAAGGTAAAGGTAAATCTGCCGGAAAAGTAATGGCGACCGCTTTTTGGGAGACCAAAGGCATTATTCTCATAGATTACCTCGGAAAGAGAAAATAATAAATTCAGAGGGCTATACGAGCTTATTTATATATATATATATATATATATATATATATATATATATATATATATATATATATATATATATACAGGGTGTCCCAGGATAGGTGTTACGATAGGACAAATGGGTCAAAAAATTTTGAATTTGAAAATGGCATTTTGGGAACATGCCCCGCTTGGTCCAAAACTGAGGAATACAAAATTTCACTCGGATTGGTATTATACAGGGCGAGTTATAACTAAAAATATGAAAAATGGCCAAGAGTAAAGTACTCTTATTTGTCGAAATGGAACAAAAGCTTAGTAGAAAAAGTTGTTCAGAAATGTAACTAATATCATAATATGAAATTACAGCTTTCTAGTCAATATTTTTATTTTTGTCAAATTTTTTGAAATGTAATAGTACATTTTCCACCACTATCGTATTCGGTTTTTTATTATACTTGGAAACTACGTTTTCTAACATGTAATATGTACATTTACCAGGTATAGCCTAATAATGTATTGTAATACGATATTGGTGGAAAATGTACTATTACATTTCAAAAAATTTGACGAAAATAAGAATATTGACTAGAAAGCTCTAATTTCAAATTATAATATTAGTTTCATTTCTGAACAACTTTTTCTACTAAGCTTTTGTTCCATTTGAAAAAATAAGAGTACTTTACTCTTGGCCATTTTTCATATGTTTAGTTATAACTCGCCCTGAATAATACCAATCCGAGTGAAATTTTGTATTCCTCAGTTTTGGACCAAGCGGGGCATGTTCCCAAAATGCTATTTTCAAATTCAAATTTTTTTGACCCATATGTCCTATCGTAACACCTATCCTGGGACACCCTGTATATATATATATATATATATATATATATATATATATATATATATATATATATATATATATATATATATATATATATATATGTAACTGTATATAACTGGTTAAGGATTCGTTAAAGATTCCATCCCGAAATTCACAAAAACTGCATTAAAGTAAAAAAAAATGATGGTCCTCTTTTCCAGAAGTCTGTATTTTATCAGTCTAATACAAGGCGACTTCCCATAACTTGTTAAGGATTCGTTAAAGATTCCATTCCGAAAATATGTAACTTGTTAAGGTTTCGTTAAAGATTCCATTCCGAAATTTACCAAAACTGAATTAAGGTAAAATAATTTAATTTTACGATCCTCTTTACAACAAGAAGTCCTTATTTCATCAACTACTGTATCTGCATCATTCAGCCTATAACAATGGTATGAAGACCCCTGAACATCGCTGGAATAAATGTATTGAGCTATATGGAGACTATGTAGAAAAAAAGAATTTTTAACCTATACAGTGTGGCCCATTAAGTGCAACAAATGGGAAGTTTTTTATTAGTTGCACCACCGAAATATAAATACCGCCAAAAGTTGGTGCATGTCCGATAACCATATTAGGTGTACTTAGAATAACTTCAAGTCGAACAGCATATAGGGCAGGCCAAAAAATATAAGAATCATTTTGGAGTAAAGTACCCTTATTTCGAAAAATACAAAAGAACTTGCACAATATTATTAGAAAAATATTAGCCTTATTTTTAAGAAACTTTGCGAAAATCTAAACTTGTGTGTAATATCGTTGCAACAGACATGAATTTTTTGGTTATTTACTTTTGTAAATATTACAAATTTGCTTTAATTGGATGAAAGTTATGCAGAAGTGATTTGATTGAGGTTAATTTGAAAATGTATTATAGGTGAATATAAAAAAATCATTATACGGGGTAATTTAGAATTTTCAAAAAATATGTTTTTTGAATCTTTGTATTTGGACATATCTTTTAATTCTAAACAACTTTTCTTAATAACGTTTTGCTGTATTTTTATTTTTCGAAATAAGGGTAGGTACTTTACTCTTGAACGATTTTTATATTTTTTGGCCTGCCCTGTATGATGTTTGACTTAAAGTCATTCTAAGTGCACCTGATATGGCTGTCGGACATGCACCAACTTTTGGCGATATTTATATTTCGGTTATTCAACTAATAAAAAAATTTCAATTATAGTTGCACACTCAATGGACGACACTATATATTTGCTGTTTCCTTTGTGAGGCCGAAAATTTTTCATCCCATCATGGTAGTTCATTTACTGTGAAAACTACATACTTGAATAATAATTGTCTCATTTTTAATAAAATTTGCAAAAAAACTCAAAAAATGGATTCGTACTACAAAACCTAGTTGTTTTATTCTTACACTTGTCAGCTTAAATCCTTAATTGTCATACTAGACCGATTTTATTAATAGCGAATCCGACCGTTTATTTTTTTTTATCTTCTGACAGCCCACGAAGACCGAAGCCTAAATACTATGTACCGTGGGTGTACAAGAGTGATGTTTATACAATTACTAATGTAATATATCGGTAATGAAAGCAACAGATGGGAACCTCCTATTTTAGGTAAACAAAGTATCAGCTAATAAGAGGAAAACAGTAAAATACCGATAACACTATCCATATTGCAAAAACACTTGAGATTAATAAAATTATTGTTTTAAAATCCTTCGACCTAAATGTATGGTTATTCGGTGGTTTTAATAACTTATTAATGTAACTTCTAAAAGTAATTTTTTATGATATTAACAATAGTACATAGATACAGGGTGTCCGAAAAGTTTTAGTATGGGCAAATAACTTTGCTATTAGTAAAGATAGAGATACCAAATTTTAGGTGTATCTTGTGATGATAAACCTATAACTTCTGGAGGCCAGTCCAGAGTTAACGAGTACTCGTCTAGACGTATACGTTTATTTCCGAAGTGGAGATCGGGCATATTCAGGAAGTTTTTTGTATGCTCTTTACATCCCTCATGTGATTGGTTGAAGCAAGATTGCGGCCTTTTGCTTTTAAGTCTTACAGACTGACATTTTACCGCTCTTTGGCATACAATGTTACAAATAATAACAGTTCAATCAATTGATGCATTGCACGAGAAAATGTTCACTTGCCGGACTATACCAGCAGTTGTCAATTGGTATACATACGTTTTGTATGTAGCATCCCTACGTTAAGCTTCGGAAATAAACGCATACGTCTTGACGAGTACCCTTTAACTCTGGATTGTCCTACTGGATACTATAATAGAAAGCACAACATCTTTACTGACAGCAAAATCAATAGCAGTAATAAAAAGTTGAAACTTAGCTAAAGTTTGTTATATTATTATGTACCATTCAATTAATAAGTAAAGTTAAATAGTGCACCTTATTTGTGTAATATAAATAACTATTACTTAGTGTATGAGATGATTCTGCCGAAATTTTCCTTTGGTTTCATGTTAAATGCTCAATGGAATTGGACCTCCACACAAGCCCAGCGTGCTGTTAACGGAACTGAAAAAATCTGCTTAGGACCTTCACCCGATTGTGAATTTTACCTTGCTGTTTAACATTCTCATGTGAGGCATGCACAAGGGGCCACGTTATGAGATGACTTGATATCAATTTCATTATATTTATATTGACTAAATGAAGAAATTAGTAAAAAACTAGCAAATATTGTTGTTTTACTTTTAAATACAATACAATTTTGTATTGTTTTAAAGGTTAATTGATGTTTTGGTATTTTACGTTTTGTTGTATTTAAATATTTGTTTTGGCAAATAGCCGCTATTGACATTTTTTATATTTTCTCTGAAAATTCTTTTAAAAAGTCCAATAAAATATTTCTTAACATCATATTAATGTACATAAATACAACAAGGTTATAAAATGTCAAAATATTAATTGACCTTTAACTGATCTGTGATCATATGGTGGCTTCCCACCGCGTCCCGCTTCCACCATAAGTACTTTCGGACTTACCAAGGAAATCAACGTCACAAATGTTGAGACCAATTAGCACGCTCTTAACGTTTCTAACCTGTTGTTCTGTGATTCAGTTCTTGGAACACTGCATTATAAATTATGAATTTTTAAATCGACTTGTTGGAACAGTAAAATGGCTTTGGGCAAACTCAGTAAAGTTCTTAACGGTTGAACTTTTGTTGGAACAAACCTAATGAATTTGCAAATTTGCAGTTTGACAGAAATAAACAAACGCTTAAATTTTTTTTTAAATTCCGATACATGTGTCGGCTCTAATAATAAAAAGATGATAAAAAAAAATTTGTGACATTTTAAAAATTGAAAAAAAAATCGTCCAAATCCGTATGATTTGTAAAAGAATGACATAATGGAGTCCTAACAATATGTTCTTTCACCAACGTGTCACGTTCAGCTACGTATCACACGACGAGGGAAACATTGGATTTGTTACGGACACGTTTTCCTAGCTGCGTCATTGCGTCATTTCCCGAAATGATGATATTCAGAGCCTGCAAGATCATGCGAACTGACCAGCCTCGATTTTTTGTTGTGGGGCTTCCCCAAGGACAAAGTTTATTCTAACAATCGGCAGACGATTAATGGCCTAAAGTAAAATATTCAAGTTATTATTGGTGAAATTGAACCACAATTGTGGCAAAATGTTATTGATAATTTTACATAGAAACACCAGAGGGGGACATTTGGAGAATATTATTTTTAACACATAACTTCCATATCCTTACTTTTTGATGAAAAAACATCTTATTTTTCCAAAATTATTGGTTTTATTTAAGAAAACTTTTGTAGTAGAAAAATTATATATCTAACAATGGATATATTTTTTCGAAGAACAAACATTTTTCCAATCGAAACATTTCCACTTGTTTCCGTGTAGGTCAGTCCGAGCTCTTGCCAAGTTAAACAAAAGTAAATTGTACAAAAAAAAACTTTTTGACCTAACCCGCACGAGCGAAAAAACTTTGTAATAAAAATAAATGTTTACCTTATGAAGAATAACAAGCAAATCGTCAAACTTTCCGTGTAGGTCTCCGCAAATAGTAATTTGTTTTGATAACGCCGTTGAGACCACATTAATGTTTGGAAGTTTTCTGAGGGCGGTGATCGATCTCCTCAAAATGTCTGCCACAATTTTCGGAGGTAACCTGAAATGCTGTGAAAGAAAATTAATTGTTTCCTTAAGACGGTGTCGTTTATCATTACGTCTATTACTGTCGTACTTGTTCAGTTAAATTTAAAGATACTTTCATATCATACAAGAGTATTACATATTACTTACAAAGCGGCAATAAAGTTTTAAAGCAATATTCCCAAACCGAGCTTCAAACTTGAATAATATCGACGCAATATCATGAGTTCTTTGGGCTTGGGTATTTCTGCCTAACGTTTCGCCTGCAGCTCTGGCAGACATCTTCAGAGGCGATGCGGCAACGGTCGCCTCTGAAGATGTTTGCCGCTAATGCAGACGAAACGTCAGGTAGAAATACCTTTAGACGACTGCCCACAAGCCCAGAAACAATTAATTACATTTATTAGTATCAATTAAAACAAAACTCTGATGAATAACTTCAGGTTTGTTGTTTTTTATTGCCTATACTTACTCTATGCTTTCGAAATATTTCTATTAATTGCGTTATCTTCTCTTCAGTGTAGGGAAATTCTATAACGAAATTTCTCAAAGTCTTTTTGTCTTCTTGATCGTAAGAATAATCTTCTTCTTGAGATTCATCTTCAAATTCTAGGTCTAAATTATCTGAAAATTATGGAAACAGTGTCAGTTTTTTATCTTTAAAAAGACTAAATAATGTATAAAAAAAATAAAAAATCGGAACGAGAAAAATCTGTTACGATTTTTATTAAAGACAAACTGAATATACAATGAATTTGAAACCATAATATGCGGGGTCTCCGGAAAGTCTTTGTATGGGCAAATATTTTTGCGATTAGTGAAGATAGAGACATCAAATTTGAGGTGAATTTTATTGGTTAATAAATCTACCTTTTTATGTAATTTAACTTTTTCAACCCACTTGAGTGGTGATCAAAAATTTTAAATGAAACCCTATGGTGTGGTCTTTAAAAAATAAATATTTTACGCAAACCCGAGGTCCGTATCTTAATTCGTTTTTAAATGGAAAGCCTTTAAAATTAAAAATCATGAAAAAAAAACATTAAAATTTAAGTACCTTTATTTCTCCTGTTACTTTAAAAGTTGTTCAAAATGACCACCATGAACTTCTTGGCAGTAATAAAGTTGATTTTTGGAACTCTGCCATGAAGTAACATTTGCCATTCTCGAAAATGTGAGTTCCAAAATCAACTTTATTACTGCCAAGAACTTCATGGTGGTCATTTTGAACAACTTTCAAAGTAATAAGAGAAATAAGAAATTTTTATTTTTTTCTGATTTTTAATTTTTAAAGGCTTTCGACTCAAAAACGAATTAAGATATGTACCTCGGGTTTGCGGTAAAATGTATCTTTTTCGAGGACCTTTTAAATGAGGCATAGCATTGCATATTAAGGGGGTTGAAAAAATTAAATTACATGAGAAAGTAGATTTATTAATCGATAAGATAAATTTAAAATTTGGTGTCTCTATTTTTACTAATAGCAAAGATATTTGCCTATACTAAGACTTTTCGGACACCCTGTATATGTTAGTGTACTCACCAAAGGAAGAACTTCTGCTGGCTCCTTTCGAGTTATACCCATCTCTATTAACCGTGTGAGGTATATGGGTAAGAAGAGCGTTAAAAAAATTGTATAACTAGAAATAAAAAAAGATGATTAACAAATTACATCCACATAGTAATATTTTCAAAGTATCACTTAAAATTTATTATTTTTATTTTTTATTTTTTATATTGAAAATACATTCTGGTTTTTTATTGTAAAAACAAAATAATGTTTATGCAATATCAAAATCAGTACAAAAAGAACAAATAATTATTATAAAACGTAGTGCGCCGAAGGCATTTTCAAAAAACAATGTCTTAGTTAAGCCGACTGAGCGCGACTATAAGCCTAGCTCATTCACAACAAATAAGAGCCATTTTTAAATCAGTGGCCAAGTCATGACCTAGTCAGACCATTGGGCAACACTGTCTCATTTAATCTTAATACTTTGATTTTTTAGGTTAAACATTGAGTATATGGAGCAACGTTGCCAAATAAGGTGACGTAGTCATGACTAGGTCACTGATTTAAAATCGGCTAAGCAAGTGCCGCGGATCCGGGACAAATTAAACCCGCTGCACTTTATAAACGTTATTTACCGCTCTTGCTATGATAACGGGACGGCCTATAGGTGACTACTTAAATAATTGCGGGTGTCGCGGACCTTAAAAGCCGCTTCGCCGGTATTTTATCATACGACTTAAGAATAGTCTTTTATCAATCGGAAAATTGTTATGTTCATTTCGGCGTTATTTTTTTTGCGAATTAAGTGTCAAAATTTAAAATCATAGAAAATGTTTCCGTTGTATGATGCAGGTGTGCGTTTTGCTAGAAACAGCATTTTCCAAATGGAAAAATGAGGATAAAAAGGGTTTATGTTTTATTTATAATGATGAAAAATACACCAACATTGAATTAGATCAAATTCTGAAAATTTTCCATGAGGATAGAGACAGTTTAATGGAATCTTATAAATTATTTTGCCTAATCGTGACGATAATTTTAAAGAAAGCTTATAAATTATTTTGCCTAATCGTGACGATACCTTCTACGAGTGTATCGGTGGAACGAAGTTTTTCTTGCTTAAAAACAGTTCAAACTTATCTGCGAAACTCAATGATAGAAGACAGACTTGCAAATTTAGCAAAAATTTCAATTGAAAAGGGACTTTTAAATGAACTTATAAGTACAGAACCATTTTATGATGACAGCACCGATAAGTTTGCAGCATTAAAGGATCGAAGAATAGACCATTTAAAAAGTAGGCTTTGGTAAGTACTCTAAAATTCTAGTTATAAAAATTTTAGTTATAAAATGACGAATACGCCGCTGAGTATTTTTTTGCTTCCTCTTCACCTATTATTGGGTACACGAGCCGCCACTGCAAATATCTGATTTTCTTTAGAATACAGACCTTAACTTGATCCTGCTCCCCGGCATACTCCAAAGTCTGAAAAATGTTCCATGTACACCGCCGTCTTACTTCCAGTCGAGCCATGTAACTTCTATACCATTTCTGAATTAATAATGTCGCCTTAATAGCTGTAAAAGGAATATAACAGCATTACTAATAACTTAACACATTATACACTGTACGTTGTAAGTAATAATCTAACCGCACGGCGAGGCGAAGGATCTAAAAAGCTGACTAAAAGCTTTTAGAGCGATACACGGAATAAGCTATGTTCTTATTAACTGATATTCAAAAAAATATCTTTTGTCAAAAGGACAATTTTTTGAAAAGTTTAAATATTTTTGGACGAAATTTGACACAGTCGGCAAGGATACATTTTCTCAAAAAATTTCAAAGCCGTGCATTGAATTTTACAAAAATAACAGCCCAACACACATTGTGGTGCCTGCTATTTTAAAACTTTTTCTGTGTAATTTTTGGGTGTAGAATCCAAACAACTGTCACAGCGATGCACGTGGTCCATAATTAAATTTCCAGGTATCTAGAGGGCGCATGCGAAATATAAAATTTCTAGGTTAAGTTGTTAAAAAATGCGCCAAATTTAAATCCCAAAGTCCCTATTGGGACACCCTTTACGTGTGTAGTGAAGTTTTAAGTGATTTTTGTTTTTTCCTGACATAACATTATCCATAAACTTTCAGAAATGCTGCGTCAGAACCAAGTGTGTATAAAAATGGATTATTTTCATTCCGAACTCTCTTTTACAGGTTTGCTCGGTGGAATACAGACGGTCCGAAACGCCATTACTGTCGCTCTTTGTCCTACACACGCATAATATATGAAACAAAACAAAAGGCTAGTTATGAATGAACGGCTGCGTCTCCTCTTGCTGAAGGTCAAAGGTTAAAACCTAACTGATCAATCTAAATTTAAATCAGTACAAGTTGTAACCTTTTGATGAATATCGAGGAAAAGTTTTAATTGTCACAGAGATTTAAGCTGTTAATATACATCCTTGTTGCTTTGTTTAATTCCTTTAGGAGAGCACTAGTGTGACGTTATATCTGTCCAAATCTACAAAACAAAGTTGGTAAATGGAATGCCATTTCCCTTAGGTGTTTTATGTACACCCATCTCAATTCCCTTTCTCGCTTTTTCAGTGATAAAAAGACAATGGGGATGATATCTCAGTTTATTCAGATATGTATTACAATCCTTTTAGAGATACATATTTTACATAAAAGCTTATGCTGTTATCCAAAACCAAAGGAACGACAGGTAAATGAGAAAATTTATTGAGTCTAAAAAATGGTATATATAATGTAGTTTTAAGATATAGTGTAAATAATGTGAAGATATGAAAGCTTCTATGTATATTACCAATAAATTTGACTACCTTTGTGGGCGGTTAATCATGGAGTTTTTCAAATCATTACGTTCTCAGTTTAAGTGACTGACTTTCTGACGACAAAATATTTATAAGTAGTAAACGGCCAAACTTTCTGCTGTTTTTGCTACCAAAAATTAATTTACGAAAATTACGAGAATATTTTTTTAAAATTAGTCTTTTCGGAAACACCCCCAAAACCCTCAGCAAGGCTAAGAAACCTGACCAAATCCGAAAAAGGTCGCTATGTGCAGATTTGTATCTGGAGATTGCATTGCATTGCATTTATTGCATTGCATTTATTGAGATTTGCTCAAAGTATTTTTCAGTCTTTTCTTCGTTAATGAAGGGTGCCCCAATGGGTACTTTAAGATTTAAATTTGCCGGCATTTTTAACGACTTAACCTAGAAATTTTATATTTTGCATGTGTCATTTAGAGGCCCGCCAATTTAATCATTAAACCACTGTGCGTTAGCTAATTTTATCCTAGAAGTTAGAAATAATGCAGTCTTTTGCAATAAAATTATCTTTTCCGACGAAGCTCATAGGTTATGTAAACAAGAAAAACATATACGTAATACTACCATATTGTTAGCATTCAGTCTACCCCTTGTTAAAATTTGAAGCAAAGATGTTTGGTGTTGTACTACGTGATGTACCAGCACTTTTGACCGAGCTGTCACTGTCAATTCGGACAGCAGTTTAAAATGTGAGCTTGTCGATTTCCTTTTCGTCTTTTTACCTTTCAAAAGTAAAGAAAAATGTG
Organism: Philopedon plagiatum; assembly: GCA_963971165.1. NCBI lineage: Eukaryota > Metazoa > Arthropoda > Insecta > Coleoptera > Curculionidae > Philopedon > Philopedon plagiatum. The sequence goes on along the minus strand of OZ020192.1, from coordinate 121,937,273 downwards.
TTTTTATTTGTGTAAAGTGGATTAAAAGTTAATTATTATCCTATTTTCGATAATGGCATAGCTAACCGATAATGCCAGTTTTAAGCAGCAAGAAGTGAAAAAATTACTTGCAGTTTCAGCGACGGATAGTCTTCACAAGAATGTAAACTGAAGAATGAAGACATCATTTTTAATAACAATTGGAGATTTTGGGACAAAACTGGTACGAACATTATGTAAATAAAGCTAGGCATCGTTTGCTAGTTCCTACGCATGGGACCCACACCAAATTATAGGATGTTACTATTGGGTGCTCTAGAGACATTTTCGTAAAGAAATATTTAATTTTAAAATTTGCGAAAAATATTTAATTTTTTGGGCCACTGCACCTGAGATCTGAGAAAGTTCTGAAGAAAATTTTATCAGATTTTATCGATAGAATTAAAATTTCATTGAATTACCTATAACATCCTTAAATTAATTGGTTTTTAAAATTTTTGTCCTAAATTATTTTTCCTAAGAAATAATTTAAAATGTAATTTCTTTAAGGAAAATCAGAATATTTTCCCCAAATTTGGAATTTGTCGATAAAATTTGATATACTTTATGAAAAAATATGGTGAGTAAAATTTTCTTCAGAGCTTTCTCAGATCTCAGATGAAGCGGCTCAAAAAATTAACTTTTCTTGCAATTTTAAAATTAAATATTTTTTTGACGAAAATGTCTCTAGCCTACCCAATAGTGACATCCTATAAGTTGGTGTGGGTTTCATGCGTAGGAACTGAGATACGGCACATCTAAAATTTCAGAAGCCGCCGCTGCCCCTTTCGTCTTCGTCTAGTCCTACCAAGGCATCAGCGATCAACCCCGTTCATCTTTCTAACACATAAAACAATATCTGCTAAAGTATAATTCGTACGCGTCATCGCCAGTCTTACTCTAATTAGCCAAGCTACTCAACAGAAGATAGTCGTAGTCGACTCGTCAAGCGACATGACGGAAGTCGGTCAAGCGACATGACCAGACACGGTCACACAGAAAATCGGATTGAAAAGTAATAAGTGCGGGAAAAAGTCCTCTCTCTCGGATCGTTAGCACCCATTTCTTCAGGCAAAGTTGCTTAAGGCAAACTCCTGTTCGGCCCAGTACCATTCGGGTCACAGAACCCCCAATTTAGCTCAAGGCAAACTCTCGGCCTAGTGCCAATCGGGTCTTCCCTCTTTCGAGCTTTCAGAGCTCAAAGAACTCTCGGCTCAGTGACATTTGGGTCACAGCACTCCCCTTACTTCTACAGATAGAGTCCTGTTAAATCAGAGCCGGGTTTACCATTTTTGATCCTTTCTTTATTATAATAATCCTCGTTATAACAAGTACTTAGTCATACTAATTATTACTAATACTACCTATGTTATAATATCTTTCGACGAAGTGTCAAGCAAGAAATAACGTCCCGTAACAAAGTGGTATGCAAAAATGAATATTCTTATTACAAGTGCCAAAATCAAGAGTTCTGTTGTGATTATACAAGTAGATGAATATACATAGCGTTTAGTGAAATTGATGTCTTTTAAGGTCTACAAAAAGCAACTGCGAGAGATTGCGCATAAAGACGAAATGAAGCCGCACCCATGGAAACAGGTTACAGTAAGATAGAGGTAAGGTATTGGTTATCTATCCAAAGTGAAATACTTTGTCACTTATTGAACATTTTACATTATTTATTGCATATGGTCCTTAATTCAAAATCTTTACTTAAATTTCACATGTATTCCATATAAATGTATTTTTTATTCAATATACTTACTATGCAAAAATATGTCATATTCTGTTTTTCGTCAAACCCCCAACCCCTGTACCAAAAAAACTGTACGTGTTACAGTATTTTGCGTATCATTTTAGAATTTAGGGCCACAAAATACTTTACATACAGCTATTTCCATCAATGTTACTTAAAGAAAGTTTTAAGTTTGTTGACTAGTAACTGATCATTTAGTTTGATAAGTTTTCGTCTTGTCATTGTCAATCAGTCGTCATTAAAAACTGTTATGTTGCAATCCTAAACTTCATGAAGTAATACACGAAAAACTATACAGATGTTAAATATAGGTTTATTAAAAATAAAAAGAATAAAGGGCTGGCCTGTACCAGTACACAAGTTCTTCCATTATCTTTCTTCACAAAAATAATTATCTTTTTTAATTTCTCGTGTGCCTCCGTTGTTCCGGAAAGCGCAAACAACGGTTATTCAAATTATATCATACAGCTTAATTAAAGCTTTTCACAACCACTTTACTTGCTGTTGTCTCTCTATTTATATACGCCTTCTTTGTTCCTATTGGTCCTCTCGCAGCTGATTTGATCTCTTTTACTGACGCGTAAAATTTGATTATGAAAATTATGCATCGTGTGGGTTACACATGGTCAAACTTTAATTAACAAATGAATGTTGAACATTTAAGTACATTTAATTAATTTCGGAGGAAATCTGGAAGCCGTCCAATGCTTTTTTCATTTAAAAGCAGTTTTCATGACCTATTGCTACTACATATTATGGTTTTATCACATTGGTGACGCTCAATTATTTGCTATAAGAAATAATTTTCCAGTCTGCACATCTTACATATTATTATGTCACACAATATGACCAAAATAACACTTTGAGATGTTTTTTTATAATTTGATTATTTTAGCTTTTTCCGAGCAGGGAAAAAGAATGACTTGCTTGTGGGATAAATATTGTAAAGCTGTTTTATTCAATTTACAGTAAATTGCGTTGTAGTCGGCAAAAATTTAAAGTGGCTTGTTTTAAAATGGTGCGGAAGACCTACTTTCTAGGGTTATTTATTACAGCCAGTCTTTTGCAAGAAAAAATAAAAAATGATGCGTTTTTTCTGAGGAAAAATATAAAAGGTTAAATTCGGTAAAAGCAATTTATACGCAAAATACAGTCAAACATTTTTCATCTTACCTGCTTTTTATTTTTAAAACAGATGGTAACATTTGAGGCTTAATGTTTTATCCCCTTTCTTAGGCCTTATTTACTCAAGAAGGATTTAATAGTCTTATTGGTTAAGGGCATTTAGGATGTTTCATTAGTAAGGCTGCCCACCGTGACACTTCAGTGGCATTACATCGCGGGGAACTTGGCCGCAGCAGTAATTCAATTTATTTAGCTTTGCTGTCGTGTGTGGTTGTTGATTCTATTTTCCTATCGCGTCGCTGTGAATTCTGTAGTTCGTAATATGCCGAAAATGTGCAGTAACACGCGACTATTTGCGCACAGTGTTAGAAGGTTATATGGGAATTTAAAATATAATGGGGCGCAAATAATTTGTGTGGTTTGTCAGCGAAGCTTATTGTCCTTTAAGAAATTTAAGGCACGTAAATAGTGCAACACATCAATTAAAAAAAGAGGACCAACGCCCTTATACACAATTTCTTTTCGGTTTACTTATTTATACTGTGTTCGTGTAATGTGCCCTTATTTATCTTAAATAAAGAACCATTTCGTCAGTTTTGGAAGAAATTAATATAATCCTAAAAGGAAACTGCCCGGCCGAAGTACGTTGCAAAGATATGTACCGGCTGTGCGCAAAACACTTGAAAGTAATTTTACATCCCAACTACACAATACAAATCCGTGGCTAGCCATAGACGATATATCAGATTCTAATAAACATTCTGTGGCCAACGTAATGGTACGTGCACTGGATCCGCTTGAACCGCCACCTGCGTATTTATTAGTCAGTAAAAGATTAGAAACATGTACTAGCGAAGCAATTTAGCATCTGATATTAGCTTTGTTCTCGGAGACGATCCGGAACTAGTCCGTGACAAGTGCGCGTGCGCTTTGCGATTATTTGCGTTCGCGGTGCAGAAAATCACTGATTTTGACAAGAAATTTGGCATTCGCGGTGATCTAACTAACCCTAATCTATGGCGGTGATGCGAGAACAAGTTCAGGACACATCCGTAGCCAGTCAAAACGATCCAAGGATTATGGCATGAATTATTTGTCCGCGCAAGTGCAGTGTGAAATTTGTTTGAAAATTGTCATTTAATTTTGGGCGGGCTGTATTTTGTGATAACGAACAGTTAAATTTCATATGCTGTTAGTTGTATAAAGGTAGATATAAATTTGTATATAATAATATGCTCTAGTATATTCAATTATTCTTGTATTTAAAATTACTCATAACAGAACAAATATGTCTTTATGGCAATTTTAATCATTATATAATGTTAAATTAGGTTGTTCAGTCTAAAAATTTAATTCAAAATAATAAAATATGTTAAGGTTAAGTGATTCGCAGATGTTCCGGACAAGCACGTTCACCAGAAACGTTCGCGGAGATTTGTCAATTCCTGATCGGTTTCGAATCGCACATGCGCATAAATGTTTGGGATTATTTAACTTGTACAGGTTACGGACTGGTCACGGATCGTCTCCGCGAACAAAGCTATTAACTACATTACACAAATTTCAGCTGTCAACGAATCAAGTGTTACTACTTCTACCGTCCCCTCAATGTTGTGTGTCCTCATTTATTACATATTACGTGTATACTGCATGCCTCACATCTTACAGCAGAAATGATTCGCAAGTGTTATCCGGATCTAGATATATTAATTGCAGTGTCCTGGTATTCCAGAACCCCCACAGTCGATTCTAACACGAAGGGGTACATGGTTAGAGGCAGCGTTTTAATATTTGCAACATTTTCAAAAAATAAAATCCTTAATTCTTCAGTTCGATGGTAAATAATCAGCAGCCATTAGGGAAAGTCAGATCAAATTGCACAATCCACAAATAGAAGCAGATTTAAAAAGTATCCATAGTAATTACCCAGAATTAGCCGATGCGATAAACAAGTTACAACGGACATTTAACCTGATATTGTACATTTGGGAATGATGAAATTCGATTAAAATCGGGATCAAATTTACATTTTTACGTGTGACAAAGCAAATTGGGTGAAATAAACCTCGAAAATCACATAATAGTATTAAAAGCGAAATAAAATTGTCTATACTTTTCCAGAACGAGTCATAACTCTCACGGAACAGAAAATCGCTCATTTGTGATATTACCTATAAAAATACGAAGGCCAGAATCCATATAATCTCGTTTTATATTGAGGCGCCATTTTAGGGTTTCATTTTAGCACATGCCATATTACTTGAAATTCTTATAATTCTCGTAACAATGTATTTTGACGTAATTTTAATAACACCATCTTGTTAAATAGGGTAAAGTCAGATATATTCACGGTAATTTAAATACCTTTTGATATTTCGTGGAACTTCTTGTTCGAAGCTTTCTTATTAATGGACCAACGAAACGACATCTTATAAACTCATTTTCATAATATTTCTTTTAGCTTTACGCTACTGTTTTGTTAAAAAAATATCATTAAGAAAAAACTAAACTGCATGGCAATTTTGGGATAGATAATTAAATTTCAAATAAGTGCAAAGTTTTTTTACCTTCTCACAGCCCACGAAGACTGAAGTCTAAGTACTATGTACCGTGGGTGTACTGGGGAATCGACTCACACATCCAGAGCTGGAGACATCCGTAGGGATTTCACCAGCCCTTTAAGAGGATGTGTGGGGTGGTAATTTCGTAATAAGGATGTTTTTTATATAAAAAACAAAATTCATATTATATTATAAATTTATCCAATGTACCTATATTTAAGACAAGTGATATTAAATTGTTTTAAAGCATAAACGTTTCCTTGTTGGTAACTAAATCTTTTTTTCCTACAAAATTGGTCTTTGAATAAATAACAAACCAGAACTAAACATAACGAGATAACATACTAAAACTGAACTATTTTAAAACTAAATGTATTTTTTGATTAACTTATTACGGTTAGTTTTCACTCGAGATTATATTATTTTTATTACCGTAGAATAAGTGGTACCACCTTTGGCTCCCATAACCAAGTGCGCTTATTGCCTTTCGTCGGAAGCAATATTCTCTGTAGTACTAAAAACTGAAAGTCGGTTGAGTTGGAGTGATTACTAATTTGGATCGCATGGTGGTTCTGGTGAACGGGTAGTGGTATACAACCCGCACTTTTAGCGTACTGGTTGGTATCGATCCTTTTACTTTAAAATTTTGATGTATCATTTTTACAAAACAGACAACATGTTATAAACTTATAAGCGAAACAAGGCATAATATGTTTTTTTCCATCTAGTTTTTATACCCGAATATCTAATGCTCTTAAAGGTTGATATCTGGTGCTGCCTAAACTTGAAGTTATCGAGTGCAGAGTATCGAATAGAAACTAGCCTGCACATCGCTATAACGGGAACAGAGAAATGAATATCGGGTTCGTCGTGGCTGTGTCAAGCGACAATTTCAAATATTGTGTAGTCAAATACGGTGGTGGGTGGATATTCCTTAAGCCCTGTGGGGGTACTTTGTGGATCTGGGTTGCCACCCCAAATATTTCTACCGGGATTTTTGTGCACCTTATATTGTCTTGGTTATTTTGGCTGTTTGACGCTGTTGCTTGGCCATTGATGCCATTAAGCCCGTAGGAATAACGTTTTTAAATGGATTAAAAACCGTAATGGCTGACACGCATACTTCAGACCGGCCTAATAACTTTTAGGTCAGCTTTTTTCCACTAAATAGCTTTAGAACTCAGTAAGAGAACACCGAATTCTGCGTCTTAATTTTCTCGGCTAATTTGGGATTACTTTCTCTTATTTTTTTAATAACGCCCTCGTACACGTCGTTACGCGAACTGTAACGGGAGGATATGTTTTTGTGATAAATTCCATACTAAGCCGTGGAGTGCATACTAGTGAATCTATAGTTTGTGTTATTGAGTGACTTACGTACTCATTACTTGATTTAAAGTTGTACTGGGATTTTATGGTTTTAAAATTATGGAGGAAAAGAAAATTTTGAAAGAGGCGGTTAGAAAAAATTTATTTTTTTTTTACAAAAGCCTGAGGCTATACAATTATTTAAACAAATTAAATAACCCATTTTAATATTGTCTCCGAGTCCTTTTTTAACATTTTGGGCATAGATTACACTCACAATTAAAAGAAACAGGTGCGTGAACACATTTAAGTTTCAACAGGAAAAACACAAATTTGCCAGCTTTTTGGGAGTCGCTGTTTCTTAGCAACGCATTTTACAAATTTGAAGCCCAAAAACTGCAGGTCTGTTCATAATAAGTAATTAAAATAAAAACTACCGCAATGTGGTTCTGTAATTATTGTCCTGGCAACTTAAAATATCCTGTTGAAATTAGATTCACTTATATAAAAGTTCTTCATAGGAAGAACATCATTAATCGAAAGTGATCAACCGAGTCTCAATAAATACAATTCGCACCAACTTTCACCAGCCGTAAATTGCTTTTTCTAAAACTCGTCCCGCACTGGGGATATTAAGAAGTTTCTTCTTCTTGCGTGTGGCGTTTCCACAAAATATATTTACACCTAAACTGGTATACAAGCATTCAAATAATTTAAAAAAAAATATAAGCACGAATGGCAGAGGTAAAACGACGACTACAACAAAAAAGAATCGATTACTGATTAAAATTACGTGATTAAGAAACTAACCGATTTCGTATTGCTGATTAGAAGTAGAAATAAAACAATTTCCGATTGTTATTTATGTAATTATAAAGTAACCACAGTGTGAGTCGGTTGTGCGATATACAACCAACGGTACCTTAGTACTTAGGCTTGCTGCCTTCGTGGTTTGTAAAAAGATAAAAAAAAGCAAAATTTACATTATAAAATAATATATTCTGGAAAAATACAATTCTAACAAAAAACTGACACTTCAAACGGATATACTTTTATACCTAAGCCGAAAAATAGAATTTAATAATCTCTTAAAAAGCTATTGAAAAAAGTTGAGGAATATTTGCTTTCATAATAATTTATGGCCAATTTGTGAATGACTGGTTCAAAGAAAAATTATCCTATCGAGTATATTATTTATTACATTGGCCCAGAACCCTCTCTCGGGGTGCCGAAGTCCACGGCACGAGAGGCGGTAAACAGATGGATCAAACACCAACACAAAGTCCACTGGAACGGAGTACAGGGACTAAACCACAGTAAGGCCGCTATAGGAAATCCGAACCCTAGACTCACCAGGCACCTGCTAAATCTAAGCAGGTTCCAGTTGAGGACAATCGTAGGGGTACTAACAGGACAGATGGCTGTAAAAGACCTCCTCAATAAAATGAAACTGTACCAGGGAGACCTTAGCTGCAGACTATGCGGTAGGGACAGGGAAACAGTTCAGCACATAATCTATAATTGCGAGTCACTAGATCGCAAGCGCCACCAACTATTCGGGCAACCAAAGTTAGAACCGGATGAATTGATCACCCACTCCCTTGTAGACCTGTACAGGCTTGTGCAGGAAACTGGGATAACAGAGTGGGTGTAACAAAAGTTATTGGCCTCTAGTGGCCGCAGTGTTTCCGGTCTCGGACGGAGCCCAAGGGGAAAAAATATTATTTATTTACAGACTCGTAAAATAAATATTTAACTTATTTGACATTAATATTTAACGTAAGTTTCAAAAATTAATGAAAGTATGAGGCATTTCACTCAAAAATTCTTAAATAAGCACCACTTTTTAAAATAATATAGTCAGTCAAAAAAGCCTCCATACGCTTCCCCTTTTCTAACTGATGCCGTTTCCAGTTTTATATAAACGAGTCTTAAAATATTTTTAGTATAGTATTAATGGATAGTCAGTTTAATAATTTTCGTAACAAAATGATTCAAAGAAAAATAGGTTAACACTAGAGCGAATATTATTAATTACATAGAAAAATTATACCAAAAATGTCTCCATACATGCCACATATTATACTAACACACTAAGATTTTATTAAGTAGGATTGCGTTAGATTCAGAACAGTTGATAGGAATAAAATTGACAATATCTGCCAACTTAAGTATACTTTTAAAAGTTTTGTTAGTGTTAAAAGCCATTTTACGAAAAACGAGTGATAAAAACTGTGAAATTCCAAATTTGGTACGAAAAACTATTCTAGATTTATGGAAACCTGGCAAGTCATATACAACTATTGGAGAAACTGTTGGTAAATCACGTGCCACTATTCAGTATATTGTTAATCAATTTTAACGATTAGGTCTTACAAAATAAGCCCTCATCCAGGTCGCCCTAGAAAGTGTTCGTGAAGAATCTAGTTTGGTAAGAAAAATTATGAAACACCCTAAGTTAGGCGCTCCAAAATTAGCGGACGAGGTTCGGGAAGAGTTTTCGAAAGAAGTTAATCCACAAACTGTTAGGAATATCTTGCATGGAGCAGGCTACAAGTGCCGAGTAGCGCGAAGGAATCCTCTAATTTAGGAAAAAAATAGGTAAAAGCGTTTGGATTTTGTTAAAGAGTTCAAAGTCTGTTGAATCAGAGATCAGTAATATTTAGTGACGAAACAAAAATAAATCTTTTTGGGTATGATGGAAGATCCAAGGTATGGAGAAAAAAAACATGGTCATGAAAGTTGAAAAGCATGTGAAAACAACCTTTGGTTTTATCCTTCCTCTTTTTTTTTATCTGAGACAGTCCAAGTAGACTTCAAGCCTAAGTACTAACGTATCGTGGACATCTGAAGAGGAGGAAATGTAGTCTATTGACATATGATTTATAGGATTGGGGGTTTTGAAGGGAAGGGTAAACATCTGCAGGCAATTCGTTTCATAATCTGGAGACCCTCGGTATGAACGAGCGAGAGAAGTGGGATGTTCTAGGCTTTTGTAGCAGGACAGTAAAGGGATGCATACGTAACGCGTCTCTTGTTGTTCCGTTAGAAACAGTCAAGAGAGGAATTCCAGCGGCTAGCTGTTCAGAGCAAAATCCATATATCGGTAGAAAATGGACAAATTCCCAACAATGCACGACGGGGCAAAATTCCCCAATTTTGGCCAAAATGGTCAAATTTCCCGTTCCAAGAATCGGTAAATCATTTTTATGGTCTTATTAATAGCAGAATGGAGGATCATAGAACCCAATCTTTACCTGTTAAAGCTCGACCTGTCTCGTTGAACATGGTCAGTGAAGAGGAAGTTTTGGTGAGTGGAACATCTAGGTGAATAGTTGTTAACATATTATATTGTGCTTTACTAAGATTTGTTTTTGGCGTGGAAAAAACTTTAGCATGGAGAATGAAGGGCTAGGTAGTACTTTTAAAAGATATAGTATGATAGGTGTCCAATATAATTTATGTAGTGTATTGTTCTTTCAGTTTTGGTATGTCATTTATCATTATAAACGAAATAAAATGCAACTTCACTTTGAGTTATAAGAAGTTTCCCCATGGTTTCCCACTCCGTTTTTTTACCAAATATTTTATAGTTATGTATAGTAAATAAGCACAATAAAGTGGGCTGCTCGAAGTTGCTCGATTTTACGTAAACTTTATGTACAGTGTGGTCCACTAAGTGTGCAACAAATAGAATTTTTTTTATTAGTGACACTACCTAAATATAAAAACCACAGAAAGTTAGTGCATGCCTAAAATCATATTTTCTGCACTTGGAGTCGCTTAAACTCAAACAGCATACAAGGTAGGACACAAATTGTGAATATCATTCAACCGTAAAGCAACCTTATTTCAAAAAATAGGGCAAAATGGTAAAACGAAAAGTTATCTGAAATTAGAAGTTATGTCCAGAATTACAGTCATAACATCCTATCTGAAAAAGTTAGAGAAGACTCAAAGTAACCCCCCTATTTCGTTTTTTATTATTATTCTACTCAGGCAGATACTCAACTAGAGCAAAATAAGTCACATATACCTAATATTTTGAAACATCATTTAATTCGGTGTTAATTTAATTTACCTTCTTTTTTTTAAAGGAACCCCAGACTCTACGGCTGTTGCAAGGATCCTCCCCCGATAAGAAGGCCTTTTCGGATGTCTTAGCTTTGATAGAATGTCCCGAAGTGTCAGAATTAAGTTCTTCGGAAATTTTAAGCTCCAGTGACGAATTAGTGGAACGGATATGGATTTCTAATTAAAGTTCCTAAATATTGTAATTTCGGCTTTATAATAAAACTGTAAAAAATGTATCTCTTTTTGTTTAGCTTTTTAAAGTCATTTAGAACAATAGTATGCTTATATTTTAGATATTTTTAATTATGGCCCCTTTTGGAGTCATCTATCCCATTGTGCAGCGCTGCGATGGATGAGAGAAGGTAGTTTTCTTGTGAGGACTGGGTCATTGATGATTCGAATGGCTCTCTTTTGGATTAAATGTTAAGTGTCTAAGGTGATGCCGCTCCCCAGATGTGGGAACAGTACTCTAGGTTAGTTATTATTTGGGAGATATATATTGTGTAAGTATAACGAGCAGAAATATTTTCTGGCTCGAAAGAGAAAATCAAGCTTTTTAGGTGCTGATGTGCTATTGAAGTAATGTGTTTGTGCCAGCTGAGATCATGATCGAAAGCGATGTCAACAATGTCGAACATTTGTTTGTTCTGCAGGGCTTGGCCATTTATCTGGATGGGGTAAATGTTCGTAATCGTAAATCGTCAGTCATGGTTGGTCAAAGGCTTTGGAAATGTCAAGAGAAACAAGCCATGAAATTCGAGAGACTTGTACCAGTTATGTGTGACAAAACTAAGGAGATCAGCTGTGGATCTTTCGTGACGAAATCCGTACTGTCTATCTTGGATGATTTTGTTTTTTTCTAGGTATTTTCGAATATGCAAATTGATGATCCCTTTCTCGATTACTTTGCTGATAACAGAAAGAAGAGAATTAGGTCTATAATTCGATGGAAGGGACTAGGAATCCTTCTTCGGGACAGGTTGCACATGCGCAATTTTCCAGCTTTCTGGGAAGATACCCATGTCATACGAGATCTGGAAGACGGTTTAAGATGGGTGCAAGTTCTGGCGTGCATTTTTTTAGAACAATTGCTGGTATGTCATCCAGACGGAATGACTTTTTGGTGTCAAAGAATAGAAGAATTTTTGGAACTTGTTTGACCTTAATTATGTCTAATTTTATATTATTAAAATAGTTGGATACTGTTCAACAAATTTCAAATTTCAATCATTATAAAACGTCAGTGTTAAAAATCATTTAAGTTGAAATGGCTCACTAAGACCGGTACAAAGCCTCTAGAAATCAGGGATGAATCGGAAGAAATCTATTATGTTACGCAATAAACATTTAAGCAAATAAGGATCTCGATTCCTCATTGTAATCATGATTACTTAAGTAATCGAGAATTTTCGATACCTTTAGGTAATTATGATTACAATGAGGAATCACGATTTCTGAAAGTAATCATGGTTACTTTTTCTCCAGCACTTTTGCCGGAGATTAGAAATTCCTTAAAAATTATAATCGATTACTTTAAAAAAAGTAATCAGACGTGATTCCTAATAAAAACCAATGCAATTAATCATATTAATCGATTACAAAATTAATCGATTACTTCCCAGCTCTGACGGAGGGTTAGATAAACTCTAAGCTGAAAACAGCAGGACTTTTTTTACACTCAAAAATTATTTTATTTTCTCTGTTCTTTACATTGTATTTCGTTTACGGCAGAAATAAGGCTCGCTGAAAAAAATTTCCCAATATCTTTGTCATCTCGAATATCATATAATACAGTTTTCTATAAAGATTTTCGTATTTTATTATCTCCGTTTTTGTAGGAATAAAGTTTATTTGAAAAAAACTTAAAAGATTTTAAGCCAAGTCAATGATTTTTGGCAAATAATGAAAAATCTCGATAATTTTTTTTGGGTATAGTATAACAAAAAATACAGAGATCTGTGACAAAGGGAAATAAAAAAAAGCTTCTAGGAAATAAGCTAACCTAACACCTATTTTTTGAACGGTACCAAAGAAAATAATAGCTATTATTTTCTTTGACGGTACCTACATTCGAAGTCTGGCTTCAAATATGCCAAGATCCATTATTAAGAGTTTTAAGATTAGTACTTAGACGTTGTAGGTATGTAGCACTGCATATTTCACAGCCTTTACAAGGTATTGGAAAAGAAACAAGGTTCTCTTATTCCAATTTACTACCATTTTGAAACTGAAGCCAAAAATATAGTGAGATAATTTTAAGGTTTTTCGAGTCAGTCCTTTTGCTCTTTGACTGCGTCATTTCCCGACTTGTTATGGAGTAGTCCTTTTGTTCTTTGACTCCGTCATTTCCCGACTTGTTATGGAGTCGATAGTCCTAGTTTATCGCCTCAGGAATACTCGATCTTGAGTTTATCCTCCTGCTAAATCATTTTCCTTTTAATCTTTCTTAGCTGCATCCACTCATTTCTTTTTTGGTCTTTTAACTAAATTAATTCAATTATTGTTTTTAAAAATGTACTGTAATAAAACACACATTACCCAATACCTCTGAGAATAAAACAGTTGAACTTTAAAGCCGGCAATTTTTACGGTTTAATGAAAAGGTCACTACACAAGGGTATTTGTAATCGCCGAGCATGAAAAGAGATGTTTTGTCGTAAACGTGGGTTAACGTCACTAGAAATGGGAAAAATGGTAGTCGGAAAAATAAAGGTGACTGTGCTCAAAAAGCGTTACGGATCTGATAGAGATTAAATGAGATTCAAGGAAGCGAAAAGTTTTTGGGAAGGGTATTGCACATTGACAGCGCTTTATAAAGAATTTTAAATCCAATGTGGATCATTATTAATCTATTTTGACTCTCTAAAGCTTGTCAAAATTTAGAAAAAATGTTGCCAAAGTCAAAAATCTCTTTTGAGACAGTCGTACATCAATATCTACATAAGTATATTTATTAATCTATAGACAAGTATTTTCAACAAAAAAAAAGTAATCCTACAAAATATTTAGGCAATAAGTGTCTTTGACCTGTATGTATATATGTATATTTTGTATATATGTGTTCACGGATCTGGATGCGGTTTTCGCTACCTTATAGAGAACTCCTCCAGAAAGATTTTTGTATGCACTGGACGTTGCCAGAGGCCTTGCTTGCAGCAGGCACGTAACGTATACAGCATATCCTCTTCTAAACCTCATCCGCGGACATACCCCGTGGAGAAAGTCGCTGGCTTAAATTAGCTTGAGTTTGAAAAGTTAGCTTGTGACCTAAGTAAAAACAAATACTTATAGCTCACTAACGCTCACTAAAAGTAAAAATATTAGTTCATACTTTTCGGTGCTTATTTGAGATTTATTCATTTAAAAAGATATATTATTATAAATACTGTTATACTTACGCGAGTTTTATTTGGTTTAAAACGAATGAATCATTTATTAGAAATACCATCAATCTCTCAGCGGATATTGTAAAACTAGCTATTCAATATTGCATTGTTATAAAATAAAATACCTTTTCAGACAGAATTCCAAACAATGAAATGAGACTCATATAACGTGTGATTGTGATAACAAACCAATTTTTCTAGATGAATAGTCCATTTTTCGAGTAACAAAGAGCAAAGCGACAGTTTTATGACTTCAGTAATTAATTAATGAATTATTACTGTGTATTTATAGCATACTGATAGATAAACAAAATGACTATCGAATACCAGTAAATTATGGGACATAATAATGACATATTTGTAAAATTTTGAATACAATCGCAATCAGAAAAAGTAAAACTGTAATATCATTTCATAGTCAGCTAAGAACAAAGAAAGTTTCGATCTTGTTGGCATCGGTTTCAAACATGATTTCAGCTGGCACTAACACATTACTTTAATAGCTCCATCGGCAGCTAGACAACTTGGTTTCCTCTTTCAAGCCAGAAAATACTTCTCCTCTCCCAACTTACACACTCTCTATGTTTCCCAAATAAGATCTAGCCTAGAGTACTGTTCCCACATCTGGGGAGCGGCATCACCTTCGACAGTTGACATCCTTGATTCTCTCCAAAAAGAGCCATTCATCAGAGACCCAGTCCGCTCAAGAAAACTCCCATCTCTTGCTCATCATCGCGCTGTTGAGATTTGTCTCTTTTCTACCGGATTTTGCTCTGAAGTTTGGTTTCCAAAATCTACAACCTCTGCTCTTATCTTTCTAATGAACAAAATAATTGAAGGTTATGAACTGAGTGAGTTTGTGGGGACCGTTTTTTGCGCTTTGCGAAAGGCTTTTGATTGTGTGTTCTATGGTTTGCTGATTAAGAAACTAAAATACTACAATTTTGATAAAGATAATTGTAAACTCTTGAGCTTTTATTTAAGTAGTAGAAATCAGCTGCTCTCCAGTTTAGGTATTCTCTGGCGAAGGCAGAGAATACCTAAACGCAATGTTGCCTGGTGAGTCGTGGTCCACTTGCTGCTCGTGTTGGCCTTAATTCATGTTCTTTTAATCTGTTTCTAATCGTTTGATTACTGATCCTAACTTGGTAAATTCTAAGCGCATTTTGTAAGTTCCTAGCTGTAGATGCACGGTTTCTTAAAGTTTAATTAAAATCGATCCTGTGCTGAAGTTGTGGCCCTAGGACATCCTTGGCCAGGACGTCTTGAGAAGGCCTTAGTCTCCCTATAACGCTTTAACACTCTACTTACTGACGATTGGGTAACATTTAAAATCTGTGCCTCAGCAATTTCTAAATGTCTCTTAAGACGTCTGTCGTTATTGCTCATTGTTTCTAATTTCAACAAATTAATAATTTCTTGCAAAACTTTACGGTCAACTAATTGAATAGTTGTGATATGCCATTGATAAGTAAAAGCTATCACAATTTGCAGTTATACAGAAAAACGACATGAAACGATAACAAACCACACTTTTCAGAAATTTGCTTGCTAGAATATAGACGGCCCGAAAAGCCATTACGGTGACGCGCCGAGACGGAACTATAGCAGTTGGTCTTTGTCCAACACACGCACAATGTATGAATCAATCAAAAGGTTAGTTATGACTACACGTCTGTCTCCGCTTGCTGAAGGTCAATGTTTTTATTGTAGTTGAACAAAGTGACTATCATATACCAATAAATCATGATAAATTTAAATGATATTTTTAATTGCCCTGTTAAATTAAAAAGTAAAACTTATTATAGCGATAAATTGCCTACGTTGCTGATTTACAAGTATAATTTTATAATTTAATTTCTGGACCTAAAATTTATCGTCCCAGACTTTGTTTCTAACTTATTGTTGTCGAGCAAAAAAGATTAACTTTCTATTGTTCTGACTTACACTCCTTAAAATTCAGCATTGAAACGTTCGGTAATAAGGTCAAATTCGTGATAGGCGTATTGTTGAGCTGTGAACACTTTGCTTATTGTTTGCCTTTGTAATCAATACACCATTCCCTGTAACGAAAAAATACACAATGGGTGTATTTTTCGTATTTATAAAATCAAACAAAAACGCATTGTTTGACGTACGTACGTTCGAAATAAAGGTTTTAAAAGGATAAAAATGGAAAGAAATTATTTCATAATTTAGATTCGTTTGGTTTCCTTCCTTTTTTATACGGTTTCTACTTCCTTTGCATTTTATTTATATCATTTTTTTCGTGCGTCAATCACAAATAAATATTTACCTGTAACCTTCAGCGAGAAGACATTCATAATTAGCCTTTGTATACCTTGTGCGTGTGTAGGATAAAGAACGACCGCTATAATTGCGACTCCGCGCGCCGCCAGATTAACTTTCCTGTCGTACACCGAGCAACCCTCTGACAAGACAATTCCGAATGAAAATATAATCCTTTAAAATAATCCATTTTTCCACACAGTTGGCACTGAGACAGTATTTCTCAAAGTTTATTGGTAAAGCCCTTCCAGGAAGAACCACTGAAAATTTCACCAAACCTATATTTCGATTTGCCTTGACAGTTATATACAAAACATTGAGCCTCACCAAATCTTTAACTTATCAAACAGTAGGATTCGTAAAAGCGGTGCCAGACCATGGGCGGCGCACAGTGTGTCGATCATAACAAGGTAGCTAGACAAAAGGCATTCACGAATTTCCCGGTAATGACTTTTTAAAGTAACAACCCCCTCCCACCCCCCCCCCGGTATCTGTTTAATATGTCATGTTTTCGAGAAATTGGAAAAATTAAGTTAATGAACGTGAATGAAAACTTTAGTGCTAGTGAATGAAAACTTTAGTGCTAGTAGCCCTTAACTAACTTTGTAAATATTAAGTTGTTTGTAATCGGTTTGTTTCCGCAGCAGTTTCAAATCAATCAGAGCCAATGAAATTGCCCGGTTTCGATCACCAAACTGTTTTTCTTAAACATGATTGACTCCGAATAGTTTCAAACTGCTGCAGAAACAAACCTAATACTGAGGAAGTTGCTTAAGAGGTTATCTGTCTGTTAATACCCAACAAGGGTGAAAGTTTACTGTTCTACCTGTATCCAGTAGTTTTTGAATACCCCGTACTTTAATGCAAAAACGGAACACACTGTATTTTTTGGTCCGCGATTCCACTAATTTTTTAATTCTTTAGATTTATTACGGATGATACTATTCTCGACATTATGCTTAATACCTGAATATTTAGTAATTTCATTAATAAACGCACAGGCTGTTGTTATTAAAGTACCATAATTTTCCAATAAATTCTATTGTTAATCCAAACTGAAATATCAAATTACTGTCGAATCATAAACCAAACCTGTCATCTGAAATACTGGGACGAAGAATTTATGATAATGTGCCTTATAAAACCCAATCCTCAATTCCTAACCATCGCATCGGGATAAATTTATAGCCCTACCTCAGGTTTAACATCTGTTACCCAGTAAAATGTATGTACATGGTGGACAAAACTTGCTCGAGTTATTCAAAAGTTTTCTTTTTTGGTTTCTTTTAGTTGGAATTGAAGCTGTGGTTTTTTGATGGATGGTAGATATTTATACTACAGTGTCCATTTACCTTCAGCATCATTCAGTCATAAGGCTTCGAAAATCATGGTGACAGACCCAGTGGCGTACCCCCCATACCAAAGACTTCGGCTAAATAAAGTCATACTATTTTTTTTTGACTTTGATATTTTTTGGGATAAATACAAGACTTATTTTATGACACAAAATAAATATTTTTTCTTCAATTATTATTATTAGTTATTACTTTTCTGGACCTAAAATATGACGGGTCTCGCATGTGTTGTTTGGTGTGCATTAGGAACTTATTGTGTTGGAAACGATCACGGTGCCAAAACATTTTAAAGTCTGAAAATACAATGCAAACCAAGCAAATCGAGTTTATAATAACGACTTATTAACAAGGACAGGACAAAATCCTGTCAGAATTGAACTGATCAACTAGAAAATCTTAATTGAAACAATTATTAAATCTTAAACCTTTTTAATGAATCTAAACATTGTATTTGAAAAATAATAAAAATCACGTACCGTGACACTATTTTTTTCAGGATTTGTTTTATTTTCGTATTCTCTAGCAGAGTTTTTTTTATTATTTTTAAAATATCTATTTTTTCTTAACAGTAGAGAGCTCTTTTCGCAATCATAGCCTGGAAATGGAAAATTTATTTTTGAGAAAATTATAAAAATATGAAAAAATTATTTCAAATTTATTTGGGTTATATGCATATTCACTATTACCGATAATTGCCCTCTCTTACTAGACGAAGTTACGTATTAACTTCTAGCGTTAGGCCACCTTGTACCCTGGAAAATACGCAGGTTATATATTCCGACCCTACGTCGAAGTAAGTGCTAAATTTAGACTTTTTATTATTATTGGTAAGCAATTTTCTCCATTTTGCCATAATGAAATTTAGGCCTATTTAATATACGCCTTGATACTCACCTTTATTGCGTTTTATGTTTTAATTTAATATATAATGAAAATTGAAGTCAAGTCAAAGGAAATGTCTATTTAATTATTGATTTTAGTAGTTACTTGTACTGAAGTGAATATTTCTGAATTTCACTCCCTTCTCTCGCTCATCACCGCGCTGTTAGAGATGTATTCCTTTCCTACCGATACGATACTTCCACAGATTTTGTTGTAAAGAACTAGCCCCCTTGACTGGTCCTAACAGAACAACAAAAGGCGCGTTACGTATGCATCCCTTTACTGTGTAAAATGGTTCCTGTCACCCAGAACTGTGTTTCACAGGTTGGCTCGGTGGAATATAGACAGTCCGAAAAGTCATTACGGTTTCGCGCGGAGACGGAATTATAGTTGTCGTTCTTTGTCCTACACATGCACAATGTATGAAGCAAAACAAAAGGCTAGCTACGAATGAACGGATGAGTCTTCTCTTACTGCAAGTCAATGGTGGCTCATAACAAGCTTTTACAGACAAAAGGATTGAATGATCCTCGTGCAGTATTCATAAATGACTGATAACGAAATACACTGACCATATTTTCCATTTCGACATTTATGAAGTAGCCTATTTATCATTACGTGCCAAACAATACTTTTTGATTGATCTTTGTCAATGCCCCCCCCCCCAGTAATACATGCGTGACTAAGAATTTTTTTAATGGACTCTTCGATGATGTATCAGATTAATAAATAATCTTCCTGTTTTTTAATAAATTAACAAACACACGTTATTCAAGCCACGAACGAGACTGCTCCGATCGATTTTTAAAAATAAATGAGAAAAATTAGTTTACCGTAGTTACTTAGAATGTTTTGCATAGTAGATTTTAATACTGATGACGCATGGATTACAAAGAAAAGAAGCATTCGTCATGTGACTTTCCCATAAATTCCAAGCAGGAGCGAGGTGCTGTCCATGGAAGCAGCTCTTGCTTAAACTTTTTGGAGATAAAAAAATTTTACTACCGTGCTTAAACAGCCACTTTCCCGCACGCAATTTGTTTCGGAAAATTTCGCTTTCCCGCACCATTGATTTTTTATTTACTTTCCTGCACAAGTGCGAGGAGGCAATTTATTGGTAATTTATCCCCTTTGAATAGATGTGTCTTATATTTAATGGTGTGAATCCATCTTGTAAATATGCAGATTATTATTAACTTACCACCCCACTTCAAGCATAGACTTGATGTTGGGGAAACCTAACAGTTCCTTTAGTTTCTATTTTTCAGTCTTTATTCCTAATAAATATTAAATATCAATAAAGTTTAAAACCCCTTGCAAATAATAAAATTCAAGCTAGGCATCTCTTGTTCATTTAACTTTTATTTTAGATACGCAGTGGTCAGTTACACGTAAAGCCCATTTCGGAGAAAACATTAAAGAAAATCTGCTTCAATTTATTTCCATTCTAAACCGGCACCTTTGTCGGCGAAACTTAAAAAGCCTAGTTGCGTTAGAAAATTTCTTATCTCTTAGTTTTATTGCTTTAGCGTTTTAAAAATATACTTCTCCTAAATGCATAAAAAAGCCATCAAACATGGCTACAGATATCCTACCCCTGTCTCTTCGTCTAGTCCTACCAAGGCATCAGTGATCCACCCCTTCCATCTTTCTAAAAAATAAAATAATAGCTTTGTTCGCGGAGACGATCCGTGACCAGTCCGTAACCTGTACAAGTTAAATAATCCCAAACATTTATGCGCATGTGCGATTCGAAACCGATCAGTAATTGACAAATCTCCGCGAACGTTTTTGGTGAACGTGCTTGCCCGGAACATCTGCGAATCACTTAACCTTAACATATTTTATTATTTTGAATTAAATTTTTAAACTGAACAACCTAATTTAACATTATATAATGATTAAAATTGCCATAAAGACATATTTGTTCTGTTATGAGTAATTTTAAATACAAGAATAATTGAATATACTAGAGCATATTATTATATACAAATTTATATCTACCTTTATACAACTAACAGCATATGAAATTTAACTGTTCGTTATCGCAAAATACAACCCGCCCAAAATTAAATGACAATTTTCAAACAAATTTCACACTGCACTTGCGCGGACAAATAATTCATGCCATAATCCTCGGATCATTTTGACTGGTTACGGATGTGTCCTGAGCGTGTTCTCGCATCACCGCTAACGCCAAATTTATTGTCAAAATCAGTGATTTTCTGCACCGCGAACGCAAATAATCGCAAAGCGCACGCGCACTTGTCACGGACTAGTTCCGGATCGTCTCCGCGAACAAAGCTAATATCTGATAAAATATGATTCGTACGCGTCATCGCCCGTCTTATTCTAATTGGTCATCCCCTAACAGGCGGGTTCCCCAAGGGGTGGTACTTTTCATTTCAACTTCGTTGCCGTCGGAGCGGCACATCAGTTACCAAGTTAACTCATCGGGAAGAAGTCGTGGTCGGGTCGCTTCGAGCGACTCGACCGAAGTTCGATCAAGTGTATGACCAGACATGGTCACACATCGGGGTAGAGAAGTAATGAGTGCGGGAAAAGTTCCGTTTATCTCGGGTCATCAGTACCCATGTCTAAACAAGGCATAGTCCTGTTTCTTCTCGGGTCACAGCACCCTCTTATCTCAATACTTCTTCTGGCCGTCAGTGCCAGAAGTAAGTAATGACAAGGCAAAATCCTGTTAAACCCTTCCGGATCAACAGTATCCCGGAACCCATTATTTCTCCAGGCAAAGTCCTGTTAAAATCTATTGGGTCGTAGTACCTACCCCCATATCTCAATACTTCATCTGCATCCTTGGTCAATAAAATAAGAATATAAAATATCGGCCCTGGTAAAAAGACTATGAGCCCTCACTAAAACTTGGTTCTGACATTTTACGGTTAATTTATGTATAAAGAGATTTAAAATAAAGAAAAATAATACACTTTCTTAAAAACATCTCGCTTATTTTAGCATCCAAACTTAGCCTTTCAAATTTTTGATTATAATTTAGATATTTTCAATTTTTTCTAAGCAACGAAAGAGGACGACTGAGTTCCAAGACCATGTCTGAGACCTAAATCTAACAGCCCTGTAACTGTTATATTTCCATTCAAAATCGACCTTTCCAAATCACCCCGGTACACTAATTTAGGGCAAGCGTTTCTGTAATCTAAATAAATCAAAATATATTGCTACTCTTGTAGGTGTAAGCGTGGTTTTATTTTTATGTGCACCTGGTGCCCTTTGTTTAGATCATATATTCCAATTATTGTACTGTTTTGTGTTGTCAGAGAAAAACAATACTACACGAGAAAGCTTATCACGAGGTATGGAATGACGTGGCTAACAAATGTATTTTTTGTTTTTCTCTTTTTACTTTTAAGGCAATAATGTGGATAAAACAGGTGGTCTCGATTGAGCTATTAAGAAAAGTCCTAATTCCTGCTGTTCGTCTGTGTTCAGTTCTGGTATGAACTATGAAATGATAAATTTTAACTGGAACACAGTAATAAAAAACATACAGGTTAATATTATAACAAATAACCTAAGAAACTTAGACTTAATAAAAAGAATATGGTACGTAAATATATTTATAATGGCCAAAGTATGGTATTTGGCACAAGTCTTGCCCATAACAAATCGCCTAAGCCAAAAAATTGTATTGATCACAGGTAAATATATTTGGAGTGGATGTTTTTATAGGATTAAGAGGAATCAGAACTGAATAATAAAATAGGTGGTCAAAATTTAATAAATATAGAAAGTAAGGCTCTGGCTCTTCTGCTTAAAACACAGTTTCTTTCTTGGACAAACATTCAAAATAAAATTGAATATAAATCACACATGAACAGTATTTTTGAAAATGCACCACAAATCAGTAACCTATATTTTAGAAAAATACATGTAAAAATTAATGAGAATAACTTACATTTTGACAAAAATGTTTTGTCTAACACCAAAAATATTTATAATGCCTTAATGCTTGAGAAATATAAAACACCTGAAATTGAAGCTAAATTTCAACACAGCAGTTGGAACAAAGTTTGGCAGTTGCTGTCAAATTCGATTATTCCTACGAAGTGGCGTTCGGCGGTATACAAAGTTATCAATGATATCTGCCCGGTTTCGCAGAAGCTCTTTAGACATGGAATAAAGCAGAGTGATCAGTGTGATAAATGTAATAAAACAGAAGATATCATGCACTTAATCAAAGATTGTGTGCATGCCAGGACGATCTGGAATTGGTTGAATAGCTTGGTTGTCAGACAATTTCTAAAAAATCTTAATAATTTTTCAAATTGTATTAATTTGTTTGTAGTGGACTTTCCCGATAAGGGCGACGGAAATGTATGGTTGTTTTACATTAGTACTTTGTTTTACTACAACAGTGAAGTAAAAAATGACAATGTGGAAGATTTTAAAAACATAATAAGAAAAAAGAGATATGAATATATTTCCTGTGGAAAAATAAATAAATTTTCAAAAAAAATATATGGGTTTTAAGAGGCAATGTTCTAGTAACGAAAGAAAAGACAAAGGGGGAAAGGTAGTTTATAAGTAAAGGGTAACATAAAAGATGTAGAAAGGTAGCTGTAGATTTCCGCTAGCTCCAGTTGCGATAAGTCCACAGGAGATGTTGTTTTTTTTTTTTGTTTTTTTATCATTTAGTATTAGGAAAAATTTTCCCTTTATTTTATATGGGTCTGAATACTAATCTTATTTTTGGACACAAAAAATGTAAACCTTTTTGTATTTTATGTAATATAGAGGTTTTAAAAAAAAACTATTCTCATTAATTCTTCATTAATAAACCTAATACAATTTCAAATACCTCATTTTATCAGTTATTTGCATACTTTTTTTAACATCATAGAAGAAGAAAAAATCATTTGGAACTACTTTGTTAAACTATTTCAATGCGTCAATAAAAAAAAAATAAAATAATTTTGTATCATCAAAAATTTGTAGGTCAATAACCAACTGAGATACAGACCTCGGATTTGCGGTAACGTATTTATTTTTTGAAGACCTTCAAAACGAATACCACACGGCATACATATAAATTTATAAAAGTGCACTGAACCGTCATGCCCAAATATACATATATACTTCTACTACTAACTAAATTCAAATCAACATGCTAAATGCATTAGCTGCATAATAACGTAAATTTCAGGATTCTTCGGATTTTTATATTTTTCCGCAAGAAACGAGCGTCTGGCTTTGCTTTTATTATAAATTGTGGCGAGTACTTTAATGGCATTTCCATATTCAATAAATATTATTGTAGATTCTACAATATAGAACTCCATTAACTTTCATTGACGGATAGTGCAGCAAGTTCAAATATAAACTACCCAGCAAAAGTCAAAAATTTATGGCCGGTATATTTTGGTTGGTAGTCACTTTTGAATGGGCGGTAAAATTATATACCGTTTCAATCTTTTTTTCGTTTTTCTTAAAAAAGATCTTACCAACCTAGTTACCCCTGAGTAGCTCCCCTAAAAACCCAAAGCTAGTACCGCCTATGTTGCGCTTATATCAAATTGACTATAACAGAAAGAGTATAAAGTATATATAAAGTACTCCTCAGAGTTTGTTTACTTATAAAGTTTCGATCAAAAGAGTTGGTTAGTTGGGCACAACTTTGCGGAAAATTCGCAAATTCCTTAAAGATTTCTCGTGGCAGACGATTTTTAAACTTCAAAATATTTTCGCCGAAAAGGGTTATAATTATGTTACGATAAAGCAGTCTTTCTAGCCAACTTAAATTCCGAAAACTTAATTTATTTTGGACGCAGAAACAATGAAAGTCTTCCAAAAGATCAAAAATTTAACTAAAGAGATGATTGATGATGAATAAGAAGATTGTAAATCTTGCTTTGCAAAATAATACAGCTCTTTAATCAGAAGTCGTTGCCCAGGTTCAGCTTGTCAAATATAGTTTTGCCTCTGAGTTAGCCCTGCGCACTAAAAGCGCAGTAGACCGGTTGCATCGGTGAGGTAGGTACCGTCCTTCACAAAGGTGCACACTTTTTTAATTCATTTATGTTCTAACTGTCCTGACGTGCATTTCAGTATGGAGTACGCCCATGAAAAATCTTGGACTGATAACAGTAACGAAGGGCACCGAAGGCCTGTGTCAAAAGAGCAAAGACTAGTAATAGTTCATGCAGGCAGTGAATATGGTTTTGTACAGGGAGATCACGTATAATGTCCCCCATCTTAACTTTGTTATTTTTCACTTGAGAAAATTTTAAAATATGGGTATACAAGGTTCTCAAAATAGTATTTGCAATTGGGTCGAATATCCTTTTGGGTCTGTTTATATACAGGGGGGATCAAAATGTTAGATATTTTTAAATGGAATATCCTGTATATTAACTAATTTTCCAATTAAACGTCAAATTCTGAACATAATTTATGTAATATACGCTGTACCCAAATTCAACCGTTTACAAAATATTGGCATTTGAAAATTGGCAGGACCGAGTATTCCAAATACCTACCTAAAAATGCAGGAATAAAAGGGGTGATTTTGAAAGGCACAATTTTAATTCAAAAGCTTCAGACGAAAAATAAAGATTATTTATAACAACATATAACAAACCTATACTAAAATATAACTGCATATAACTACCTATTATAGTTTTAGTTTTAACACTTTAGTTTTCTTAAGTTGTTAGACACTAAATATTGAACCGCCATTTACCTCAATGCATTTTATTAAAGTTCTTTTTAGCTTTTCCAGTGAATTCCTAATGGACTCTGAATAATTTTGATTTAAGGCATTAATTTCAGTTCTTACGAGATGGGTGAGATGTTTTAGGTTCTCTATATATTATTCGCATTTATTCTATCCAAGTGGCCCCATAAAAATGCATCCATTGGGGTTAGATCAGGACTCTTCGGAGGCCATTCAATAGGAGCATCTCTTCCAATCCAGTCGCCAAATCGTTAATTCAGGTAGGTTCTTACCATAAGGACGTTGTGGGATGGAGCTCCATCTTGTTGGAATGTAATATCCCTTAAATTTCTAAGCGTTAACTCGTCAAGATAGTATTCAAGATCATTTTGCAGAAACTGCAAATAGTTATTACCATTTAAAGTCCCTTCAAATAAATGCGGCCTAAATACTTTGTTGTCCGGTATGCCGTATGCCACACCGCAGGTTAACAGACTGGCTGTAACTGGAACTCTCTGTAGCAGTGTGGATTTTCTGTAGCCCAATACATAGTGTTTTTCCTATTTATCATTCCACTTGTTGAAAAAGTAGATTCGTCCGTCCAAAGAACACTTCTTAGATAATTGTTGTTGGTATATAATATTCTATTCTTTTTTCTCTTTACCTTGCTGTTAGTTCTGGAGTGGGTCTGAAAATTAAAACCACAGAAAAAGGAGATGGACATGTAAATTAAAAAATTTCTAATTACTACCGGGATCTGGACGGTAGATCACTGAAACAACGTCATATTGAAAAGCCTGCAGGATTAATTTCAAGTTTGTTAGCTACAGCTATAATTAAACGTGGTCGAGGAACCCTTTTCGAGTAGGGCTGCTTCTGCACATCATGATATGACGTGGATTCCTTAGACTTTATTATTAAGACTATGCAATACGTATTACACTGTGCAATGTGGAAAATTCTATTGCGTTTAATTTTTCAAACAGACACTCTTAACGATTTGTTCAGGAATGACGACGGAAATACCATTTCGGATGCTCTTTTGGATTTGCTCTGATCAGCACACTCTCCAGACAGTAACTCCATTGAAAATCTGTTGTATAAAATAAAACATCGAAGTTATACGCACAAACATTTTAGAATAAACAATAGCAATTTAATCAAAGCACTTAATTTTGCAAATTTTGATTGCCTTAATGCCGTTACATGGTTAATGAAAATGGATATTATGTCAAATTAAGACAATATTTCTAGCGACAGTAATTCTTAAATGTGATGCATGCTTTTTTGTTGTATTCAGTAAAATATAGTTCAATACTGAATTATTTTGGTCGCCTTTTTTGCGGCCAATACTTAGTTTGCCCCTCTTTCTTCGAAATTTCCTAGTTCCGGCACTGACTGGCCGTCCACAAAATTTTATTTTTAGCGATTACCGCATTGCCCATTGCATGTTCGACTTTATTTATACCCTATTATTTTGGTAATATACAGAAAACGTATCACCGAACATTTGATATCGTGATAAAGAGAAATATGAGTAATAAAATACATGATATTTCTTATTTCTATAAGAGCATATAAGGTTTCGAAGCTTTGTATAAAGAAAGTGTTTTTTTACGTTTATTTTAAAACATGTAGATACGTTTCGGTTGATTTTTCACATTAAAAGAATCATTGTAAGCATAATAATTATAAGGGATTCACTATATTGCATTAAGCTTATAATAATCTTGGAAATACGAGTGGACATTGGACATCATATAATTTAGAAAAGTCAAGTCAGTTCTTACGAACACTATTATTTCATGACAGTGGCGTGCCGTGCCTTTAGAGGCAGAGGGGGCACAATGATTTGGGGGCGCCAAATTTTTTTCCTTTTATTGGAGAATATGTGGTCATAGTAGGCAGTGAATCTCCAGGGGGCGCCGTAAATTATTTTCTTTTTATTGGAGAGTATGTGGTCATAGTAGGCAGTGAATCTCTGTAGGGGCGCGAGGACGCCGTTAAAACGAGGGCGGGGGGGGGGGGGGCTTGCGCCCCCCCTAGCCCCCTCGACGGCACGCCACTGTTTCATGACTCTACAGGATGTCCGCGGACGGGGTTTAGAAGAAGACAAACGGACCAAATTTTGCAAGATACGTTAAAAATATCACTCCTAATAAAAGTTTTTGCTTGCAAAATAAGTAAGATTCAGGTTATGAAAAATTTAATTTTTATACAGGGAGCAACATTACGAAATCATTATTTTGCGTACGAGTAAACATACCTTTGTTTATCATTTTCTACCAAAAGAACAAATATGAAATATATTTTTAAATTAAACCAAATCCAAGATTTCCAAGATGACTGACTCCCTAACTGACTGATAGATCATCATAAATCTAGAGTCCTTCCAATCAAGCTAGAGCTTTGAAATTTGGAACATAAATGGTATTTAAGATGATAATTACGAGAAAAATGAATAAAAATCCAACATGGCGGAAAATCCAACACCAACATGACCAATTCTGACACGAAATACGTAGCGACTTCTGCTTTACAAAGTTAGGTTTGTACGTAGTGTAGCGGTTATCACATCCGCCTAACCAGCGGAAGGTCCCCGGTTCGATCCTGGGCGGAATCAGATCCTTTATTTTTAAATTTCGGATTTACTTTCAAATATCTCTATTTTATGATAATCGCAACAAACAGAAATACCAGGAATTCATCCAACCTTATCGACAAAAGGCCAATATTGAAAATTTTTGCTTGGAAAAAATACCGTTCATGCGTGTATACACACACAAAGTTATGAAATCCCACCAAAAACCTACATGTAGCAAAAAAAGACAAGTTCTCGTCAGGACCATGTGTCTTGTTATCTGAAAAAAATAACTGAAATGCAAAAATTATGCCTACACGTTACTAGCAGTATTTTGATAAGAACAGAAAAATATTGTGTGAATTGATAAATTTACAGACCAAACTTGGCAAGTTTTCATTAAAGAACTGAGCAATGGCATTAAGGCCATTATTTTTTTAATAATACCTGCAATAATATCACGCCCTAGTTTTAAGAGTGTGACTAGGGGCGTAGAGTTAACGGAACCTTAACTAGATCGAAATACAACGTAAGATAAAACAAACTTAAATAATTTATTTACAATAAATAGGAACATTCAATCTTGACATAAACAGCAAACACATATGTAATTTACTCTCGAAAGACTTGAAGATCATTTCATCTAGAGTATATCACAATCACAAACGCATCGGACCGGGGATCATGCACTAGTGTCTTTTCGAACTCTCGTCTTTCCGATCGCCCTATCACCTAGTCAGCAGTTTTCCCCTCCTTTTGGGGAGCATTGACTTTAGATCAGAAACCGCAATTCAGCTGACTTGATAATTCAGCGGCGTTTAAATAAATTATTTTAAGTAATTGTTTGATTTTATAAAGGAACTATAATATTTCATAGTTGCAATTTCAATGCATTTTCAATAAATAATCTACATCCTGCCAATGTAGAGGGCAATAACATGAATAAGTAAAATAGGATTATAGTTTATTTATTGAACTTCCGAATATTGATCTATGAAATATTATTGGTTTTTCCACTGACAATATAATATCTTACTTAAAAATGTTGGATGCCATTTTTTGCGATAAACTCGAAAATTTGCCATTAAATTTTTGCCAAAGGATCTATTTTCAACAAGATGGTTGTCCAGCATATCGCGCTCGCAAGGTAATAGAATGGCTTCACCGCAGATTTGGTCCAAGGTGGATTGGTAGAAATGGCCCAATTTTGTAGCCCCCAAGGAGCCGCGACCTAACGTTAGCAGATATGTTTCTATGGGGCAATTTAAAACAACTTGTTTATGCCACTCCAATACCAAATAATAATGTTGATGTGCTGAAAGGCAGAGTTACCTAGGCTGTTCGTTCAATATCCCAAGAAGAAATTCCTTCAGATATCTAAGGAAGCAATAATTGGTAAAATTTGTTGAATATGGAGTGGGGTTTTTGAATTTTGATACATTCTCGTGCTAGCGACAAATTAACGCCTGGTGATAGTGACTAATTAAACGACTGAAAAGTAGGTAATCGTAAACTCGCCTAAGATGATAATGAATGAAAAATTCGAGTAAAAATGTAGATATGTATATAGTGCTTAAGTTGTTTAGTCATTTCGCGTTTTCAATAAATATGTTAATATTATTGCACAATCAGTCAATCTTACCATGCAGACAAAAATTACGTTGATTGTGCGGATAACAACAAAAATATTAAGGTTTAAAATTCGCTCAAATTTAAGAAGTTCTGTTTCCCGCCTGACGTCATCCTACGAAAAACAACTAAACGTAGTGAGCAATGAAGCTAATCAAATTAAGGATACGGCAACATCGCAATGAGTCCCTCTGGCCGTTTTTGTACTAACACGGAATGTTAATATTTTGCGTAACTTTTGTAGCATTTAATCTTCATATTTAATTTTATTTTGAAACTTTTTTCGGAATGTATTTAAAAATACATAAACCGATAAACTACAACAAAAATAATGTTGAATATCCTGAGCGTGTGGTAGTTTTTTGTCCACGTCAGTCGATGAATTATGGTTGATGATGATGCTCATGCGCAAATATTATTTTTAGGTTATAAAATATTATGCGTTGACTATTTTCTCAACTCATCTTCATATTTCTGTGTAATAGTTCATTACAAATCTCAAATATTACAACGCTTTTTTGCAGCAGTGCCAACGCTTAATATATTTCTTAAATTTCTGTCGCCTATCGTGGGACTACGTCACCAGAGGACATTTCTCCGCTTCATAATAAGCGATGTTTGATAGATATTTTGATGGTGAATTTGATGGAAAAAATTTTAATTTTTTGGGGATAAGCTTTTCGAATGGAGAACTTGTGTATTATGGAGTAGAAAAAAATCTGGATAAGCCCATTTTGACAGCAGTTTTTAATAGATAAATAAAAAATTGTGAAACATACGAATTCGTCTTAGATTATAAAATGGTTCCATGTTCGTTGTGCCCGTTTTAACGCACGGACTGACTCCCACTTAATAAAATTTCTAGAGTTTATAAAACCACTTACAATTTTGATCAACTTTCGGAAACATTTTAAATGAACTTTATTGACTTTGACACAAAAAATTTCTTGCGAATAACCCGCTCTCTTTTGTTATATCTTTTCTTACAATTACGTTTTACTTCTTTGTTCTTCTTCGCCATGAAATGACTTTCGTGTCGCCTTATCTTTTCGGTGATCAAATCGTAGAGTGTTATGGCACGATGTTTTTTAAAGTTTGAAGACGAGAAAGTGTTAAGAAGGCTGATTTGTTGAAAAACATTTGGCGTGGTGTTGTTAAAAGCAACATTGTAGGGCCGTACTTTTCTCGAGAAAATATTACCTGTGAAATTTACTTGAACTTTTTGAACACGGAATCATTTGAATTTTTCATCGACTACCACTGGATATAAGAAACACACTTTGGTTCCAACATGACGGTGCTCCATGTCATAGCTCTGCAAGAGTGACAGAATTTTTAAACCGGATATTTTCACGAAGGAGAATTGGACGAAGGTCAGATTTTGCTTGGCCACCAAGCGATGTCCCCAGATATAACTCCCTTAGATTTGTTCTTATGAAGATTCTTGAAAGAAAAAATCTATGTCCACAGACTTTCCGAAAACATAGACCATTTAGAGAGAATTATCTGAGAATGTGTCCAAGACATTTCCCCTCAGATGGTTAGAAATGCAGAGGAGGAATTTTCATGACGTACAATAGTTTGTATGGAAAGAAACGGTGGTGATGTTGAAACTTAGTGTTAGTATTTCATAAAAAGTTATTGTTGTTTATTTTGGTAATATGTTATTTAAAAAACATGTAGGTATTTCAAAATCCTTTTCGAAAAAATTCAAAGGTACATATATGAATGACCATAAAGTTATTTTGTCAAATTTCACATTCGATCACTTTTCAGTTCTGGACGACACTTTCTTACGTTATTGTACTTTGCAATTAAAATTAAAGATAGCTTTCCTTCTACGACATTTATAGTTTTTATTTTTTTGACACCCCGTACATGCGGGGTCAAAATTTTAAAGTTTAGTGTTATTTTCTCAACAAGCAGAACTTTTATAAAGAATAAGGTAACATTTTTCCGTAAAGTCGAAAATGATAAAGTTTCCCATTAGTTAAGATGGTTTCTGGACACACTGTATGTGATGCAAATTATTGTTAAATAAATAATATACTTGGAACACATTAAACTTGGCCAGAAGACCATAACTACAATGTTTTCCGAAAAAATGTACTTTGGAAGAAGATGTTTTTAGAAAAAATGTAAGTGGGTACCTACTGTCAAAATAAGTTTTGTTCGAAAATCAAATTTCAAAAAATGGTTTCTCGAAAAAACATCAACCCGTAACTATCAGACCTGCTTTAACAATAGGGAATCTGCAGGTTTTCCGTATCAAAAATTAAATCTAGGTATACGAAAACAGTGTAGTAGACTTTGACTTTACAATCTAATATTATTTTTTAAAGGACATCTTAAGCAAAAAACTAAAATAAACCTATGCACGTATTCCATTTAAAAAATTAGCTTTTTTCCTAAACTTCAGGGCGTATACTGCGTATACTGTTTATGACAAATTCTTACAATTCAAAATGATTTTTTTTTCGGTCAAATTTAATTTCTATTATGGACGCAAATGCAAACTAAGCAAGAAGAATGTTAACAAGAACAAAATCAAACGATACTGCTTGTAACTGATCTCACTTCTTACTTTTTTCTAGCCGAGTCATCTCGATTTCATCTTGCCCAAAACATTTAAGTATGCTATCTGGAATCATCCTCCGAAAATCGCCAAACTTAAAGCTTAGCCTTCTCTTGGGTCTCGGTTTTGTCTTGCTTAGACATGGCGTTGTCGCCTCAGCAATATCAGACTTCGAGCTGTCTGAAAATTCTTCTTCTTCATGAATTACGGATTTCTTCTTTAATTTGACGCAGGCGCATTGGGACATGATGGGGGGAAGCAAAGAAAATATCTGTAATAAAAGAAGAAATTTGGCTTTAGTGTGGTCCTTGTCCAAGGAAATTCTATAGATTAAACTCAACTTATATTACTGGTACATTTTCGAAAAAATATATTTTTGAAAGAAATTCCTCTCGAAAAATGTAATTTCAAAAAGGTATTAATGGGCAATTTTTGGGAATATCCGCAAGAATGCGGTTTGAGCCAGAAAAAGCATGAGATGAGTGCCTTAGCGCGCGAGTGTTTTGATTCACCTAAACCGCACGAATGCAGGTTTGTCCAAGAATTGCCCATAATTTTCAATGCACGCGTTATATCCGTGGAGAACTTCATGAATACTCCATCAACCTCGACATCTTCGAATTTACTTCAAAAAATAAACCCTATTTATTTTAACTACAACAACTTCGTGTTTAATTGCCAGAACTTCAATAATAAGTAATATTGTTTTGTGGTATCGGCTGATTTTATTTTTTTATAGTAAAATAAAAAAAGTTTTCCTACGAGCGTACGGAAAGTTGTACTTTTCCGCACTTGTGCGGTAAAGTTCCTTTTCCGCACGAATTAAAAAACATTTTCTAAGTTAAGTTTTCTTTCTACTAGCTTGCAACTACAAAATTACCTTTGCAAGCACTCAGTATAAAGTGAACGTCATAGTTCGACAAATCATGTTGGCTGGTGACCTGTTTGTGCGATATCGTAACAGCAAATAATGTCCGACCTAGTTTGTTTATACAACATATATTATTGTTCTTTCGGTATCGTTTCCTTAGCAAGAAGGACATAAACATGTGTTAACTCAATTTCCAGTTAAATTTTTTAAGTTACTGTGATATTTAAGACAATTTTAAGTTAAGTTTAAGTAACCACCCGTAAAATTGATAATCTCGATGAATAACCCAACGGAGCAAGTAGTCGTTTAACATCCGAGAAGTCGCAGCAGCGATATGAACAGGAATTTCTAGCTTTTGAATGATGGTGTACTGAGAAAAAAATATCATCATTAAAAGAAGAGGTATTTATGGCATCCTTTAATCATCATCTATCCAATCCATACCTTCTACCTTATGGTCCAAGTACTCCATGATTAAGCTCATTGTCAACATTGAGCAGATTGTTCAAGTTAACACTCTTTCTAAAAATGCTTAATGACGGATTTTCGCTGAAAAAATCAAAAATTCCGGAAAAAACCGATATTGAGAAGTTTCTCTATAAAGCACCAGATAAGATTTACCTAATGATCAAAGTTGCTGCAATTTTCGGCATAGCAAGCGCTTGCCGCGGGGCAGAGGTGATGAAGCTCACCATAGACAATATTTAAGAGAAATGAGATATTTTTTTATTAATAACAATACCCAATACAAAGGCAAATGTTTCAAAAACATGTGTTGTATATAATCCTGGATCTGAAATAAGCTACATTGAACTGGACGAAAAGTACGGGGATATCCAAATAAAAATGTACAGGCCTAATAACTTTTTTATTTTTAATAATGGGGAGAAATGTTAAATATGAAAGTTTTGGGAATTTTTATGGATCATTCACATATCTTATCAGTACAACAATGGGGCATCGAATAAAAAATATAGTATAAAACGTCGATTTTCTCGCATATTTTAAATTGGATGGTATGATTTTTATCACATTTTTGGATTCTGGGGTAAAGTTTTAGACGTATTTTGTAAAACATACCGATCCACTCGTTATAATGGTGGTTTAAAAAATTGCGAACCTCAATTATATTATGGGGAGGCGCTCCGTCCTGTTGTCATATAATACGTCGACGTTCTTCAAGTGGCAATTTGTCGAGAATATCTTCGATTTCATTTTCTAAAAAATTAAGATATCGCTGGCCAGTTAATACTCTCAAAAAAAAACAATAGTCCTAAAATTTTATTTTGTAATATCGCACACCAAATATCGATTGAATTACGCCCCTGTAAAAGCAATATCCGACCAAACATTAATATATCGTCTATTAAACATTCCCGCACTTGAGAAAGTTGCATTGTCTGTCCAAACGATAGTATGAAATAAATTAGCATCTTGCCACATTCTTTCGTTAATATTTGTGACAAAAGTATATCTCCTGTCTTTTTGATCGGCACTAAGCTTTTGAACTGGCACAATTTTATATGGTCTATACTTAAAATACTTTAACGTTCTTTGAACTGTTCGATAAGTCCACGTTTTATATGTTCTTCCATATCTGAGATACCGCACACAATCGGGAATTGATTTTTTTGGATTCTCTTGAAAATATAATAAAATCGCTAGGTCTCTTTCTTCATTTTTTCCTCTTCTTCTTTTTCCACTGCCCAGAATTTCTCTTTCTTCTAGTCATCTATTTGTTTATATTATGGTGTTTAATGATGGAGTTATTTGTCCCTCTTCAATACTTTCTTCATATTGTCGTTGAGCCGCTCTAACATTATTGTTATTTTTTAAATATAATTTTAACATTTTATATCTCTCATTATAGAATAACTCATTTTGCATAAAAATAAAATTATAAATTCACGTTGACTAAAGTATTATTGTCAACCTTGACATTAACTTTGACTTACCTACGAAGAAAATTTAAAAAGGTAGCAGGTATTTCGTTCGCAACCTGGATAGTTACGTTTAAATTATAAAATGTGAAGTTATTTTTAATTTGAAATATTTCAAAAACGATTGAAAAACCGCATAGGGCATGTTATACAAAATATGTCTGCAACTTCTCCTAGAATCCAAAAATATTATAAAAATCATACCATCCCATTTAAAATAAGCGAGAAAATCGATGTTTTATACTATATTGTTTTTTTCGATGCTCAATTGATTTGCTAATAAGATATATGAGTGATCCTTAAAAATCCCAAAAACTTTCATATTTAACATTTTTCCCATCTATGACGATTGACGCTTTTCGATTGACGATGTTAAAAATCTTGATTTTGACTGGTGAATGAAATTCTCGAAAAAGTTTCGTAATTAATTATTTCTGTTGAACAAGGTTTGCATTATCGTTGCCTTAAAATAATATTTACACATATTTCTCTTCGCATGAACTCTTCTTATTTGATTATGGTAAACAAAAATTTTCAAAACCTATTTCTTGAATAATATGAAGTGAAATGAAAAATTTCATATTCAAATACATCTTCCAATTTAAAACAGTACGGTTGTAACAAGCTTTATTCATACAAATTTGTGTTTCCTTATTATTACCTTCATTGTTGCAGAAAATATCTCCATTCCGGCAACTTTTGTGTTATACACTGTTAACTCAAAACACGAAATTTCATAAATATGCATAAGTTTCGCCAACTAATCCGGATAAGAGTTGCTTAGGAATTTCTCGTTTAGATAACAAAACTTGGTTGCTGTCTAGAAGCAAAAAGAGTCAATTTTGAATGTTAATAATTTGCATCTTTCTTAGCCGTTTATAGGATAAACATGACTTTTTGGAATACTTAGAAAATCAGCACAAAGCTTAATATATTTTTAAATGTAAATTATAAATCCTCTGGTCTGGATGACATTCCAGCAATCGATCTAAAAAAATGGTCTCCGAAACTTGCACCTATCTTAACATGTGTTTTTCAAACCTCATTTGACAAGGATACCTCCAAAAATTGTTGGAAGAGAAAAACTTTTTTTTATACACTCTTTCTTGAAGATCGACTTTTTAATCTTGAGAAATTCCCGAGAAATGCACTTTTCCTAACTCTACAGCCAGCAAAACATCAGATAAACTTAGCTGGGTAAGGATCTATTTCTTAACACTTTTCTTAAATCTAAAAAGACTGTTAAATGCAGAAAGGCGGCCAAGTATTCCTTTTTTTAGTTTACTAATAAATAATTTGTTCCGTTAAATATTTATTTTAATAGACTAAAGTTTGACAAATGGGGGTAATTCCAGAGACGGCTTCTAACCTAGTTGGAAATAAAATTAGGATTCGATTTGAAAATAAAATACAAATATTTAGTTACCCACATTGTGTTATTTGAAAGTGCGAGATACGAAAATATCATACAGGGTGTCTGAAAAGTCTTAGCATGGGCAAATATCTTTACTATTAATAAAGATAGCGACACCAAATTTTAGTTGTACCTTATTGGTTGATAAATCTACGTTTTTATGTAATTTGACTTTTTCAACCCCCTTGGGGGGTTACGCTAGGGAGTTTAGGTCGAAAATTTTGAATACAAACCTATGCCGTGTGGCCTCTTCGTTTAAAAATCTTCAAAAAAGAAACATTGTTTTAGTATTTGAGTATTTATTTATTATTGTAATTCATTTTTAAATGGCAAGCCTATAAAAATTATAACTCGTAAATCGTATAATCGGTCGGGGCAAAAGTCGACCATTAGTCGACCTCTTGTGCCATACAGCACAAGTCGGCGCTGCTATTTTTTGTTTTGTGGGGCACGTTTTTCTAACTTTTCTCCAACTTTACTTCTTCATTTGTCGTTGTTATATGTTGTGTTTTTTGACATCTGCGCAGTAGACCAAAATGCGTACCACGCGCAAACCGAGCGTGCTAGACATGCGTACGCAAGTTCAGGAGATGTACTTGGGTGTCTACATTCGAACCTATTCACTTGTAAGAATATATCCCCAATAGTTAAGGTACCACTACGTAGTTAACTGTATAACTTTTTCCCAAGTTTTTTTCGACTTAATTTTTCATTTTGTGCCATGTGCGCAGTAGACCAAAATGCGTACCACGCGCAAACCGAGCGTGCTAGACATGCGCACGGAATTTCAGGAGATGGACTTTGGTGTCTACATTTGAACCCATTCA
Source organism: Philopedon plagiatum (assembly GCA_963971165.1). NCBI lineage: Eukaryota > Metazoa > Arthropoda > Insecta > Coleoptera > Curculionidae > Philopedon > Philopedon plagiatum. The sequence goes on along the minus strand of OZ020192.1, from coordinate 121,899,988 downwards.
CTTTTAAGAATCTATCTCCAGTAGTTAAGGTACCACTGCGTATTTAACTTTATAACGTTTTTCCCAAGTTTTTTCGATTTTATTTTTCTTTTTTTGCTATCTGCGCGGTGGCAAATAACGAAAAATACAGTCGAAAAAAACTTGGGGAAAAAGTTTTACCATTGATCACAATGCGTACCACGCGCAAACCAAGAAATTTCAGGGGATGTACTTTGTTGTCTAAATTCGCAGTGGTACCTTAACTACTGGAGATATATTCTTAAAAGTGAATGGGTTCAAATGTAGACACCAAAGTCAATCTCCTGAAATTCCGTGCGCATGTCTAGCACGCTCGGTTTGCGCGTGGTACGCATTTTGGTCTACTGCGCAGATGTCAAAAAACAAAACATATAAAAACGACAAATGAAGAAGTAAAGTTGGAAAAAAGTTAGAAAAATGTGCCCTACAAAACAAAACATAGCAGCGCCGACTTGCACTGTTTGGCACAAGTGGCCGACTAATGGTCGACTTGTGCCCCGCCCGATTATACGATTTACGAGTTATAATTTTTATAGGCTTGCCATTTAAAAATGAATTACAATAATAAATAAATACTAAAATACTAAAACAATGTTTCTTTTTTGAAGACTTTTAAACGAAGAGGCCACACGGCATAGGTTTGCATCCAAAATTTTGGACCTCAACTCGCTAGCGTAACCCCCCAAGGGGGTTGAAAGAGTCAAATTACGTAAAAAAGTAGATTTACTAACCAATAAGGTACAACTAAAATTTGGTGTTGCTATCTTTATTAATAGTAAAGATATTTGCCCATGCTAAGACTTTTCAGACACCCTGTATGATATTTTCGTATCTCGCACTTTCAAATAACACAATGTGGGTAAATAAATATTTGTATTTTATTTTCAAATCGAATCCTAATTTTATTTCCAACTAGGTTAGAAGCCGTCTCTGGAATTACCCCCATTTGTTAAACTCTAGACATGTATTTATTATCAAATATTTTATTTAATTATATTTTACAGTTATATCTTCCTTAACTGTGTTAGCATATTATAATGTAAGCTTAAAACACATTTTATAAAAATATAGTACCTACCAAATAATTTACGAAATTTTTTAAATCTAAACATGTTCTTCTCATACTCTGTTTAACGTTACATATCTAGTTATCACTGTTTTTCAAGTAAAACACTAAATTCTAACTATAGGGTCTATATGAGAAGGAGTAACAACCCCCCTCCCATTCCAGAAGATTTTTCTAAATGAAAGGATTTAACATTTACCATTCTATCAAATCCGGGATTTTTTAATGTTAATCATAAGAACCCTTTATAATTCATTCATAATATAATTTTAACATATGTATTATTTTGTATAAATTAAAGTTTATAAATAGGAATCCGACTTTACTTAAAGGTCATTATGCCCCCCCCCCCCGCCCAACATTTTCCTACAGTCGCATATTTATTTAAGAATGCAATGGCATTTGTTTTTGTGTGTGTGTTTTACGTGTATAAATAAAATTTTTAAGAGCCGTTATTATCATCGCAAACATTATCCCCGTCATCTTCATCGTCATCATCATCATCATCATCTTCATCATCGTCATCGTCATCATTATCATCATCTTTTTCTCCATCAATATCATCAACAACATGACTAGGGACAGTTGTTTTAGGAGGACCTGTTGTCGTTGACAACATTGTATAGGAAGCAGTTGTACTTTCTCTCGGCACACAATGTTCGTCATTATCAGCACAAAATCCCTCTTTACAGAAACATCCCAAATAAGCTTCTTTGGTACAACGTGTAGCGTTACATCGATTTACACACGCATTACTTGCCCGATAAACGGATTTTGGAGAGTCACATGGACACTGCTCCCAGAAAACACATTCACCCGTTCTTTCATCGAACAAATAAGTTTCTTTACAGTAACAGTCATATTCACAATCCTTCGGATCATAATCATCGCAGATGGGTGGGTATGTTCTGGGAGTACCCAGAGCACTGGCATTGTTACACATCCCCGTACATTCAAGAGGGGGGCCACATTCTAATATTTGGTTTGGACCGCATGGTAGAGCACATTGATCTGAAATATAATTTTGAGGGTATCATTTCTTTAAACATTAACGAATTGTCAGAAATAAACCAAATTTTAGTATATATGTCGCAGCTGTTTAGCGTAATGAATTAGCTGTTTCATGAAATGTCTGGGTATATCTTCAACTATATATAAAAATTGAAGCGTGTTTTCACAAAATCAATTTTTTAATGTGTGGTAGAAGGCTATCTTCCCCTTAATAATATCCCTCTTACAACCCCTGTCAAAAGTTAAGATAGGGCTTAAGCCAGATAAGCTACAACATACGTGAAATTGTAAGTCATCCAATGTTATGACAATATTACAAAAGTTTTGAATTTACTGTAGTCTTAGATAGAATTTAAAGTTATTTAGAAGTTTAATTTAATTCAAGGAAGAAGCTGGGCAGATTCAGAAGACTGTTCTTTAAACACTATAATAATTTGGAGTTATGTACATTGATACAAAAAAAGGTTCATTTACAATGCATGACAGGAACAATAAATTACAATAACATAATTATAAATTGAAATAAAAAAATAGGATAGAAACTATTACAAATTAATTTAATCATCAGTACACACAAAAAATTAATCTTCAGTTAACATCGAAAATGCTTTCAAGAACTTGCATTAGCTTTACAGTAAAATAGAATCCTAAAAAGAGTATAGCTTCACTTTTAGATCTTTTTCGACTTTAACACAAGAAATTTCCTTTTTAAAAATGTTTCGTTGAAGAAGTGAAATTAGTTATAATAAAAGAATAAATCTCTTGGACTAAATTCATAGAAGTTATCGTTACAAGATCTTGCAATTTCAAAAGATTTTGTTTTCGGAGATGCGTTCTTTATAATACAATTCTAATATTTTTCTAATATTTTTTTGTAGGAGTACTAAAAGTAAATTCCATTAGATACCAAGTGTTCCTGGAATTAAAAAATCATTCCTTGTAACAAAGAACAAGGAATTACTTAGGAATAAAATACTGAAATTCTAGGTATATCCGCCGCTTTAAAGTTCACCGGGGCAGCTTGGTCGATGCTATTGCTATTATTATTTGTCTTCCCATTACGTTATTGTGCCACTTTTAAGAACTGTTTCTTTGATTTTTTCATATCAGACAACCCACATAGATTTCAAGCCTAAATACTAAAATCGGTTAAAGAGAAGGGAAATGTGATTTATTGACGCGGAATTTAAAGAATTAGAAGTTGAGAGCAGAAGGAAAAACATCTGCAGGCACTTTGTTTCATAATCTGGATAACCCAGGCATGAATGAGCGGGAGAAGTGGGATGTTGCAGGCTCTGTGGCTGGACAGTAAAGGGATGTATATCTACGTAACGCGCCTCTTGTTTTTCTCTTAGGAACAGCCAAGGGGGGAATTATAGCGGGTAATTCTTTAGAGCAAAATTCTTGGAAGTATCGATATAAAAGGGACAAATCCCGAACAGCGCGGCGATGAGCAAGAGAAGGGACTTTCCTTGTGACGACTGGGTCATTAATGAGTCGAATGGCTCTCTTTTGGAGAGAAGGATGTTAAGTGTCAAAGGTGATGCCGCTCCCCCGATGTGGGAACAGTATTCTAGGTTAGGTCTTATTTGGAAAACATGGAAAGTGTGTAAATTGGAAGGGGAGAAGTATTTTCTGGCTTGAAAGGAAAAACCAAGCTTGTTATATTAAGGAAGATATTTACTTATTTTAAAGTAATTTTCTTTAACTTACGAGTTTTTTGTGTGTATCTTACCTGAATTGGCAATTATAATATAATAAAGAAATACCAACAACAACATTGGCAATAATTTAATTTTCGAATTAACAATCTTCAACTTTACAGAGTAGTAGGTACTAAACGATTTTTTTTTAATTTCTAAAAGGAATTTATTTAAATCCAAAACTTCCCTTTATAACAAAATAAGGAAAAGCAAATATTTGTGAAAGGTAATCCTAATTTTAATATTTTATGTAGATTATTTGTACCAATTATTTTTAAAATTTTTGGCTTCACTTTTTTTAACTAGATGCGAAATAATTCTGTTTCCCAACTTGTTAAAAAGGTCCTTTAAATGTCAGAATTGATTGCATGTATATATAGGTCAAGATTAGTGGTATGACTAGACTAACGTATCAGATTAACTTATTTTTTGACTAAAATTAGGAAACCAACCTGTATACATTATTTTTTTCATATAAGTTTCCATATAAGTTCGGTGCACTTTACCGAACATGTAAAATAAACAAAAAAGCTATTATTCTCCTTCTTACAATTAAAGCAGACGCCATTTTTTTAATTTCACAGTATGTACATATATCTTATTTATTTTATATTTTTAAACTTTTCGTTCTAAAACAAAAACGTAAGTCTACAGATACAATTCAAAAGCGATAGTAATTATTTCCGGTAAGTTCATTAGCTGTTGCTACGATCTGAATGGAGCAGTGTTGTCCATGAATATTTCTTACATGCTCCTTAAGCTTCGAGTTTTAACATTTTAAGTTTAAATGTTGAAATATTATTAACTCTTGCACATTTTGCCGCTGACGAAAGTGTCGGTTTTAGATATTTTCGATATTACGTTAAACAGAATTCGTATCAATTGGTACGTATCAAACACATGCATATTCTAGAGAACGAAAATCCAGTTCACTTACATTGGCTTAGTTTTTGATATTTCTTATTTACTATTTTTTAGTATTTCAAAAAATAGTTTTTGCACGTAGTAAACTGTGGTAGAATTACTTAATTGTGTTATATAAATTACGAGCATATGCCGCCCGCGGCTTCGCCCGCGTTTTTTTTGGTTCCTCCCCTTAATAAAAAAAAAGGTTTCGACAATTTTTGATTAATCCCCTTATTCTGAGTACTTATGTTAACAATGGCTTTAACAGGTCAGGAAATACTGCAGTGTAAAATAAGTAGTGCATTAACATTTAAAAAACGTTTAGAAGTTAAAGAAAAAGGACGCCCAAAACCTCTCCTGGATCTAAAACAGACCACGAAAGACAGAGGAAAGGGAAAGACAATATTTCTGACTGTATTTGCGGGCGCAAAGTAAAAAATGCCTTTTTTCCGTGTTTTGTACCTTTGACTCTGATTTGTTATGGACTAAAACTGGCTTTACTGACATAAAACATTTAAATGATAATTATGAGATGATAAACGTTTCTAAGCTTAAATCAGAATGCAAGCTTTAGTTAGTCGTGAAGATTTTTATAACAGTGCGGATGCTGTTGCCATTTTACAGCTCTTGTTAGAAATGAACCTCAGTGAAACGTTTTCGGAAAGCGTAAAATTATTACAGATTTTATGTACTATGCCAATGACGACAGTGGCAAGTGGGAGGTGCTTTTTGACACTAACACGGATTAAGACTTTCTTACGAAATACAACGGGGGAGTCAAGGTTAAGCGCTTTAGCTATGTTAAGTATTGAAAAACCTTTTATTAGAAGTATTTATAATTTTAGTGAGCTAGTGATTGAATATTTCTCCCAACAGAAGGATAGAAGGATCGATTTGATATACAAATACATTTAACTACATAAAAGGTGAGTAAATTATAAAAAAATATATATTAAAAAGGTTTGCAAGTCATTTTGAAGAGGTCACAGCGAAATTCAATTTTAATATTTTGTGTTTTTTCCCGGTGTTATTTGTAGGTAAATCATTTCTTTGCAGAACTAGGCACATTATTAAAAGACCTTCATTAATTAAAAAAGTGTATTTTGCTTGTTACGTTGATATCACTAGATGCTCACAAAATTTTGACGCCTGGATGGAACCCAAAACGCTTCCTTGAGGCACACCTACTTTAACTTCCTTTAGTTTGGAGTATTCACCCTGCTGTTTAATTCCGAACACCATATCTGTAATGTAGAAGGCTAGCAACTCTACATATTCTTTAATTTGGTAATTAGCCCTTTGTGCCAAACACTATCCAAAGCTTGAGCCACGTCAGGGAAGATAGCTGGTCTATAGTGGAGTGCTTACATCTAAGCCAAATTGATAATTTGGGATTAGATCACTGTTTTCTGTTGTAACCTTAAGTGACTTAAAGAAAAGCTTTTCGAATCATTTTGAAATAATTGGTAGTGATAGTGATATGGGCCCGTAAGATTTGACTTTGGTTTGCCTGGTTTTGGTAGCATGAGAGCCACTTTACAGACGCTAGGGACGTGTTTTAATCTAAATGCTGCATTAGTTAAGTAAGTCAGCATAACTATGATGAGATTGAAATATACTAAAATAAAATTCCTGTATTGTGCGAAAATACACTTTCCCGGCTGTTACGTAGGCAAGTGCTTTAGAAAATTTGGCAACAGCACAAATCGACTCATAATTTGGTGTACGATATGGCGGGTTTTTTAATTACTTAAACAATTTTTCGTTCGATAGAAAGGTCGTGGAAAAATGTTCGAGAAATATTGATCAGATTTTGCATTGTTCTTACTTTCTGGAATCCGCTCAGCTTCTTTCTCAGTAAGATAACCTCATATATATTTAAGACTAGGAACCACAAGCGATAGCAACATGTAATATCTTTCTTAGCGAAATATCTTTCTGCTATCTGGGCTCTAAGCTGTTGGATACGGTCCTGTTTGTACACCAAAGTAATCCCTTTATTTATAAATACCCTTCTAAACAACTTTTTAATTACAGCTCAGAACTTTCGGCTTCGTTATAACTCCATTGTGAACTTTATATTAATACCTTTCAAAGAATAAATGGATAAAAACTGATATCCTGACCATGCATAAATTAAGACAGGATTTTGCCACTAGCTGGAAATTTTGGCAGCTAAAGTTCTACAGAAATTATACGCTGGATAGCGGAGACTTCAAAATCGTTGGTTTTCATTATAACTTATATAAGACAAAAATATTTGCAGTAAGATATCGAAATTTTTTTGGTAGGTAAGTTTTTACTAGGATGAGAGTGATGTTTTTTGCTTAATGAACTTTAAACAATAATATATATACAGGGTGTCCCTGGATGGGGTTACGTAAATCGCAAATGGACCTAATTTGTGACTTGTGTAAAAAAAAAATAGTTTCTGTATACAGGGAGGTCAAAAACTTCAAAAATATAAACTTGACCTAACAGTAAACTACCTTTATTTTTTATTTTAAAGAAAAATGTCACTTGCTTAGAATTACTTTTATAGTGATTATTCAAAGTTTCAGAAAAAACTTTTTACTTTTCCAAAGCAAACTAAGTGTTAATAAAACTAAACGTTTTATTTTCAAATTTGTTTTCAACATGAAAGCCGCGAACCTCTACACACTTTTGTAGTACCAGTCTGGTAGTTGTTATGGTATTCCTTACTTTCGGAAAAAAACGAATCATGGAAAAAAATTACGGCATGGAAAAAAATCGATTTAAATAAGCGTTTTTTAAAATTTTGGATTATGACTAAAAAATAATTCTAAATAACGTTTCCTAATGGCATTTTTCTTAAAAACGAAAATAGTAACCCCATCCAGGGACACCCTGTATATATATATATATATATATATATATATATATATATATATATATATATATATATATATATATATATATATGTATATATAATGACATTTATAAAATACTATTTATGAAATAAAGATACGTTAAAAGTAAGTAAGTAATATCAACAAGATAATAATATAATCGATAAAGATTACAGGTACACAAGGTAATTTAGCAATAATAATTAAAGTGGTATTGTAGACAAGAGGAAAAAAATGTGAAAAATGGTTTATAGTCAGAGGAGTGTTCAATTGGTTTTCTAAATAATGTTTTCTGAAAATCTAAATGTTCCGTAGATTTTGTCGCATGTTGAACATGTTCATATAATTTTCATAAATGCAGTCGAAAAGGACGTCCAGGGGTATCTCATTTGTATAGTCCATAGGATATCCATACGCTGTCAGCTGAGCAAATTTTGGATATGCTATGGACAGCTGGTATGTCCAGAGCACGTGAAAAAAACTCCTCATCGACATCCACTGTTTAGTAACCTCGTAAAAGCAACTTCGAAATTGAGAAAATTTGAAATTTAAATCAACTTTAGGGTACAGGCACGAACATAAAAAATTTAAAGAAAAAATTTCGTTTTATAGGCAAATTCTAAAATATCAGTTTGCGGCGGCCGGTGAAATTTCAAAGTTGTATTATAATATCTCTGTTTCTGTTCCTACTTACAGGACCCGTACCAAATTTAGGGGGTTTTACTAGTAAGTCCACTGGGAATGTTTGGGAAAGAAAAAAGAACATTTTGTAATTTGCGACAAAAGCTGAATTTTCACTCATCTTCTACTGGGAAAAAATTAACACGTTTATGTATTTTATTTATTAGCTTTTCTAAACAAGTTTCACATCAGTTTGTCGAAAATTTTTAAATTTGAGGAGAAAATTTTAGTAGAAAGTTATAGTAATTTGAATTTTTTTTAAATAAAATACATGACAAACAAAACCTATTCTAAAACTATTTTACAACAGATTTTTGAAATATTAATCAGGGAAAGTATGGGCAAAAGCCAATGACAGGCCTGCACTAAACGAAATTGGGTTACAATTTCAATTAGGCGAATGTCGAGGGAAAATTACCGTACGTCCCAATCTTGTTCATCAAGGCACACTTCGCAGTGTAATAGGACTTTAATCGTGGTTTATGTTACACCTCCCATCTCGTAAAGCACATGCTTTTAATTAAAAAAGAAACTCGTTACGAGAAGTATTTGGAGTAATTTTTACAGAGAATGGCCGACAATGGGACACTCCTTTTGATTAAAAACTTTCTCGAGAAACTTGTATTTTAATGGTAAAACCCATAGATTTAGACACAAGGAAGAGATGTCATTATTTACATTTTAAAGCAATCAAAAATGCCAGGGTGGCTCTTAATCTGGCGAACTATAGTGTCCCCCACCCACTTTTTGAAAACAGCTATTGCCGACTTTTCAATTAAGTGGCATATTTTCAGATGGATCAATTACATGAAATACGGCAATTACTGTCCGTAGGTTAATATCTGCAATTGTAAATATCACAGGCTAACGTCTATTTAATACATTTTTCTAATTGCTTCCTTAGATATCTGAAGGAATATCTGATTTCTTCGTGGGATGTTGAACGAACAGCCTGGGTAATTCTGCCTTTTAGCACGTCAATATTATTTCATATAAACAATTTGTTTTAAAGGGCCTCACACAGATAAAACTGCTATGCCATTTTCAATAATAGTATTATTCTTGACCACTCTCACTTTGGTTATATTAAAGTTAATATTGTTTCAACAAAACATTATTGAAATATCAAAAAAAATTGCTTTCAATATACTTACTTCTTTGAACGCTATATTACCATTTTTTCAATTACAAAAATACTATTGGAAACCAGTAAATTACTATTATTTCCTAGAGTATAGAATAATTGTTTAAGTTAAAACATTAAATCATTTGAGGAGAATGCTCAAATATAATTGGGTGAAAAATAGCTGTGTGTGGGCGGTGTGATTCAAATTAAAATATATTTAATTAAACGAACAAAACTACAGTTTAAATAACAAAATCTAAAAATTAAGTGAATTATCCTTATATCATTTCAATTAAAATAAACACTGTTATAAAATGTATAAGGTATTAAAGAAATAATAAAAAATATTAATTCAATGGGTTCTATTGTTGGCTGAAATATTAGTTCTATTATTCGCGGAGGAAGGGGCTAAAATTGTGCTGTTGGTAATTGTTCGTTCAATCGTCGTTTAAGCTTGCAGCCTGTTTGTTTATTGCGTTATTCGCCAAAATTAATAGATCTTTGGGACTGGGCCACTCATTTCATTGTTTAATGGTAAGTACAAAAATCTAAACGGCTTGCAAGAATAAGTTTGTTTTTTATTTGTAAATCTCTCTTGGCTTGTCTATTAACTCAGCCGATGCGTATTGTCAAAAAACTATTAACATTAAATAAGATCGCAAGTTTATTGTTGAATATATATATTTTTTAGACATGGTTTCCACCAAATCTAGCTGTAAATTTAGGAGATTCGAATGCAGTGTTATGCGTCAAATTTGTTCCATTTTGCATCCTGTACCCATACAAGCCAAAAGTAGACAGTTTTACAAAAAAATCAAATCCTGTATTTGGAGTGAAATAAATATAAAAAGTTTATGGTGTTTGAGTTAGTGTGGTGTTAATAAAATGTGTTTTCTTATATTTAAATATTTACAGAATGTCTAAACAATGTATGTTTATTAATAATAAATAAAAATTATTTTAAAATAATAAAGCGTGTTTCATTTATTTCAAATATAAGTATAACTGATGTACTTAATAGAAATTCTTCATTACATAAAATAAGGGTAAGTGTTCTTCAAAACACATAATATGATTGAATTTAAACAGAAATGTTCCTTTCTATTAGAAGTTTTCATCAAATGAGGTGCATATTCTTACAAATAAACTTCTAGTGAAACCAATGATAGTTTGTATTGAATTTAGAATAGGGTATTACTGGCATCAAATAATTGTTATATTTGAACAATCCATTATAAACCAATGATTTCAAGCAATCTTATAACTTATTGGTTAACAGTAATAAACTAATCATTGAAATAAACCGATTTGTATTGTGCAATACGGAATAGAGTGTGTCATTGACTGAATGGGTATCCAATTCAATATACGATCGTGTTTTTTCTATGCATAGAAACATATCCGCCAACATTAAGTCAGGGCTCCTTGGGGGCCACAAAACTGGGCCATTTCTACCAACCACCTTGGACCAAATCTGCGGTGAAGCCATTCTATTACCATCGCTAAAAAATGTATCCACTCAGAAGAAACACTATCGTATATTGATTTGGATACCAATTCACTCAGTTACACACTATATTCGGTATCGCACAATACAAACTCGGTTTCTTTCAATGATTAGTTAATAATTAATTGTTAACCAATAAGTTATAAGATCACTTGAAATATAAAGTTTCATTGGTATATGTAACCTTTTATTTGATGCAGTAATACCCTACTCTTAATTCAATACAAAATATATCATTGGTTTCAGTAAAAGTTTATTTGGAAGAATATACGATGTATTTAATAGAAATACTTATTAGTATTGTTTTAATTACAACAATAATTAATTCAATGTAACTTCTAATAGAAAAATAAATTTTTGTTTTAATTCAAACATACATTATTGAAGTTTTTGACCTCCCTGTATACAAAAACTAAATTTTCTCACCACAAATCGTATTTTTTTAAAAGTAAAATTATTTTTTAAGAATAATTTCTTGTCGAAAAATTAAAAATTAGGTCCATTTGTGGTATAAGTAAACCCATCCAGTATATGTGTTTTGAAGAACAAGGATTGTGGAGAGGTACTATGGCTTTTTGATGAAAAAATATTTGCCACTACTTTTCGCGATAATAAATTATTAGTAATTTTTTTATTGCATATTGACGAAATTTAGAGAGAGTGGCAACGTAGCTTTTCTCCGGAGCACGTGCCTTAGGCCCGTTCACTTAAAGGCATGGTATTTTGTGTGTAACGTTTTCGGCAGGTCGCATTATATCTGTTACAGCGAAAATTTAAGTGATTTTTGATTTTCTTAGGATTTAATTCGTAAACTTTTAAAAATGGCGCTTCAATGCCAAGTGTATAGAAAAATAGATTATTTTCATCCGGATCTGTCTTTTTCAGTTTTGCTCGATTATTTTGAGGAGTGGTGGGTTACTTTGGAGTTTTGAACGGGATTATGTACTTTTGGTTATAAAATTCGAATCGTTTCCATAGAAATGCGTTATTTTTACTTAAGTCAGTCGAGAATTCTGACGTTTTAACGATTATTTCTCAGTTTAATGCTGAATTAAACATGGAAGCGAATTTTAATGTGCAAGTTTATATGTTAATTTTGGGGGACTGCCGAAAAAACCCAGTGTCGCTGAAAAAACCACAGAGAAGGTGCACGAGTGTGGTCCTGTCAACTGGCCTGCAGGTTCCTGGATTTGACCCCCCTCGACTTTTTCCTCTGGCGTTTTATAAAGGACAAAGTGGTGGAGACTGCACCTACAACTTTAGATGATAGGAAAGACCGAATCCGCTTTGCTTTCGTGACACCTGAAATATTACAGCGGGTACAAATTTCATTTATAAAAAAAAATGAGAAAGTATTTTTAAGTTGAAGTCAGACATTTCGAAGAACTTCTCAAGCATGACAGACGATAAATAAGTTGAAATTAAATGGTAAATCTTTTTATATTTTATAACCTAATAAATCATTATTCTGTAACCGAAAGAGCAAATCAAAAAAAAATTGTACTCGCACGTAGTTTTCTACGTAGTTTCGAATTTTACAAATAAAAGTACATCATCCCATTTAAAATCCCAAAGTTACCACCCACCCCTCAAACTAGACAGAGGGGTAAATGTGAAAAATATATTTAAATCAATCGTGATCTGAGGTTGCCATACGCCAACGTTGGAAAAAGCGAATCTTTATGATGAGACTTAATTAAATGAAGACATGGTGGTTAAATCTTGCCGTTTTGGCAATGCTGCTACTAACTATCTATCTATTAAATACATCCCACTACTTGCAGAGACTGTGAGACATGTTGGTGTCAAAACAAATGTAAATAAAGGTATCTGTTCCTCGCTAAATAATCTAAGGCATTAATCTTATGAAATTTAGGTGTAGTGAAGGACAAAAAAAATTTTTCTTTAAACCTATGGCCTGAGGATAAGAAAAGACATATTTTTCAATTAGTTTCGAATAGCTTAATAACTGAATTTCCTGATCCGATATAACTTCCATTATGAAAGGGAGTTACCAAACCGGATCGAAACCGCAATTTGGCTGAAAGTTCCGGAGAGCGAATTACCTCTACTCCCAATCTTGTTTACTTCAATCAGGATATACTCCGTTGCGTGATGAAACTTAAGTCAAACTTGTATTGTAATTTATGGGTTTATGAGGCGAAATCATAGTCACGTAGAATATCTTGGGCGTTGGTCTGTTCGCAAGTTTTAAAAACACTAAGAAGATGCTAGAGACTTTATTTAGCACACGTATTTTTCAAGTATTTCATGCCAGTCTCAGATTCTATAGCGAATAGCAGGCACATTTGATGAAAAGTGGAATAGACAAATCGGTTTTATGGGTGGTCTCCCACCCATAAACAAAAATCTAGTAAATACGTAAAATTGAGAATAATTTCTCTAAACCACCTGAAAATTCCTTATACTATAAGGGTTTGAACAAATCATGGTAAAACAGCTATTGTCCGGGCTATATGCCCATCCGAGCGCTGGATTACATACCAAAATTGGCCGTATTTTGACTAACACTGTTAGACAACAAAATACTTGGTTTGACTGCAAGAAACTACCAGGAAGAAGGAAGCTTTTTCTTTAGTTAGGATGTCGTCACCTGCATACCGGTTTCGAACTCTTAGTTCTCATCAGTACAGGATAAACGAACATACCTACCTTCCGAAACAGCATTATATCCTTAAAGCTAACTCTGTCGAACTGCATAAGCAGTATAACACAGGCAGCGTCATCCATTAGCAGTTTCAAGCAGTCGCAGTAGAATTTACCATGAGGTAAAATTATTAAAGCAATGAAAGAAATCTACTTGTCAGGGGTACATATAAATATTATTCTCTAAAAATGATTCTCAATTTTAGGTATTTATTTATATGTACCCCTGACAAGTAGACTTCTTTCATTGCTTTAAAAATCTAGTATGTTCATCTCCCTCTTCCAATGTTTGGTTAAAGTGGGGTTTGCACGGAAATAATTTATTATCTTTTGAGACCATCTGAGTATGAGTTTTTTTCACAATTTCTAGAAGATGTTTAGCACGATTTCTAAGGGACACCCAGGAGTTTCAGCGACTGAAGAACTAAAACTGTAGCAGCATCGTTTTGGTCATATTTCTTCTTCTTCTTGAGATTCAAAACCGAACAAGTTCTTTGGAACTTTTTATTGTGTTGTAGATTGTCATTTCAGTTATTGGGATTCATAAACATTTCTCGCTAAATTGTTCCGTTATGTAGCGGTATGATACTTGGCGATCTCCATAACACTGGAGTATAAAAATCCTTTGTTCAGTAGTTAGCATTTTGATGAGAATTATTTTAAATTAAATAATTACTTCCTTTAATAAATACATTAACAAACATGTTCTTAGGTGTCATTATTGTTTAATATGTAGAAACTAGTACTATGGTTATAGCTGGGACAATGTGATAAAACTCGTTATCTTTAATATTTAAATGTTTTAATTAAATCTTGTTCTTCGGCTTAGAGTTTAATTTAAAACATATTTCATATTTGTTCTTTTGGTAGAAAATGATAAACAAGGTATGTTTGCTCTTACGCGAAATAACGCTTTCGTATTTTTTATGCTCCCTGTATAAAAAAATTAAATTTCATAACGCGAATCTCATTTATTTTACAAGCAAAAACTTTTATTAGAAGTGACATTTTGACGTATCTAGCAAAATTTGGTCCATTTGTCCTCTTCTAAACACCATCCGCGGACATAATGTATATTTTTCAGATTTATTTGGATTAAACTCGAATACATATTCCCTATTAAGACACAACCAAAAAGGGTCTCGATTAATAATGTCAGTATTTGCTATCTATTTCTAATTGTATAGCGTTAGTTATGTTTCCTTTTGAAAGCACTCTTTTATAGAATTTAAAATAAAATTATGTCAAAGGAATAATACAGTAAATGTTCGCGCAAAGTCCCAGGAGACTTTTCAGATTTCTATGAGAATTCATAATTTTTCAACGTGGCGAAAAATATGAAAAATGTATAAGTTTGTTCGAGATGAATTTTTAGAGGTGTCAAAGAAGACTTCTGAAGTTTCTAAAGTTTGTTCTGACTGTAAAATTATTATGCAAAGAAGCAGTATAAAAAATAGTGGGTCAAATTCACTAATACAAAGACTGGTCAGAGTTGACAATCAAAGGTTTAAAGTGACAAATAAGATAACTAGTTTTATACTATGAATATATGTCTGTGTTTTTGGGGAAATTTATTAATAAATTACCACTTTAAATATATTTTTTATTAGTAATGTAATGTGTTTGTGCCAGCTGAAATGTTGGAAAGCGATGCCAATCAATCGAAGGTGTTTTGTAGGGCTTGCCCATTCATGTGGATGGGTAAGTGTTGCCGGATTTTTTGCATGACAGGAAGCAAGACTGGGTTTTGTAGGCGTTGAACTGAACAAGGCTTTTGGCATGCCCGTCTAAGATTAATTGAAGATCCTAGGAAAGGGATAGGCGCATAAATTTGCGTTTGTTATACAGCTCTTGATTCGAGACTTGTCTAGAAAAATGAATGTTGGAATGAAGAGTTAAGCGTAACTGTGAATGGGATTAGTAGTTGAAGAGAGCAGGTCATAAATGTGAAGGAGAAATATTTACAGAAATAGACAATTTAAAGTTTGGTTAAAAAAATTAACAAAAAAAATATAAAGGGCAATATGGCCGCACCACGAAAAACTCACTATTTCTGCCTTATATCTGTAAAAAGACGCAACTTGGGCAATGTGTAACACAGTTCCTTCTCGGTGGCACACAATTCCCACTTTTCTTTTTTAGTAACACAAATAAGGAATCTGGTAACACTATTCCGTATTTGGTATAAATCGCCGAGATAATGGTAATTGCTAATAAGTTTGTTGTGTTAATATGGGAATATCATGCTAACCATGTCTAAATTGTGCCACCAACAGCTCACATGTGTGCCCTTAGAAAAACCTTGGGTAAAATTTCTACTTTGTGTCACAAACAAATCCACTATAAAATTTCAAGAACACAGTCACAGAGGCAAATCTGTGACACAGTACCTACAATGTGTCACACCACACATCCCAAAGTTACGTATTTGTGTCTTTGGTAGGCACAGACACAGTGCCGACATTTTTTAAAACAATTCCTACAGCAGGTTACGCCTCAATTTAACTTATGTAACAATGCCTTATGTGTGAATGCAATTCCTACATCGTGTAAAAGAACACACAATTCCTTTTTAGTGCAAAAGGGTTGTGACGTCACTTAATATTTTGTGTGTATTTTGACCCTGAATAAAGGAAATGCTACCTAACAGCGACGTCGCCAATAATGCATTTCCCTGCTGGGAATAAAATGCTCACTGGAAACCGGTGTGGTGTGCAATGTCGGCCTCAGGAATTATCGGTCCGTGATTTTTTGAGAACCGACGCGCCGCGCCGGCGCCGTGGCCCGTGCTGCACATAGTGGTCGTTACTGTGCGATGCTTCGGAATTTTGGTACCTCAGCTACAGAATTTGATGGCTTCAATTAGGAAGTCGTCAGAGAATTATTCCCGGAAAAGATCATCTACCGCTTTGGAGATCTAAATTGGCCGGCTAGGTCTCCCGTCCCCAGCACACTGGCCTTTTTTGTGGGGACGCCCCAAAAATAAAGTTTATGTTAATAGACCTATCACTTTGCAAGAGTTTAAACAAGGAATACGGGAAGAGAATAATTAAATACTTTTCACCTGAGATGTGTTTAGCAACTTAAGATCACACGAAGCGGCATTGCAAGAGTATTTGACCGAAATGGAAGGCACCTCGACAATACAATTTTTAAAACATAAAATCCGCATATATTCTGAGTATTTTTGCCTTAATAAATTCTTCAAGAAAACCTTTAATTAGCCTTTGAATACGAACACTTTGTATAAAGCCATAAAAGAACAATCTCTTTTCTAGAAGCACTAATTTTGGCATTATCACGAAAGATCGATCTGTGAAGACCTATTTGGCACGAAGTTTTTCTAGGTCACGCCAATTAATGAGACGTCACTCATTTGCCAAATGACTATACTTTTCTTAGTTTTTACTTTTTGCTGTGTTTCTTAAAGGCTTTTTTTACGTTTCCGTGTAAAAAAGCGTTGTGAAGGGTCTTTGTCTGAAGTGTTTCTTTTTCAGTTAGCCGAGTGAAAAAAGATATTATCAGATAAGAAGATAAATCGGGACCGGGATTATAGGGGTTAAAATATAAGATGATTTAACGGTGCTGATTTTGTTCACTTAAATATAATTCAAGAAAGATTTGTTCGATTTTTATTAACTAATCGAAATAAGTTTTGTCTTCTCTGAGAAAAAAAAATCAGGAATGAAGTTCACATACGTCCATGTGCCCTCATCAGTTCTAGAAATAAATCACTTTTATTCAACTTAAAAATGTTTATTATCCGAATTTAACAATATGTTTTTCTAATATGTAACAAAACAGAAAATATTTTTATTTAATAGCGAATAATTCCACCTGTGTTATAACCGCTTGGACTCGTCGAAGCATACTTAGAATCAAGTGATTTAACTCATCTTGTTCAATACAGTTTAAATCTGGAGAGAGTGCTGGCTGTTCTAAAACTACCCTGGTTCTAGGAGAGCAAGGGAAGGAATCTGTAATTGGGCTCTAAATTCCAACGGTAATCATTTACTTTGGGAATAATTGTATCTGTCATTGTACGTTCACAAACATGCAACTCCATTCGGCTTCCGTAAAAAATCCCACCCCATACCGCAGCACCGCTACCTCCGAACGGATGAACTTCTTGGACATGTCGGTCACTATAACTCGTGAATTGGGCGATTTCCAGACACGAACTATATGTCTGTCATCAGTCATCACGAAGATAAAAGCGGTTTTCATCTGTAAACATCACAGTCTTCCACTCATCACGCCAGTTTACCCGTTCATTGTACCAAAGCAAATGTTGAGCTCTGTGATCTTCAGTCAAAGGAGGACGCCTTATAGGCCTAAAACTATGTAGACCTGCCTTATTTAAACGATTTAAGATAGTTCTCGGGGTTATACGAACTCTGCTGGCAGCGAAAAGGTCCTGACTCAAGAACGTGCAATTTCTTGAAGGCTCTATCCTACATAGCTCCTCTGACTATTAATCAGTCTTCCCTGGTATTCGTTGACCTCAGCCTGCGTTCTCTTGGCCTTTCCTTGATAGTTCCAGTCTCATTAAATCGATTGTTCAGACGGAAAATCACACTTTGAGAAGCATCTAACCGATTAGCTACATCAATCTGTCACGCACCTCCAAGTAGCAATCCAATGGCTTAATTTGCTTCGTCTTCAGTTAAATGACGCCTATTCATACGGTTTAACATAGAATAATCACAATTATTACAGGAATCACTAAGCAACGGTGAAACAGAAATGGAGTCCCAAGAAACAAAATGCCACATTATTTATTTTTATCGGTAAGTTTTCTTTGGTGGAATTTTAAATGTGTATAAGCACTATTATTTCCAAAAAGAAGATTAGGGAACATAAACAAGCCATTTTTTTTTCCTTTGTGATATTTTTTCTCAGAGAAACCACAATATCATTAACTTATTTCGATCAGTTTACATGAATTTACGGAAGTTAATTTTTTGTCAAAGTATGCACATATTTTGATAGACCTTTACATGATCAAGCCAACCTTCAGTGACGTATGTAAACGATTGACGTAATAAAAACGATGTGGTTGCCTATAAAAAAAAGAATGTTTAAAAATTTTATTACAGTCGTCTCTTGTTTGTGCAAGTATTTCTCGTTGTCTACTTTGAAATAAAATTCCTAATATGGCAAAATACTTATGTAAGTTTGTGATTTTATAACAAAATACGTTTGTTTTTACTGAACACAAACAGAAACAGCATTTGCAGAAAGCTCATTTTTATTAATCAAAAATAGTGTCAGCATAGCCACATCCATTAACCTTCTAATTTTATACTACTTATTGTTTCCTACAACTCTAACCAATACGCAGGAATTTAAGCTGCAAAAACTTTATATAAATTTTTTAGGTATATTTTTACACTGCAGAAACAACTTATGGGACAGGTTTGAAATAATTTGTCATGTTTATGTTTCTCATAACCTAACATTCAATCAGCTGTAAAAATTTTACGAGTATCAGAGAGAAACATGAAGAGAGAGAAAAAAATGAGAGAGAAAGAACATGAGAGAGAGACATACTTGATCTCTCCGTTGTAAAATGTGTTGCTGTCATCATTTTCAAATCAAATTGGATACGCTATGGTAAAATTGGTAATAGTAAAATTTAAGCACAATTAAGCTTTATATTTAGTTCTATAATAAATGTGTGAAAAAAACATTATTTGATCCTTTTCAGTGCTTTTTTGAAGTTGGTTAATTTGTTTCCTTTTTAGTGTTTCTAACAGTGACCTTCAGCAGGAGGAGACGGAGCCGTTCATTCGTAACTAGCTTTTGGTTTGTTTCATACATTGTGCGTATGTAGAACACGCGCCAGAGGAAAACCAAGAGAGAGAGAAGAATATCTCGTACTGATTTCATTCATAAATAAGATTTGCTATCTATTACCTCCAAAGTGGCCTGGCGCACACGACTACCGACGTTTAAATAAAGCTGACAGATTTTGGCTTAGTATAAAAAAATGCTGCAAAATAAAAAACACATATGAAAAACAACAATCAAAAGTTTAAAAGATTCTCCAAAAATGTAGCCACGCGTTAAAAACAGAAAAGCCCGTCCGTATAAATGGTATAAAGCACAGTGAGAGTGAGTGCTGAGACTCGCCGCGCCGCAGAAATCTCTCTCTGCTTGCCGTGTTGCTAACGCACTGGCTATGTCGGGGTGTATTGTGAGACTCCCACGCGCCAATCTCGGGGTGTTGCCGTTTGAAGGCCATGACGTTGTCGAGCTGGCGGGAAGAAGAGATATTATTCTCCGTCTTGGTTTTTCTCTGGTTATGGCTAGGCCGTCTGTATTCCACCGAACAAATCTTAACAAAGTTCCGGATGGAATGAAGCCATTTCTTCGCACACTTAGCCCTGATGCATCGTTTCTCAAAGGTAATGGATGAAGTACTTTTAGGAAAATCTAAAAATCACTTAAAGTCTCACTACATCACGACCTGCTAGAAATATTACACACAAAACACTACGCCTTGAAAAATCCTTGAGCCATGAATGAACGGAACGGTACGTGCTCTTGCGAAAAAGCGACGTTGCCACTCTCACTCTAAATTTCGTTACATTGAAACAGAAATAAATTACCAAAAATATCACGAAAAATAATGGTATTCTGATGATTTATTAATCCTAAATCATATGCTTTAGTCTGTGGTATTTACGATTGCCGATATTAACTTGTACAGTAATTGCGGTATTTTAATATAGGTTATCAATCTGAAAACTTGCCATATAACTGAAAGCCTGGAAATAGCCGTTCTCGGAAAGTGGTTGGGGGACCACATAGTTGGCCAGATTAAAAGGAACTCTGAAATTTCAGATCGCTCTAAAATGTCAATATTGCTATCTCGTCCTTGTTGCTACATCTATGTTTCATTGACTCTGGTTTGTGACTCTCCTGAGAACGAAGATAATTACATGATTTAGTTTTTGATAATAAAACAAGCTTCATCCATAGCGTGCCGTAGCGTCGCCATAACAAAAAAAAACGCTTTTTATGCGTTTTATGCGTTTTCTTAAATTCGATTGAAACTACGGCAATTTCTTTATAAAACTCATCAAAGATAAAAACGTCTCCAAGTTCTGAAAGAGGTTCTACAAAGCGGTTATTTAAAAACGACGATATTTCATTAAAAATGCAAATAGGTCTATTAAAAAAGTTGATTGAGTAAATTATTAAGTCAGGTCAGGGCACTCTTGCCAAAGAAAAACTTTAGGTTTAGTAAAATGACAAATTTCAAGTATTTTTTGATATATTATTTGGGCCACTATCAATTTAAATAGTTTTACTTCATTTTTATAGACTGTAATTGCTGCCATAGACTGTGGGGGGGGGGGGGGCTGTTAAAACAACATTTTTATTCGGAGGATACGAGAGCCCCCTAAATTTTTGTAAACTCGGCGCATATGGCCTCAGCTCTGCAAAAATCTAATATTAAATAAAATTTCCCATTGAGGTGGTCACTTTAAGAATTATTTAAGATTTTTTTCAGTGTGGCAAAAAAAATTGCGATTTTAGACCATTGTTTGTCAATTTTTCATATATAAAATTTTTTCATATGTAACAAAGATGATCCGCAATCTATCAAAAAAATCTCGACACATTCGACTTTTCATAGTGATCCTAAACCTATATAAAGTTGAAAAATCGCAATGGAATTCATATTTGAAAGATAAGAGCTTTCCGATTTTTTGGAGATTGATCGATTGGATATAGGTCCCACAAATCATCGCTTCAACTCTGCGAAAATCTAATTTTACATAATACCTACCTGTTTCCCATTGCATTGTCAATTTCCGAATTAGGTATCTAAAAACTTTTAGATTTTTTTTTAGTATGGCAAAGAAATAGACATTTCGACAATTTCTCATACACAAAGAAAGGTCATTTCGGGTCACCTATTTTTTCTTTTTTCTTTATCTGAGACAATCCATGTAGACTTTAACCCTAAGTACGTGCATCTGAAGAGAAGGTAAATGCAGTGGTGTGCCGAGGGGGGGCAGCCGGGCTGAACCCCCCCCCCCCCCCCCGAGCTTATATACAGGGTGGCCCAAAAGTCTGCGCCTTCCGCGATTTGCCTGCGGAGCTAGATTGTCCTTTTATATTATATTCGAAAGTTGGCAACCCTGACAAGTCGGACCAGCCCCCCCCCCCCCGAATTAAATTTCTGGGTGCGCCACTGGGTAAATATAATCTATTGATACGGGATTTAAAGAATTGGAGGTTGGGAGAAAGACCATAAGAAGGTAGTTTGTTGAGAAGTACGTCATGCCATACTTGGTCAAAGGCCTTGGAAATATCAATAGCAACAATCAACAATTCGCCATGAAATTCGAGAGGCTTGTTCCAGTTATGTGTGACAAAGGTAAGGAGATCAGCTGTGGATCTTGGGTGACGAAATCTGTACTGTCTGTCTTGGAGGCTTTTTCCGTTTTTCTAGATATTTTAGAATTTGCAAGTTTCTCCATAACTTTGCTGACAGCAGAGAGAAGAGAGATAAATCCATAATTGGATGGAAGGGACTTGGAACCTCTCTTCGGAATAGGCTGCACACGAGCAGTCTTCCAGCTGTCTGGAAAGATACCCTTTCCCTTAAAATCCATTCCCAAAGAATCTTGAGTACGAGAAATCAGATTTTAATGCTTTTTATGATAAATGAAACGTCATTTTAGCCACAAGTGTACATAATTTAAGGTCTTTATACTGGTATACCTTTTTTACCAACTTAATAGCTTATTTTCACAAGTAAAGAAACGTTCTATATTTTTATAGCGTCGAATATTTCACCTGTCACCCCGTTGGAAATATTTTCGTTATTCCCATTAACTTTACACTTAACATTGTTTACGAGAATCTCTATATTTCATTTGTTTTAGCGTTCTGTTTATTGGCAAATGTTGGTTTTTGTGAATGATCGCCGGTTTATTAAACACACAAATTATGTTTGATCTAAAAAAAATCTGTTTGTTTTTTTCGAAAAGATATCATACGCTCCATTATATTCTGTTTATTTAAAAGAGAATAGGCAGAGAGAAGAAGAAAAATTAATTCTTTTTTTATAAACGATTTTTGTTTTCTTTTTAAACATTATTGTACCTTGGGAATGTCAGTCTCAAAGCTTTGGATCCATAGATTTATCCAGACATTTACATGTTATTGCATTTAGAAATTCCAGGGTAACTTTTAATCTGGCCGACTATATGATCCCCCACCTACTTTTTGAGGACTGCTGTTGCCAAGCTTTCAATGATGCAGAATATTTGCAGATTGATAGACTCTAATGCATATACAGGATGTCCCTAGATGGGGTTACCTATACCACAAATGGACGTAATTTTTAATTTTTTGACAAAAAGATATTCTTTATAAAAAAGTTTGCTTGTAAAAGAGTACGATTTGTGGTAGGAAAACTTAGTTTCTGTATACAGGGAGGTCAAAAACGTCAAGAATATGAATTTTACCTACGAGTAGACTACCTTTATTTTTGACTTTTAAGAAAAAGGCCATAAGGAATTGTTGAGAATTACTTTCTTAGTCACAATACAAGATTTTAAAAAAGTCCTGTTTAAATCTATTTTTCCATGCCTCAGTTTATTTTCGGAATACTATAACCAAAATACTTGTCTGATACTACAAATGTATATGGAAGATGGCGGCTTCCATGTTGAAAAAGAACTTTGTAAGTAAAACGTTTAAGTTAATTACTTAATACTTAGAATTTTATGTTTTACAAAAATGAAAAATGTTCTGAAATTATGTATGATCACTAAAAGAGTAATTCTAAGCAACTTTTTCAAGTGTAATTTTTCTTTAAAATGAAAAATAAACGTACCTAGCTTACTCTTATGTCAAGTTTATATTTTTAAAGTTTTTGACATTCCTGTATACAGAACCATTTTTTTTTTACATAAATCGCATTTGTTTTAGGGTACGGCCAAATCAGCGACTTTGTCGCTGCGACGAAAACGCTGCGACAAATTTTTATGTCGCAGGAATATTTAAGTCTGGCCAAATCAAACGACTTTCAGTTTGTTTTACAATGGACGCGGAAGAAGAGGCATTGTTAGCGACTGCAGTTTCTAGATATCTCAGGCGAAAGAAATTGAAAAATAAAAGATTTGCAGTTCATCCTATAAATATGAAGAGAAAGAAACCAAATCCAAATCCTGGAAGTACTTTATTGGCTACTTCTAGCCATAACTTCATTTTTACATCTCTGTTTGAATAGTCACTGACTTGTAAATCATATAATGCAGGCCGTGATTCGATTTCGGAAATAAGTGTCAAACATCTTTACTGCTTGAAATTCAATCCATTACTTGACTATCTGAGCAGGTCGCAATGTGTAGCCCGACGCTAATCTGGCCACTTGCATTAAAAACAACGGAGAGCGTTTTTGTCGCCGCCGCAGAAAGTCGCTCTCGTTCGCGACAGTGCTGCTGTCGGTGCACATGAAACGCTAGATTTGGCCAGGCCTGTTTAGTTACATTTGTTGTCCAGCTGCGACTGAGTCGCAGCGTTTTCGTCGCAGCGACAAAGTCGCTGATTTGGCCGTACCCTTAAAAGCAATCATTTTTATAACGAATAATTTCTTGTCGGAAAATTAAAAATTAGGTCCATTTGTGGTGTAGGTAACCCCATCCAGAGACACCCTGTATTTTTTGTGATAATAAAATGTTAGTAATTTGTTTCCATTGCATAGTGGCGAAATTTAGAGTGAGCAAGCAGTGCCGTAGCTAGGTGTAGGCATAATTAAATTTCGGAGCTTAATCGGAGCTTAAAATGGCAATCATTTGCCAGTATCAAACTCAAAACTCAAACTCTCAAACTCAAACTCTTTATTTAGCCACTTGTAAATACAATAACATAAAATTTTATGCATTGGCACGTCAAAACCATATACAGGCAAAACTAAAATCATCTAAGTCTAAGTTAGATTAATCTTAACTTAAAATTACAATTTGAATTAAAAATTAAAATTTGCCAAGGTGATCTAATCACTAATTGTCAGCTCTGGACGATACAAAAAACATATTAAAAGACATACATACATACCTAATGATTTCGTAACACAAAAAATACCATTTCTATACATTTTAAGCATTTTAGTATACCGGGTAAGCCAAAAAAACCAAATACCAAATTATTTTCCGCGTTTTGTAAAACACGAATTTTATAAAAATTAATATTGTAACATAAATATTAACCATTATACAAAATATTATAAACAAAAACAAGCATTTGCCATCATGTAAGGTCTATAATATATAAATTATACCACAAAAATGTGAAAAACAGATCTGAACGAATATTATGTTATATAAAAAATGAAAGTCTATTGCGGCATTTTTGATTTACATGCTCTTACATGATTTCTACAAACATTCCTTACTAAAGGAAACAAATAATCAACTAGGGTTTTTTTCGAAAAAACATCTTTATTAAGAGCAGAAACAGCTTTTTTCAAAACGGAGTTATGAAGTTTTTCGAAAATATTTTCTCCCAAGCAAACCTAAGCAAACCCTATTTCGAAAGTAGCTTTTTAAAAAAATATCCTAATGGCCCTTTCAAAAGATGCTCTTTTGAAAACGAATTTGTGAAATTCTCCAAAACACATATTTCGCAAGTATATTTTTTCAATTTTAATTTTTTTTGAAAATGTATTTTTTTCAAAACAGTATTAGGATATGAACTCTATTAGCTTTCAAAAGGTTAAATACAAAAAGTTACTTTTTCCAAAAGCGTTGCTTGAAAAAATTAATATTCGAAAAGTGTTTTTCGAAAAATATATCCATTTTTCGATATTAAATTAAGTAAATTTTGTCGAAATACAGCTTTATTGAAAGATGCTTATTCGGAAACGAACCTTGAAACTTTTTTGGAAATTTTTTTTTGTTCAACAATGAATCCAAAATTACAATTTCCGAAAATATAGTTTTTTAAAAATTAAATTAAGAACTCTACTAGCGTAGAAAAAGCCGATAATAAAAGACAGAAAAAATCCGGAACTAACATCAACAAACCGTTTTTGTTTGGTAGGGTTTGTTTCCTTGTGTCTGGCTACATTACTTTGAAGTAAATTAAATAGGCTTCAAAAAATCTTCTTTTTAATAGGAATTTTTTTGGAACAATGAAAAAATGTACTTTCAAAAAACACATTTTCCATAAAAAAAATGTAGCTTCGAAAAGTAATTAAAAAAAAAAATTTAAAAGTTGGTCTCAAAAAAAATTGGACACAGGGAATTTAAGGGATTTAAAAACCTAACATTTTTGACTTATTTCCTGCTAGGAGGGGCGACAAAATATAGAGTCTATAAGCTAATTAAGTCTTGCCTTCAGTCAAATTTAGCCTAGGTAAGGCATTGTGAGTAGGTACTCTCACAAGTGACTTTTATATTTTCTCTTGTATTCTATTTAATATCACAGAACAAATATTTAGACATCGCATTTAAATGTTGATTTTTCCCAAGATTTATAACTTATAACCAGTATAATTCAACCCGACATTTTTCTGTATACTAAAGCTTCGAACATAATCCAAACATATGTTAAATTTAATTTAAAATCATGCTTTCGCGATTACATATCGGAAAATTAGTTCTGTTTATTGAATATGAGAAGGAAAATGTGAGAAAATGTAGAAATCAAACCGGTTAAAAATAGATTTCTCTGTCACAATCAGCTGATCGCAATTTTATATTTGTATGTATGTATTTCCGTTTAGGAGTTATTTTTGTTACTTTTCGGTTTTGAGTATAGGGGTTGTTCTCAAAATTGTAAGAATGTTTGTAATATCAATTGAAATTATATATTGTTCTCCAAAAGTGAGTTGACTTATTTTTTATCTGAGATAGCCCTGATAGACTTCAAGCCTAGGTACTAACGAACCGTGGGCGTTTGAAGAGGAGGGAAATGTAATCTATTGACACGGGATTTAAAGGGTTGGAGATTGGGATGGGAAGGGAAAACATCTGCGGACAATTCGTTCCATAATCTGGAGGATAGAAATAGAATGTCCTAGGCTTTTGTAGCTAGACAGTAAAGGGACGTGTACGTAGCGCGTCTCTTGTTGTTCTGTTAGGAACAGTCAAGCGGCTAGTTCTTCAGAGAAAAATCCGTGGAACTATTTTTTTTTTAAATAAAGCATCTTTCAAATATCACTTCGGTGTCTGTGCCAGTTACAAGTTATAATAATAATTTATATTTCTCTTAAAAGAAAGAGTTTGAGGAATTTCTTTTATTATGTGTATGCCTTACAGCAGTGGTTCCCAAACGTCTCGAAATTTCGGACCCTCAAAAGTAGAGATTAGTAATATGCGGACCCCCAGAACAGAAAATAATAAATAAAATAACCTTTCCTTTTTTTAAAATATATTTTCTAAAAAAAAAAAACAATATTTATTTCAAAAATGCCGATTACTTCAATGGCTTGAATATGCCTTGGCAATTTGCACCAAAAGGCATCATGCTATTCATAAATAAAAACAGCATTTTATGGATGTATGAAAGTAACTGAAAAATTTAACTAAACTGAACCAAATGTATTGTCATTCCTAGCACAAATATAATTTATTAAACACACTGTAAAATATGAAAACCCCTAAAAATATAATATATCAATCATCAGTTTTGGATTTTAATGAGAAGAATGAAACACTGTTTTTTTTTCTGATATAATTCTTCTAAAACTGATTCAATCTTAGATCTGGAGGAACATCCAGCAGATTTCTTTGTTTGGATTTTAGCAGAACGCATTCAGAGAAAGCTTGTTCACATAAATACGTTGTGCATAAGGGCATCAAGTGTTTCAAAGCAAGAGTTGGCGGGCCCCCGCAAAATAGACCGCGGATCCCTAGGGGTACGCGGACCACCATTTGGGAATCACTGCCTTAAAGGATATTCCAGTTTTGGAACTTTTTTATTGTGTTGTATATTGTCATTTCAGGTATTGGGATTCCTACAAATGTCTCGCTAAATTGTTCCATGATGTACCGGTATAATACTTAGCCATCCCCAAAACACTGGCTATAAAAATCCCTTGTTCAGTAGATAGCATTTCTATGAGACGTATTTTAAATTAAATAATTGGTTCATTTAATAAAAAAATTGACAAACATAGGTGTTATTATTGATAATATCAAAGAAAATAATAGCTAGTGCGTAGCTATTATTTTCTTTGATAATATGTAGAAACTAGTACTCTGAATGGTTAAAGGTGTGAGAGAATAGTTGGGCCTTTAACAAAATTAATGGATAAAACTCGTTACTTTTAATATTTAAATTTTTTAATGAAATCTTGTACTTCGGCTTAAGGTTTAATTTAAAACATTTCATATTATGTATCATTTTGGTAGAAAATAAAAAACAAGGGATGTTTACTCTTGCGGAAAATAACGGCAAAAGCTTTTATTTAGAGTGACATTTTTACGTATCTTACAAAATTTGGTCCATTTGTCCTCCCCATTCACAAACATTTGTTTATTATCTAGTCTTCTTCCTGCTTAGTTTATTGTTTTTTAGTTTTTTTTTTGTTATACCCAATTAAGGCAACAAAAATTCAGTGTCAGTTTCGTGTGATGGTGCGTGTGAAATTTAGTCACAAACTGAAAATATCAGAACTAAAACTGCTATTTTAGTATAACGTTGTCAGTTCAGAAGACTCTCCAGTACTTCGTTAAAAATTTTCATCCTAATTTTAGAGTTATGAATTAAATAGAACCGCAAATAAAACATTTCAAAATTTCATACGACTTTTCAAGTGCATCATTTTTTTATTCGAACAAATATTGAAATAGTTAAATGGGTTTTTGAAATCACTGCATACCAGTTGGCAATAAAAATACTCTTAAAAGTACGAAAAATAAACACTTCCCTCGCAATAAAGGTTAAAATAATAATCATGAAAAAAAGTTTGTGTTTTAAATAAAATTTTCAACAGATAAATAAAACGATTTGGCTTTTTAAAAAAAATTATTTGAAATTACGGCTTAAAAAAGCATAAAAAATTTATTAAAAAGATGTTTTAAATTTAGGTTCGATTAATAGTCAATCAATCAAATCCTCACTTTTCCTAAGTGACTTATTAAAACACTCATAGCGATGATGTTTTGTTATTTCATTTAGTAAACAGGATAACTGATGCAGAGGTTCGCGTATGTCCATAAAACTGGATATTAAGAAATGAGAAGGAGATGCCATTATTTACATTTTAGACCAATCAGAGATTCCAGGGTTACTCTTAATCTGACCCCCCCCCCTCACTTTTTGAGAACGGCTGTTGCCGGGCTTTTAGTTATGTGGCATATTTTCATATTGATAAACTATTCTAAAATAACGCAATTACTATAGGTTAATATCTGCAATCGTAACTACCTGCTAATGCATATGACCACCGATTAATAAAATATAAATATATCATTATTTTTCGTGATAATAAATTTCTAGTAATTTATTTCCATGCATGGTGACGAAATTTAGGGTGAAAGTGGCACGTGCCGTAGTTCCGTTCATTTGTAGCTTAAACAATTATTGTCAAAGCTTAGTATTTCGTGGGTAACGTTTTTGACATGTAGGAATACATGTGTTAGTGAAATTTAAAGTGATTGTTGGTTTCTAAATAAATTTTTAAAAATAGTGCGGCAGAGCCAAGGGTGTGGAAAAATGGATTTCTTTCATATTCGTATTTTCACAAGTTTGCTCGCTGGAATACAGACGGCTCGGCACGCCATAGCGACGGCGCGCGAAGTCGGATATTTAGCGTTCCCTCTCCTCTTTCTTTGATCGACATGCACAATGTATAAAACCAAACAAAAGGCTAATTAAAACCTTGCTGTCCTCGTAAAGATTTTTTTATTCCAGTTCTCCGATTTTAAAAATAGTTCTATTGAATATGCGGGATCAAAGTTAATTTTCTGGTATAAAACCATGCAGATCCATACATATACAGTGTGTCTTACGGAATTCTTGCCATATGGGAAAAATTTTTACTGAAAGTTGAAAAAAAAACTCTTTGGTGTGGAACAGTTCTGCATATTAATAAACTAACAATAGTATACAGGGTAGCAACAAAAACGTAAAATATACTCAAGAATAAGGTACCCTTATTTAGCAGATATAAGGAAAAGATATTTTAAAGAATTATTTAGAATTATAATCATAATCACCTAAGCAAACCTACGAAAAAAACTAAGAGATTTAATATAAAAGAATAGTTAATGTATTAGGTACCTACTTTATAAAAAAAATATTAAATTCAAGCTTTCCTTTTCGATGCATTTTATTGTTAACTGTGACTGGTAAGAATAGAGTTTTTCCTTTAAATATCAGCAAAGAAAGTAATCGAGTGGGTTCAGATCCGGCGACCTTGCCGGCCAATGATTTTCGGCAAATCATCCTATCCAACGCCCCTAAAATATTTCCTGAAAAAACCTCGTTAACAGCTCGGTAACTATGGAATGGCGCACCATCATGGTGATACCATAAATTATTTGTAATGTTAAGTGGAAGGCCATTAACAAAGCCCAACAGCTGATTTCTCAAAAATTGAAGGTAAATATCCGACGTTACATTGCCTGGGAAACAAAAATGGGGCTATCAGTTGGTTATCTAAAATACCTCACCACACATATTTGACTTAATATAGTACTGATCTCGACACTGGATAACAAATCCCGGATTAGCTGTATTCCACCAACGGCAATTTTGGGAGGTAACTTCTCCATTCGATGTAAAACATGCTTCATCAGAAAATATGATTTTTTTGCAAAAAGACGGGTCATTTTCATGCATACCTTGATACCAAGCCAAAAAATCAAACCGAATATATTAAAGTCTCCAGGTTTCAACGTGTGAACAAAGGTAGGTTTGTATGGATGAAAATAATTTGCTTTATGAACCTTCCCGCAGTGGATTTAGGGCCTACAAACAGAGCGTCTAACGTTTCCAAGACGTACTTTTTCCAAATTTCTCAACGAAGTCTTCAGATTTTCAACATCGGCTGGGATAATTTGTAGGTAAATATCCTCATCATCTTCGGCCTAACCTAAACGTGATTTTTTTGTTGAAGAGGTTTTGCACACTTCAACTACTTTTAAATTTTGCCATTATTTGTCCGACAGTTTGATGGGATACAGATATTTCGGGATGCCTTTCATGCAAAATCTCAGCGGCTTCCCTGTAACGTTTGTATTTGTTACCAACAATTAAAACAATTTAAATTTTTTGCTCCGTGGTTACTAACATTGATTTCGTAACGTAAATTAAAAATGTAAAAACACTTATTTTCGTAGGTGGCTGTGATTTCGTATTTAGAGGGAAAAATGATTCCAAATAATTCTTTAAAATAACTTTTCTTTATATCTTGCTAAATGGGAGTACTTTATTGTCCTACTTTTGTCGCTACCCTGTATACTATGGGTCTTTTTAGATTTTTTCCATAGAGATTGTTAGTTTATTAATATGCAGAACTTTTCTACACCACAGTGATGTTTTTCAACTTTCAGAGAAAGTAAATAGTAAAAATTCTCAGTTGTATTGTCGTAGTAAAGAGATATATGGCGTTTCAATATTGTTTTGACTGAAGTCATCGTTTCACCTCAAAATGTTGAGAAAAATTGAAAAATAGTCTCCGATATAAAAAAATCGCTCTGTATAAATATTATAAAAACAAAATAAATCACTTTTACGCTCATACATATGCATATACATTCTATTTTTATGAGAGATAATTGAAAAAGTGATGTCAGTGTCCCTAAGATGACAAAAATAAACCACAAAGTAGTGAATAAAAAGCAATTATTTTTCTACATATGTCTAGAAATAGTATGTACATAATATATTTGATGTGTTAACCATTATAAGAAAACAAAAATATGTTAATAGTAAAACAAAGTTTTATTATTTTGATTCAACATTTTTTTTTAATTGTAGTTAAAAACTTTTCTCATGTACACCTGTCCTTGCCATTTCTAATAACAGTCAAGCGCTTATAAATTAAGAGAGAAAAAGCTGTCTAATAAATTATAAGTATTATACTAAGTATACCTTTATTTACACAAACACCGAATACCACATGTATCTATAGATAGATCTAGACATAGACAAGCATAGTAACCGAGTTAAAACACTCGAAATCTAAACCAAAACAGTTTTTTTTTCCAATTTCTGATCAAAAAAAGAAACTTTGTAGGACTTTTTGGACTCTTTAAAACTAATTTCTGATTATTTTTCAACAACGCGATGTTTTCTTTCACGGTCGCATCGGTTGCCCGTTAAAAATAGACCGACGCACAAATACACCGACAGGATTAGACTGAAGGGGCGCCGCGACGCTCCACGTCCAAGTTTAAAAGTTATCGTGCGCCAAGCTGCAGACGCAGTGTAAGGCTTTAAAGGGTGATTTTTTGTGGATACCAAATGATGATTTAGATAAACGTCTGACCTTTATTGGTTCATGTGGCTACATCCCGCTCTGTGCGATTAGTAAGTTGCCATTTTTTTCTAGACTTTAAATCAGTAAATACTTAGGGCAGAAAAATTAAATTTGATGGCACTCGTTTCAAAAAAATTTTGTATAATAGACTGTATCTCTAGTCTAATAGTCGAGGCAATGAAGCACTCAACCTCGGAATTTTTTGCACTAAGACGGATCGGAATGCGGTTTTTTGCATTCGCTTCCAAAAATTATTTGTAAAAAATGTATCTACTCTGTATCTTATACAAACCGGAAATTGCATTGCTGCTGTCAAAAACGCTTTCACAAAAATGCATTTTTTGAAGTCGCTTTAAGAAAATTAAATAACTTTGTCAATAAGACTCAGAATTGGCTCAAACCGGGTTCCCGGGGGTTTTCGGGGTCGCTGATTATGATTATGACGTTCAAATTGACCCTCAGCCGACCTGGAGCTCAGGATCGCTGATGAACGTCATCTCCGTGGGACTCTCCCAAAATTCACGCGGGGAAGGAGAGAAACTCGGCGCGCGGGGTTTTTTTTGAGTTGCTGAATTCAAATATATGGCATAACCCCCCGGACACCTGGTGCGCCGGAACCTGGACGTGGACGTCATCCCCGAGAGTTTTCCTGACAAGATCGCAAAAAACAAACCGAAAATCGTTGTGTGGGCGTTTTTTGGGGCGCTGAATCCAAATTTCACTTCGAAAACGACCCTCCGAACACCTGGTGCACCGGAACCTGGACGCGGACGTCATCGCCGAGGGTTTTCCAGACACGATCGCTAAAGACAAACCGAAAATCGTTATGGGTTTTTTTTTGGGCGCTGAATCCAAATTTCACGTCGAAAACGACCCCCCGAACACCTGGTGCACCGGAACCTGGACGCGGACGTCATCTCCGAGGGTTTTACAGACACGATCGCTAAAGATAAACCGAAAATCGTTATGGGGTT
This sequence comes from Philopedon plagiatum, assembly GCA_963971165.1. Taxonomy (NCBI): domain Eukaryota; kingdom Metazoa; phylum Arthropoda; class Insecta; order Coleoptera; family Curculionidae; genus Philopedon; species Philopedon plagiatum. Next base: position 121,866,999 of record OZ020192.1, on the reverse strand, counting down.
TTTTTTGGGCGCTGAATCCAAATTTTACGTCGAAAACGACCCCCCGAACACCTGGTGCACCGGAACCTGGACGCGGACGTCATCTCCGAGGGTTTTACAGACACGATCGCTAAAGCCAAGCCGAAAATCGTTATGGGGGTTTTTTGGGGCGCTGAATCCAAATTTCTCATCGAAAACGACCCTCCAATACCTGGTACACCGGAACCTGGGCCTGAAAGTCATCTCCAGGTGTCACATTTGCAAAACATGAAATGAAATTCACATCAAGGGGTTTTTAGCTACCCTCCTCGAATCCAGCATCCGCGACCATACCCCAACTATCTAGTGCACCGGAACCTTTATCTTGACATCGATGTCATTCCCATGAATGTCAATCAAACCTGATGTTTTAATGTCTTAGTGGGCACCAGGCGAGAACTAAACATCCATGAATGTGTCAAATTATGAGACGATTTTCGTTTAGTTTTTTGCGATCGTGTCTGGAAAACCCTCGGAGATGATGTCCGCGTCCAGGTTCCGGTGCACCAGGTATTGGGGGGGGGGGTCGTTTTCGATGAGAAATTTGGATTCAGCGACCCAAAAAACCCCCCATAACGATTTTCGGTTGGTATTTAGCGATCGTGTCTGGAAAACCCTCGGAGATGACGTCCGCGTCCAAGTTCCGGTGCATCAGGTGTTCGGGGGGTCGTTTTCGACGTGAAATTTGGATTCAGCGCCCCAAAAAACGCCCACACAACGATTTTCGGTTTGTTTTTTGCGATCTTGTCAGGAAGACTCTCGGGGATGACGTCCACGTCCAGGTTCCGGCGCACCAGGTGTCCGGGGGGTGTTCGCCGATGCCATATTTGAATTCAGCAACCCAAAAAAAAACCCCGGGCGCCGAGTTTCTCTCCTTCCCCGCGTGAATTTTGGGAGAGTCCCACGGAGATGACGTTCATCAGCGATCCTGAGCTCCAGGTCGGCTGTGGGTCAATTTGAACATCATAATCGTGATCAGCGACCCCGAAAACCCCCGAGAACCCGGTTTCAGCCAATTCTGAGTCTTATTAACAAAGTTATTTAATTTTCTTAAAGCGACTTCAAAAAATGCATTTTTGTGAATGCATTTTTGACAGCAGCAATGCAATTTCCGGTTTATATAAGATACAAAGTAGATACATTTCTTACAAATAATTTTTGGAAGCGAATGCAAAAAACCGCATTCCGATCCGTCTTAACGCAAAAAATTCCGAGATTTTGGCTGTTTTAGTGCTTCATTGCCGCGACTATAAAGGAAATAGGTACCCATAAATATTGCTTTGTCCGGTAGAAAATTTTCTGGAGATTCCAAAAATAGGTCTCATTTAAGATTCTGTTTAGAAATTCATAAAAATTAAATTAAAGCAGAACAATTAATTATTTTGTAACCCTCTTTTGAAACAGTTTGTACCTATTTAATTAACTGTATCTACAAATCGAAAGCCCGCGAGTATTGCCTTATCCCGTAGCAAGATTTCTGGAGATTCTAACGATATTTACCATGGATGGATATTTACCTTATTGGGGTTTTATTTAACATTGTGACCAGACATTTATAGGAACTACATTAAGGTGGAAGAATTAAAATTCATGGCCATTTCTATTGTAGTATTGCATTAACTAATCTTAAGCCCATTCCTGCGAATAGTTGATCCTGTAGCTAATTTTCTAGATTCCAAAAATAAAAAACTTAATAACGTTTTATCTAGGATTGTGTCCAAAAATTCATTCATTCATTCAAAAATTGAATTAAGGTAGGAAAATTCAATTTGTTATTACCCAATTGGTCAAACCCAACCTAAGCAACGCAGTATTACACGACATTTATTTGACTAAATCTTCATCTAATAAAATTAGCATACATAGGTATTAAGTAATAAAAAAAGTAATATATTTTGTTCTATTTTATGTATCATAGCCGAATAAAATTTAATTCCCTTCTCACTGTGATAAATTATTAAGTAAAAATGGCATAGCTGTTTTACCGTTTACTAGAATTGAAAAGTAAAACAAGCGGCCATTCATAAAATTCGTTGACGTTTGCGACATTGTTCAAAACTGGAATTGTGTTGTTTTGTGATTTCAAGTGTTTTTCTTTGAAGAAGCTGACATTATTTTGCAAAAAAAACATTTAAACATGCAACGTCAAGTTTGCAAAAAATTGGACTATTTAAACCCAGAAGTTTCTTTTCACAAGTAGGTAAATGAGGTTTGTATTCACTTGTATCGAATCCACTGGTGTATTTTTTGTAACTTTTTGTATTTTCCTACCTGCTATAGGTAAACGATGAGGTGAAAATAAAAAATAATGCAATATAAGTCCTTGAATTTTAACAATAGGTTGGTAGTCTATAACAAAATTTTAATTTTAATTAAGGAAAAAATATGAATCTAAAGAACTTAAAACTTGTCTGGCTATATTACACCACTGATGCAGGAAGAAGCATCCGCCCGGAATGTTGGACACTGTTGCCATTTTTTCCAGTGTGTTCACCCCTCTTAGTCGCAATGCATGTTTTAAACGGATGATTGATTTGGCGCGAAACGATTTTATGAATAAAGTGCTTTGTCTATAGCTTTTTTAATATCAGTGGTTATTATTACCCTTTTTCAAACAGTTTGTATTTAATCAACCGATATCTTCTAATCTAAGGTGAATTCCCGTAAATATTGCCTTATCGTGTAGCAAATTTTCTGGAGATTCCAAAAAAATATAATTTATTAAGTTTTCATTTAGGATTTTGTCCAAAAATTCAATTAAGGTAGGAAAATTCCATTTCATTACCATTTCGTCAAACAGTTTATATTTAACTAGCTTTCTCCCGCGACTTCGTCCGCATGGTATAGGTAATGATTATGAATACATGAAACATGAGTTAGGTTACGTTGGGTTAATTAGATCTAGAGGGATTTCAATATTACGTGACGCAAAGATTGGGGTCGGACACAGGTAACTGATAATAAAGGTAGGTAAATGAAATGAAATTAATATTAGATTATGTCCGGTTGTATTTATGAGTTATTGCTCCTAAAAATATTTCTCTTTTTTCAAAAAAAATTAACCAATTTCACCAAAGGAAAACCACTGAAAAGTATGAAATAATAATGTTACGTATTTATTAATTTTGTTCATTTTTATAAAACATTTTTATTTTTTAGTGTACCAATTCTTTCCCATCCCTTAATCTTATCTCCCTCTCTTTAAATTTGAAATAGTCATGTTATATTAGATTTTCTGACCTCAATAACCCCAAAAATGACATAAAAAAGGGCCCATCGCTCCACAAATTCCAGTCGCTCCTTTTTATCCCTCCCCACTCAGTTAATTTTGTTAACGTATATTAGGCAAATAGTTATTTATTATACAAGGGAAAAAAGTATTAGATTTTAGCTCGAAGTTGTGTTGTCTCCCGACGCGAAGCGGAGCGAGACAAAAAACCTAAAGCTAAAATCTAATATTTTTCCCGTGTATAATACACTATTTTTTTCTGTGACGGGAAAAACGACGAATATTGAAAAAACATATTATTACAATATACTAAAATTATCGATGTGAAATTTGAATTTTTAAACTGGTAAACTGTTGTACTTATAGGGAGCCATTCTTCCCCATCAAAAATCAGCTGATTGCTGGCTTCCTTAATTTCGCTTAATCTGTAGCAAATTTTCTGGAGATTCCAAAAATATATAGATAATTTATTAAGGTTTGATTTAGGATTTTGTAAAGAAATTCACAAAAAATTAAGGCAGGAACATTAGTTTTAATTACCCTTTCTTCAAACAGTTAACTGAATTAGGCCAGATCAGTATTAAGCATGGAGCTGTTTAAATACGAGCGCATAACTATTTACAAAAAAGTCGCCAATTTAGTACGGGTAGTATTTAATTCCAGAAAGCGGATTCCAGAAAGTCAATATTTTTTCCTTCTACTTTACTACCCTTCCCCCTCCTTTAGTCAGTCGTCCCACACAAAAAAGGAAAAATAAATCCACTAAATAGGGTGAAAATAACTTTTTATTAAATACTTATCATACAGACAAACATATAAAAATGGAAATCTATAAAAATCCTAATTAAAAGAAACAGTAGGTACAATACATTTAAAATTTCGCATTTAAACAAAAGGGAAGTTTTAAGAGAAAAATAAATATGAGATAATTCTAATGCAGTTTCGTGTTGGCAATAAAAAAGTCTACATATTTTTGTACATGATGTTTAAAAGATGAAAACCTACAATAAGACATCCAAAGATATTGTAATTATTAATGATTTTTACAAGAAAACAAACTGAAGCTTTTGCTATTTACTAATTTTTTTTAAATTTTTTTCGATTTTTTTTTATTTTATTATTTTTTTATGCTGAGTTTGCCGTGTCTCCGTTATCAGGCCCATAAGTATTGGATCCGTTTACAGCAAAAGATGTACCCAATCCATACAAGTGTCCAGAAAATTTAGAGTCATCGATAGTATCTTCAAAAAACATCTATGACAAAAAACAATTTTTAACATTTTTCCTAATACGGCCCTGGAATATTTCGAAAAATTCCGATCTATGGTTTTAAGTCACTAGTGAATTTGAGTTACTTATGTACAAATGTAAAAAATAAAATAATAACAATTATTATCATTGTTTTGCTTACCTCCTTCATTTTAAAAAATGCCATGCCAGTCAGCAACGAATCAGATCCAGCCTGATGCTGTGGGCCCACCCGCTCCAACTCAAGTTGTTCAGCTACCTCCTGTAAACCTCCCTTTAAAGTCTTACAAGATTTCATCAGGTACTGAAAAATAAAACATCAATAATAAATTTTTAACCCAAAAACTAGAATAATTGGAAAAAAAATGTTGATAAATTACCTTGACATCATATATTGTAGGAAAGTAAAGTTTCAGCAGGTCAAAGAACTCATTCTCATCCTGCGGAAGATTATTATCTGTTAATAGTTTAATGAGATATCCAAAATCATAACCTAAAATCAAGTAAAATAATTACAATATACAACAAATTACAATAATGGGACATTTATAGCCTATTTCCTAAATAATCTGAAAAAATTTGAGACATGATTTGCATAAACAAAAGCATATATATATATATATATATATATATATATATATATATATATATATATATATATATATATATATATATATATATATATATATATATATATATATATATATATATATATATATATATATATATATATATATATATATATATATATATATATATATATATATATATATATATATATATATATATGTATATATATATATACAGTGACCGGCAAAAAGTTCGCAACATATGGGAAAAATTTTTATTAGGAGAGTATCGGAAAAACTTTCCCAGGGGATCGGTTCTGCATGTCCGATAACCTAAAAATCGATTTTGACATACGTGACGTGACCACTGGTATAGCGTCAAATTAAAAAAAAATTGTTAATTTACAAAAAGTGAGGTTAGTTGACGAGATATCAAAAAAAGTTATTTCAAAAAATTGCTTAGAATTAAATTCTAGGTCCTTGTGCAAAATTTTAAGATTTTATTTAAAAAAATTGGAAAACTCAATTTTTTTTAAATATTTTTTTATCGATTTACAAATTTCCGGTTTTTTTCGTTTAGATAGCTTGGCTAATGTAAAGCCCATGTATCTGGATGAAAATAAACGAATGTAGTAGTTTTTTCTACAATTGACAGGACAAAATTACAAAAAACAGGGTTTCGCTGGACGCTAGCTGTTGCAATGATTTGTATCTAGCAGCAGTGTCAAAATTTTAGAGACATTTCAATGAAATTACATTGAGAAAACCTTAATCGTCTTAAATATATCTGAAGTTCGACTTTTTGTAAAGTTAAGGGGATTAAAATAGATAATAAACAAAAAATTACCTGTTTATTTAATCGAAATTTTATAAACGAAAACCAATGTAAGAAAAACTTAAAAGTAGTCAAATTCTGTACTAACAACACAAAAAATCATTGTTTTTCCTTGGGTGCACAAAATTTAAAACTCAGTATGACCACCATTTCTCTCCATACATACTGTTGTTCTCGAGCGCAACTATCGATTAACATTTCCGAGCATTTTACGATTTATTTGCAATACACAATTTATAATGACATTCTCTAAATTTTGTATATTCCTAAAGGGTCGATGTTTGTACACAGGGTTCTTTAGGTATCCCCACATAAAAAAATCTAACGGAGTCAGATCTACAATTCTACAATTGACAGGACAAAATCGAAAAAATAGGTGTTCGCCGGACGCTCGCTGTTGCAATGGTTTGAATCTAATGAAATGACTGTATCAAGATTTTATTAAGATTTTTCGCACATAAATTTAAAAACCAGGTCTATTTAGTTGTACTTAAAACTACCAAAGCAGGCTCTGAAATTAAAACAACCAAATAATCTAGTAGGTTAAAAACAACAGAAAAATGTCAAACAAATTATAATTTGTTTGATTTCAACCTATGTCATTGGTTTATGTCTCGCATCTTACTAAGTTTGATATTTTACATAAGTTTATTAATATTTTATTCCTTAAAATGGCACCCACACTACTTCTTCAGGAAAAGATAGAAATTATTTTAATTTCTGGAGATAATTACAAAAGCCATAGAGAAACAGCAGCAATTTTTAATGAGAGGCACCCCGATAAATCCCTCCATTATTCCACAGTATCTCGTCTAGTCAATAAATTTAAAGAAACGGGATCGGTAGAAAATCAGTATAAAGTTTCCCATGAAAAACCGGTAACAGGTGACGAAGGTTCTCTGGATGTGTGTTTGTCGATCACAGAAACACCCCAATTAGCAGTTAGTCAAATATCGGAGATCACTAACATTCACGAAAGATCTGTGCGGAGGATATTAAAAAGAAACAAATTTCATCCGTACAAACCTAAATTTGTACAAGTATTAAAAGATAGGGATTATGACGCCCGCTTCGATTTTTGTGCCTGGTTCCAGGGTATGATTGAGGAAGATTTTAATTTCCCAAAGAACGTTCTTTTCTCGGATGAAGCTACATTTACCTCTAACGGAACCGTCAGTTCACAAAACTGTAGATGGTGGGCCACCGAAAACCCAGACTTTGTAATTCAGAGTAAAGACCAATATAGTTTTAAGGTTAATGTGTGGTGCGGAATTTTCAACCTCAGAATAGTGGGACCTTTTTTCTTTAGAGACAATTTAAATTCAGAACGATATTTAGAATTTCTACAAACTGAGATATCTGACTTTTTAGACAATTTGTCATTAGCCGAAAGAAGAAATTTATACTTTCAACAAGACGGAGCTAGCATTCATTCCACAAATGAGGTGAAGAGATGGCTGGATCAAGAATTTGGAAACCAGTGGATAGGACGGTTTTCTGAAAATCCGTGGCCTGCGAGATCACCAGATCTGACTCCGTTAGATTTCTTTATGTGGGGATACCTAAAGAACTCTGTGTACAAACATCGACCCTTTAGGAATATACAAAATTTAGAGAATGTCATTAGAAATTGTGTATTGCAAATAAATCGTAAAATGCTCCGAAATGTTAATCGAGAGTTGCGCTCGAGAACAATAGTATGTATGGAGAGAAATGTTGGTCATACTGAGTTTTAAATTTTGTGCACCCAAGGAAAAACAATGATTTTTTATGTTGTTAGTACAGAATTTGACTACTTTTAAGTTTTTCTTACATTGGTTTTCGTTTATGAAATTTCGATTAAATAAACAGGTAATTTTTTGTTTATTATCTATTTTACCCCCCTTAACTTTACAAAAAGTCGAACTTCAGATATATTTAAGACGATTAAGGTTTTCTCAATGTAATCTCATTGAAATGTCTCTAAAATTTTGACACTGCTGCTAGATACAAATCATTGCAACAGCTAGCGTCCGGCGAAACCCTGTTTTTTTTAATTTTGTCCTGTCAATTGTAGAAAAAACTACTATATTCGTTTATTTTCATCCAGATACATGGGCTTTACATTAGCCAAGCTATCTAAACGAAAAAAACTGGAAATTTGTAAATCGATAAAAAAATATTTAAAAAAAATTGAGTTTTCCAATTTTTTTAAATAAAATCTTAAAATTTTGCACAAGGACCTAAAATTTAATTCTAAGCAATTTTTTCAAATAACTTTTTTTGATATCTCGTCAACTAACCTCACTTTTTGTAAATTAACAATTTTTTTTTTAATTTGACGCTATACCAGGGGTCACGTGACGTATGTCAAAATCGATTTTTAGGTTATCGGACATGCAGAACCGATCCCCCGGAAAAGTTTTTCCAATACTCACCTAATAAAAATTTTTCCCATATGTTGCGAACTTTTTGCCGGTCACTGTATATATATATATATATATATATATATATATATATATATATATATATATATATATATATATATATATATATATATATATATATATATTATATCAGTAGGATAACGACCGTTATAATAAAACTTGCAAAATAACGGGATATCGGTCAATAAAATAGTATATTAGCTACTCTTTTACATATACCAAGCTTTCGTAACTATTTGGTTACTTCGTCAGGGCTAAAATTATAAATTATTAGGAACGATAATCATATTTTTATAATGTTGATATTTTACCAATGCGGTGAGTTATATGTTCCTTATTAAAAAATTATTGTTATCAGTAGATATCATATAAAAGTTTGTATAAAATAAAAATTTAATGTTGCTTGAATTAAAATATTAGTAAAATGGTATGAATCCTTAATAGAAAATTGTAAAATGTTGTCACTTCTGACTTTTCTTATAAAATTTATCAATTTGACGTAAATAATTTTAATTTTAATCTTATTACTAAACTCATATCCAAATGCATTACTTAATAAAATAATTTTTAACACTACAAATCATACCAATCTAGAAACTAATGAAAACAATCAACTTGAAAACCAATCAAATAGAACCTTTTTTGCTTCAATTCCTTATATAAAAAATCTATCCGAAAATTTGCTAACTTATTTAAAAATGAAAATATAAAAATTTCTTTTAAAATCATCAAAAACTATTGGTAATTTAAATACTAAACTTAAAGATAAAGATTTAGTAGAATCGAAAACAAATCTAGTTTATGAACTTCCATGCGTAAATTGTAATAAAACTTATATTGGACAAACTAGCCAAACATTAAAAAATAGAATGGCAGGTCACAAAAGTGATATAAGGTTGTCTAAAAATAGAACTGCAATGTCAAAACATTGTATAGAAACAGGACATCATCCAAATTATAATAATTTAAAAATTTCACATATCGAACCTAACATACAAAAAAGACTTTTTCTAGAAATGGCTGAAATATATAAACATGGAAATTCCATCAATCTTAAAACTGACATTAACGATTTAAGCATAATTTACTCATACCTTTTATCTTTAGAACACTAATTTAACTATATATTTATATTAAAAAATTTTAAATACCTGATTTATACCTTTACACCTTAAAAGAAATACCTAAAATTATTTACGTCAAATTGATAAATTTTATAAGAAAAGTCAGAAGTGACAACATTTTACAATTTTCTATTAAGGATTCATACCATTTTACTAATATTTTAATTCAAGCAACATTAAATTTTTATTTTATACAAACTTTTATATGATATCTACTGATAACAATAATTTTTTAATAAGGGAACATATAACTCACCGCATTGGTAAAATATCAACATTATAAAAATATGATTATCGTTCCTAATAATTTATAATTTTAGCCCTGACGAAGTAACCAAATAGTTACGAAAGCTTGGTATATGTAAAAGAGTAGCTAATATACTATTTTATTGACCGATATCCCGTTATTTTGCAAGTTTTATTATAACGGTCGTTATCCTACTGATATAATATATATATATATATATATATATATATATATATATATATATATATATATATATATATATATATATATATAAATATGCAACTTTTTTACAGACATAAAACAATGTGAACAATCCTCAGACAATCACCTGAATGGAAGCTTAGCCACTTGATGTTATCCATTAGAACAATTCCAGATGACATCAAAAGTTCAGCAAATTCCAAGGGCTCAATGCCCTCATCTTCATGTTTTTTAAACTGTATTCCAGAGTTTGTAAGCAGGTCAATGCTGTCCTGAGCATACATATCTTCCCTACAAAAAAATGTAATATATGTATACAGAATGTCCACAGATGGGGTAGACAAGAGGAAAACTGGACCAAGTGAAAGATATGATAAAAGGTCATTGTTTATAAAAGTTTTTGCTTGCTTTAAAAATAAAATCCACGATGCCATAAATTTGTTTTTCTCTACAGGGTATGCAAAAAATACAAAAATGTAAAATTTGATTAAGAGTGAAGTTGCTTTTTAAATTTTAATGCAAAACGTTAAACAAAAAAGTTGTTTTAAACTTTAAAAGAATTCTTATTCCACATTTTCAAGTAAAAATTTCAAATTTCTAAATTACACTTTTAAAATTAAAGTTTTTATAAGCCACATTGTCACCTTTTTTTAATTGATTACACCTGCGATAACTGTGACATATTTGTCAAAATAATAAAGACGTTGTCTTTAGGGCAAAGAACATGGACATACTGTATACTTGAAAAAATTGCAGAAAAAAAATAAAAACATAAGATACAGAGATTTGAGTTTTAAGTAGTAATAGAAAACAATGAAGTACAAACTTACTGTAGATTAAACTTAAAGTTGAATTGCCAAGTAGTGTAACTACCTCCCGGAGTCTTCCCGTTATCGTCAAGGAAAGTAAGACCCAACTGTATTATCCTTAACAAATCGACATTACACCGGAGCATCTGATACTGATAATCAGCAGAACTCCTGAACTCTCCTATAGGACGCGCGACCACCCCAGGAAATTCTGTGTCCATGGCAACATACTGATACTTTTGAACAATCTATTTAAAAAAACATAATTTGAATAATGAACACTAAATAGTGCCTTCAAACTATTTACCTGTCTAATTGTCCTAAATTCTTCTTCAAGATTATGGGCCCACACATCTCTAATACCACAATCTTCATTGTTTGGCAGCTGCAGACTGCCAATTGTAGCAGAAGGCATGTCTGAGTTTGCTCTCTTCACTTTTGCCAAGTATCAGCAAACAGCATTGGATATTACAATACTTATATATCTGGTATTTTGTCTGGAAGTTTTTTTCTAGGTCTACAATATAATGAGGTAGAACTAGGGTTACCAGATCAAAGATTTTCTAGCCAGGACAAGTTTACAACAAAAATCCGAACAAAATCCGGACGTTATAAAATTTCTTCTGAAAAAGTATGAGTATATATATACATATGTACCTATATATATATATATATATAGGTACATATGTATATATATACTCATACTTTTTCAGAAGAAATTTTATAATATATATATATATATATATATATATATATATATATATATATATATATATATATATATATATATATATATACATATATATATATATATATATATATATATACATATATACACAGTGTGGTCCATTAAGTGTGCAACAAATAGGAAATTTTTTTATTAGTTGCACAACCGAAATATAAATACGGCCAAAAGTTGGTGAATGTCCAATAAACATATCGGATGCACTTAGAATGGCTTCAAGTCAAACAGCATACAGGGCAGGTGAAAAAATATAAAAATCGTTCGAGAGTAAAGTACCCTTATTTCGAATAATACAGAAAAACATTCTTAAGAAAAGTTGTTTAGACTTAAAAGATATGTCCAAATACAAAGTGATAGCCTTCTATTCAAAAAAATATGTTTTTTTTTAAATTTTAATTTTTTTCCATATGTCATCAACCTATGGTCATTAAGTTTTTACTCTGCACATTATTATTAGAAAAGTATTTGCCTTATTTTTAAGAATATTTGCGGAATTCGAAACTTGTGTGTAATATCGTTGCAACAGACATGAAGTTCTTGGTTACTTAAAAAAATATAAATCTACGTAAATTTGACAAATTTGCTTCAATTTGATGAAAGTTATGCAAAAGTGATTGATTGTGGTTGATTTGAAAATGTATTATAGCTAAATATAAAAGAAATCACTCTAAAAATCATTATACGGAGTGGGGTAATTTAAAGTTTTCAAAAAAGATTTTTTTTTTAATAGAAAGCTATGACTTTGTATTTGGACCTATCTTTTAATTCTAAACAACTTTTTTCTGTATTTTTCGAAATAACGGTCTTGAACGATTTTTATATTTTTGGCCTGCCCTGTATGCTGTTTGACCTGAAGCCATTGTAAATGCCCCTGATTTGGTTGGAGTTGAAATTGTTAAAAATATCGATTAAAACCTACCACAAAAGTTTTGGTTGTGTCAAATTTAGGTTATAACGCAAGTATTATGAGTTAAATAATAATTTTATAAATATGTCTTAGTGCAATGATCACCAATTGGTAGACCATTGGTACTTCTTGCACGCAATTTACATTATGTACATTATTGACATAGGTACTGGTTAGTGTCATTATGTCCAGTTCTAATTAGATTTTGATTTTGATATTTTGTTGGGTGACTATGTCAATATCGATAATAACTCATTTTGGTTAAAATTGGCACTTCCTGCACCAACCCACAGATAATAAAACAGAACATTATATAATATTTATTATTCCAACGAACAGTGTTTATCTGGAATTTGTGAACAGAGGCTTTTTTATTGTTTTGAGAAGTGATTTTATTAATCTGTAATGTTTTTTTGGGGTTATTTTTAATATGTGGATGCTTATGCAAAATCCGCCCGGACGCAGAAAAACCCGAACATGCCTAGGCAAATCCGGACTGGTAACCCTAGGTAGAACACAGGTGAATTTTCCTATTCTTTTAAATGCTGCTATAATAATTTAATTCTTATTAATTTTATAAGTTTTAACAGTATTAAAATACTATATTTGATCTGCTTGTGTAAAGTGTACTTTTGTTACCTATTTAATTTGTTTTTGTTTTAGTTTTATACTTAAATACTCAGTATCACTAGTTTATAATAAGTCTATTCTGTGGTATTTTAGAAATCTTAAAATAGATGGTTGCTGCAATATATAGTATAAAATACATTAAGATCCTCAGCTTGATGCGTTAATAGAAATGCGATTTTATTTTCCATTCCTTAAGAAATCTCGTTTCTTCAGCGTTATTTCACAAAAATTTTCCAAGAATACTTTTTGGGCATAAAGAATTGTTAGGTTAGACATGTTGCATTTAGGCATTTAATATTATTATATTCAAAAATAATAACTTGCATGATTTATTTTCTTACCTCTTCGCTGAAATTTCAAGGAAAAACATTCAAACCCCTTTCTAACAAAAGAAAAACACCAAAAACACCAATTCTTTGCTTGAAATCTGTCAAATTCGAAGATGTCAAAAAACCGACAACACTTCAACTTGAAAATGATTATTGTTCTCCAAATACCAACTCCTAAAATATCTCTTCGGAACAATGGCTTTGTAAAATTTTGGATAAGGCTTTTGGTTTGTTGAGCGCTATCTATTGAGGAATCAGCCAAACTGCCAAAAATGTTATTGTTTTTGTTAGACCAGGGAAATCCCAAGGTAGTAGTTTATGGACGCAACACTAGATGGTAATGCTATCGCAACTGTAGTAAAGGGATGTGATAATAACAGTAAGAGAAATGTAGAGTAAGTACTATAGATTTTAAGATAGGTTTTATTATTTTCCAACTGTTGGAAAATAATAAAACCGAATTCTTCTATAAAACCAGAGACGATATTTTTTATAGTCTGGCTAAAAGCTAAAACCTATCTTTGCTATTTTTATTTTTAATTTTGTTGATACCTGTAATAAAATAAAATATATTAGGTGTGCATTACCAGCTTCCTGCTTCCTGTACTAGGTACCAAAGAAAGGTTACCTCTAGTTATAGCTTAGTTGTGTATCCCAGTAAACCAACGGCAGTCGGGAAACAGTCGGCCGCCTGTCGGCACTGATGGTGGGAAGTCTGCGGCTCCTTTTGCCATTTTCTAACTCCGTGTTTCTCCTTGCGATGAATTGCCATCCTTCAATAAGCGTCATGGACTCGGCACACCAGAAACAATACTTCAGTTTCGAATCGAACAAGCTTATGTTTCTGGCAGCCCAGCTGCGAAAATCAGCATTCGGTTCTTAAGCGGCTTTGTTGGAGATGGTTAACTGACAATACCGCGATCATTCCGCTTGTCAATGAGCATGCGTGACAGTAAATTTCCGAGTTTACAGGACGGCACGACTCGACAACATGAACCGTCATTAGCGCATTGAAAAATATGGATATTGTATACAGGGTGTCCTATCTAAGGTAAGTATGGGACAAACTCTCGGGAGCGTATAGGTATTAAAATAAGTCTAGTGTTTCATTTAATTTTTTTTCCTACATAGCCCCCTGACCGAGATATTGGGCCCCAGCGACTTCCTTTTTGCATATTATTTTTTGAACCACATCGTATACTTTGATACAATTTTTAAATTCTGTACACGGAATAGGTACCCGAAAATAGATGCTATACGGTAACATTAATGTCTCAGGAAAGCCAAAAACGGACTCGCTCCAAGTCAAAATTTTTGACAGGTGTCATGGAATCTAATTAAAGATATTATACTTGGATACCAGTGGCGCACCCAGGGGGGGGGCTGTGGGGGCTGCAGCCCCCCCCCCCCCCGATAAAATGAACGGTTTTCGAGATAAATTAGTTTCTTCTAATTATTCAAAATACAAAAATTACTATTAGCTATCTGAATTAAATGTTGAACATCCCAGTTCGTCCTCTGCTGCACTGTGATCACACTACAATCGACCATACTCTACATTCGGCAACATCGGAGATGCACTCGTAATGCATCTCTTACCATGTTGATGGGACGGATTTTATTTCGATTCTGATTCGTCCAAAGCGAAAATTGTGCAGTGTTGCCAGTTTATTCAGCACCACTATTTTTATTATAAGAATAAAGAATAATCCATAACACGCCTCTGATGCCCACTTTGCAAAAGATGAGAGAGGAGGAAATAAGTGAGGTCTTCTTATGACTTGATTCTTCATTCTTACTTTAACTGTTCCGAAATATACATATTACGTAACAGTTCCAAATTTCAATACGTAACAGGATGCGTACAACACAATTTACTTATTTAGAGTAGAAAAATGTTTAAAAGCATCAAGTTCCTACCAACTTAAGACACCATCACCAAAAGAATATAAAAAGAGATGGATATAATGACACTTTAATTCCCTCAAAAGCCCGACACTATATGGTAATTTTAATATTATTTGATCCAATTTTCTAAAGCCACGCGCCACGAAAAAAATATTTTAATATGTCATTTTATCATATCATAACCCTTATAACTATTCCTAATTTAAAATTCGTGATGATGAGTAAAATAGATGCAGGTGATTCATTTTTTTCATTCTCGCAGTCGTGTAGATTGATCTAAGTAATTTTTTTGGCTGGTACACCTGCCTAGTGTTATTATAGTTTAAATTTTTTAATTGCGTTTGATATTATGCCCCACGCACGTTGCCCATTTTTAAAATAAATATTCAGGATAAGGTGGCCGTAGGTTTAGAAGCCCGAAGGTGCAATCTCAAGTACACTGAAAGCGAAAAAAATTTAACGGTTAATTGATTTTTTCAACCTTAACGATTTAGAACTTTTAAACAGGCTAACTTATTACATTTTTTAGTTTTTTACTTCATCCCGAAAAGGAATCATAGTAATCTTCAAAAGGGGTCCCTTTTTAGTGTTACATCCGTCCGTCCGTCCGTCCGTCCGACTGTCACAGGCGATTTTCTCTGAAACTATTCGACGTAAAAATTTGACGATAGAGTGTGGTGGCCCAGTTATAGACGTGAAGTATAAAAAGTTGAATTTTGATTCAGGGGGTTAATTTCACGGGGTAAACTGAGAAATGGAAAAAAAATTCAAGGGCATCATGTAGGGCAGAGATGCTCAAACGGTCGATCGCGATCGACCGGTCGATCGCGAGAGCTTTTCCAATCGATGGCGATAAGTTCTGACACGCGCATTTCCTTGTCAGGATGTTGACATAACTGCTTCTGAACTGTCGCACTGATTCTACGGTCACATGGCATACCAGAGACTTATTCCTAATTGCTAATTCCCTTATCCTGTTTACACTCTGTGTTTAATTTTATACGAGTTGATCATTATAATTTAAATAGAACCAAAGGAGAAAAGAGTGGTTGATAAAGAGCACTGGGTCATTTCATGGCAATTTGTTTTACCCAGCTACAGCTTCTCGAAAATATCTTTACTTTATAACGAAAAAGGAAATGAAATAAATATATGGAAATTGGCACGACTGAAAAGCAGATGGATATACAAATTTAAAAAAATTGCATTACCACCCTGAGAATTTGCATCTAGAATCTCCGGAAATTCCAGCAATTATGACTTGCCAAGGAGAATTGAAGGGTAAAAGATCGATTCTTAAAAATCGATTTTCATTGGGGAAAAATCGATCTTTCCAAAAAATCGATTTAGATCGTGAATCCCTACTACTAGGTACCTATTAGTTGAAATAAAAATTTCTTCGTATGATACCTACTTAGATGTTTTGATACAGTAATTAAAATTAATAATTTTATTTACATATTTTTGTCAAAATTAGAAAAAATGATATATGAAACACGTTAGGAAATGCAATTTTGCTTAACTAGTATAATTTTACACAACATTACCCTCGTTAAACAAAGTCAAGCATTTCCTAACTAGTTACATTAATAACTATTTAATCACCAAGTAGGTACTATTTATTTTCTTTTTTAACAATTTAATACTTCCAACTTTCTTATTTCCCAAAAAATTTCTCCATATCATAAAATATTCGAGAAAAGTTACACACCGAGAACTAGCTCACCATTACAGATTTTTATCTTTCAGATCACGGTATATACCTACTAACACAAAGTCATAATCCTTCTTCAAAATTTAATTTAAAGAAGATTAAATAAAGAAGATAATTTTCTCCCTGGTTTGGCATGATTTTTCTTTTCACTCAAGCAATAAACCGGTTGTGATAGGTTCTCACATTCTGACGACGGGATCGTAGATTTTATTTTAGTGTATTTTTTAAGGTATAGTTTGTCCATGTAAGAAAAATACGCAGTCATTGGCAATTTATTTAATTTAATAGAAGTTAAAGTTGTTTAAAAATTAGACAAATAGCTTTGCTAATTTAGGAGAAGTTTTTATAACTATATTATTGCTCAGCTACAAAAATCAGTGATTTTCCACATCAATAAAATCCGGTATAGTGCATGCTATACTTGGACAACTAGTGTTCCCTGCCATCAGCCCCCCACTTAACCTGGGCAAACCTCGACCGTCCGATCTCCGCTCATCTGCTGCGCTAACCGCTGCCGACGGCCCTAATGCCGTTCATATCGCGTATGCGCGGAGCTGAGTGGGGAACGTTTCGACTGAGCAAAATTAAAAATTTTGAAAAACGCGTAAGGAGTTGTTGTACAGAATAAGTTGTTCCTTACATCGCACTATGGTATAAACGCAACTTTTTTCTGGCCAAAATTAAAAATTACATTTAATGTAAACCATTTTACAAAAATAACATTTATTTGGTAAAATGAAGTGAAAATAATTAAGATTTTGGCTGTTTAATGAAAACTACAGGAAAATGAAAAAAATCTTTTTTAGTCAATTGCGAATTTTTTCTTCCACTTGCGTGGGGAGGTCATCGTGACCAAAACTACTAAGAACATAGTCCAAAACCGCTGATATTTTGTCAAAT
Organism: Philopedon plagiatum; assembly: GCA_963971165.1. NCBI lineage: Eukaryota > Metazoa > Arthropoda > Insecta > Coleoptera > Curculionidae > Philopedon > Philopedon plagiatum. The sequence continues at coordinate 121,849,160 of OZ020192.1, read as the reverse complement.
GCATTTGTTTCTTGACGCCAGACATTAAAAAGGTCCTCATTTTAAAAAGTGTACTGTTCTGAAAATGTATGTACATTTAACCGTGTGGCACCTAGTGGCAAGTAAACAGTATACGTTTGTATTTAGCAGGAATAGGCCTACCACCACATACATTTAGAAATGCTAGCAAGTGCTAGCGATTTTTTAAAAGTTAACCTAAATGTCTTGTTTATAATATGTATACAAACATTTTGCAGTCATTTAATATTTTTGGGTTACGGTTCTTAAAATAATCATGTAAGGATTTGTGTTTGTTATAATTAAGTATAGGACATACCTTCCTTCAATTGTTCATCCTTAAAACTTCAGTATTTTACCACACGCCACCATTAATCAACAACTAATTTTCATACTTATAGCTCATAACCGAATCCTACTAAGCACTGTACAAGCAAAACATGCACTTCAAGCATCCTTAAATTGAAACAGCATTTCTAAATGGGAAAAATACTGCTACATTTATTTAATGTGGTATATTTGCGGTACATTGTGGTTGAAAATGGGTCAGAAATTAAAAGTGCTTGCACAGGTTTTTGGCCAAAATTTAGGTGTTTGTATACAATAGTGCATCGCTAGAAATATTTTTTGTCTAAAAACTTTTTCTCTAAAACCAATGGTTCAGTAGTTATTAAGAAATAAACAATTACATTGTTTATAACAATTGATCGCGCAAGAGTTTTTCTATCCTGATAATTTTGGGTCAATCTACACCTAATTCTCAATGTTCATCATTTTTTTCAGATTTTTCTGACCGACCCTTTTGATGATGTGGACGACAATTTTGAAGCGTTTTTCCCGAAAAATGTTTAAAAAATGCATTAAAAAACACATCATACATATTGTTGAATTCGTGCTTCAAAGAGCTTTCATTTGACACCCTACACGATGCTCTTGAAGTTTTTGTTTCCAATTTACCCACTGAAATTAACACCCAGAATCTAAATTTAACTTTTTATTCTTCACGTCTATAATTAGGCCACCACACTCTATCTCCGTGCTAAATTTCAAATTTTTACGTTGAATAGTTTCAGAAAAAATCGCCTGTGATAGACGGACGGACACGGAAGCGATACCATAAGTGTTCCGTTTGCCGCGGAACACAAACAAAATAATAGTAAGAAACGCTGAATCGCTTAAATTACTTTGCTAACATGAAGTATTTCAGATTTAGTTTAATGTCGTATGCTGATTTATTTTACATTTTGAACAAAGGAATCTTCTATATATAATATAATCTAAAAGCTCAAACTCATATGTAAAATAAATCCGAGAATAAAAAAAAATCTAAGCAGTCTACAGCGGTTCTCCGATCTTGTTTTTCTAAAATAATGATGTGCACCGGAGGAATTTAAATCGGGAATCAAACAGTAGCAAAGCCGAGGCGACACCCAGCTCAGTCAGGTGGAATGGGATGGGCGAAGATGAGGTGTCCCGCAGGGTACCCGGACAGGGCAGGACTGGGCTTAAACTATTAACAATATTTGACGAGCAGACTTTAAAATAGCATTTTGTCCATTCTTATTTCAGGAAATGAGAAAAACTGCCACAGGTTTACTATAAAATTACAAAATATGAACAAAACACCAAAATCTTGCAGAAAAATGTTTTTTTTTTGACATAACTATAACACAAAACAATAATTGGATTGAGTAGTCTGTTACTTTGTGATATTGCATCTTAATATAGTCGAGAAGTAAACAATTTATTTTGTTTAATATCGCTAATATTTATTAAATAAAGAGATATTAAACAAAGTACAGTAGTTTACATCTCTACTCTAATAATTATAATTAATAGTTTACCTAAAAAAATTTTTTTTTGCTATGGACAAACAGCTATTTGTTTGTCTCGTAATGCTAAAGTCTAAATATAAACTAAAAAATATTGCACATTGCAAAAATACGGAAAAAATCATTATAAAAAATTATATCACATTCCCAGCATTCTCTATGAGGCAACAACATTGTTTATCATCTTCCCATTGGTCACAGGTAAGTTTGAAAAAATATATATATAGATATATATATATATATATATATATATATATATATATAGAGTAAAGTGACCAAATATGGAATAGGTGCTTAATATGGAATATCGATGTATTTCAAAAACTATTTGCGCCATTTACTAACTGAAGACTGACACATCAACAAACGCTTATTTTTGCATTGCCGCGAAGTCTTGGTAGCCATATTTGCATATTATGGAACACCGGTAAACACTTTTGCTGATATTGAAAGTTTATTTCCTGGCAAGTATTTTTCTGTTTTCTGGTAAGACGTCTCAGTTTAATTGAATTCCTTTGATTGCATGCCTATCCTCGAATGTCATTGTTTTTTATTGTTGGCATTGTTAATTGTTAATTTCATGTTTTTAGCAGAAAAACAAGGTTCAATTTAATGTGATGTTAGTGCCAAATATGGAATATACCTGAGCACACCTGAGAAATCTGGATCCAGTGTATATTGTGCAGTCACCGGGTACACGAATAATTCTCAGGTGCACTGATCGAGCATTTTTTTTGTGACTTTTGCAAATAACTTGTGTTTGTGTCTTGCACAATTAAAGTCTCTTTTTGTTTGTAAGAAAGTCGTTTTTCAGTTGCTTTACTTAACATTTTTTTTAAATTTGCTTAGATTTTATATTTTCTTTGAAAGCAGATAGTTTTCTGGTTGATGTGTTTGTAGATACTATTATTTTTTAGGATTAAATAAACGTTTATTTAACATATTTTATTTATTTACTAACGTATTCCATATTAGGTTCACAAAATATAGCACACAGAAATATGCAAGTTTTTATTTATTAGCTCATAATTTCTGTTATAAGAAATTTAATCCCTTATAACCCCAAAAATATTTTCAGATGATCCTCAATAAACGGTTTTAGTAATATAACAAACCATTTTTGCACAAAAGAAAAATTTTAAACATAAATAACAAAGCGATATATATATATATATATATATATATATATATATATATATATATATATATATATATATATATATACCCACACACAGTGTGTCTACTTAAGTTTCCTTAAGTTCGCAGCATATGGGAAACTTTTTTATTATTAATTTTACGAAAAAAAAATATTCTTCATAAAAACTTCTGCATGTTCCAAAACTTAAAATGCAACCATCAGATATCAAAATTTCTCAGTCATATACGAGGTCTGTCAGAAAATATGAATTTTACCCTATATAGAGTAAAATATTTTTATTTTTGACAATATCGACAACTTTTATGAAGAAAATTTATTTAGAATTATAAACTAATTTCTAATAAACAGTTATTTCTTTATTAATATTGCGACTGTCAAACAACCTAACTTTTTGTAAGATCGAAAATAATTTTCTCTTCCACTCTGTATAACCTCAATGTCTAAATATCAACTAGTACCACCCTCAAAACTTAGCACTCAAAAGCACTTATTTCGGATATACAATATTGACATCCAAAGGGAAGAAGCAAACTAACCATTACTTTTGGTACATCTCTATACATACATAAGTACACCACTTTATTTATTCCTTCAACATAAGAGGAACTCTTTACTAATCTTTCAAATCTCAGCCAAAGAAATTAGTTAATACTGACCTGGAATTAAATCATAACGCTAAACTGAACATCTCAAATGGGTTCTTAGTACCCTTCATCTTAATTTCGGGCGAATACGAGGCCTTTTATCATTTTATTTAAACTCATGTCATTCAAATTAAGATTTTAGAAATTTTAATTTGAAAGAACGCAGAAAAAAAGAAACTGGTTTAGTGTTTCGACGTTCAGAAGCTAAAGCCCATAAGCTCTGAAAATTGAAAAGTGGTCGGTTTTCTTCTGGTTTATCATGGTTGATGTGATTTCTTAATTAAATTTTAATATTCGAAAGCATTCAAGTGGATACATACATGGACGTGTATGATGGAATTCGAAGTACTGACTAGAACCTGTATGTTGGCTTATTTTTAAGTGGATTTTATTATAAAAATTGTTAAAATAATGAAAGAATATATAACGGGTGTCCCAATAGGTAGTTCGGGATTTAAATTCGGCGCCCTTTTTCGACAACTTAACCTAGAAATTTTATATTAACTGTCTTGTCATCTACAGACTACGCAATTTAGTTATGGATCGTTTTACGACGGAAAAGCATGTTAAAACCTGTTCACACTTACTCCAAATTTCACGTTCTTGCGTGAAAACAATTCATTTAATTTTTGGGCGTAATCATCTCATTTCCACCACGGAGCAGTGGCGTAGCAAGGGTTCCCGAGGCCCCAATGCAAACTGACTATTGTTATGGGCCCCTCTCCACTGAAACAAAGGTTTGAGATCGAGGACCTAAAAAAAGGTTTGTGTACAAGACGTGAAATTGGTCTTGGCCCCTGCGGAGCCGCGGGACCCCAAATCCCCGGGGCTTCTATGCGTCGCATAGGTTGCTTTGCCATAGCTACGCCACTGCCTCGGAGGTTATGTAAACAAGCAAAATTGTAGGATTTGGAGAAGTAAAAATCCTAGAGTTATTGAGGAAAAATCTTTACATCCTCTTCGAGATCTTTTTTCACGAAAATGACGATGGTGAATCCGTTAACGTTAATGGCAAACGCTACCGCAATAGGTTAAGAAACTTTTTATGGCCCCAATTAGACAATATGCGTTCAAAAAGTATGTCACAAAAATAGATTTTTTTTTAAATGGAACACCCTGTATTTAAATGAATTTTTGAATTCCGCCTGTAATTTCATAACTTCTTCACTATGATTTAATATACGAAAAAGTCATAGTTTTCAAAATAAGTCGACTTTTAATGAAAATTTAGCATTTGCAAGCATCTCTTTGTTGTGAAAATACTACTTAAATTTTGACTCCAAGCTATTCATAATTTGTAGCCTGAGTAAATTAAGTCAAAAAAACATATCCGCTATGAAATATTTGACATCTCATTTACAGAGTGTTTTATTTTTAGGTCCAGAGTCAGAAAACTTCTAATTAAACAAATGTCGCGTTTATCAAATGGAACAATCTATATATTTTTCTGCCATCTTATAGATCGTCAAAGATTCTTCACATTTTGTAAGGAATGTCCTATCCCTATCTCTAATAGTTTTTAAAAAATTTTGGTTTTTCGGGATTTTCTGTTCTCGTTATTGCATCTTTTGTCAATGGACCTCAGTAGCCATGGAAAACAAATAAAAACAATGTTAGTGGATGACATTAAGAATCAGATCGGTTTTAAAGTTAAGCGTTTTTATTGTAAAGTTTATTGTCCAATTGTTTATAGTCAAAATGAATTTTTCCAAAAGTGAATTAATTCATATGATTTATGTTTTCGGGGAGGCAGATAAAAATTGTCTTTTTACCCAAGCAAACCCACACAAACCTAAACAAAAATCATATCGATTTTGGAAAATCGGTATCGGATTTTTGTAAAAATTAATTTTGAGTATAAATAACTAGACAATAAACTTTTCAGTGAAAATGCTTAACTTTAAAACCGATCTGATTTTTAATGTTATCCACTTACATTATTTTCCGAGTTATTTTCATTTATTTTCCATGGCTCCTGAGATCCATTTACAAAAGATGCAATAACGAGAACAGAAAATCCCGAAAAATCTAAGTATTTCAAAAACTATTAGAGACAGGGATAGGACATTCTTTACAAAATGTGAAGAGTTTTTGACGAGCTATAAGATGGCAGAAAAATATATAGGGTGTTCCATTTGATAAAAGTGAAATTTCTTAATTAGAAATTTTCTTACTTTGGACCTAGAAATAAAACACCCTGTAAATAAGATGTCAAATATTTCATAGTGGATCTGTTTTTTTGACTTAATTTACTGAGGATACAAATTATAAATCGCTTGGAGTCAAAATTTAAGTAGTGTTTTCACAACAAATGGTAAATTTTCATTAAAAGTCGAATTATATTGAAAACTGTGACTTTTTCGTATATTAAACCAATAATGAAAAAGTTACACGTAGAATCTAAAAATAAATTCAAATACAGGGTGTCCCATTTAAAAAATCTAACTTTGTGACACCCTATTTTTTGAACACACCCTGTATAATTGAAAGTATTTTAAAATGTGTAGAACATCCAACCATAAAGCCTATTATCGACAAATTTTAGCTTCAAAGCATGAAATTACTCCGCGCAATCGTTGACTCACCCGGTACTTATTGGAACACCCTTCACAATATTTCTGATAACCAAATATTACTCATTACTTGTCCGTATTAGGTAATGGGTTCATTACTTATTGTGTTTGAGCCAAGCACATGCGGTGTCGTGTCACGTCGTTGTCAAATTGGACCACTTTTAGCAATAGCAAATCTGACCGTAAAAGAGTTGTAAATAAACCATGGTGTAATGGCTATTACCCATTTGGATAAATTACTGCAATAGCTTTCGGCACTGTCGCTGACTTTACTCTCATGAGTAATTAGCAACGCTACATCTTCATTCAATAATATTTTCTTTTTTTAACAGGGAAAACTTGGTTCGTATTAATTTATGCAGATTTTCTCCGGAACCTGATCAATTCAAAAATTCAAATAATCTTCTACGAAAGCAGGTGTATTTTTAAAATACCCTCAGGTGAGTCAGGGTATCCGCCAATTTGTAAGGAGGTGAAAATAACAGCATTTATCGTATCGGTACGCCGAATCGACCGATCTGAACCCTATGGATAAGATTAGGAAAAGATTATGATTTCGGAAATTAGTGCCTTCAGTTCGAAGTCAACACCGTAGCTTCCAGGTTATTTATGGGTTTTTAATGGTAATATTTTTAGAGGTGGTATAAAGACTTTTTTAAATTTATGATTATTTTGTATAGGTAGTAGTTTTTTTAATGTTCTAATCTATTGTACACAAGAAGAAAGGGAAATATTAAATTAAGCTCAAAAATTCTCTTAAAAATTTCCATACAGTTTGAAATAACATGAAAACTCCTAATAAGGGTATAACTTTATTTTTAGGGAGCGGCATTCTTTGAAAGAAAATTTTAATGTTTTTAAAATAATTCTTTATGCAAGTACAAACTAACTATTCGCTAGCGAAGCCACGGGCAACTGCTAATAGCTAGTTTCAAACAAGAAAATACAAATTTAATAGATTCATCATCAAGATTATTTAAAATACAAAATTATTTAAATAGCTATCCGCACGAAAGGGGAAGTGAAGCGATTTAACGAACATACAATAAGAATATTAAAATGTAACACATTTTACAAACAATTAAACACCCTGTAAAAACACAGTAGAGATAAGGAGATAAAAATCTTTAAGACTTCTGCTTGAAATATTATAAAGTTTTTTAATAGAAACAATTATAAAGGAATATTTACGAGGCAACATGTGTGGCTAAATTATGTATCTCGATGTTGAAGGGTTTAGGAAATTTATTCTTTGGGGGAGGCATTTGGACTTTTGATGAGTCCTTAATGACGTTTGCTATTATGAGACAGTATAAGAATTAGAATTTTAAATAGGGGGTCGTTGCAAAGACTTACAAGTATTAAGATTCAATTCGGGTGGCGGTATTCAACTACTGCTTCTCATATAATCACCCTGGTTAAAAGATAAGCAAAATAAAAAGTTATAAGGTATTGAGTATTGAATGAATCTGGTTGGAAACTTTTATAACCGTTTAACCACCAAACAAGAAGCCAATCTCTCATCGTGTAGGTCAGGATTTCCCAACCAGGGGGGCGCGCCTCCATAGGGGGGCGTAGAGAGATGGTGAGGGGGGCGCGGAATGTTTTGCATTTTCGAAAAAAGTCAATTTAACGTATAGATTAATATAATATTAATAACACATTCATTGATACAGTCGGTCTCTGTTCCACAACGCGAAGTCGTCGGTCGTCGCTACTGGACGAGTTTCGACAAGTACCTAATAATCATAATTCAACAGGCGGGGCGCTCCTCCCGCGCAGTCCCGCCTAATTATTTACGTAACATCCATCAGTCAGTCATGCTAACGTTAATCCAAAAGTTGCCTCTTTTGCTTTGCGAACACTTGTTCCGTTTTCCTCGACATATTTGTGCGAGACAGGTTTTTCAGCTCTGGTTTTAATCAAAACTAAGCAGTGAAATCTTCTTGCCGTGGATAGCGACCTGACAATAGCTCTGGCAAAAACTGAACCTAGAATCGACCAGCTGGTATAGAACATGCAAGCTCAAGTACCTCACTAGTAATACTAATACTAATAAAATAAATCATTTGTCTGACAATACTATATAGCAATAAAAAAGTTTGTTCTTCGTTTCGTTAAATTAGATTAAAGTTAATTTGTATAACTGTTTACTTTGTATAAATTAAAAGTTATAATTGACAAGTAAATGTTGTTAAAATAATGTGCGTTTGATTTTTGTCACGAAAAAAATTAAAGGGGGGCATGAAAATATTATTTATATTCCTGGGGGGTCGACGCAAAAAAGGTTGGGAAACCCTGGTGTAGGTGCTCAGCGTTATTTTGAATATATTAAGCATATTTCGGCACCTGCAAAATTAGTGGGCGTTTAAAAGCTTCAGACAACAATACAGAAATGCCGGTCATACATTTACGAGTACTAACTTTTTTACGAGGATGTAATTAAACAAAAACCAAAAATCATTTTGCACATTGCAGGTTTTAATTTGCAATTTTATATTGCGTTATTATTTGTATTCCATACCGTAATCAAGGGAAAGTTACAAAAAGAACATTAACGTAGTAGCGAAGCACTTGCTTTTATTACTAGGGTTATAAAGTTGTAATTTTTTTAATGATATGGAGTTACTTGCAAATTTAGCACCTTTGGATCGATTACGTCTTTGCATCTGCAGTGAAATGAGCACGATTTTTTTAATTCAAGTTTTACAGTAATTGCAAAAGAGTGTGCCACAAAGAAATTAATATATCAAAAAACTTTTTAATTAATTGGAGGAAAGCTGTTTAAGTTTATTTTTAAATCTTATATGGGTTAGATATATTTTTAATAGATATACATAGGTAAATGATTGTACATATTTTTTGAATTATATAAAATAGAGTTTTTTTTATTAACGTGCTCGAAGGTTATGGTAAATTTAGGTTATTAGAATTTCTGGTATTATAGGGTAACACTATACTCTTGTAGTCTTCACGTCTCTTAAAAATCAAGCATGCAAAATATATAAACACGTCAGTGTCAAAATTCCATGTCTTTAAAAAAGTAGTATGCATGAAGCTCTAGGAACAGCACCACACATGCATCTCGCAGCCCTTTTTTTAAATAAGAAAAATGGAAATAAAAAGTGTCCGTGAATAGCCACCCCAAAATGGTAGACCATATCTGAAGTGTGATTCAAAGAGGGCAAAATAAACCGCTCTAGAAACTGACATTCCTAACTCACTGAAACACAAGCGAACAGCATAACAAGCTCTGGTCAATTTCTCAGCCAAACTCATGACACGACTATAAAATTTTAATAAGATACTATAATACTATAATAATATTAATACTAATAATAATACTATAATAATACTAATAATAATACTATAAAAATATACAATTACTTAATATACTTGTTTTCTCTATATTAAATGAGAGTAAATTAGCGTCACACCATTCTTTAATACTGGCAAATAGTATCTGTACTTGACTCTAAACCAATGATACTAACCATGGCATTAATAAGGCAAGTATTTTAGTAGTTATGTTAATAAACTATTATAAAATATTATTTAGGATTTTTCAAACCTATAAATTTTCGAAATCCCCCTTTGGGGGGCGTCATTCACTACTTAAAAAATGATGAATGTAAAAATAAACACCGACTAACCGCCCCGTGAATTCCCAACTATCTAAACGGTAGAAATAATTAGCTACTAACTTGTAAAGATATTTATACACACCCCTAATTTTAAAGAACCCTCGGTTAATATTTCTTACCGACTTCCTGTGGAAATGGTAATATTGACAAGTTAAAAAAGTTGGGCTGTTCGAAAACAGATGTACTTATTAGAAGGTGGTTGTCTATATCTACGTAGATCTAGATGGGAGTGTAGATATCTGAAGAAATAAGGGTGTTTTATTTAATATAAACTTTCGAAAATTTTAAGTTCAAATTTGGCACATGGTAGGAGATCTATGACGCACATCTCACTACGATCTTATCAAAATTTGCGCGGGATCGTTTTGGCTGCTAAAGGAAACCAATGCCCAAATAGATTTTACTTTTCACAAAACATTTCTTTTGAAAGTATTTTTTTTCGAAAAACGGCTTTTTGAAAACGGATTAACGAAATTTTCCAAAAATATTTTCTCGAAAACATATTTCGAATGTACACCTATTCAAAAATGTCCTGACAGCTTTTTTAAAGATGCTTTTTGAAAACGGAGGTACGAAATATTTTCACACGTATTTCGAAAGTACATTTTTTCGAAAATGTCTTTCAAAAAGAATTTTTAAAAAATTGGTATATTTTAAACAATATTTAGAAAATTAAATTATGAACTCTAATAGCTTGGAAAATGTTAATGGAAAAAAATACGAAAGGCGAAGCTTTTTTGGGTTTGATCAGGTTTCCTTCTCGTAAATTACTTTTTCAAGAAGCCGTTGCTTGATAAAATTAATATCCGAAAACATTTACAGTCAGATTCTCCAACGCTAGTCCGGTCTAATTTGACAACCAAAAGTTTTAAACTGACAGGCGTAAGAATAAGACAAAACTAAGCTTTATACTATGAATTTATTTCTGAGCTTTCCCGCAAATTTATAAAGAAAAGAGCAATTTTAGTAGTACGTAATTTCGACAATAATAGAAGTACATTAATTACAGCAACTCATTCCAAGATGAAAATCATTTGGAAACCAAGAAATTCGCTAAAATATCAGAATAATTCACAAGTTTTTAATGACGACTTATTAACAATGACAAGACAAAAACCTGTCAAAACATAACTGATCAACTATAAGATCTTAATTTAAACCAGAACTAAATCTTAAACCTTCTTAGTGAATCTGAACGTTAATTTCCAAAGAGGTGTTCTCTGAAAAAACGTATTTTTGAAAAGTGTTTTAAAAAAATTTGAAAAAGTTATTCTGGAAAAGTTGTACTTTCGTAAGTACTCATATGCATGAGCCAGAAGGCATAAATGAAAAAATGCTACGATATTTATACTTTCATCTTAATCAAACAATTTGTCCTGTCGCGTGCAAGCTCAGATGACCAACTGTTCCGTTCTTTTTTCAACAACATATTCTTTGATGTTAAATTAGACTTTTTTTTCGCAGAACAGCTTTCTCGGAAGATGCCTTTTCGGCAGTGGATCTACAAAATTTTAAATATTTTTTTTCAAAAAGAATCTTTCAAAAATATGTTTCCCGATAATATATTTTTTAGAAAACATAGTTTTTTTGAATTTAAATTATATACTCTACTGGCTTAGAAAATGTTAATGAAAAAATGACAAAAAGATTCTGAACTAACCTAAACGAACCGTTTTTGTGTTGTATAGTGTCTGCTATGTTACTCTGTAGTAAATTACTTCTTCAAAAAAGGGTTTTTTTATTATGAATATTCAAAGTCTTATTCATAGAGGAAATATATAATAGAGAAATAATGTCATTTGCGAATGTGGCAAATTTACCAAGCTGAATCCGTAAACACAGACGGTCTTCGGCGGGCTTGCGCCTTGTCGAACGTTTGCCTTGTGATAGACAGGACCGTACTTCAAAATTTATTTCACATGACGTGAATCTTTTATCGAGTAATAAATGCTAAATATATTACTTGTAATTATTCTTTTTATTAATGATAATAATGTAACCATTGGTGAGATTTTAACAAAAATTGTATAGTTTGTTGGCTTAAATCTGAGTTTTCTTGCTATACAAAACTGACTATAATTCCTCGAAAATAGCTCAGTTTATACATATACAGTGCGTCTCTTTAATGTCCCCCCTCTTAATTTTTTAAACGTTACATTTACAAAATTGAAAGTTGAAATAAAATATAAACGTAGTATTCTAAACAATAGAAATAAAATATGCAACTGTTTTAAGAAGTAAAATAGTAAATAAAAAAATTACCAAAACTATGTGTATATTTTATTGGATTGGCATCCCATCCTGTATAATTATTGAACAAACCAAGTTCTATGGTAAGATGTAAATATTTTTACACCTATTTACAGTGTGCGCAATTGATACTTTGGTGAAAGCGCTACTTACTTACGGCCCCATGTCAATCTAATCCACTGATATCTTAGCGATCCTTTGACGAAAGCGCTTTTTTCTTTCGCCATCCCTTTTAAAATACTCCCCTCTACCCTAATCGACTAGTATTTTTAGTGCCCCTTTGACGAAAGCGCAAATATGCCTTTTGGACACTCACCCTTCTAATCCACTGATATCTTAGCGATCCTTTGGCGAAAGCGCTTTTTTCTTTCGCCATCCCTTTTAAAATACTCCCCTCTACATTAATCCACTAGTATTTTTAGTGCCCCTTTGGCGAAAGCGCAAATATGCCTTTTGGACTCTTACTCACCCTTATGCAATATAGAGGAAGGAGGCCCAATACATACACACCCCATCAGTGCCTTTCTGACACCTTGACCACACTCAATATACGTCACTGACAAATATTTCTACTTCTCCGTGTGTGTATTCACTTCAACACCGGAGTGCATTTAAGATAAATTATATTTTTTACCTATCTACTATTCTTTCACATATAGATATAATTTAAATTTGGAATTAAACTATTTGTATTTATGCACTAATTGTAAGGAATAGACTACGAAATAATTCCTTATATTTAAAAGTTGGATACATAATTGGCGAAACATATGAAATGTCTTTAAGACTTTGTAAAGACTATTTTTGTATCGAAATAACAAGCTTCAGAGGTTCGCTATATTCGCCACCCCAACCAAAAATACCATAACATAAAAATGACTGAGATTTTTTCGGCCCGGTTCTGATCGCCAAGTTGCGTCATTGAGTTCAACAACCACTTTTGCTAGACGTCCCGAGTGCGCATGCCTCGGGAGGACCGTCGTTTAAAAATCTGACTGGCGCCCAATGCGTACAAACGCACTTTTTCGCCCATACATTGGACGGATTCAGCTGGTGTCGCGAATACGTTGTGATGGTCTAAATATATTTTGTCTATGGTCTTATTCGAAACAATGTTTGAACAAATGTACTTTCTGAGAACACATTTTCTTTAAAAAAATGTAGTTGCGAAATGTGGCTAAAAAAAATTCGGCAAATTGGGTTCCGAAAAAAAATTTCAAAACATCCCTAGATTTCGAATAACAACTGTATTCTCGAGAAAGTTCTATTTTCGAAAAATAATATTTTCGAAAAAACGTGCTTTCAAAAAATGTGTTTTTGAAAAATTTTCATATCAGCCCAAATGGACTGAAGGTATAAATGAAAAAAATGCTAGAATATTGGTAAGTTAGGATGACAAACCGTTTTGTTTTCATAAGAACAGGTTTAGATATTTCGTCCATTTTGAAAAAGTGTACATTTCTTAGAACCCTAAACAATAGAAAGATATTGCCGAACGCGCTCTTGTCCGTTTTTTTGGTCTATACTTTTATTTAGCTCATTGTACGTATAGACGTTGCACCCCTTACCCCCTAAACGAAATTATAAATCCGTTCCTGATCTAACTTATATCCTGTTAGAATTTGGCTTGTCCCAAATTTCATTTCTGTCACCAACCCTATTTCTTCTTTATGTCAATGACCTGATGATCTCTTCTGCTACCCATCCCATCCATAGTCACGCTGATGATGATACTCTTCACTCCAATATTTATTTTTCTAGACAAATCTTGAATCAAGAACTGAATAATAGATGCAAATCTATGGACCTATCCCTTTCCCAATATCTCCAATTAATCTTAGACTGAGGTGCCAAGAACCTTGTTTAGTTCAACGCCTACAAAAACAAACAAATATACAGTCTAAATGGGATCGCTCTCGAACATGATCTAGCATAAACACATTACTTCAATAGCCTCGTGACTTTGGAAGTCAGTTTATTTTAAAAGCTACCATTCTTACAGATTACAGATACAAAAAAAATCAAAACGTGTTATTCTTCCAGCCCATCTAAAACCATAAAAATATCACTTATGTATCTGAGGACATACCGCGGAAACTACACTACAACGTCTCTCAGCAACAATAGCGGGTAGATAACCCATAATAAGCACCCAAAGCTCTTTTTTAATTTCAGTTTTTCACACCATCTTCAAACAAAATTATGGTGTATCTCAAAACCAAACGAACAGACAAGCAGACGAAGATATGATTATTTCTTATGATAACACCATAGGGTAAATTTCACTTTCTATTGATACAGAAAATCTTTTGTGTTTTACTTTCATAAAAGCCATGTTTAAGAGAGCAACGATACAGGTCAGGTTGCCGGCGGGGCTCAAAGGGCCGATCACGCACAGTGTGTTGAACTTTTTTACACAAGGTTGGGTATATTTTTATATACAGAGGGGTATGAAAAATTCTACTTAAATATTGTAAGATATCAGTCTACCGGGTGCCTCGAAATAGTAGCTGACCCGAATAACTTTCTTGTAATAGAGGGTATTGGGATGCCAAAGGAGTCACAGGTCAGTATTATGCAACAGTTATCAATAAACTTTGTGATTGCATTAAAGAAAAAACACGAGAAAAGTTGTCTCGTGAAATTCTCTATCATCAGGAAAACGCTCCAGTTCATAAAAGCCGTGTTTCTTTGAACGCAATTCACGATGCTGGTTTCGAACTGACCACCATATTTACTCGACTTAGCTCCTAGTGATTTTTATTTAATTACAAAGCTAAAAGAAAGTCTTCGAGGAACCAAATTTGACAGCGATGATGACGTTATTATGACAGCAGTTCAAGAATTCTCTAATCAAGACCCCGAGTTTTTTCAAAAAGTTGTTTCTATGTAGGTGAAATTGGTATCTTCCAGTGCACGGTGATTACGTAGAAAAATCATTTTGTTTCATATGCTAGAGACAGTAAATACTGTTAGCCCTCGTAACAGAATAAGCCATACGTTAACAGAATAAAAACTTGTCCAAGCCTAACTGATCATCCAGAAGATTTTAATTTAAAAGAGGTAATTCTTAAACCTCTTTAGTGAATACCAGGGTTTATTTTAATTGGTAACTGATAAATTATCATTTATCAGATCTTACACCATCAAAAATGTGACCGTTTAAGCCGAATTTGAAATTGTTTTGTAAAATGACTGATTTAAATTGTGATGTAAAAATATTTTAATATATTTAACTGTTGTTCATTCAAATGGATTTCTAACTGGCATCCTGACAAGAAGCACTGATGATGACCTATAAGGTCGAAAGCGCTCTGCTACTAAATTAAAAAAACATTTTCACTTAATACAAAGCTTTGTTTCATTCATTTAGTAAAATTAACTGAAATTGGGGGGCCCATATTTTAATTCCATTAATAAAACATGTTAGTAGAATTTATCTAAAATTCAAATCAATCCAAAAAATTTAAAAAAAGTATTCAGTGGCGCAGTAAACAGTTGCTCGTTGTATCTCGACGTAAGGCCTGATCTTTACTAACACCCTGTAGGTTTTTTTGTGTGTGGGCAAAACAGTAACACCGTGCGTCGCGGCACATTCTGTTCCTCCTCATAAACATATCCACTTCCTTGAAATTATGATTATGACAACTTTAGCAGGTGGAAGGAAGAAAAAAGATTGATGGTGCGGTCGCTGAAGAGAGTGGTATGTAATAACGGACAAACGTTATTGTTTTAGTGAAGAGTTTTGGAAGCATAACGAAAAAGTTGAAAAATTTACGAGAAACGATAGTCGCATGTCGTTGAAAAGACTTTTGGAGTAACATTGATGATTTAATCTAAAGTACAGCTTTCTTATTTTAGTGTCTTTTTCTTTCTTTTTTAATAGTTTCGAGGGTTTTTCGCTCAATTTATGTCTGATCTATATATATTGCCTTATTATCCTGAAAGAAAGTTTTAAGTCAACATTATAATATTTTATTGTCCATTAGTAACGTTTTTTTTTATCTAAGACATACCACGTAGACTTCACGCCTCAAGTAGACTCAAGTACTAACGTACCGTTGGTTGGCGTCTGAAGAGTAGGGAAATGTAGTCTATTGACATGGAATTTAAAGGATTCGAGGTTGAGGAGAGGGAAATATGTGTTCTGTTCCATAATCTGGATACCCTAGGTATGAATAAGCGTTCTAGGCTTTTGTAGCTGGACAGTAAAAGCATACATACGTAACGAGCGTCTTGTTGTTCTGTTAGGAACAGTCAAGGTGGGGAATAACACCGGCTATTTCTTCAGACAAAAATCCGTGGTAGAAGATCCCCAACAGCGCCACGATGAGCGAGAGAAGGGAAGGGAAAGATAGATAGATAAGATAGTTTGGTCGTGTTGATTTCTATCTAGCGAAGCACGTCGAGAAGGCTATGGAGTTAAGCGTTATTGCGGGTATGTGGAAGAAAATTTTCAATATCTGTAATATGAGGGAAAATTTTCATTATCTGTGATATGAAAGCAAATTTCGTAGCAGGAAGAACAAAATGCGGTCTCTTGTCACCCCCTGCCGTCCCTTAAACTTCCAAGGGAACATAAGAGCGGGCAGCCAAGAAACAATAAAAAAGGAAAATATCTTCTGATATCAATTTTTTGAAAATATTTTTTCGAAAAATAAATTGAATATCTCATTTCGAAAACAGAGTTTTTCTTACACATTTTTAGTAAACACAATTTTTGCAAAATTCATTTTTTTTGGATACAGTTTTTTGTAAATTAAGTTTTAAATTTAGATAATTTAGATAATGTGAATTATAAATAGGCAGAAAAAGATCCTCAGCTAAGCTAGTCTGAATAAACTTAAACAAACCTTTCCTGGTTCGTCTTTTTTAGATTCGGTCTGTGTTTAGACTTAGGTTTTTTCTGTCTTCTCGATCAACGGTTTGTAAACTATCCTAATCTAAAATTTAATAAAATATAGTCAGCAACAACAATTTATTTAGAACACATGAAACACAACCAATAGATCAAAACTATTGTTCATTTTCGAAAAATATATATATTTTTAAATACGCCAGAAGTTGTTTTTCGAAAAAAAGTGTGTTAGTAATAATTTATGGAAATATCATTTACATGCATATTTATAGATAGATACTACTTATTTTTGAAAATAAAGCTATTTTGTGATAGAAGTGGGCTTTAGCAGTTTTTTCTTGAAATATCGAAATTTTGACTTAATGAGACTTTTATCAAATCTAAGGTAATGATGACGTTTGCGTCTAAGCATTTCGAAAACTCCCCGATATACTCTTGCATTAATATCACTTATTATGTAATTTTATGCTTCGGTTTTTATTAATCTTATCTTTCGGTCAGGTAAATAAATACTAAGATTTTTTGGTCGATTACTCAACTCGGCTGATGGGGGTCCGGGCTAAGTTAATAGAATAAGTTCTACTTAATAAAATAATTAACATACTCTATTTTCTAATTAGATAAAACCATTACACGATATGTCTGTCTTAATAGAAAGTAGAAAAAATCGGTCAAGTGCAAGATATACTTGCACAATCAGTGTTCCGTGACATCAGCCACTTCACCTGAACAAACCTCGGCCGCCCGATCATCGCCCATCTGCCGCGGTACGCGCCGCCGATGGCACCAACGCCGTATCACATCGCGTATGCGCGGAGCTGAGTGGGGAGCATTTCGACTGGGTCAAGTTAAAAAGTATCAAAAACGTGTAAGTACAAAAGTTGCTTCTTACATCGTGATAAATATTTTTTGTCGAAAAACTTTTTCTCCAAAACCAATAGTTCAGCAATTGTAAGGAAATAAACAATTAAATTGTTTATAACATTTGATCGCCCTAGAATTTTTCAGTCCTGATAATTTTGGCGTTTTTTAACTCAATGATCATGATTTTTTTTAGAATTTTCTTAGCGATCCCTTTGTTGATAAGTGTGGGGGACAGAAATTTTTAAGCGTTTTTTCCGAAAAATATTTTTAAAAAATGCATAAAAAAATTCATCATATATTTTGTTGAACTCGTGCTTCAATAAGCTTTCATTTGATACCCTACACGATGCCCTTGAATTTGTTTTTCATTTCCCCATTTACCCCCTGAAATCAACCCTAGAAACAAAATTCAACTTTTTATACTTCACGTCTATAATTGGGCCATCACACTATATCTCTGTGCTAAATTTCAAATTTTTACATCTAATAGTTTCAGAGAAAATCACCTGTGACAGACGGCCGGACACCGAAGCGATTCCATAAGTGTTTCGTTTTGCTAATTTTAGCGCGGAACGCTAAAAATAATAACAATAATACTATCCTATTTTCAATAACAGTACTATTCTTGACCACTTCCTCTTTAGTTATATTAAAATTAATATTGTCTTAACAAAATATTACTGAAATAATAAAAAATATACATGTCTCTTTAAATATAAACTTGTTATTATTGTTCAAAAGTAATATTACTTCTTTGAAACTATATTATTACCTTTTTTCAATGACCAAAATGCTATTGGAAACCATTAAATTACAATTATTCTTTAGAGTATACAATTGCTAGAGCTAAAGAATTTATATATTTGACAACATGCTTAAACATAACTGGTTAAAAAATACATAAATCTACATTTTATTAAACGAGCAAGAATTACAGTTTAAATATAAAATTTAAAAATTAAGTGAATAATCCTTACATCATTTCAATTAAAATAAACAGTTATGTAAGATACTATATAAGATATTAGAAAAATAATGGAAAATATCAATTCAATGCTTTTATTGTTGGATGAAATATTACTTCTATTGCTCGCGGACACCCTTTGAAGGGGTTAAAATTGTGCTGTTGGTATTTATTCGTTAAATCCATGGATTTATTATAATAAGGATTCGATGTCCGTATACTGTGAGCGTATCGAACGTGAAGCCTTATATTTTGTTGTTTGTTTTTGTTTTTGTTATTCTCTTGGGGGAGCAGTTTACGAACTACGAACATAGACAAGACTACGAATTACTACGTAATTGAATCAAGAATGGTAGTAGAAAGAGATAAAATAGCACTGGAGTGTTGGAGCTCGGAAGTGTTGCTGTCTGTGCTGGTATGTTTAGGAAAACGGCTGAACCTCGGTCTGAACACTCGGTTACCCGTACGTCTTTGTCTAATGAACTAGAAAAGAAAAAGTGCGACGTATAGATGTATATAGATTTATAAATGACTCGGAGCGACTTTAAATAAACACCTTTAGAAATAACATAACCTATAAATAATAAAACCTTTTCAACTTAAATTTATTATTATTTAGCAGAAAAATAAAATATTTTAGGGCTTTTATTGCTTTTAGTAAATCTTGTGATGCTTCTAACGTATTTTTTGTACAAAAATACAAGGTAAAATAAGATGTGGCCAATGTTTACAAATTGTGTTTACAGTGTCGTTTAGAATGGTTTGTTTTGGCTTCAAAGAATGTGAAATCATCCCATATCCAGTCCTAATAAATCCATGGTTAAATCGTTGTTTAAACTTGCAAACTTCATTATCATTCTTTGTGTTGGTTTGTAAAACTAAGTATACCTCCAAAAGCACTAGCTCTTTTGCAGGATTGGGGACTGGAGCTACTGATTCCTGTATTTTATGGTAAGTAAAAGGTATATTGTACAAATCTAAAAAGCTTTATATCTGCATACTCTTTCAAAGTCATACCATGCTTCGAAGCAAAGACGATACAGTCTTTCATCTTTCGAATTTTTCCAACACTAATATTCTTCTTTAATTTTTATAAGAAATATAGAGTTATTACATTTGTCAAACGATTAAAAAGAAATATTTACGTTCCCTTTTCTCAATACGACTCAAATAAATAATGAGAATCGTTAAAACTTAAAAGCTACTGAAAGGAATGAACTCGAAAACTAAACATACCAGGAATTCAAGCTCATGCTTCTTTAGGCTTCTTTTCGAGAGCTTCCATTTATTTTCGAAAGGAATTTTAACTAAAATTAATACGACTGTTTGCAAGTATTCAAAGTGGTGGTCTCGAGAAACAATTATTAATTTGCACGATAACGATATACAGGAAAATATACATGGACGGTCTCTTTGAGGGCATTCTTGGGGAAATGGTTGAACTAATGTGATACAAATTTCTGTTTATGAGCGGAACAAGAGTTTTTTAACTCGAAAATGAAGATGACTATACATCTTCAAAATTTTTTAAAAATCTTGTAGTCTCGAAGTATCTATAGTCCCTTGATAATGTACATTTTTTGACCAACAAATTTATTTGACTTAACCACGGTCCGTAAATAGCGTAGAAACACAGTTATAAATCCTACACCAGAAAATCGTCAAATTTTCACCGAGGCAAGAAATCAATACAATCAAACTATATTAGAGTCCAAAAATGCTTCTAACAATCGCATGAAGGATAAATTACTTTCCTGTCTCAATGGCAGCAAATCTTTCTGGTAACAAGCTAAAAATATTAGTCAGAACTTTGGTCGAAGCAATTTTACTCCTCTAACCTCTGACAACGAAATTATCTCCACCTCTAAAGGGAGAGATAAACTATTTTCCAAATATTTCGCTGCCAATTCCACCCTAATTCCTCCTGCCAATTTCGCTGTTCCAACAGCTACGTCTGGACCCCACAAAATGTCCAGTATAATATTTAAGGTCAAACAATAAACTCTTCTATCCCTTGACACCAAAAAAATCTCCGGTCTGGATGGCATACCCGCAACTGTTCTAAAAAATGTGATCCAGAACTAGCACCCTCGTCTTTTCCAGATGAGGTATAACAGGGGTATCTTCCCAGATAGCTGGAAGACTGCTCGTGTGCAGCCTGTCTCGAAGATAGGTTCCAACTCCCTTCCATCCAATTATAGACATATCTCTCTTCTCTCTGTTGTCAGCAAAGTTATGGACAAAGCAATTAACTTGTAAATTCTAAAATATCTGGAAAAATACGAAGGCATCCATGACAGATAGTACGGATTTCGTCACCAAAGATCCACAGCTGATCTTCTTAGCTTTATGAAACAAAACTGGAACAGGTCTCTTGAATTTCATGGCGAATCTCAGAATGTTCATCTTGATACTTCCAAGGCCTTTGACCAAGTATGGCATGTCACACTTCTAAACAGACTACTTTCTTACGATCTTCCTCCCAAACTATGTACCTGGATTGGTAGCTTCCAGACAAGTCTCGAATCAAGAGCTGGATCACAGACGCAGATCTATGCATATATTCCTTTCCCAAGATCTTCAATTAATCTTAGACTGGGTTGCCAAGAACCTTGTTCAGTTCAACGCCTCCAAAACTTGCTCCCTGTCATGCAGAAAATCCGGCAACACTTACCCCATCCACATGAATGGCCCAGCCCTACAGAACAACGAAACGTGCAGTGTTTTACCTTCCCTTTCCAACCTGTAATCCTTTAAATCCCGTTTGGGGTCATTTCCCTTCTCTTCAGACGCCCATGGTACTATAGTACTTAGGGTTGAAGTCTACATGGGCTGTCTCAGATATAAAAAATAGGTTGCCTGCTTTCGGGCAGTTGGAAAAGTGAAAAGAAAAAATCGATTGTCGCTCGATAGAGTTCAGTACCTAATTTTACTTTCGAATTTGAAATAAACATTGCCAACAACGACTATTATTTACATTTTAGAGAGATTAGAGAGTCTTCTCTTACTGAAGATTAATGGAAATAACCTTGCGGTTAACTCGCATGAAATAAAATCCTGAGCATTAGAACAACAACAGTCGATACAGTCAGTAACCCTCTTGTACAATTTACAATTAATTCTTGTTACCTAACATATTTCTGAATTACCCTGTATAGGTTTCTTTTCTTAGATATCACAAGCTAAACTCTTTATGCAGTTTATAATAGACAAGTTTAGAATTGTTTAATAATACTGTTGTATAGTTATTTACTTAACTATTGGAATGAATTGGTACTTTTTTAAAACAGAACAGATTTCTACGTCAATGGATGTTACAAAAATATTATCAATACAAAAAACCTCCTGGCTGATCCTGCCGATTTTGGAGAACCAATTTTTCACTAGAAATTATTAATAACCTTGTCCAGTCCTGATATTTTCTCAGAGCTGCAAAGAACGCAGTATAATTTTTATTTTATACCCAACAAATATGTTTAATTGGAATCAGGAAATTTTATTTTTAATATACCTAATTTTTATAAAATAAAGCATGTGATACAATGTGAAGAACACATGGAGAAAATTTTCTCTGCACATGTAAATATTTCAAAAGTTCTTGAAACCGTATTTTTGATAAAATTGTAGACAATTTCTCTTCTTATTATCTTATTCTCTCTTTCTCTTATTTGTATCATTAAGTTACTTTTCAAGCTTATGGGAAATGTCTTTTGATCCAGAACTTTTTGAACATATTTATGTTTCCTATTCTTTATTGATCCACAAAAAATAACATAAATATTCATACCTCGACCAGGTCAATTCACGCAAATCATGTAGAAATAAAAATTCGTGTAAAAATTGTTGCACTAAAACATTTTAGCATTAATCATTTAAAATATCATTAATATTAATAAGGGATTTGCGTGCGGGTGTTAAAGTTATTATAATGACTTTTTAAGACTGATTAGGCTCTGCAATTTGACTGCAATATTACTTGGTATTTTTGTAAATATTTTTAATTAGGTTTTTTATCGCTAGTACTTAGAAGTAAAAAGATGAAGTCATGGTCATTTTTTCGTTATTTTCATTTAATAAATGCAAAGGTTTTGCAACTTCCGATTTTCATAGCTTCTAGGAATATGGGCCTAAGATGTAGGGTCATTTTATCTAAAACCGGAACTGTCTTTTCAGAGGTTAGCTTGGTAAAATTCAGAATACAGGAAAACCATTACGGTGACGCACTGAGACAAAATTATAGTGGTTGGTCTTTGTCCTACACACGCAAAATATATGAAGCAAACACAAGTCTAGCTATGATGAACGGCTTCATCTTCTCTTGCTAAAGGTCAATGATCAGACTCAAGAATTTTCCGTTTCCACATATTTTTTTATTATTACCCACACTGTTAGAACTTTATAAGCACTTTAATAAAACATTATAAAATAAAGAAATTTATTTAAACTGTCCATTACTAAAAGAACTCCCTAATTAACATCTACACAACATACAAAATCACAAACATGAACCACAAATGCAAAATAACCCAAAGGAAACCGCAATTACGGCTAAAAATTTTTAAGAAAATTACAGTAATTAGTTAGCGGGCCACGAAATGAATTCGGATATGCATAAAACCATAATATTCCTTAAAACACACCTCTATAATTATTTTATATCTATTTCTCAAGCTTGGTAACCCAACTACTTTGTTTAGTCTTCCATGCATATTAATTTACCCAAATTATTTGTTTCGTCCTCATAATTTAGGCAAAAGTTTGAACCGTTTTGGGTAGTTGTACGAGTGGTTACGTTAGGAAATAGAAAGTTCGATAACCTCAATACATTCTTTCTACGATTTGTTTTATTTTAGTGGGATTTTAGTCTAGAAGTCTGATTTTTAGACTATTTTCGCGATTTTCTTATGGGAGAAATACGGGGTTTTTCGAGATGGGGATCTTTCCCCATATTTAGATGAGGTTATTTGTAAATAAGTATTAAATCACATTTAATTCGTCCATTTCAGGGAAATATAGGGTACAATGTTTTCTGTTTCATCGCATAAATCTGCTGCCTTGTGTGAGGAAGCCTCTCTTGGACGATTTCGAAGAAAGGTAAAGAAGCTTCTGGTTGGTAAGGCTTATTATAATTCAACTGAGTATTACAATAATAGATTCTAATTTGGATTACTTAGTTTTGTTTTTTAATGTTATTTTATATAATTCTTTCCTTGTGTCTTTTGACTGTTGCAAGGTGATTTTTACAGTTATTTCTCTTGGTATTTCTGGTTCTTATACACATCTTTGTCAATAAGTTAATTTTGGACAATAAAGCATATTTTGAATTTAAATTTCAATTTGACTTTTTTGGTTTTCATGTAACAACGCAGTTACGGCCGCCCATTTGGGCTTGCCGCCCGGGTGCCCCACACCCCTAGCACCACCGAGTGGAAACGACCCTGATCACCATTAAATTTAGTGCTTGAGTAACATATCTTGCGGAAATGCAAGTACACGATATACTTAAGCAGAGTATATTCGTGACTATATAATCTTTTCTGTGTGTAGGTTTCTAATATTTTACATCGTAAGTATACCAAATTAAAAAAAAATAAAAATCTGTACTACAATAGTTTGTCATCCATCAAACTTAACGATCTTGAAAAACTAAAGGCCAAAGAGCCCTGTTTTGATGAAATATTACAAGAAATAATTCGTCGTCATAAATTCCAGCCCATTGCACGTCCACTCCTTAAATCGTAAGTGATAAATTTCAATCAAACGGATTGAATCAATCAATGAAAACTAATTCGAAATGATTGATAAACAAACATAAATTTACATATTTCACGCATTTGGAATCAAGAGCCAATTTTACTGATTAGCTATGCTAGTTTGTATTAAGTATTAAATGTGGCGGGTCATCAATAGAGTTTACAATTTGGTACTGCGTTCCTAATTGGATTCTTACATATTTTTTAAATCAATGTACGGGCATCAAAAAATCGTACATCTATACTTTACAGTCTAAACTTTTCTTAGCGGCTTTCCTTAGGGAAGTGACACTTGGATTGTGGATTAGTTCCATAATCTGGAGACACTAGGTATGAATGAGCGAGAGAAGTGGGATGTTCTAGGCTTTTGTAGCTGAACAGTCAGTAAAAGGTTGCATACGTAACGAGCCTCTTGTTATTATGTTAGGAACAGTGAAGGGGGAAATTGTGGCAGCTTGTTCTTCAGAGCAAAATCCGTGGAAGTACCGGTAGAAAAGGAATAAATCCCCACCAGTGCGGCGATGAGCAAGAGAAAGGAGTTTTCTTGTGAGAACTGGGCCATTGATGAGTCGAATGTCTCTCTTTTGGATCGAACCAAGGATGTTAGGAGTGATGCCGCTCCCCAGATGTGAGAACAGTACTCTAGGTTAGGTCTTATTTGGAAAATATAGAGAGTGTGTAACTTGGAAGGGGAGAAGTGTTTTCTGGCTAGAAAGAGAATTCTAAGCTTTTTAGCTGCCGATGTGTCTACTGAAGTAATGTGTTTGTGCCAACTGAGATCATATGCAAAAGCGATACAAACAAGATCGAACGTCTCATTGCTTTATAGAGCTTGGTCATTCATGTGCATGGAAGTGTTGCCGGATTTTCTGCGTGACAGGGAGCAAGATTGTGTTCTGGAGGCGTTGAACTGGCCAAGGTTCTTGGTACCCAAGTATAATTGAAGATCTTGGGACACAGATAGGTGCATAGATCTGCGTCTATTGTCCAGCTCTTGATTCGAGACTCGTCTAGAAAAATAAATGTGGGCGTGAAGAGCACTATCGTCAGCATAACTGTGGATTAGATTGGCAGTTGAAGAGAGCAGGCCACTAATGTGAAGATGAAATAGGGTTGGTGCCAGGACTGAACCTTGGGGTACGCCAGCATTAATAGGATGAAAGTTAGATGAGTGACCCTCCACCACGACAGACATGTGCCGATTAGAGAGGGAGCTACCGTCCCAGGTACATAGTTTGGGAAGAAGACAGTAAGAAGATAGTTTCTTAAGGAGTGCGGCATGCCATACTTGATCAAGGGCCTTGGAAATATCAAGAGCAACAATCTGAGATTCGGCATGAAATTCAGTAGACTTGTTCCAGTAATGGCAAAGCTAAGGAGATCAGCTGTGGATCTTTGGTGACGAAATCCGTACAGTCTGCCACGGATGATTTTGTGTTTTTCTAGATATTTTAGACTTTGCAAGTTGATCGCTTTCTCCATTACCTTGTGATAATAGAGAGAAGAGAGATAGATCTATAATGGAATGAAACGGACTTGGAACCTTTCTTCGGGACAGGCTGCACACGAGCAGTCTTCCAGCTATCTGGGAAGATACCCTTGTCATAGGAGATCTGGAAAAGACGAGTTAAGATGAGTGCAAGTTCTGGAGTGCATTCTTTTGGAACAATTGCGGGTATACCGTCCAGACCGAAGGACTTTTTGGTATTAAGGGAGAGAAGGATTTTTTGAACTTGTTTGACTTTAAGTATTATGTCGGACATCTTGTGGGGTACAGACGTAGCGGTTGGAAAAGCGAAATTGGCAGGAGGAACTAGAGTGGAATTGGCAACCAATTTTTTGGCAAATAGTTCAGCTTTCCCTTTAGAGGTGAAGATATTTTCGTTGTGAGAGGACAGGGGAGGAAAGCGCTTCTGCAGAACTTTTGACTAATGTTTTTGGCAAGTGACCAAAAAGTTTTGCTGCCGATGGGACCGGAAAGCAAAATCATTTAAAAGCCTTATGGAGGAAATAATAAAATAACTTATACGTTTTTAATGGCAGGCCTTAAACCTTCTTAATGAATCCCGTGTTTAGAATTCCAAATTTAATTTTCAGAAAACTGCATTTTCCAGAAGAGGTATTGTCGAAAAACCTATTTTTGAAAAATTGTATTTTTCAATAAATGCACTATTGAAAGATGTTAATTTTTTTAAATACTTTTTCCAAGAGATATTATTAATTCGGGAACGCAGTTGCTGACCAATTTAAGAACCTCCATTACCAGAGTCTGGTGTTCATTACCTTAATATATCTTCGGCTATTGTAAGTCTTGCATTGATACTTATTTTGTTTGGTATAAAATCAATTTAGTCTCTGGATATACAATAGTGGCAAATACTTTACGTTGGTACGTGGTCGTACTTTTCTATTTTGATATATTGTCGATTTGCTGTTGATTAACGACGCAAGAATCCTAGAAAAACATTTTTCTTTATATATTTAAAAACCTCTGTCATATAAAAAAGCAATTCAGTTCTGTCTAACCATTTTTAGAAAATAATTTTACGGTTAATGAACCTTATAACTTGATTGAAAATGCTTTAAGTATACTCAATCCCAAGTAGGATTTTAATGGCGGCCGTTGACACATGTCATTTCTAGTAACATTCTGTTTAGAGAACTTGAACTTTAGACAGGGCTGGACTTAACATTTTTTTTTATTAAAATTAATGACTGTTTAAATAGTGGAACAGAATCTCGCTGAATTTAATTTACTGACAACGTATGTGTAGAAATATGAGAAAACAATTGTACTAGAAACTAGAACTATGAATAAGCTTAAGTAAACATTGCAGCGTTCTTGGGTTAAATTAATAAATTTTACTACCCAAAAGCCCTACAAGTGCGCGGCAGCTTTTCGCCAGGAGCATTTATTGGCCGTAGGTCTTTAGTTTTCCCATTTGTTTCTCATTGCTTAGATTTGCCAAGGAAATTATAGGAGTATAATAAATATGTGATGATATTTGCCACCAATCTCACGCCCCTCTTGGTAAGATTTGTTTGTTTGTTAAACGATTTCGAAGACAATTCAATTATTTTAAAAATTAGCCCTAAAATCGTCAAAACAGAATTAATGAAACATCGATCAAAGTTTAAACTTATTTTCATTAGGTGGATTCGTGGAACTTTCGTACACTTTATGGTTACGTCGTTTGTAGTGAAAATGGTAAAAAAAACGTAAAGCATTGCTCTACAGAATTATCTTCATGTGACGAATCGTCGTCACCGTCTGAAACATAAATACCTATGGGCCCTTGGGTGACCATAGTATCTTTTTCTTTCTCCAAAGCCTGCTTAACTACCTTATCTGTGTACTGCACGTAATTCGACCAATTTTTTTTTTTCTCCCTTTCCGAGATCGGAAGCACTGCGGCCATTAGAGGCCTATTGTGCCAACCCAATAAATTTTTATTACACCCACTCTGTTATCCCAGTTCCCTGCACAAGCCTGTACAGGTCCACAAGGGAGTGAGTGATCAATTCATCCGGTTCTAGCTTTGGTTGCCCGAATAGTTGGTGGCGCTTGCGATCTAGAGACTCACAATTATAGATTATGTGCTGAACTGTTTCCCTGTCCCTACCGCATAATCAATAGCTAAGCTATCCCTGGTACAGTTTCATTTTGTTGAGGAGGTCCTTTACAGCCATGTGTCCTGTAGTAGGCCAATGGTCAGCACTACATTATTTAATGCGATCCTCCAGCACTCTATAATGTCCTTGATCAAGTTGATGTGGGCATCATAAAAGCGTTGGGTCTGACTCCATACCATTTTGATGGCATTGAACTGACAATGGTATACGGAGGCAGACGTATCACTTCATGTCCAGCATCCCTAATCAACTCGTCAACAACGTACGACTTGTCGGGTTTCGGGATCTGGCTTATTATCTCACATTAACTGGTTTGCCAGATACGTCTAACGTACCATCCACCATGAATCACCCTGTATATCCATCTCTCATTAACTCAGCGATTGTCTGTGTCCGCGAGATGTTTTCTAAATTACGAAACGTTTAAATCATAAGTTGGCAAATATTTTGATATATGTCCACGACCGCCATTAAAATCTCACGTGGGATTGAGTATATCTTATGTTATAATATGGAAACAAGAAAATACGAGGATGGCTCAAATATGACTCGCACTTTTGCTTCTTATGAATGAATTGTGTCTTCTATTGCTGAAGATCAGTGATTAGGATGCAAACTGAAATACTAAGCAGTCGACGCGTTCTGTTTTCAAATAA
Organism: Philopedon plagiatum; assembly: GCA_963971165.1. Lineage (NCBI taxonomy): Eukaryota > Metazoa > Arthropoda > Insecta > Coleoptera > Curculionidae > Philopedon > Philopedon plagiatum. The sequence continues at coordinate 121,820,333 of OZ020192.1, read as the reverse complement.
TAGTTTTTATAAACCGTATCATAAATAAACTTAATAAAAAAATGTATTCGCCTTCAAAACCATCTCCCTCTCGTCATTTCTGATTGGTTATAATTATCGTAACGGGGTAGCGAACCGAAGGCAGCAATTTCTATTTTATCACAAATTCTAGTTCGTGATTGCTCAAATATGGACGAATCGTTCATGAATAATAAAATGCGAAAATTCACTAGTTACGTGACTCTGTCGCATTTTGTCAAACGAACGTATAATCGAAGTTTTCCTTAAAACAACGGCAAAGCTTAAAGAGTTTTCCCATTGGAATTTCTTTTAATTTGAGTTGGAAACTCTTGCATTCAGATGGACTCGGCGTTTCTGAGTGAGTTCTAATCTTTGAATAGGACGTAAGAAATCGTTTGTTTCGACATATATTCTCACTAATCACTAATAAATTTTAAAGCAAATTATAGGGAACAAAATATTTAAAAAAAAGATGTTTCACATCTTTTTGTCAAGATGGAAGCACGAGCGAATGTGTGTCAGGGTCTAAAACTTGAATATTTTATTAAATGAATATGAAAGAAATATCCGCTGCCGGCGCTGGTTCCCAAAATATTGATGCATGGATACCGGCGCGCCGGCACCCGAGTACAAAATTCTTCGGGTGCCGGCAGTTCTAACCTAAAATAAAAATAGCTACGCCTTTTAAATGATATGTAAACATTGTGTTGTTTTAATTTTGCGTAGAAACTATAAAACATGAAAGTGGGTGATCAATTTTCTTTATATGAAAATTTTAATTGCGTTTTGATGGAAAGCCACAAAGAATTAGTTTTGGTTGCGTAATAGCAGAACAATTGACAATCAAAGACAACAAAATCCTAATACTGTGGTGGATATTAATCCGGCTCTGAAATACTATTATCTGCGGTTAGCCTGTGTTAAAGGTGGAAGACCATTAAAGACAAAAAAATGAAAAGTCAACAAGGAAGTCTTCCACGTATAAGCAAGGCTGCCAGGCTAGCATTTTCTTGCAAGTAAGTGAACATAAACAATTTCTATGCATCATGGAGCTTGAACAAAATCACGATCATACTTCATCCAAAGCAAAACAAAGACTAAATTTGCCAGAAAATGTCAAACTTTACTACTCAAGAAGCCTTGAAGGCTGGGGCAAATAAAAAAATCATTTTAGATAACTTAATTAGAGAAACAGGTTGTATAATGACATTGAATGACCTCACTAATCTTGGAAATCGTAGCAAGACTGATGCAAAGAATTTTGAAGAATGCATGCATATTTTAGGAAATTCATACCATTTTATTGATATTGAGATTTTAGTTGATTAAAATGGGCTTTTCAAGGATTTCTTTTTCCAAGATGATGGAATGAAAAAATAAATGGAATGTTTTCCAAAGATTATTGTTGTTGATGGTACTATCCTTTATAGTTTCTGATGGTACCTATTGCCTGATAAATCTAAGGTTTGCGACTTACATAATAATGGTAGAGATGGAAGCGGCCTGAGTGAGATTGTAGCTATTTGCTTGTTGGCGAACGAGGATCAAGATTATTATATTATTCGCAGAATAATAACTGTTATATTTTTGAGGCAAGATTTAAGTTTCGTTAAAGTTTACACTATGATAAATTATTGTTTTTTGATTGAATTAAGATATTTTGACATTAATTTCCGAATGTTGCCGGCACCCAGCTCGGCTGCCGGCGCCGACATCCATGATGACTGCCGGCGCCGGCATCGGAGTCACTTCCAAGAAATAAACTTAATATAAAACATATCCAAAAATCGGAACGACCTCTTGTGTGTGTGTGTGTGTGTATCAGGCGCGGCCCGTGGAATTTCAAAGTTGCATATCTCTGTAGCTACTTATGGGACCAATACCAAATTCAGGTTTTTTAATAGTGAGCCTACTAGGAATATTTTGGTAAAGAAAAAAAATATTTTGCAATTTGCGAAAAAAAGTTGATTTTTTGAATTGACCCACCTGGGTAAAAAATTAACACGCTTAGATATTTTATTTATTATTTTTTCTAAACAAATTTTACATCATTTTGTCGACAATTCTTAAATTTTAAGAGAAAAAAATGTGTTAGTAGAAAGTTATAGTCATTTGAATTTTTTCAACCGAAAAATAATTTAAATTTTCGGTTGCAAAAAATTCAAATGACTATAACTTTCTACTAACACATTTTTTTCTCTTAAAATTTAAGAATTGTCGACAAAATGATGTAAAATTTGTTTAGAAAAAATAATAAATAAAATATCTAAGCGTGTTAATTTTTTACCCAGGTGGGTCAATTCAAAAAATCAACTTTTTTTCGCAAATTGCAAAATATTTTTTTTCTTTACCAAAACATTCCTAGTAGGCTCACTATTAAAAAACCCTGAATTTGGTATGGGTCCCATAAGTAGCAACAGAGATACGCAACTTTGAAATTTCACGGGCCGCGCCTGGTGTGTATGTAGGTTAATGGCACTGGTTAAGACCAAATGGCCAGCATCTCTCTATATTATAAACAGAACGACCTCTTGTAAGGTTAAGTAGTTCATTAGGAACCCACTACTGAAATAAATTTAATATAAGTGAAATAATGTTTTAACTCTAATGACATTTGATGACATATACAGTTGTAAAATTGAATCGAACGGTCACGATATAGGTTTTTCTTTTAATTACCGACAAATCGCCCATCCGACCATGTTTAATGATCACCTCGACATGCAGATTGGCTATGTACAGTAGGTAATGACTTTTGTAATTATTTTAATATTTATGCAATTTGATATGTAATTTCCAGCTTGCATAGGCATAATGGCGTCAAATTTAAAGTTATTAGCTACTTACAACTTGGAAAGTGTATAATCATAGTTGTTTGAGGAGATCGTTATTTGAAATATTTTCCTAGAAATAGTTTCTGCTGTATAGGGTGTACAAAATATCTATTTAAATGTACTATAATAATAATATTAATAATAATAAAAACATTTATTGGCAAATACAGAAAATTTTACATTACATAGAAAAAAAAATGATATATACAGCGTATTTTCAAAAAAAGGAGCTAAATGCAATTTAATTTTAATATTAATTTTGCAAAAAGGCCCAACCTCGGGCCCAACTAATTTTATGAACAAGTAATTGAAATTCCTAATAAAAATTGGTTGTGTAACCATGGAAACGTATTAATTTTATGCTGTTAAATTTGGCGCATAAAAATTCAATTGATTATTTCAAAAATTCAAGCTGTTATATATGTTGTATTTAGTAAAAACGTTCTAAATAATGACGATGAATTTTTCATTTCTGAACCCCTGCAGAACTGGTGGAAGCCAGTAAAAATACTGCCACATTAGATTTACTTCCAAAAAAATCTAGACAATATTATGAATATGCATATAGTTGTTTTATGGACTATTGCAAGAAGAAAAATACGAGATTTTCCTCGGAAAACGTTGTAATGGCATATTTTCTAGAGCTGTTTTCACAGACAAAATCTTCTAAAAATCGTCTTTTTAATAACTTTTGACTTTTGCAGTACACTAACATACAACAACACTAACTGTAAGGAAATATTAGTTCCTTGCAGTACATAAATGAATATTTCCTAACAGTTATTTTGTTATACATGTATTATAATAATGACTACTTCTACAAGAAATCTTGTCAGAAATGTCAACATTGTTGAACGGTCATGGGAAATTGTCTTTTTTGCAAATTGAATCACAAAGTCTACTTAATAAATGTTAATAAAAAGAAACAGAAGAAGATCGGAAGCAAACCTGCTCAGATTCACCTTTTTGGGGTTTAGGTTGGAAATCAATGACCCAGCCCTCACGAGAAAACTTCGTTCTCTCGCTCATCATTGGGGATTTATCCCTTTTCTACCGCTACTTCCACGGATTTTGCCTTGAAGAACTAGCCGGTATTATTCCCCCCTTGACTGTCCCTAACAGAACAACAAGAGGCGCGTTGCGTAAGCATTCCTTTACAGTCCAGCTACAAAAGCCTAGAACAGACCACTTCTCTCGCTCATTCATACCTAGGGTCTCCAGATTATGGAACAAATTGCCTGCAGATGTTTTCCCTTCCTATCCCAACCTTCAATCCTTCAAATCCCGTGTCAATAGACTCAATTTCCCTTCCCTTCAGACGCCCACGGTACGTTAGTACTTAGTCTTGAAGTCTACGTGGGATGTTTTAGATAGAAAAAAATGTATGTTCAAAAAAGTGTTTCATAAACAATGGACTTTGAAAAAGGAGTAACTATAATTTGTTTTAAATAATATAAATTATGATAATTAAAAGAAAATATAAAATATTAATAATTTCCACTAGACACTTAGTACTTAGCCCCGCCCAAACTGCTGAACCTAGGAACATGAAATTTGGACCGGACACAGGGTTTTAAGCTGCGAAGCAGTTGCTAGTTCTACATAAAGCTCTCCTTTATAGTTTTAGAATGAGTGACGTTTGTACTTACTTAAAGTATCGATATTTTTCAATGTATTTTTGACGTAAATTGACGTAACATATTCGTTCTTTGTATTCAAATTAGCTTTTGAAATCCATTTAACAACGGTAAAAAAAATGCATGGGAAAGGTTTGGGTAAATTTCCAACAAGAGAGATAGATCAAATTAGAAATTAACACCATGAGAATTGGAGTAGCCACATTAAAATTTTACCATTCCGTTCGATGAATTAAACATATGTAAGTGGAGGGAAACCACGTCAAGTGAAATATGATAAATATGGCTTTGTTATCGATGTTAGTAATGGCGCTAATAATCAGATTTTATAAGTAGATTCATATATTTATGATCTGGATACTTTAAGTATGATAAAGCGGAAAATTTGCTAGACGAATCCACTAGAAACTATCAAACAACAATTTCCCAAAAAAAAAACTTTAAAAAAGAATTTTTTAAAGTATATTTTCCGAAAATAAAGTTTCACGAAACTGAATTTTGAATATTTTAGAATATATTAATACAAAGACAGAAACGAAATCTAAGCAAACCTTAACAAACATCATTAAACCTGATCGTCTTTTCTCAGACAGGCTTGCTCAAGTTTGTCAAGTTTTTTTTCTGCCTTTTTTCTGTGGCATTGTCATCTTTTTTTATTTAATTACACCTTTGATGACTGTGACGTATTTGTCAAAATAATAAAGACCTTTAAAGCAAAGAACATTTATAATCCAAAATTACAGACTCATACAGGTTCAAAAAAATTTCTAATAGAATAATTAATAATAATTGTACTATTCGAGAAATATTTCCGGTTTTATTAAATTTTAAAAAAATTAAGAGTACATCATATTTATTTTTCCAAACCTTTTCCTCCATATTCTACCACACTTGTTAAACATTTTTATTGAAATAAAACATGATTGAGTTTAGCGACTGAGACGAAATTTGGTATTGATGTCAATAGTGCTGACTTTTTTTCCGAGGAAACAATTCTGCTATAAACCTTTTTGCCTCCTGTTGAATTTCGCTACCTACCCAAAATTTCGGCAGAAAAACATTATTTTTGGTTTATTTCACATGATTCTGGTGTCCTCCTGTGGATTAAAAGCAGTCCCTTTTTCGGACCAAAATCAAAAATTGTTCCTTTCTCAGACTAGAATTAAAAAAGTGGTCTTTTTTCGAGTTTTTTTTGCGGTCTTTTTTTTATTGCACTAACAAAGAATTATTTTCTTTGCATTTTCAATATGTACCTTTGGCATTTACATAATTGCAAATAAAGTAGATAGTAAAAACAAGAATTTTTCGTTTCATTCAAGCGATCAACTAAATAAAATCAAATTTAGAAATAGAAATAAGCATGGTACTTCTTATGTACACAATCGAAAGGCGTTATATTAAAAATAACCTCGAAAATATAAGTAACAAAAGTTCTAAGACCCAGCAGGGTGTATTTACAGGTTGATGGATAGAGACACATACATCTACACGAGTCATTCCAAAAACTTCTTTGTTCGAAGTTGTTCGGAACTATTTAAATCAAGATCTACTTAATTTATTCAGAAAGATTAAATTCGTGATTAATAATTTGTTATATGTGTAAGACATTCCAAATTTTAAGTAATTAATTCCAGTAAAAATGTTTCTATTGGTCAAGCCAGCCTGAATTCGACAATCTGAACTTAATCATAATTGCGTTAATTACCGTACTTTCATTTCTTAAACGAATTTGCATACAAAGGAGCTTAGAACAAAATGGCCTCCCCCATTAACTCTCTATAAGCATACAATATGAAAGAAAGCATAATTATTCTTGTGTTATTATTCATAGAGATCTACTGATATAAAATTTACAAATGCGAGAACCTTTGATCATTTAAGCGTATGGAAAATATAGGAAAGATATTATGTCACCTATGTTGCAAAAGCGTCTCTGTAAACTATCGTATTGGGAGATCAAGTAGGTAATTGCTATCTCGTAGCACCCTTATTCAAGCATTTATTAACCCTCAACTATATAATATATTAACCCTCAACCGGGAGCCTGCAAATCAGGTGCTTGCTCAGATGGCAAAGCTTGCTTTTCTTATTTTGATTTCCATTTGTATCCATAGTAAGCGTTGCTATGGCAACCAATAGCATAGCGACCATCACTATGGCAACTGCTTTATCAAGCAAGTGACGTAAAACGCCACTTTGAGCTAATTAGAATGTCATTTTCCCGAATAATGAGTTTTAAACAAGGGCTTCTTGATCTGTTTCCTTTACAAATACAGAGTGTTTCAAAAAATATATGCCATCGCCTAACGGGAGATTTTTTGAAAGAAACTAAGGCAGGGTGTTAAATTTTTTAAGTTTTTTTCAGTTTTTTCAAAATATTTTCAAAATGGCTTCAGCAATATTAATGAAATTTACTTTGTGCAAAGTACTTAAATTAAGCATAAGTCTGACTATGAAAAGACTTTGACAAGTCCTCCAGGGGAGTGTATATGAGGAGACAGTAAAATATTTGTTTAATAAGAACATGTACGGCCCTTAAACATTGTTTTTTTTTAATTTAATTGCCATTTCTAATTCGTATAATTGAACTAGAAATAAATTATCTAACCAAAAGCAGCGTGAGATTGGTGGCAGATATCACCACATGTTAATTTAAACTTATTCATAGTTCTAGTACAATTGTTTTTTCATATCTCTAAAAATACGTTGAGAGTAAATTAATTTAATCAAGATTCTGTTCCACTATTTAAACAGTCATTCATTTTAATAAAAAATGTGAAGTCCGGCCCTGATCAAAGTCCAAGTTGCGTAAACAGAATGTTACTAGAAATGACTGCCCACGGCCGCTGTTAAAATCTTACTTGGGCTTGAGTATACATTATGTTTTCTATAGTTTCATCTTTTTTATTATAAAACATAATATATGTACTTATACGGTTTCACATTTCGGCAAATTAAAGCTTTGGGATAGAAGCTTCACAACAATCAGGATCTACAGGATTTGATATTCAAAAGTTCAAAGGTAATTTCGAAGGGCATGAGATTTATTACGGTGAGTAAAATGCAAAAGTCCGCGTCTGCGTGTGCAATAGCCAGTGAAAATCAGGCACTGACCGGACGAATTGTTCTGTTTCCTTCCTTGGAAATAAATCTGCATTCATTACTGGGGGCCTTTTTATGAATGTATGGTGGAAAGGTCGGATATGTACGGTATATCATTGTTAATTATACATAATTCTTCGTTGTTTATGCCTCCCAGGCGTGGCCCGTGAAATTTCAACGTTGCATATCTCTGTTGCTACTTATGGTACCCATACCAAAGTCAGGTTTTTTAATAGTGAGCCTACTAGGAATGTTTTGGTAAAGAAAAAAAATATTTTGCAATTTGCGAAAAAAAGTTGATTTTTTGAATTGACCCACCTGGGTAAAAAATTAACACGCTTAGATATTTTATTTATTATTTTTTCTAAACAAATTTTACATCATTTTGTCGACAATTCTTAAATTTTAAGAGAAAAAAATGTGTTAGTAGAAAGTTATAGTCATTTGAATTTTTTGCAACCGAAAATTTAAATTATTTTTCGGTTGAAAAAATTCAAATGACTATAACTTTCTACTAACACATTTTTTTCTCTTAAAATTTAAGAATTGTCGACAAAATGATGTAAAATTTGTTTAGAAAAAATAATAAATAAAATATCTAAGCGTGTTAATTTTTTACCCTGGTGGGTCAATTCAAAAAATCCACTTTTTTTCGCAAATTGCAAAATATTTTTTTTCTTTACCAGAACATTCCTAGTAGGCTCATTATTAAAAAAACCTGAATTTGGTATGGGTCCCATGAGTAGCAACAGAGATATGCAACTTTGAAATTTCACGGGCCGCGCCTGATGCCTCCTAATACAAAAATAGTTGTATATTTTTTCTGAGTGTATCGCCTCACGATGATGCTTAAAACGAGCTCTGGGACTAGTATTTTTATAATTTTAAGAGTAGTAATGAGTAAGGCTTTATACTTTTGGTCTGCTCGCAGTGGTGTGTCGGCGGGGGACAGCATCCGAACCGAAAGCATGCTTTGTTTCCTCAAAAATCTTTATGATAACTTACTACATGTTACGCGCATACTTCATGCGCTACATCTTGGAACAGAACCACTTCGAAATTGTTGTCCAGATATAGATACATTAATACAAGCACAGTGTTCTGCAAATCCCCGAAACGTATTAGGGAATTCCATTGGTAGTGACGTAGCATTCCAGAACCTCCACAGTCGATTATAATTACACGCTGGGGAACGTGGTAAAAAGCAGATTTTTATTATTTGAAACATTTTCAGAATATCCAACTCGTAATTTCGAACGGGTTAGAATTATTTGCACTTTAAAATAGATCAAAATCACTGATGAAAACAAATAAATAAACATTAAAAAAATAGTTCCAACTTTAAAAAAATTAATACACGAAAGGTAATATATGTACATCAAGAAGTGTTTAAAAATATAATGAAACATTATAAAAAACATTTCACACTTTACAAAAAAGGAAATTCACGAAAAATAATTTTGTCACTTTTATCTGGTTCTAAGTCGCTTTTCTCCAAATACCAAACACATTGTTAATAAATATTACCAATAAAAAGTCTAAGACTATGTATGGAATTAAAGTATTTTTCTTAATTTTGGATGCCTACGTTGTACTGAAATGACAAAAAGATGGGCTGCGTATACTGAGCTAGCTTTCATCCACGACTTCGTCCGCAATATTAAAATTTTACTCCATTACAAATTTTTAACCCCCATTCCACCCCTTAGGAATTGATTTATTAAAAACTGTAAAACAAGTGTCTAAACATTTACGTTCAGATTCACTAAAAAGGTTTAATATTTAGTACTGGTTTAAATTAAGATCTTCCAGTAGGCACGGTGCCTACTTTGTCTAATGAGAAATTCGGTCCTGGGCTTAAAGATATTTTATTTTCTTGTTAAAAGTCGACGTCATATACAAAGGGGTATTGATATTAGGGGTATAAATATAAATTTTTTTGACACTCTAAATGATGACGTTGCGTTTCAGACGCGGTTTAAGAAATGCCTGGTCCTTGTTCTTCGCTAGAATAAGAGTTTCTATCTATAGTTTCATTTTGTATAACCCATTTAGCGCTTTCAGTCAAAAAATCGAATACTTTTCAAACCTCTTGACATGTAAAATACCGCAAAATACCTTTTAAAGAAACATTTCTCGACGCGCCAATTAACTTTTGACAGGATAACGCACATCTGATCGACGGCCGAAATCGTTTTAACCCTAAATTTCAGTTTTTGTCCAAATATTGTAAAAACTTAATTACCAAACTTGATACCGCATCGCGTTTCGTGTTTCTAAAGAGCCTCCTTTTTGACGTATTCAGATCTGACAAATAAATAGGCATAAAATATCGCTTTTATTATGATTTTCGGATGAAAGAAGTTTAACAAAAGAAGGCCAGTGGGATGTACGGGGATATTAAAATGTATAACAGAAATTACGGGCCTTTATTTTGTATAAAATAATACTCTATATATTTTTTATAATAATTAGTGCTTTCAATATGGGTGCACAAAAAGAATATCTGCTTTCCTTGTAGAAACATTTTCTTAAAACACAAAAAAACGTTGCATACCTAATTCCTGGCAAACAGTGGTTCTAGTAATAACAAACCAGTACCTAGCTGTTATTCGTGTCCATAAGGTATATAATCCTAATAAACCTGAAATATTTTTGTTGGTATTCTCCAAATAGATTATTGGTGTTTTTTTATGCATTTATTTTGATTATTATTAACAAAAAAAAAATCATTTTGTAACTTCGCGATACAACAATTTTCTTTCGCCCCTTGGGGGTTGATTTATTTAAAACTGTAAAACACGTGTTTAAACATTTATTTTTTAGAGTATTTCTATGATGTTTCGGGTTAAGTTTGAACCCCTGTTTCACCCCCTTAGAAGTTGAATTTTAAAAAACCCTTCCTTAGTGCATACCTACGTTATATAAGAAACCTCTGTGCGAAATTTGAAGTTTATAAACCCAATAGTGTGGGCTGAGCGTTGATCCGTCAATCAGTCAGGCAGTCAGTCATTCAGTCTAGAGTTTGCGCTAGTAGTTCTTAGATTGTTTCAGCGCTGCATTTTTCAAATCTTTTACTTGTAAATGCATATGGCTTCGTTAATGAATTCGGTGTTAATATGCGCACTGAAACATTTTCTACTTGGACTGTAATTGCCACTGGGTAGGTAGGGGTCACTTATGCACATATTTTCTCCAAAAAGATCGCAAATGTTTGTTTTGAAACACGCGGAAAGAAATATTGTAGCAGATTGAAACAAATATTAGATCACATATAAAGCCCCAATAACTGCAATAGCTGCAATACTTGTTTTTAGTGTTCCGTGAAACTGAACACTTATGGACTTACTTCGGTGTCCGTCCGTCCGTCTGTCACAGGCGATTTTCTCTGAAACTACACGACGTAAAAATTTGAAATTTGGAACAGAGAAAGTTAAATTTTGATTCTGGGGATTAGTTTCGGGTGGTAAATTGGGAAATAAAAAAGAATATTTTTAATGGCATTAAGGGTATGAAATGAAAGCTTATTGAAGCACAAATTCAACGATATATTAGATGATGAATTTGTTTTGACATTTTTCAAGCTCAAAAATTGCTGCGCCCACCCTTATAACCAGAAGGATTGCTCAGAAAGATCTCAAAAAGCTCATGAGCCGTGAAAATTAGGTGATATTTCGCAATAAGGGTGGATAAGATTCGTAAATCCATATTTAAATATTATATTCTGTTAGGACTGGGCAGTGAACATCCATACTTTTAAAATAACTTTCGCCTAAAAAATGTATGCACAAACAGAAATTTATTCCATTAACTCAAAGGGAACAATCGACCTAAAACGGTAAAGGTAGTAATTAGACGCAAGTCTCTGAATAAAAGAACATTGTGACGAGAAAAAGACCAAATGCGGTTCAAACCCACTAATTTACAAACGCCGAAAAAGTAGATATTAAAAGTTCCACTGTAATGAATGGGTTTATTTTAAGTAATTCTAGTTAGTAATAGGCCTTTTTTAATTCCTAATCTGAAAAAAATAATAAGCTAGTCTCTAAGGGGTTTAGCGGTGAGCAAAGGGGATGATAAAACCACTTTCAGTAATCAATACAAGCTTATTACATAAATCTACTTTTGAATGTTTCAGATTCCTAGACCAAGACTCTGAAAGAACTAGAAAAATACAAGCTCTTCCACGACAACAATATAAATTTCGTCACCATGGATCTGCAGGTGATCTTCTCACCTATGTCACACACCACAACTGGAACAAGTCTCTCGAATTCTGTCTGTCTGGGTCTCCAGATTATAGAAGAAATTCCCTGCAGAGGTTTTTCCTTCCCTGGAGGCAGACGGAATCAAAGAAGAAGAAAAATACCAAGGTTCTGTAACTGATGATAACCAATAGAAATGTGGAAAGAGAAAATAATGTTTGCCCTTTGGTCTTGGGTATTTTAGACACTTCTCTATCTTTATATAGCAATTATTATTATTATATATCCCAGTGGCGTGCCGACCGGGGGGGCTAGGAGGATACAAGTCCTTACACAAAAGTATAAACATTTTAAGAAATATACACTATTTCATAACGGACGACCTATCTAAACCTGTTCTTGCGAAAACCGAACGATTTGTCGTCTTAACTCACCAATATTCTAACATTTTTTTGGTTTATACCTTGTGTCCATTTGGACTGATATATGAAAATTTTTTGAAAGCACGTTTTTTCGAAAGTATATTTTCTTGAAAACAAAGCTTTTTCGATAATAGAGTTATTCGAAAACTAAGGGTGATTTCACATTTTTTTTATCAACCCACTCTTAGAATTTTTTTAACCACTTTTCGAACCTACATTTTTTTAAGAAACCATGTTTTTAGAGAGAATATTTTTTCAAACATTGTTTCGAAGAAAACTGCGAATATTAATATTTAAAAAACAACACATTTTTGAAAGTAATTTACTACAGAGTGCAGCCCCAAACAGAAACAAGGAACACAAAGACGGTTCGTGTCGGTTAGTTTAGAATCTTTCGGTACCAAGGACGATGGACAACATTTCGAACCTACATTTTTTTAAGAAACCATGTTTTTAGAGAGTATATTTTTTCAAACATTGTTTCGAAAAAAACTTCGAATATTAATATTAAAAAAAAAACACTTTTTTGAAAGTAATTTTGTGCAGTGCAGACCCAAGCAGAAACAAGGAACACAAAAACGGTTCGTTTACGTTAGTTTAGAATATTTCTGTCATTTTTTCATTATTATTTTTATGCCAGTACAGTGCATAATTATTTAAATTTAGAAAAACTGTTTTCTAAAAAATATACTCTCGTAGATTTTTGTAGCTCCATTTCCGAAAAAACACCTTTCGAAGAAGCTGTTTTAAAAAAAAATTACATAATTTAACATCAAAAAATATGTTTGTTGAAAGAAAAACAGTTGGTCATCTTAGCTTACACGCGACAGGAGAAATTGTTTAACAGATATGAAAGTGTAAATATTGTAGCATTTTTTTATTTATGCCTTCTGCATTCAGTACTACTACAAGTACTTATGAAAGTACTATTTTTCTAAAACTAATATTTATATAAGTACTTTTCAGAAATACATTTTTTCAAAGAAAATATTGGTTCGAGTATAATTTTTTTCAAGCAACGGCTATTTGAAAAAGTAATTTACAAGAAAGTAACGTAGGAAGGAAACTTGATCAAACCCAACAAAGGTACGTTTAAGCTTGTTCGGAATACTTTTCTCGTCTTTTTTCATTAACGATTTCCAAGCTACTATAGAGTTCATAATTTAATTTTCTAAATGCTACTATCGGTACCTAACATATCTTTTCGGAAAATGTACCTATTTAAAAAAAAAATTTTAGGACATTTTTGAAAAAAATTACTCTCGAAATATGTGTTTTCGGGAACATATTTTTGAAATATTTTATAAATCCGTTTTCATAAAAGCATCTTTGAAAAAGCCGTCAGGACATTTTTAAAAAATATATACGTTCGAAATATATGTTATCGAGAAAATATTTCTAAAAAATTTAGTTAATCCATTTTCGAAAAAGCTATGTTTCGAAAAAATTTCCTTTCAAAAGAGATGCATTTGAAAAAATAAAAACTATTTGGTTATTTGTTTCCTTTATAACCCAAACGATCTGGCGCAAATTTTGATAAGATCGCAGTGAGATGTGTAGGGAATGTTTTCAAAAAGAATCTAATAGCCTGTGAATCAAAATTGCCAAAAAAGGCTTGCATTTTTTATGTTACATATTAGTATTGATCTATTATTTATATTTTTTGGTATAATTCATTTCAGACAAATGTTTGTTTTTGTTTATAATATTTTGTATGGTTATGTTAAAATATTTATTTTTATAAATATCGCCATTGAAATCCTTTTTGTAGAAGACTTGGGGGAGGGGGTCGCCCCACATACCACATACCCTTTACTAAAAGGAAAGTGATTTGTCGCCCCTCAAATCATTGTGCTCCCCTCCCCCGCCCCTTAAGGCCCCAGAATGCAGGGATATTGAATATTTTTTGAACAGTGATATACTGTGTATTAAAGGATTTGTCTTTCTATAAATGACCTTAAAACTTAAATGTTATTCTTCAAAACCGTTTATTGAAAAAAAAGTCAAGACCTAGGCTATAGTTATCAAATAATCATCTAAAATTATCTTAAATGTTATACAGTGATACAATCACGTAACGTTTATCAAATTAAAGTTAATAAGTTTAGTTTTTGGACACCTGTAATATACTTACACCGCACAGGTTTCCTAACGGTATGCGGCAGTGGCTAGAGTTATAATTCCTATAATTTAATAAGTTCTTTCAAAAGTATTTTGACACGAATAGGATTAATAGTATGGTGCCGTGAAAAGGAAAGACAAATTTTGGGAATGAATAATCGTTTTAGTAAAAAATACATAAGTAAATTGATTTAATAGGAATAGTTTTTTAGTATATCCGCTGTGCAATAATTTGATGAATCAACAGCAAATTATTCAAATTATGGAATATTTTTTTAATCATATCCTTGATGTGTCTTTTTTTGCGGTATTTGTTACTAGATTACAGGATAAAAAATTGTCTTTAAAAAATTGTCATGCAAGATTCAAAAGTTGCAAAACGTAGTCCTGTTAGTTGTAAAGTCACATAGAGGTGTCCTGGTACGTGGTACCATATGCAATGGCACCCCCTACCATTGTCCCCACGGTATGATGAACATGCCTCTCCATTTCAAACTGTGGATCACGTTTTTCACCACGTCGCCTTCTTACTCTTGCACGACCATCATGCATACCCAAACAAAAGCGGGATTCCTCGCTACAGACTACTCTGTTCCATTCATGGTTCCATTGTAGTCCGTCTCTGCACCATTGCAGTCGATTGCGTCGATGCTCAGGAGTGAGGGGCAACACCCAATAGGGACGGTAAGAAAAAAGACCAAAACTTCTTATCCGTCGATATACTGTACGCATCCCAACCACCCTTCCATGTTCTTCAAACCACTGATTCGCAATCGCCCGACTGGTACTAAAGCAGTCTCTAAGAGCCAAAAGTCTAAGACGACGATCTTGACGCTCGTTTGTTCCCCTGCGACGTCCAGTGCCCCTAGCTCTGTGTTCACGGGCTTCTTGGGTCCATGCCATCTCAAAATGGTGCGTAAAGATTTATTGGTTCTTCTGTTAATTTCTCTAACTGACCTGCCTCTCGTAAACCCACAATCCGCCCCCTCTCAAAGTCACTAAGCTGAGGAATTTGACCAAGTCTACGCACTCGCGGCATAATTATGCCTTAAAACAACACTTTGCAAAACACTTTTTATCAGTCAAGCCACAAATGTGAACAAAAATTGCTAAAACTACAATCGCATGCAGCTCAAACCAGTGTAAAATAGCCGGGTAAAAACGACAAGATAGTGTATAGATAAGGCTGAAAATTTAATCAGTTTTTATTTGACCCAAAATCAATTTGCATGCAAAAAATTATTACAATGAATTTATAAATACTGGGTGTTCACCTTGCTTTGTCACTTAGCATATATTATATCCTAGTCTTCAGAAAAATATTTTGGGTTTGTAATGACTTACTTGAACAATTCATGCAATAAAAAATAATTCATATTCCAAACAGACCAAAACTTCTTATCCGTCGATATACTGTACGCATCCCAACCACCCTTCCATGTTCTTCAAACCACTGATTCGCAATCGCCCGACTGGTACTAAACACTTTTTATCAGTCAAGCCACAAATGTGAACAAAAATTGCTAAAACTACAATCGCATGCAGCTCAAACCAGTGTAAAATAGCCGGGTAAAAACGACAAGAGAGTGCATAGATAAGGCTGAAAATTTAATCAGTTTTTATTTGACCCAAAATCAATTTGCATGCAAAAAATTATTACAATGAATTTATAAATACTGGGTGTTCACCTTTCTTTGTCACTTAGCATATATATCCTAGTCTTCAGAAAAATATTTTGGGTTTGTAATGACTTACTTGAACAATTCATGCAATAAAAAATAATTCATATTCCTTATTATCTCGATCAATAAAGTCATGAAATAGTTTTCGAGAATAACTGAGTTGACTTTTGTAATTTTCGTTCTTTCCAGCATTTTTTCTCTCTTATTGCTTTTTTATCCCATAAAAGCTATAAAAATAAACAACCTTCAATTTTTCTTCTCAATGGCCTCTACTACTGCCTCGACTCATTAAAGTTCCTTAGATAAACCCGAATAAAAATTAAAGAAGCACAGCCATAAAATCATTGGAAGTAGGGACTAGACTAATTGCCTGATACGAAGGCTATTTTTACTAAAACTACTCGAAAAGGTGCTAAGTAACACCAGTTCGGTCGATTAAGAGAAATCAATTAAGGAAAGGAGCAGAGCTATTTGACGAAATGTGGTTTTAGATAAATCAAAGAAATGAAATAGGAATTTTGAAAGCAAAGCCACAGAGATTGAAAGATAATTTAAGGGGTTATATACAGTCAGGAGGCCTAAAAAGCGATTTTTCAAGAATTTTTCCTGAGAAGACGTTTAAATCTATTAATGTGAAAATTTGTACACATATTATGGTAACTTTTAACTGTATTTTAAGATTTTTGTATTTGTAAAAATAATAATTTTGAAAGCTGCTATAGCTGATTTCCAGGAGTTCCTCTCAAAAAAGGCATCTTGCGGTGACCACGATCTCGTCAACATCTCAAATAAAGAAAATCCCAAGTCGAAAAGAATCGTCCAATGGGAGTTCAAATGCACCGGCGGGAAGAGTGAACGAACAGATTCCTACTACACCGGCAGCTGTCAGCCTTGACGTGGTTGACGTTGACGTCAGCGAGAGCGTAGAAAATGGGGAAAACGAACGTGAAAAGGACAGAAATGAATGGAATTTAGTCCAAAACACAAGAAGATACCCAAAATTGAGGAGGCCTGCGCCTATTTGTGGGCAAAGTAATGATTTTAAACTGGAGACGGCCCAGAAAACATCTTGTCTATTTCTCACGGGGCTTGGCCCATCGGTCACAGCAGAACAGGTCGATGAACACATCAAATCAATCACAAAAAGTACCTGCAATTCTGAAAAAATGACTACAAAGCGAAAAAACGTCAGCTCTTTTAAGGTAGAGATTCCCTTGAAAGATAAAGAGGCAGTTATGAAACCAGAAATCTGGGGCAAGAACGTAACCATAAACCATTTTCTTCACCTACGACGACGCCCACAAATCGGGCACGATGCACAACGGAGAAAATAAAGGTTTTCCATCAAAATCTGCAGTGTATGAAGAACAAGATTCCTGAGCTGGAAATCTTTCTTGATGAAGTTACCCCAGACATTGTGTGTATAACAGAACATTGGTATACCACTTCCGAAATACAATTCTTAATTGTGGATGGATATACAAATGGCTCAGCATACTCTCGGTCTGACCATATACATGGGGGATCAGCTATTCTGACTAGGGATGGCGCCATCCTGGACGCAGTTAGGGAAGAGACCATCGAAAATAAGAGCATTGAAGGAGTCTTGGAATGCTCATCTATTGTGGACAGGCCAAGAAACGTATTAATAATCTGTATTTATAGACCTTACGAAGGTAATATTGAATGTTTTTTTGACGGGTTTATTGAGATTTTTGAATATATTTTTAACGTATACAATAAGTATAAAATTATTTTATCTGGCGATTTTAATATAAATTTATTAGATAACAACAAAACAGTAAACTATTTCAAAGACATTCTAACTAGCTTGAATTTGAATCAAAAAATTTTCGAGCCTACGCGTGTAACACAGCACTCAGCAACTCTTATTGATAATATTTTTATAAACTTTACAAATATTAATGAGGGTCAGGTTATCACCACAGGTATGTCTGATCACCATGGACAAATCCTGGAATTGGACATATTCCCGGCCACAGAGCACGACCCTGTATCTTTCGAGGGGAGAATATTTTCTAGGAATAAATTGCAACAGTTTAAATATGAGTTAAATTTAATCTCATGGGAGGATGTATACAGGCAAACAGATGTAAATTCTGCATATAACTTGTTTTATTGTGGTTTTAAAAATTTAATGAACTTGCATTTTCCTTTAAAAGATATTAAGAAAAGGTCAAAAGAAACAAAAAATTGGATTACTAGGGGAATCAGAATCTCATCGAAACACAAAAATTATCTTTATAGACAAATGAAGCGGGGTGAAATAAATACCAACGTTTATAAAAAATATAACAATATATTTAGAAGGGTAGTCCAAAAATGTAAATTTTCTCAAACACTCTCACAACCAAGGGCGTAGCCAGGATTTTGAGCAGGGGGGGGCAGAATTAGGTGACCGGGAGGGCAGATTTTCTGGACCCCAAGGACGCAACGTAGTAGTACGTAGTCTAGTTTTTTTAGTGTTTTTGTAAAGAAATATAAAAAAAAACATTATTTAAAAAAATATATATTCATAGATAATGTATAGTATATAGTACATACGTATTATTATTGCAAATTAGAAACTCGAATCAGTTAAAAAAGAATATAATGAATACCTGCTAAAACAGAACATCGCTTAACAAAAAGAATGTATAAAATTTATCTACATTTTATTTTTGCGAAACATTTTATGAAAACAAATTATTTTGCAAAAAAAACAATAAATTGTTTTCATAATAAGCCGGTAAAAGTTTGCGGTTTTATTTAAAATAAATTGAAATAAATTTAAAAAATTTGAAATCATGCTAAAATTGTCGATTATGGTGCAGGTATAGTATAGGATATTGTTAGGCCAATTTTGTAAAAAAAATTATATTACAATTTGATAATTATTTTATATCTGAGATCTGCGTGAACACAAACAGAGTGGTGAACAGGAACAGCGCACGGCAGCCACCTTTAATTAAGTTATATAAATTTTAAATGTAAACTTAAAAAATATTTGCGTGGGGTAGGATTGGAAGAATGATTAATTTTAATCAAAATTTCTACCCATTTGTGCCAACTAGTATGTTCCCGTAATTTTTAATTCCTTTGGCTATTACAGTTATTGCTATTGTACTTGTTATTACAATTCTTTATTATTGTACTTTTGTTTTTCTTTGGCACAAATAAATGTATTTATTATTATTATTATTATTATTATTATTAATTAACAGCAAAAGCTTTCTTACCACTTCACACGTTTGCGCCACATGCAGCAGTGCTGCCATTTCGGTACAATTGTACTGAATTCAGTACAAAGTGGCCAAATTCAGTACGTCAGTACTGATCTTGGAAAAACCACTAATTTTAGTACGAACTTTCAAAACGAAACTAAAACCAAATAAGCACAAAAAATTTTGAAAAATTATTGTGACTGAAAATATATTATGAATTAAGTTTAGTGACTTTTCGATTGATGAAATTAGTGTGATACGAGTACTACGCTTTCTTGTACTTTGTGTCGTTAAAGAAAATATAAATTGCCTGAATATAACTACGATGGAGTACTGTAAACAAATATTAAAAAACAATACTTGTTTTTCATTGGAGGCTGCCGATGAATTGATCGATTGAAAAAAAAATCTGAGGAAATAAACTGATGGTAATACATAAAACTACTGATTTTTTACAATTTGTAATTAAGTAGTATACAAGTACCGATTGTACCTGTCTATTGGTATAAATTAAAACTTTTTATATAATGTTAATAATTTAATACTATTTTTTATTTTTGAAAAAAAAACAGTGTTTTATTTAACCACCCTCAATGATTTTAAACTGCAGAGAAAGCTATTTTAAATGTTTTAAATTCTTAAACGTTTCGATTTTTGAATCTTCTGCCCTACATTCAGTACGCTTTGAAAATCAGCTGCGACAGCACTGACCGGCAGGCGCCGCAGCTGACTGCTGATTTAGGAATAAGACGTACGGGAAATTTGAATGGCACATTGGTAAATCTTGGCTTTTTGCTCGTGCCAGGGGGGGGGCACGTGCCCCCCCCCCCCCTGCCCTCCCTTGGCTACGCCCTTGCTCACAACTCTGGGAAAGCCATGTGGGCACTTGTCAATAAGTTCACAAACAATAACAAAAAACATACAGAATCAATCCTCAAAAACATTTCTGATAAAACCTCTACTGAAACGGACACTCTTAATCAGGTTAATGAATATTTTATTAATGTGTGCCCAGATTTGGGCGGTGAATTGACAGATTTACAGTCACAGTCATTGAATTCTCTATACCTCCTCCCAACTGATCCTGCTGAAGTCAGAACTGTAATACAGGCCTTAAAAAACACAAAATCTGTAGGAGTGGACGAAATACCCATGACCTTGCTTAAATCCTGTTCTGATGAAATTTCAAGACCTATAGCCTTCTTAATTAATTTATCCTTTTCTACTGGAATATTTCCAGACGAACTAAAAAAAGCTAAAATAAGTCCCATTTTTAAAAAAGGAGATAAAACAAACATCTCCAGTTATAGGCCCATAGCTCTTCTTAATAATATTAGTAAAGTATTTGAAAAAATATTATATAAACGGCTTATGTCCTTTCTTGAAGAGAACCAACTCATCTCAGAATACCAGAACGGCTTCAGACCGGGCAAATCAACGGCACGAGCAATCTATCAAGCCCTTGTAAAAGTCTTCGATTCTTTAAATAATAATAATACCACTTTAGCAGTCTGCCTGGATCTATCTAGAGCATTCGACAGTGTCAAGTATGACATTTTACTAGCTAAACTGGAAAATTATGGACTGAGAGGAATCACCTCACAGCTTATTAAATCTTATCTGCAAAACCGTTGGCAGTGTGTTGTGAGTGTTAACGGATGTGGGGACTTGAAAATGTCTAACATGCAGTTGGGAAAAAGAGGGGTCCCACAAGGATCAATCTTGGGTCCACTGCTTTACATATTGTACACAAATGAACTTCCTGGCATAGCCGGCCACCACACAGTTCAATACGCTGATGACACTACACTTATTTTCAATCTAGACAAAACCGTCACAGGGGAGGTCGAGATTGATGATGCACTCAGACTGCTGAAGACGTGGTTCACTTCAAATAATCTCATTTTAAACATAAATAAAACACAAATTGTCAAATTCTCATACCATACCCCTGACGAGCATGAAATCTTTACCCTGCACGATGGACCCATCCAAACAGTGAGCTCTGCAAAATTTCTGGGGATTGACATTGACTCCAGGTAAGACTGGAAAAAACACATTGAAGGTCTGGCTGGGAAAATATCACAGTTGTCCTTTGCACTCAGTGTGATAACAAAAAATGTTGGTAAAAATGCTGCACTAACAGTATACATACAGTCCAGAATTAGGTACGGGATCGTGTTCTGGGGTGGGTGTGGTGACATAACCAGGATCTTGATTCTGCAAAAACTGTGTCTACGCAGAGTATTTAACATGAGACAGATTGAAACCTGCCGCCCTGTATTTCAAAGGTGGGGTATCCTTACAGTCATTGGTGTATGCATATATGAATCCATGGTGTTTTTCAAATTAAATGAAAATTTATTTGTATCTAATCGAGACCATCAACATAATACGAGACACAGAAGTGACCCTCTTGCTCCAAAGTTCAACTATTCATACTTACAAAAAAACGCTCAGTTTCTCATTATCAAAATTTACAATAAATTGCCCATATCTATCAAAAACAATAATTTAAAAAGGTTCAAACATTTGCTCAAAAACCTTCTGATATCCAAGGCCTACTACACACTAGAGGAGTATTTCAATGATGATTTTATATAAATGGGGCTGATATGACCTGTTCATTGTATACTTTAATTTTTAATGTTTTGTAACTGTCTGTAATTTTGATTTGTTTATCTGTATTTTAATTTGTTTCTCTGTATTTTGATTTGTTTCTCTAAATTTCTTTTTTCTCTCTTTTTTTAAGCTGTGTTCTATATATTTTATAAAAAACAGAACTAATAAAGGAATTTATTATTATTATTATTATTATCTCTGGACTGGATCATCGAAAATGAAAAAACCAAACGGATTTCATTAAAGTAATGTATAGTCTTCTAATTAATCGAAGGAATAAGCAAAATAATTTTTTTTGACAAAATGGCGGCTTCTCAGAAAAAAAAATCGATTTTTGGCCAAAATTTTGGCCATAAAGTGTTTATATAAAAAAAAATATTTATCGGTGAGAAAAAACCTTCGATTAATTACTAAAACATATACTTAAGAAGCTTGTGTTAAAATTTGAGACAGATCGGTTCAGCCGTTTCCGAGGAATCTTGGTCACCGACTTTAAAAACACAGTTTTGGGAAAAACGCGTTTAAAGTTTCAAAAGCACGTTACACATAGTGTGCAATCGCTCTGACACGTCTTTACAAATATGCGTGTAACTTCGAAAATAATCGCCGGATTGCCTTGAAATTTTCTGTGTGTGTATTGGAATATATGTACATTACGAAAATGAAATTAAAAAAAATCAATTTTTTGAAAATTCTAACTGCATGTAACCCCTTGCTTGCATCAGCTGAGACTACCACAAAGACCCAACTGCCGAACTTTTTAAAAACTAGTTTCAAAATTATGTTTTAAAAAAATGTACCTAAAAACAGAGTCATCGTCATGTATAATGCGAGCTATCATAGCTGGCAGTTAAAAAAATAGTTTCAATACAGCAAGCAAAAAATCGGAAATAAAGGAGTTTATGCTGGAAAACAACATAAAGAAAATTATAAAAAGACTGATTTGCTATGGGTACTAAAAGAATTTAATATCGGAAAAGAATATGTTTGTGACGATATTGCAAAAGAAATTAGTTATCCCATTCTGCTACTACCACCATATTATTGTGTTCTTAACCAGATAGCAAATTTGTGGCAGTAAGTTAAAACTAGAATAAAAGCTGAAAACGCCACCTACTCTATGTTCCAAAGTCATAGAATTAATAAAGGAGATTGTAAATGAAAACCCAGTAGAAAGTTGCAAAACTTCTGTAAATCATACCTATATTTTTGTACAGAATAGTATAGAACCAAAAATAATAAATTTAAATGACGACGGTATGACACTAAACTATAGGTTTACTTTAATGTTAAGCTGTAATAATAGGTTATTCATTTAAATAATTACATTAAGTTTAACCCTGTTTATCCCATAGCAAAATACCGGAAGCAGTGTTGCCAGATTGGCAGATAAGATAGGCACTGGCAAATATTTAGAAAGTGTAGTTATAAATAAAACGTTATACTTTTCCCTGAAAATACAGGTTTGGCATCGGAGCAGTTTGAAAATTATTACAGTCAATTTGTCAAACGGTATACCTAACGTATCTTTGAACAGAGTTTACCAAAATAAAGCAATTTAACGAAATTTAGTGCAAGAGTGGCAATGTCGCTTTTTCTTCGTCGCATGTGCCGTAGCTCAGTTCATTCATGGCTTAAACAGCTGTCAGGGCGTAGTGTTTTTTGTGTAACGTTTTTTGACAGGTTTGATGCAATGAAATTTTAAATGATGTTTGACTTTCCTTAAAAAGACTTTAGAAAATTTTGACATCACAGATTTGGTTGAATATAGACTAAAATATATCAATTTGTAGTGTATTTTTGTAGTTTGGGCAGAGAAAAACCTAGACAGAGAGAAGAATATCTCTCCTTCCCGCCAGTTCGACAACGCCATGGCCTTCAAACGGCAACGCCCCGAGATTGGCGCGTGGGATTCTCACAATACACCCCGACATAGCCAGTGCGGTAGCAACACGTCAAGCAGAGAGAGTTTTCTGCGGCGCGACACGTCTCAATACTCACTCTCACTGTGCTTTATACCGTTTATACGGACGGGCTATTCTATTTTTAACGCGTGGCTACATTTCTGGAGAATCTTTTAAACTTTTGATTGTTGTTTTTCATATGTGTTTTTATTTTGCAGCATTTCTTTATAATAACCCAAAATTTTCCAACGCACGCCCGTGGCAGCTTTATTTAAACGTCGGTAGTCGAGTGCGTCAGGCCCCTTTTTAGGTTATAGAAAGAAAATCGTATTTATGAATGAAATCAGTACGTGATATTCTTCTCTCTGTCTTGGTTTTTCTCTGGTTTTGGCATAAGAAGCATCATCTTTCAAAACTGATTGACTAAGTTACGAAACGCCTATCTTCCTCTATATGGTTGATAGATTACAGCAAATCAAAACTAGCTGGGCTAAAGCTAATTTAAATAAAAATTAATCAGAGACCAAACTTTTCATTAAAAATAAAATTAAAATAGAAAATTTAACCAAGATCTATGTTTATTTGTATCCTCTACTCTAAGTAGTTATTCACCGAAATATTAGATTCCTACATCAATACGGCCCAAATATTTCCCCTCTGCATAGTAAAGTATACATTTTTCATTACTAAATAAAATGGGTAATATTGTATTTCTCCTTCGATGAGTTCTAATTGGTTATGGGAACTTTCCGCCATTGTTAGTATCTAGGTAACGACTTGAGGTTACTCTTGTAATTTAGAAAATGAACCATGGTTTTAAAGAGGTTTAATTTGGAAGGGGGAGATAAAGAAAGCAATTTCGCAAAGCAAATTTTTTGCAATGCAAATAAACCCATTTATTTATAACTTAAACGAAAACATAGGCGCTATTAATTAGTGGGAGGTATTCGTAGATAATTAACGAATTAAATAAACCCAAAAAGAATCACTAAGTAGGAAAAATAGTGTAGAATAATGTCGGCTAAAAATAGGATTTGCTGGAAAAATTCAAGAAAATTCAGTTTTTACCCGTTAAATACGCTCCTGGATGGCCCATTCTATATTCATTTTAGTCTGATTATTCCTTTGTAAGGTAGCGTTGAAAAATTGGAAAAAATTACATGGAAAAAAATACGGAGTGATTTAAAGGTACAGATGTCGAGTGCAAAAAAAATCTAAATATCGAAATTTAATCGACGATTGCTTCCTTCATATAAAGAATGAAGTAACTAAAACATATGGATATCATGTATTTCGACGAGCTCTTTCCAATGATGTATAGTGTTAATTTCGATCCATTTTGACCTAAAAAAAATAAAGACTGAAAAATTTGGGTCAAAAATCGAAATTTCTAGTTTTTCCCAAATACAATCCATCTACCAGTGGTTTCAGGTTTAGGTATATGTTTTGTAAAAAGAAAGTATTTGAGATTTTAAAGTTTTACTTATCAATTCGTTTTTCGATCAGACATTTCGTTTTCGAGTTATTAGGTACCAAAAAGGGATCTGCAAATGACATTTATCGACCTAAAAAAATTCAGAAACTACTCGCCATTTTCCTCACCAGTTTCAATAGGATTCTGAAGCTCCGGGTCCTCTACAACCTCCCAAAATTTAAATCGATTTAATTCATTTTTGCGACCTGTATCCGATTTCAACGGAAATCGCGGAAATTTCGACTTGACGTTTGACGTTGAATGACGTTTAGTAACTCCGAAACGATCCATCCTGTATAACTAAATTTTTTACAGAAGCTAGTTGCTCTATTCCTCTGTTAACCCAGGAAATTCTCGAGTGCTCCTTCTCTGACTGTTTCCGAGAGTTGCTGATTTCCAGATGTCATTTTGCACTGCCTTACGTCACTTTGCACATGGCAAATGGCTGCTCTTTAAATTGTAATAAATTATCCCGAAAAGGAAAAAAGTTCCTAGGTAAATTATCCTAGTAATTTTCTATTTTTTTGGGTTTGTAATGACTTCCTTAAACGATTTATGAAAAAAAAACTACGTGCATATTCCTAATTATGTGCTGTTCATCCCTTTTTCCAATACAAATAAAAGTTTGATTCCACTTAGTGAAGCAGAGACCCATTTTCAGATAAAAACACGAAAGGAAAAATATACTTGACCATCGATGTATCCTGCTCTTTCCGGTGTAGCACTTCCCATAAAAACTACTCAATAAAATCCCCTAAAATTAATTACTTCAAAAAAATGCCTGTCGATAGAGCTGTAAGGCTGACAAGCAAATTAGTGGCAAGTCGAGAACTAATTTATATTTATTTGTGACCATTTCAACTGAGGTTTACCACGGATAAGTCCGAAAACAGATATAAAACGACACTGATTTACTGGTGTGCTTTGAGTTTATCTTTTTAAAGGTGTGGTGAGTACCGAGGATATTTCAAAAGTTTCTTAGGTGTGATTTTTGTATTCCATATTTCTTGCTCTAATATAAGAATACCGGTCAGATTCACTATTGATAAGACCTATCAAATTTGACAGTCATCACCCAGGCATGCATTATCCAAAAAGGTTTAACAAGAAGATTTTGTTATAGTTTTTGCAGTGGTGGAGTTAGAACCCAACCCAACCTAACCACTTTTCGAAACTGTTTTTTTTTAATACTTTTTTCAAAGTACTATACTGGGAGAGTAACACAGCAGACACAGGAAAAGTAAACCTGTCCAAAGACAAAAACGGTTCGTTTAGGATAGTTCAGGATCTTTTTGTCATTTTTTCATTGAGATTGTCTAAGCCAGCAGAGTTAATAATCTAAATTTAGAAAAACTATGTTTTCTAAAAAATATATTTTCGGAAAATAATACTTTACGGGTCCTCTTCTTCATACATTGGCTAAAATAAGAGAAATAAATTCATGGTCAATAATTAACCTTTCTTATTTAGTTATTACAGTTTGACAATAAAGCAAATCGCAGTAATAATGAAAGAAATCATAACTTTTTAGTGGCGATTTATTAACAATAACAGCAAAAAACGTGTCAAAACCCATCTAAATTTATGTCAGGCAAACTTTTTAGTGAGTCCCAGGGTAAAGTTTTGCGTGACGTCCTTCAAAGTAGGGTAAATAATGGCTTCAATTTCTCTGGTGCAGCAAATCTGCAGGGAATGATTCAACCTATTTAGTATAACTAATGCCCTTTTGGACGAATCTAACAGATCTTTATTTATCATTTTCAAGAAGATAACCCTGCCGATTTTAAATTGAGTATATCAAATAAATAGTTTACATATTACTGCTAAGTTTAATATTTATTAATTTGGTATAATAGGTTACTCTTTTAAAGCGCCAGGTATACTTGACTGACACTGGGAACAGGGGAACAGTTGCAGAGGCCTCAGCCACTGGTTGATTCCTGAGTGACTTAAATTGATCCTGCTGGCTCGAAGACCGACTTACAATGCCTTAAAAATAGAAAAAAATTTATCAGCATCATGGTTGCAAACACATCGGTAGAAAAGCTGATTCAATAGGAAGAGTTCATGAATCATCCCTTGATTTCCGATGATTTATCCCTTTTCTATAAATGTTTTCACGATTTTGCTAGAACAAACTACCCTACCTAATGCTTCACTTTTCGGCTGAAAAAAATCCAGAAAAACTCGTTTCCTCTGCTTTTTCATACCCAGAGTGACCCAGATTGTGGAAAATCTTACCTGCGAAAGCGTTTTCTTTTTTCCCTGACTTAAAATCCTTTAAGTCCTGTAATAATAAACTGCATCTTCCTCCAGCAATAGCATCCTTAACCCTAAAAATTTTACCTTGAATTATTATATGAAGAAATTAGCCTTAATAAATGACCTTACTTATATTTTACTCTAGATAAAAAGTATCAGAATATGCCATTACAATTAATTGGTATTATAATCAATTTTAAAACCTGAAAAACCAAAACCCCCCAAAAAAAAATCCAGAATCTCTTTCTTTTTTTGTTGTAACATCGACTTCTTAAGTTACCTGACCGTGATTTACGCACTTCCAATACATCGGCGATTAGGGCAAATGTTCTTCGCCGAGACTTATCGCCAGCAAGACATCGTGTTGGTGACACCCTCGACACACGGATATTTTTAACGCAGTGACAACTGTATTAGGCCGGGTCTACAGTGAGAAGAGAGAAATAAGGATCCAAAGAATAAAAAAACTGTAGATTTACTTATCTACTTAAAACAGAGTTTTTAATAAAATTGCAGAAAAGCAAGTATAATAAAATGTAAAACACAGTTTTTTTTCGAAAATTGAATTTTGAACCCTTACCACAGGATTCACTATTGATAAGACTGATCTAGTTTGACAATTAGTTTTAAAATGACAAGATCGTAGATCTATTCTGTTGTTTGATAAAGCAAAAGTCTCCAAAGATCAGCCAGAATGACTCCAACCAATAAAACCTGCTGGCGCTGGCAGCTTAACGAGTTCAGCTCTGTGAAGTTTTGAGTTTTAAGTGGATTTACTCAAAATTGATTAAAAATTGTAAAGAATTTCTTAGAAATCTTTGCTGTGCAATATATTAACACATCTACGAGATCCAGGTCTCAGCGAAGTGGAGTGCAACGAAAAGACCAAAGCTGATGCAGAGGTACAGAAGCCAAATTTATCTGCGTTAGACCCGTCTATATTATCATCATGAGTATGTACTTCTAATTATATGATCTATGACTGTGCACAGCGTGAAACCTATATACACTGGAAGAACATTTTTATTGAGAATAATCTGCACCATGTTATATTTTGGCGTTCATCAAAACCTACTTCTGCCAATAGTCCTGGAAACTCCTGTTGCAAGAAAAATAAATAAATAGGTCCGTTTAAATGTTCATTAAAAATTGTGGCCCTATAATTCTGTTGTGAAGAATACCGCACCACACATTAACCGACCAGTGGTGTTGGTGTTGAACATCACGAACCCAGTGTGGGTTCTCTGTTGCATAATAACGCATATTGTGTCTATTAACAGCACATTACTTATAAACGTACCTTCATCTGAATATACTATAAATTTTAAAAAAAATTGGTTTACTTCAATTTTGGCACGTAATCATTGCCAGTAAGTTACGGGCCTTTGAAAATCTTCATCGTGCAGTTCCTGATGTAGCTCAATATGGTACGGGTGGTCGGTTTGCCGTTGACTATGACGTATCACACAGTGAAGCTAATTTACTGCTACTTGGGGGTTCTCCTGAACTTGTAACAGTATTTCGAGATATTTCTCACCAGTTGTAGCTATTATATTTTCAAATTCACGTCTTGAATGTTCCACACTGTCCGTTGACTCAAAACGTTTATTTAATTTTGAAAACTCTGCGGACTGAGTCTTCGCCGATCAGGATTTTTCATCCTGTTTAATCTTTCGGCAAAAAGACAATGTTTATCTGCCTCGTCCAAAACATAAATCATATTAATTAATTCATTTTTGGAAAAATTCATTTTGAAGGTGGGGAAGTAAAGATATCTGGCTGTTAGAAATTTTATAACCTGAGCACTTTGGATGCAAAGGAAGGCATGTTCTGAACTTCTACAGCTGGACAGTAAATATAAGATAAGAATGAAAAGATATAAGATAAGATGAGATATAAAGATAAGTGACACGCTCATTTTTGTGTTGTTAGAAATAGCCCGTGGAAGATTAATAGAAAGTACTTCTTTTGAGCAGAAGCAGCAAAAATATCCGTTGAAGAGAGACAACGCACCCACAACACGATGGTAAAAGGGAGAAGAAGTGGACAATTAATAAATAAGAATTTCTGAATAGAATTAAAGATGTGATATTAAAGGTGATGCCGCTCCCCAGATGTAGGAACAATATTTTACAGGTTTCATCTCCTGTGAGAGAAGTAGGAATTGTAGAAATTAAAAGGATAAAAGTATTTTTGAGCTAAAAAAATAAATCCAGATGATACAGCTATTTACTTGTAAGTAACTAAATGTGCTTGTACCAGCTGAAATGCTGTTCGAAAATATCGATGGTGTAGGCTGGGCCTAACCATAAACCCGATGATGGCTCTATTAGTCTGCCTACTTTCTGTGATTTTATGGCCCTGCTCCTTCGATTCCGATGGTCTTATCTCAGAACTTTAATGACCCAAGATGGTGTTAAAAAGGAAATAATTAGACAGTCGGAGGCGAGAATCTCTATAATTGTTTTGTTTCTTTCTTTTTTTTAAGTTCATTGATAAAAGCCTAAATTCCAGTGTCTTAACCCTGTAGCAATCGACGTTAATATTTATTATTTCCTTCAATTTTTGAAGCTTGGGATTTTTGAAAGATATCTATCTAAAAGTATTGGGTAAAGAGTTAATATTTTGAAATTTTATTATTCACATTTCATAATTTTGTTCGTTGATTATTGCCACTATGGGTAGCTGAAGATCTGAAGAACAAAGCAAGTTTTAGCCAGCATCAAGCCTTGTGCTCATAGTTGAGTTATGAAACGTAGTGCTTTGCACAAACTGAACGTGATCTCTTATTCAGCCACCATGTGAACCAGCCAACCCCGCCTAACCCCCTGACTAAAAATTTTTTATTTGTTTATTTCTGAAATACATTACAAGCACGAAGTTTACAATAATTGTGTTAAAAAGCCATATTCAAAATTTCTTTAAAGAAAATAAAATTCCTCCTTTTGAACCAATTATTTTTAACCAAACTTTTGAAGAAGGGGACAGTTACAGACGCTTAGATTTTTGTTTGTGGGTCGGTGATGTAGTTCTAAGTAAGAACGTAAAGTTTCATAAGCCGATAATGATCTCAGATTAGTCAACCTTCAGTACAAATGGTACTGTAGCTTCTCAACATGTGAGATGTTGGGGTAGAAAAAATTCAGAGTTTAGAATTGCGAACCGCCGCCGCCGGTCAGTATTTTAAAAAGTAAATGTTTGGTTCGCCATTTGCATTTCCTATTATGGGATTATAACTTTTTTTTTAAAATACCTGTAACATACATTCTTATTTACATATGCTGGAGTCATTTTTGTCAGACCAGCTGGAAGAATTGCCTCTTCAATATCGTTGAAATATGTATTTTCAGCACTATGGGTGTCCTGCAGAAGTAAGGGATTGGCTCAATCGCAGATTTGGAAATCGATGAATGGGCCAAAATGGTCCAATTTTGTAGCTCCCTAGGAGTTCCAATTTGACAATTTGCGATATATGTGTCTCTGGGGACGCATTGAACAACTAACATAGGGAAGATCCATTGAAAATGACGAAGTTTTAAAGCAGAGAAATTTAAGAGCGATTGAATCGATTTCACTGGAAGAAATAAGAAGAAGCTTTAGCCATTTTCAACGTAAGTTAGAAAAATGCTTAGAATATGGAGTAACAGTAGTTTTCTTTAGAAATCGGCAGTCAAATTTTATTTTAAGTAAAGATACTCGATGAATACTTTTATTTAAGAAGATATGTACTGCGTATGTATAAATAAACAGGATCTCTATAACAGTATCAAATATAGATTAATATAAGCATCATGGACGATCAGTCATCTAACTTTTATCCTATCAATGCCGGCGTACTACAAGGTGGACCAGGCGCGGCCACTGAAATTTTAAAGTTGTCTCTGTTGCTACTTATGGGACCCATGACAAGTTCAGGCTTTTTAATGGTGAGCCTACTAGAAATGTTTTGTAGTATGTAGTAATTTGCGAGAAAAAATTGAATTTTTGAATTGACCCACCTGGGAAAAAAATTAAGACGCCTAGGTATTTTATTTATTATTTTTTCTAAACAAATTTTACATCGTTTTGTCGACAATTCTTAAATTTTAAGAAAAAACAAGTGTTAGTAGAAAGCTTTGCATTTTTTAACCTAAAATATAATTAAAAAAAAATCAAATGACTGTAACTTTCTACTAACAACATTTTTTTCTCATAAAATTTAAGAATTGTCGACAAAACGATGTAAAATTTGTTTAGAAAAAATAATAAATAAAATATCTAAGCGTGTTAATTTTTTTTCCAGGTGGGTAAATTGAAAAATTCAACTTTTTTTCGCAAATAGCAAACTATTTTTATTATTTACCATAACATGCCTATTAAGCTCACTATTAAAAAACGTGAACTTTTCAAGGGTCCCATAAGTAGCAACAGTGATATACAACTTTAAAATTTTACGGGCCGCGCCTGCGAGGTTCAGTCCTAGCAACAACCGTATTTGTCTTAACATTAATGACCTGCTTTCTTCAAGTACCAATCCCACCCACAGTTACGCTGACGATAGTACTCTTCACTCCAACATTCATTTTTCCAGAGAAGTCTCGAATCAAGAGCTGTATAATAGACGCAGATCTATGCACGTATCCCTTTCCCAAGATCTTTAATTAATCTTAGACTGTGGTACCAAGAACCTTGTTTAGTTCAACGCCTCCAAAACCCAGTCTTGCTCCCTGTCACCCAACCCAACCCAACCACGCAAAAAAAAAATTAGGCAACACTTACCCCATCCACATGAATGGCGAAACCCTACAGAACAAAGAAACGTTCGATCTTGTTGGCATCTCTTTCGAACATAATCAAGCAAACCAAGCAAACCCAACCTGGTACAAACACCTTACTTCAATAGTCACAAGCTAAAAGGCTTGCCTTCCTCTTTCTTCTCCCCTTTCAACTTACACACTTTTTATGCTTTTGAAAAAAGCCTAGCCTAGAGTTCTGTTCCCGCATCTGGGGAACGGCATCACCTTCGATAATTAACATCCTTGATTCTATCCAGAAGAGAGCCATTCGACTTATCAATGATCCAGTCCTCACAAGAAAACTACCTTCTCTTCCTGTAAAATCATTTCTTTTAAGCTTTATATAAATTGTAAATTTGTTTTTGAAATCTAGATGCTTTATTTGACAGTGAGTTGAAAGCGAGATCCCAATATCAACTAGCAGGGTTTCTGTTTTTTTTTAACTCAGCTAACAAAAAAGTAACGCCTTTTAACCCCCACCACCCCCACCCCTTCCCTCCGGCATTTGAGTTAGGGCATTATTTTGCACGCTTGCGCAAGCTACTCGCATTTAACCCGACTCATTGGTTTTTTAAAATTTTTCAGGACTTTGAATTTGGATTTTGAAGTGCAAGTTGAAGTATATTAAATTATTCTTATTGCGGAATAGAGCGTGGCAAATTTTCGCGCTGCGCTGTTGGGGGTTTGTCCCTTTCTACCGATATTTCCACGTATTTTGTTCTGAAAAACTAGCCGCTATAATTTCCCCCTTGGCAGTTCCTAACACAACACCCAATCAGAGGCGCGTTATACATGCATTACTTTACTGGCCAGCTTCAAAAGCCTAGAACATCTCACTTGTCTCGCTCATTCATACCTGGGGTCTCCAGATTATGGAAAAAATTGCCTGCAGTCCTTTAAATCTCGTGTTAATAGATTACATTTCCCTTCTCTTCAGACGCCCACGGCACGTTAGTACTTAAGGGCTTGAAGTCTGCATGGGCTGTCTCAGATAAAAAAAGCAAATATCAGCTTGCTAAAACAAATCCGGACTCTATTTCTTATAATACGGAATGTGCATCCTTCTACCGAATTTATGACTTATCAATTGAAAGAATCCTCAATAATCTAAATTCCACAGATTGGTCTACCTGTTTTAAGCGCCTTGAAACAGCTCCAAAGTTGTTCCTCATTTGAATAATCACTTTGCCAAATCGAGTATCGATAACTGAACGATTTTGTTTAATTAAATTTTTTCTAAATTGATTTCTGGCCAAGCCCAAGAAATAAAATTAATTTTTATTATTGAATTGATTCGATTACTGGTTTTTTATGATCAGAGAGTGGTTTATTTTTGTATTTACGATGACGTAGCTAATTAATTAAATGGGCAAGTGTTAAAATTTCCGAACGTTAATGCGACTAATAAATAGTATGATGTGTCAACTATAGTTGGGTTTTATAGTGTGTTTCCAAACGAGCCTTCCCACACTTTTTTTTGTTTTTGAATTTTTTTTTTACGTTTTTAGTCATCAATAGGAGTGGTGAGTCGAGGGAATATTCAATAATATTTAGTATTCATTTGCTCAAACTTGGACTGAATAAGTATAGGTCTACGCAGTCTTGTAGTATCTTCAATTAATTTTAGACTTGGGGGACTGGAAGAAACTCATCAGAAAAACTAACCTCTATTAGCCAGTTGAGTATTCTCAACAGAACACTAGGATGCCCGTGTTCCGTTTTCTCACTCTCGCGAAAGGTTTTCCTTTCTCCCCTAACTTTTAGTTCTTTAAATCCCTTCTCTCGTTGGCGTATATGGAACATATTTCTGGGCAGGGGGAGTTTTTTTAAAGGGATGCAAGGCGATATCTCAGAAACGAATGAAATATTTTCATGAAATTTTGATTAATGGGGAAATGGGGGCAAATGTTTTAACATATGTTTCGCATTTACGCCGCTCTCTATTTTGAGGGGTAGGGGGTAACTTTGGAATTTAAAATGGGATGATGTACTTTTGTTTATAAAATTCGAATCTACGTAAAAATCTACATACGTGCACTATTTTTTCTTTTCTGCTCATTCGTGTACGGAGTTATGGTTAACTAAATTGTGATTGAATTTAAAAAATAATAAGTTCACTTATTTTAGAATTATTATTATTCGTTTCCATGGAAATGCGATATTTTTACTTAAGTCAGTTAAGAATTTTGACGTTTTAACGATTGTTTTTCAGTTTATTGCTCAAACATGGTCCCCGGATTTGGCCCCCTTGACTTTTTCTTATGATGTTTTATAAAGGACAAAGTGATGGCGACTGCACCTACAACTTTAGATTATATTAAATCCGTTTTGCCTGCCTCTTAGTGATACCTGAAATGTTACCTCGAGTACGAAATTTATTGAGAAAAAGAGTAACAATGTGTTTGGAAGTTGAAGGGGGACATTTCGAACAACTTCGCAAGCATAACAGACGATAAATAAGTTGAAATTAAATGATAAATAAGTTTTTTTTTATAACCTAAAAAATCATAATTTCGTAACCGAAAGATCAAATAAAAAAACTTGTACACATACGTAGTTTTTTGGTAGATTCGAATTTTATAAACAAAAGTACATAATCCAGTTTAAAATCACAATATTACTCCCACCCCTCAAAATAAAAAGAGGGGGTAAATGTCAAAAATATGTTTAAATATTTCCCCCAACTCCCTATTAGCTCACCTGAGTTTCATGAAAAAATTTTATACCGTTTTTGAAATATAGCTTTGTAACAGTTTAAAACGCACCCCAGCGTCGGACTGGCCATATAGTCGAGGTGGCGTTTGCCAGCCGGGCCCCAGGCTGCGCGGGCCCCCCACAGACCTGGCTTGCCGCAAGCCAGGCGGTAGGTAGGATAGGGGGCCCGCGCAGGCTAGGTCCCAGCTCTTGCGACCTAAATGTAAACTAGATCAGATAGTTCGTTCATACAATTAGAGAGAAATGAAATAGAAAAATTCGAAAATGGTTGAACCTGAGCAGGCCATCCCTATTCCCTGAAACTAGTTTTGAAAATTTCTGAACGGCGATAGCTTTGGATCGAATCAACTTATTTAGACGTGTATCATTATAGCATAATAGATTTGACATTGTTTCAGAGATATTAAAAAAATGAAATTTAATTTTTAGATGTTCTTAAAAACTCGATCGATTCGGTACAACTGTACTGAAGCAAAGAATTTGTTTGGGCTCTTGGAGTCTACCAGTGTATTTATTCATGAATCATTTAAGCGCACATCTTTATGGGTGGACAAAATTTCAGAATTAACAGCTGGACAAGACAAATCGAGCCGATTGCACAATATCGGAAAAACGAGATGGTGGGCTAAAGACAAAGCATTGACCACTATAATGGAGAAAACTCGATACGTCGCGTTAATAAAAACTTTAAGGTAAAAACTTTAAGTGCCATATCTTCGAGCACGGAGTTCGAGCCAAAGGTTTCGTGCCAAGCGACGGCATTGATGGATTCCTTTTTGAAATTTGAAACTATCCTGACAGCCTTCGCATTCAAGAAAATTTTTGACCTATCAACCCCAGTAAGCCAATATCTCCAAACCCCTACAATAGATTATCTTAAAGCTTGGGGACTCATCAAAAGTTTAGATATGAATTTGCGAAGACATTTAGATATATACTTTTGACGATGTTTTCAAAGCTGCAAGTTTATTTGCATCCGATGCTCAAGACTTAATGCACGTCGCAAACATTGATATCGACATACAAACCACGTTGCCGTTACGAAGAATTTCTAAAAAACCGAAGAAACACGACGAGTTATGCCAAGACGAAGTGACACTATTGGCTGCAGACCCAAAGAGATTATATTCTATTTCTGTCTACAAAGTCATTATTAACACAGCTTTAGTTAAAATAAACGAAAAATTCATGTGCGACGAAGATTTAATGAAGGATGCCGCTTGTTTGGACCCGAAAAACTTCAATGAAATCAACAAAAATGGGATTCCTATTGACGCACTAAAGTCTCTCGCATCAATTCCAAATGTCGATCGAGAATTGCTGTCAAAAAAACTGAAATCTTTTGCAAATAGTTTTAATAAACTGTCTAGAACTCTTTGGGATGAGCACGTTTCACATATGCAGCATAAGCAAGACATGAAAGATTCTCAGAGTGGGGAAGAAGACGACGAAGATGTCTTAGACCAAACACCAAAGGGCGCCATGTGTTTTTCCAGAAGTGGTTTGGACGTCTGTCAAAGTTGCATACCATGTGCGTGTAAACTTTTATCACATAACATGCATATCAGAACGTACACCACCTTATTTGTTGTATATTGTGTAATTTTCACAATTTCGTTCACGCAAGTGACTTGTGAAAAACGATTTTCAGCGTTGAAGCGCATTAAAACGAGACTTCGCTCTCTACTGGGGCAAGAACTGTTGGATTCGTTGATTATATTAAACACAGAATAGGATCTAATCTAGGATGACGAGAACAGCAGCTTTTACGATCGAGTAATTAACAGCTTAGCTGAAAGTTCTCCTCTTAAAAAAATGTTGATTGACTAGTTTCATATTTGTTATATTATTGGAATATAATTGGAACTGTACTTAGGTACCTAATAATATATATCGTTGATAATTAATAATTTAATAGTATTTCATTATTTTCCGATAGTATCCCATCTACCATTATCCCGTCTCGGGCCCCGGGCTTGTAGGGAGCCACCCGGGCCCGTCCGGCCCAGTCCGACCCTGACGCACCCTGTACAACACAACACCTATAACAGTCAAGTCATATTTTTTTTTCTATACCTGTTACCTCTCGACTGACGCAGTGACGCAGCGAG
This sequence comes from Philopedon plagiatum, assembly GCA_963971165.1. Lineage (NCBI taxonomy): Eukaryota > Metazoa > Arthropoda > Insecta > Coleoptera > Curculionidae > Philopedon > Philopedon plagiatum. Next base: position 121,783,243 of record OZ020192.1, on the reverse strand, counting down.
GGGGGTTTTGAGAGTAAAACCCGTCCCTAAACGCTTTTAACGAATCAACAAGTTTCATAAACAATTACCAGAGAAAAAAATAAAATTATCATCATCACATTCTACGACAACATTGTCAATATTTTATTACATTCAATGTATTAATATGATACTTTTATAATAGACTTTTATTTTCTCTTGAACCCCCCTTCCCCTAATACAGAAGCCTGACTGCGCTACTGGGCTGACATCATGCTTTGTATGTTGCAGTGATAATAATGTTACCGGTATCAAAAAAAAGTGGTAAAATAAGTTTTTTCGTTTATTATTAAAAAATATTCAACTTACAACTCATACCATTTCTAATAATAATTTTAAATAATTTATAATAATTAGAAAAATATATAAATAAATTTAAACACCGCCAGCAGAAAATCCTGTATTGTGTTTAACGGAATTTGAAAAATTTTGATATTATTTTTCAGTTTCTAATTGTAATATGCAAACAATCTCTGTTGGCGTGAAGAATTTAGGCTGTGGGCGACAAGCTGGGGGGGGGCTCCCCTGCCCCCTCGTTACGCCAATGCCTTCTCTATAAATACTCATGATATCTTAGTACACTTATATCCCTGCTAGAAGACTGCCTGTTATTTCCAAATTAAACTCATCATTTTCTGTGATGGTAAGCAAGTAAGATATTTTAAATTATTAATTTTATTAATTCCTTTATCATTATTTCTGCTTTTCCTTCTCCATTGAATTCCATGTATTTGGTTGTCTTCCTGCTGATTTTAGACCTCTATCTTCTACGGATCCCCTTCAGCTATTTGCTCTCCTTTCGTCGTTTTTGTCCTTTTGTCTGCACAAGGGGCTTTATTTTTTACTTTGCCTAAGCAAATCCACGCCACATCAACAATGCATGTTTTAAAGCCAATGTGGATTGTTTGAAAAAATTTAAAAAAGTTGATTTGCAATATTGGCGTTCTTAATTCATTTTTAAATGGCAAGCCTATAAAAATTAACAATAGTGAAAAAAATAAAAATTTAAATATTTATTTATTATTATAAAATGCTATGTATTCATTTCTACTTTAGAAGTTGTTCAAAATGACCATCATGAACTTCTTGACAGAAATAAATTCGATTCTGGAACTCACTTCTCACATTGTGGAGAATGACAGGTGTAACTTTTATCAGAGTTCCAAAATTGCCATTATTACTGCCAAGAAGTTCATGCTGGTTATGTTGAACATCTTTTAAAGTAATATTTTTTTTAGTTTTAATTTTTGCACGATTTTTGATTTCTATAGGCTTGCCTTGCCGGACTTCCGCTTTGCGGTACGGTCCTCGGATCTGCGGTAAAATGTTTCTTTTTTGAAGACCTTTAAAATTAGGTGCCACGCGGCATAGGGTTGCATTTAAAATTTTTGACGTTAACTCGCTAGCGTCACCCCTAAAGGGGTTGAAAAAGGTAAATTACAAAAAGAGTACATTTATTAACCAGTAAGGTACACCTAAAATTTAGTATTTCTATCTTTACTACTAGCAAAGATATTTGCCTATACTAAGACTTTTCGGACACCCTGTATAGAAACATAAATATAACCAAAATTTTGCTATTTTCTTTGTTGGGCCGGAAACTTTTCATCCCATCGTATATAGGTTGACGTGGCGTTCCAAACCTGACAGTTTCAAAGTACCTAAATTATTCCCCATTATTACAAAGCACTTTCGAACAAGAAATTGTCCCGCATGTAATTTCGGGTTGATCGTGTCGCGAAATTCAACATGGCTGCGCAATATATCATAAGCACACGTTTTACTGCAGTAACATTATTTTCTGAATTTGAATATCGACTCTGATAAGAAGTTTATTTGCATAATAAGGGTGAATTTTCGCCTCGAAGAATATAAGGAAGAATTCTTAAATTCTGAAATTTTTTACGTAATCTATGTTATAAAGACAAAATTTTACCAAAATTTGCTTGGGTTTTATATATATGTAAATTACTTGTCAAAAAGCGTTTTTTTTAGTATAAATATTCGAATTTTTTTTGAAAAAAATTACTTTCAAAAAACATATTTTCTTTAAAAACAATAGTATATTGTACAACGAGCATGGAATGACATGCATTTCCTACGAGTATGACGTTTGCAGCACGATGCCGCAGGCGAGTGCTGCAAATCATACGAGTAGGAAATGGTCATTCCATGCGAGTTTTACACTATACTTTTTCTACGAATATTACCGTTAATAAAATGGGATTAGTAATATTTTTCTTTTTAAGATGTCAAAAAATGTCAATGAAATTATAAAATTTTGACGCGGCACCTGTCAACGCCACCTTTGTAAAAAATACACGTGCACAAAGTGAACTTTGTAGTTCAATCACCATGGTGATTGAATCACAATGAAAAGGTGTAAACCACAATGTACCTTGTTCTGAATATATTATTGAACATACAATACAGGTTTTTATTGACATGAGTAGAAAAATTTAGTTTCGAAACGTACTTTTTAAAAAAAATTGAAAAGTTGGTCTCCAAAAAACAAATTAGAAAACACCCCCAGTTTTCAGAAAACTGTATTTTCGAAAAAATTCAACTTTTTCTCGCAAATTAAATACAAAATATTTTTTTCTCTACCAAAATATTATTAGTAGGCTCACTAGCAAAAGCACTAAACTTTGCATGGTTCCTTAAGTAGCAACAGGGATATACAAATTTAAAATGTAACCAGCCGCCACTGCAAAGTATTAAAAGGGGGTGTCGAGTTTTAAAATGAATGCTCATATCTCACAAACCGCTAAAGGTGTGGAAGTCAAATTCAGCCCAGAAAAGTCCTCATAAGAGTTGGTCTCCAAAAAAATATTAGATAAACCCTCAGTTTTCAAAAAACTGTATTATCGAAAAAGTTCTGTTTTCGAAAAAATATAATTTCGAAAAAACGCGCCCCCGTCCCCTCAGCAAAAACCTGGTTCCGCTGCTGTGGCATACGCACACTTGCCCTTTTTTTATCTATGCTTTTATATAGCTCGAAGTGACGTGTCCCCCCCCCCCCTAGACGCAATTCTAAGTTCGGCCCTGCTTGGTCACAAGTCAGCCCTTCTTCCCCGTTAAAAATCAGCTGATTGCAGCTGACTTCCTTACTTTCAGTCGCCAATTACGAAATTAATTTGTGACATATGATTAAAGATTTAAATCGCCAATAGCGAGTTCAAATCTCTTATTTTGTGTTAGAACATTAGAGGAGAAGGGGGATATTTAAGATTTACACTGTATGTATTTTGTGTGTCTTATTATTGCTTTTCATTTTATTTAGAATTTTTTGGAGCATAGGAGGTTTTTGATACATTTATTTGTATGGAAAACCATCGGAAAATGCCGTTGACAAAACTCCCCAATAAATTGAGGCTAATGTAAAGTGCGTGCTTGGTCGGTAAGGTAGGAAACTGCCTGACCGGCGCAGCGCCGATAAGCAAATTTTCCTTAATTTCCATATTTATGCTTTTTACTACAATAATCTTTGTGGAAAATATTTGGCATGGGGCAGTTCTGGCACGAAATTAGTCAATCACAATCTAAAATAGTATGATATACCGTTCCTTGTGATATTTTTAAAACTCATGGAATTTTCAATGAGCCAAATTCGCAACCAAAAATTTTCTACAAACAGATTCTTTTGTTAAAATTATGCATTTTTGGAGTGTTTTTCTTGCGGAAGACGGTTACGTTATAAGGGATGTTATGCATAAAATGTCCACCCTAATGAATAGTGTATCAAATAGTATTTGCTAAATTATAAATTTATTATTTATTTATAATATATAGAATTGAAATTTGGGCAGTATAGTTTTTTGATCATGTAGGACAGGGATAAGAAAATATTTTTTTTATTCGACGCTTCAAAGTATCAGTGGCGGCTGGTGAAATTTTAAAGTTGTATATCTCTGTTGCTACTTACGGGACCCATGCCAAGTTCGGGGGTTTTGATAGTAAGCCTACTGGGAATGTTTTGGTAAAGCAAAAATCCATCAAATCCAAACAAAAAAATTGAATTTTGCCCCGGCCTGCCCTGGGAAAAATATGTATTATTTTTTCTAAACAAATGTTGTCATTTTGTCACAAATTTTTAAATTTTAGGCAAAATAATGTGTTTGTAGAAAGTTATGATCATCTGAATTTGTTTAAACCTAAAATATAATTAAAAAAAATTCTAATGACTAACTTTCTACTAACACATTTTTTTCTCTTAAAATTTAAAAATTTTCTACAAAACGATGTAAAATTTGTTAATAAATAAAATACCTAAGTAAACATTTTTTCGCAAATTTCAAAACATTTTTTTCTCTACCAAAACATTATTAGTAGGCTCACTATCAAAGGCCCTGAACTTTGCATGGGTCCCCTAAGTACCAACAGGGATATTCAATTTTAAAATTTCACCAGTCGTCACTGCAAAGTATTAAAAGGAGGTGTCGAGTTTTAAAATGGAAGCTCATATCTCACAAACCGCTAAAGGTGTGGAAGTCAAATTCAGCCCAGAAAAGTCCTCATTAGAATGAAGCAAACATTTGCCTATGAGGCTTTTGTTTAATTTAGCCCCTAAAAGGGAAAAATGAGGTGTATATTTTTTTGAAAAGAGCCTAAACATATTATATAAAAAAAAACGCTGGGGGTGGGTATATGATACACTAATACAGAAATAAGGAAACACATGTTTGGCTGTTCTATAAAATTTAACCGCTAAGACGGTAGAAGAATAGTACATTTTTTTTTAAATGCCTAGTAACTGAAAGTGGTGTACCTATAAAATTCAGCAAACACAATAAATATCTTTCCTTTACTAATCTGAAAATCGTTTTAAAAATAAACACCACGCGCGTGAAGCCGCCAAGGGGATGTAATTACTTTCAGAACGAGGTACTAATCTTTTTTATTATACAGATTACTTTAAAAAATTTAATTTAAATTTTAAAGGACGCAACGAACCGTTAAACTCAGTTAGTAAATATTAATACAACATATTTATAAAGTCATTAACACATCAAGTACTTCTTTATCTAATCTTTGGATCTTCCACTATTACTTTAGTGTATAAGTAGAAGGTTTTTTACAGATTTTTCTTTACTGAAATGTCAAAAAAGCCGCATCAAAAAAACCTAATGACTTTTCTATATGTGTAGTTGACAACATGAAATAAATTTTCTTTTTTTTAACCTAAGCAATGCAGGATATTTTCTAAGTAGCCCAAAATATAAAAATATTTTACTTTTCGAAACTAGTAACGAAAAGTAGGATGATTCAACACTGTGATCGGTTTTGAAAAGTATCCCTTTATATATCAAAATTACAAAAAAATAATATGTGTAGGTGCCTCGCAGGAAAAAGCAAATTCCCTGTGTTGCTGGTCTCGGCTCACAGTCGTGCGGGAATGTTAGGCTTTTCCTACTACATACACAATATACTATTCTAAAAACTACGTTTAAAATATGTCGGTTATTGTCTTATTCCGGAAAGATTTTAAATTATAATATACTTACAGAAGAAAAAATTTAACAAAGTACAACAAAAAAACTAGTATGTATCATACGTATTCTACGAAATTTGAAGAAATTGTACAAGTTACAATTAAGTTAAATACTCTATATAGGTACAAATTTTTATATATGAATACAAAAATTATAGGGTTAACCTGTCTCTGTTTTTATACAATAAGTAAATAAACTGCTAGATATGGTGTATAATTAATTTCTTTTGGAACAGATGCCTCATACAGGAAAGAGTCTTTTTTCACCACAGTTTTTTACAAACTTTGTAAACCTGCTTATTAAAGCTGAAGAAATGGTATTGTGTTGGTAAATTCAAAAGATAAAAATGATGGCAAAAAATAATATAGTTTGAACTTAAGATTTTGAAAGTTGGGTGGTAGGAAACGCTAAAGTGTAATTTTTTGAGATTAGTAATTTTAGATTGCTCTTTTACTTAATTTTTGTTACAAGAAGCTTTGTAGGAATTGTATTTAAAGGAAACTTTTTTTAAAGATAACTTTTAACAAGTGTCCATTAGTCCTGTTTCGTTATTTTTTGACATTGCTGTTATTTAGTTAATGGGTATAAAGAACAAAAATGACTTTTGGATGAAGATATACAGAGCATTCCAATTAAAAGGAGCCACCATGTACAGGGTTATTCCCTATATTTAAACAGCTTCTACCGAGTTTATTATAAGAGATAGAAAAAATGTACGGGTCTGATGCAACGTTGCCAAGTTATTGTCAAAGTCGTAATTACTGTAGGTTTTAAATGTTTTATATGACAGTTGCAATTATTATTATTATTAGTAATTACCTAAATATCTTAAAATAAAATTAGGTAAGCTTTTATTAAATTTATAAATGTATCGCAAATATTGTTCTAATAATAAATTGGTCAGATTTCAATTAGTGAGCCAGAATTTGCGACAGCCAGCCGTGGTAACTCGTCCTCTCTTCAATGCAACACTCAGCAAATCGCTCACTGGCTCGCAGGTACGCTCTCTTTCTTCAGTCGTTACAATAAAGACCACTGCTGGTCTCCTCCGAGAACAGAAGACTCCCATTTCGCTAATGTCCAGTTCAAATAATTCCGCGTGAACCGAAAGGCTTGCTTGACGATGAGGTGGAGGTAGTTTTGGGCCAGTTTTAGGTCTGCAAGGGATCAGCAGTCCTACTCCGGGTGGTTATAATTTTCTATAATCGACACAAAGCGATCGTGTTGTTTTTGTCTGCCGATCATTCCACAGCGAACGTAAAAGAAAGCGAAAAAATATCGTTTTGTCTCTACAAATAGAATTCTACGACCTCACAGAGTCCCACTGCAGGTGTCTTTTTTGTAGTCTTCTTCTTATAGTGTCCATTGACAGTTAGTCACTCCACAAACCCAACGCAGCAGTTGTTGAACTGAAATCCATTGGACGGTTTTTTTATAGCTGTTGTTGCAATAAAGGGATCATCTCGCATAGGTGTAAATCGCCCTTTCCCTGTTCCTAGTCGCACATTAAAGGCACCAGCCTCCTCATACTGTTGGTACACAGTGATGTAACGAATATTCGTATTCGCATTCGTATTCGCGAATATTCGCATATTTCTTGACATTCACATTCGCACTCGCAGTCGCAAAATTTATGCGAATTTTGCGAATATGAACGTCAGAAAAAATACGCAAGGTGTCAATAATATTAGGTAAATGAAACAAAAAACTATTAATTTCTTATCATTTACTCATGTTAACAAATCACTAATCACACTCAAAATTCACGTATTTCTGTTAACGATCTGTCGATAGGTAAACAAAGAACCATCGGAATAAGACGCAAACGATGACAAATGTCTGCGTGCGACTTGCGCGGCAAGCGGCAAGTCAGCTCAGCTGACAGCTGTCAAAATCGAGCCATAGTTAAATGGCACCACATTTAAAAACTGATTATTCGCATTCGCACTCGCATTCGCGAATGCTTAAAAATTGATATTTGTTACATCACTAGTACACCCTTCGAACTACTGAGCGAGTCATACTCAGTCAGTGCAGTCAAATCAGCGAAATATAGGAAAAAAATAAAAATCATTGGGCACCAAAAATTCAAAGAATTTTTATCTTCTTTTTTGCTGCTTTATTGTTTATTTTGCCCTCTTTTAATACCAATTTATGGGAGAAATAGTTTAATTTTAATTTCATATCCAGTTCACTTAAAGAAAGGAATTCTACTCTGGAGGTGAACAAATAAAATGCAAGTTACGCATTTCTGTGTTTTTCATCAAAATACTTTGGTTTTGGGTTCTTTATTATAATGTATTTTGTTAACGATTGACGTAATTTCCTGAAGGCAAATATTTTCTGCCAGTGACCCAAGCAAACCCAACCTGTACATAATCTTTAAAGATATGATACACATTTCTTTCCAGTTGAAAAAGGCAATACCAAAAATATTTTTTAATATCCTCCACTTATAATAAGATACCAAACTATATAAAAAATCTTTTACTAAGTATGTGTGTTAATCTACACATCGATTCAGTAACACAGCTCCCAACTTACCAAACTTAAACAATTTCTCGACCGACTTCGGGATAATACCTGTCCGAGAGGCGTGGTGCCGGTATAAGCACCGCCCACGAAAAAGGTGAAAGGGAGTTCCCATTGAACTTTTGCTTTATAGAGACTGTAATTGACCAATAACACAAGGCGATTTTGTCATTAACGAAGCGTAATAGAAATTACTTTAAGCAGGGAGTTCTATTGAGGTGTCATTGTTCCTGCTTCTGCTGCTTATTTCTCGTGCTGAGCGTAATGCTTGAACGCTGCGGTTAATTCTGTGGAAAATATTGTAAGCGCCCAAACTATAATCGATTAGGATTTAATGATTTTAATCTAGTTTTTGTAACTGGAATTATGTTTAGTGTAACATTCCCATAAACATAGTGGAGGGCAAATATCCAACTATACGATGATATAGGTAAATCAAAAATTCTCGACCTTTTTTGCAAATCCTCTCCGATCAAAACTATCGACCTTTTTTTTATAACTCATCAAGCTTTTTTTTAGGTATGCTGGAATTAAACTGTCGACCTTTTTGCCCGATTTTTCAAAACTCAACGTTTTTTTGGTACGAGGTTTTTTGGACGCTCGCCCCCCCCCCCCCCTAGTCATCAAATAGTAAGGTACGGTCGCCAAATTCCGCATCCCAGTATGTTTCTAGTTATGCAGTTCTTATGAGACTATCATCATTTCTGGATGACCTCTGGTCACGGTTGCAGTTTATAGTTAAACAACAATTGACAATTGACTACTATTTCTCAACCTTGATTGTTTAACTATCAACCGAAACCGTGATCGTGAGGACGGTACTAGACACAAACTGTAGGGAGCGGTATTGGTATTTTTGCTAAACGGCAACCAAAACTATTATTCCGTGAAGCAGGTGGACATACGCTTAAAATGAAGTAATAGTGGTTCATCTTCAAGTCTATCAAGTAAATCAACACTATATCTTTAATCGACGTTTTTCTTTCTTCTTTAAAGCAAAGTGGCGCGACGCTCTAGTACTCATATTATCAATATCACCGACTGAGCTGAAGATGATTTATTATTAGTTTCGCTATTGATTGCTAGATGTCGCTTTTTGAAATAAAGGGCTTCAAAACTGGGACTGGCTGCAGAATTTTGCGATCGACCTTAATACAACATCAAAAATTAAAGCTCAGAGCAAGACATGAACTGCAAATTATTTATAAAAAAAAAATTGTTTCACTAATCTTAATGCAGATACATCTTTAATTAATTTCAGAGTGCGTGCGTCTGAAAAAAAGCATCTGTAAGCCGTATGACGTCAAAGCCAGCTTCTAGTCGTCCATATAAGCGTAGTGAATGTATTTAGATTATTCTTGATTATCAAATCTAATTTAGTACTGATAGAATCCAGTTAATATTGTTTATTTCTCTCACCTATTGCGCTGATATATAAAAATTGAAAAACAATTAAGAATTTTAACACCTCATGATTGATTTTAAATTGAGAATGCCTATTAGGCGTTTAATAGTAGTTGGTTAGGTGGCGATAATAAGGATTTGTAACGCTCTAATGTTCACATCACTTCGATATAATCAGCTTTAATAATATTCAATATGCGATATAAAAATATTTTGTACATGGTGTAGTTAATAATGTGTCTTAACAAAATTCCCATTGTGTTTATTTGGAACAAGAATATTACAAAAGGTTGCCCATTATTTGTATTTTCTACATCGTGCAATTAGTGGCGACGATTGTACAGGGGTAATAAGGACGGCGAGGGGTTGTTTAGAGGAAGGTTAAGACTTAAAGCATGAAAGACAAAGACAGTTTTTATTAATATAATGTATGTTTACCACAATAAACGGTTTTTTATATTTTGTAAATTAAAAGTCATCCTCAACAGAAAAAATCTAATAACAGAAGTTCAGCGGGCTGTTTTAGCTCTTTTTAAATTCTACACCAAGAATATACAAATCACACTATGTATAGGTGGGATTTACAAAAATTTTCATTTCGAAAATACCTTCCTTCAAGAAATACTATTTTTCGAAAATACCTTTTTTATAAATATAATTTTTCCGTAAAACGTTTTTTGTTAATACACTTTTTTTAATAATATAGTTTTAGTTAAATTTAGTTTTGAACTATAAAGCCTTGTTCGCACTGGAGCTAAAAAACGCAACGTTAGAAAAGCTCCGCATGTTAAAAAAACACCTGGCAGTGCTGGTGTTCATACTGACGTCCGTCGTATAATGAACTCCGCAGAAAAATTATCATTAACTGTATGCCTACTTAAAAGAAGAAGAGAGGACAAAAACAATACCCACAGCAAACCTGAGCAAACCTGAAGAGATTCGCCTTCCCTACTGGGTTTGGTTTGGTTTGCTGCAGCATTATAATCCCAATAATACAGGGTGTCTGAAAAGTCTTAGTAGATATGGGCAAATATCTATGCTATTAGTAAAGATAGAGACAGCAAATGTTAGGTGTATCTTATTGGTAAATAAATCTACTTTTTTATGTTATTTAGTTTTAAATTCCCTTGAGGGGAGACGCTAGGGAGTTGAGGTAATTTTTTTAAATGCAAACCTATGCTGGGTGGAACCTCATTTTAAAGGTATTTTAGTTTAATACGCCCAGTGTCCATGTTGAAGTATTTATTTTTATATTTTAAACAATTAAAAGCTACAAAACATTTTAATAAGAATATCGAATTTAGCTACGTAAATTGAAACTGTATATAAGTCAACTGAGTCCCTTAACTGCAAATCAAAATAAAGGTGTTTGCAGATTTCTTAATAGACCATTAAAAAAAAACTTAGAAATACAGACGAGAACATTTTTGCTATCAGTACTAGACTCAAAGGCAGTGAGTTTTAAGTTTACATGAAAATACTACTCACACCATGGATTTATTAGAAAGGATTCGGTGTTCCGTATACTGTAAGCGTATCGAACGTGAAGCCTGTTTATTTGTTGTTTGATATGAAAACATTTACCCTAGAGGTCTAGTTTACGAACTTTAAGGAAATACGAAATTGAATCAAGAATGGTAGTAGAAAGAGATAAAATAGCATTGGAGTGTTGGAGCTCAGAAGTGTTGCTGTCTCTGCTGGTTGCTTAGGAAAACGGCTGAACCTCGGTCTGAACACTTGGCTACACGTACGCCTTTGCCTAATGAACTAGAAAAGAAAAAGTGCGACTTATAGATTTATAAATGACTCGGGTCGACTTTAAATAAACCTTTAGAAATAATATAATTTATAAATGATATAACATTTTTAACTTAAATTTATTATTTTTTAGCAGAAAAAGAAAATATTTTAGGCCTTTTATTACTTTTAGTAAATCTTGTGATGCTTCTAACGTATTTTTTGTACAAAAATACAAGGTAAAATAAGATGTGGACAATGTTTACAAATCGTGTTTACAGTGTCGCTTAGAATGGTTTGTTTTGGCTTCAAAGAATCTGAAATCATCACGTATCCATTCTTAATAAATCCATGACTCACACTGTTTTTCACCACACACCAAAATCATATTTTTGCATTCGATGCGCTGTGTTAATAAGATGGTACTAACATGGTTAGCAAAACGCCATTATATCACACAACTAACACTAACACTACAACTAAATAGTCCTTAGAAAACAGTGTTAAAACCGGTCAAATTACATTTTTTCACAAAATACAATATCCGTTTGATCCGGTTGAATACAGAACATCCCACTTCTCCTGCTCAGAATCGCCAGATTATGGAATAAATTACCTGTAGAGGTTTTCTCTTCCCCTCCTACGTTTAATCCTTTAAATTCCATATCAATAGATTGCATTTCCTTCCTCTTCGTTTTCCATCGAAGATCCTTACACAAAACCCGCTGTTTCTTCTTTAAGACCAACATTTACAAGATGATCACCCTGTACAAATAATCATAAATATTTATCTGATGAGAGCTGAGCAGGTTATATTACACACGCTGAGAATATCGCTTCCAGTGGCTTCTTAAATATTTAATTACATGAAGATCACAACTTGCAACTTTCATTGTTCGAGCTGGGAACAGCCGATTCTTCGTTTTTTGATTTAGTAAATTGGATTGGACGGAGAGGCTTTATTGGGAATTATTAAACTGCTATATTTAAATACAATGTTTCGTAGATGTTATATGGTTAGCACGGTATGATGTAGCATATTAGAAATCGATAGAACAGGTTGAAACAACAAGAGTTGAGGGTCATTATACGCTTGAAATGTTGTGCGATTTTGGTTACTAAAAAATCAGAAGGTGTGTATTATTTTCCACAAAATTACCAGTTAAAATTCCTGATGATTGCAAATAATGGTGTCCCGTTGAGTTAATTTAAACCTAATAGTACTCATTTAACTTTTCGATATATATATATATATATATATATATATATATATATATATATATATATATATATATATATATATATATATATCCTTTCCTTTCCCAGTCCAAAAGCAAGGAAGGAGGCTAATAAACCTTTCGCCTCAAAAAGCCAAGAAGTTCTTGACTTAAATAGAAATGATGTAAGACTTGTTACAGGTCCTCTAGCTGGACATTGTCCCTTGAAATACCATCTTAAGAAAATGGACAAAACAGAGGAGGACATCGACAGTTGCAGGTACTGCGATGATGCAGCGGAAACAGCAGACCTACTAAGCGACTACATGGCACAGCTATGCAAAATGCTGCTAGGTTGGAATATCTAGGAGAAGTAACACTCCAAGAAGTGGGCAGTATTGCTTTCAGGAATATAATAAATTTCGTGAAAAGTTTAGGAGACCTTAGAGATTTTTGCGTAAGAAACATAAGAAATCTAGAATAAGGTCGACGTATCGGAAAGCCTCGGATCTATACGAAGTCAACAAATCTACAAACAGATATAAATTTCTGATTACAATAGGTAGTAGCCAGAAATTAATTTATGTTTATAGAGGGTGTCCGAAAATTCTTAGTATTGGCAAATATCTTTGCTATTAGTAAAGATAAAGACACCAAATTTTAGGGGTATCCTATTGGTTAAGAAATCTACTTTTTATGTTATTTAACTTCTTCAAACTCCTTGAGGGGTGACGCTAGGGAGTTGAGATCAAAAATTTTAAATACAACCCTATGCCGTATGATGCCTCATTATTTATTTATTTATTTATTTATTTACACCCATTTAACAGTTTGAAACCAATTAACAAATGGGTACAACAGATAATTATAATTTAAAGTACAGATACTAATATAGTTATACATAGACATGTAAAGTATTGCAGAATAGAAAAGTGGATTAGAACATTACAAGACAAGGTACAAAGTACCTTGGGTACACTATTAACAATTAACAACTCTTAAGCATGTCTAAAAAAAAAGAAAATCGATCACAAAAGTACAAAAGGTGGACCACAACAGAGTGTCAGGTCAGACGTACGCTATTTATGCCACAATAAAAAATATCAAACCTATCTTGGTGCATATTGTACGTACTGCACATTCTATTTATGGGTGAGAATTTACAGATATTGGTGCGCGGTGTTGGGACGTAAAATGTGTATGTATGGCGAGATGATGCTCTAGGAATCAGGAATTGTAAGAAATTCAGAATCTCACTACATTCTACCCCATTATGCAAGATCTTGTAAAGAAATTTCAGTTGAAAAACCCTGCGTCTATTCTCCAAAGAGTCCAACGAATGTCTGCGCAATAAGTCCTCCTGAGGCACACCAATATCCGGGTAGTGGCCATCAATTTTGAAACTCAAGTACTTCAAGAATCGTCGCTGAACCCTTTCAAGCCGATTAATATGTATCTGATAATATGGCGACCATATCACCGAAGCATACTCCATTCTGGACCTCACAAATGCATAAAACAGTAGTTTTAAGGCAGTGATATTCGAAAAGTCACGCGAATTTCGTATAACGAACCCTAGTAATTTGAAGCAAGTCGATAAAAGAGTGTTTATATGAGGAACAAAAGAAAGTTTACTGTCCAACAATACACCAAGATCGCCATAAGATTCTACTCTTTCTAATGGAGTATTATTGATTGCGTAATCGTACGGCAGTGTGATACGCTTTAGCGAGAACGACATAACCTTACACTTATTTATATTTAAAGGTAGGTTATTTATAGTACACCAGTCGTGGATCTTGTCAAGTGAGAGCTGAAGTTTCCCACAGTCTTCCAGATTCCCTATGCGGGCATATATCTTCATGTCATCGGCATAAAGAAGTGTGTGACTTTCAAGGTTTTCGAGAATGCTGTTGATAAATATGTCAAACAACAAAGGACCTAAGATGGACCCCTGTGGTACTCCAGAAGTAGCACTCATCTGGACAGACGATTGACCACAACACTCTACTGTCTGCTTCCTATCCGCCAAATAAGATTTAAAGAAATTAATCAAATTATCTGAAAAGCCAAAAGTGTGAAGTTTACTAAGCAGAATGTTGTGATCAAGTCTATCAAACGCCTTTGAAAAATCCGTAAAAATAACATCCACCTGACAGTTCTGATCAAATGCTTCCGCTACAAATTGTGTTTGTGTTGTTATAAAGGTCTTCAAAAAAGAAACACTTTACCGCGAACCCGAGGTGCGTATCTTAATTCGTTTTTAAATGGCAAGCCTTTAAAAATTAAAAATCGCGAAAAAAAGTAAAAATTTAAATAACTTTATTTCCCTTACTACTTTAAGGGTTGTTCAAAATGACCACCATGAACTTCTTGGCAGTAATAAAGCCGATTTGGAATTCACTTATCGCATTTTCTAAAATGGCAGGTGCCTACTTCTTGGCAGAGTTCCAAAATCTACTATATTACTGCCAAGAAGATCATGGTGGTCATTTGGAATACATTTTAAAGTTATAAGAGGAATACAGTTTTAAAATTTTTAATTTCTTTTCAGGATTTTTAATTTATATACTTGCTATTTTAAAACGAATTAAGATAAGGACTTCGGGTTTGCAGTAAAATGTTTCTATTTTGAAGACCTTTAAAATGGGATACCACGGGGCATAGGGTTCCATTTAAAATTTTTGACCTCAACTCCCTAGAGAGATAAAAAAGAGGTTTATTAACCAATAAGATACACTTAAAATTTGGTGTTTCTATCTTTACTAATAGCAAATATATTTGCCCATACTAAGACTTTGCGAATGCCCTTTATACCTTAAGGTAGGGGTCGGCAAGTAATTTCTAGTAGAGTCTGAATACTTTTAAAATTTTTTATCGAGGTCTAGAGAAAAAAAAGGAGAACTTCAAATGGACCGCAGGTAATTTTTCAATTTCTTGCCAGTGCAGAAAGACCGCAAAATATATAGAGGACTAGTTTTTATTTTGGTCTTTATTTCCTT
Organism: Philopedon plagiatum; assembly: GCA_963971165.1. Classification (NCBI taxonomy): domain Eukaryota; kingdom Metazoa; phylum Arthropoda; class Insecta; order Coleoptera; family Curculionidae; genus Philopedon; species Philopedon plagiatum. Next base: position 121,767,841 of record OZ020192.1, on the reverse strand, counting down.
CTGCTATAGTGATTTATGGGCCCTTACACTTCGATCAGCACACTTAACAGCCAAGGTGGCTCAAGAATAGGTCACGTTTGAATCAGAATCAGAAGATGTAGCACCTTTACTTGGTACAAAAAGGTAAAAAACAATTGACCTTCATTAGGTGACGCGGCCGTTCGTTCGTAGCCTTTTTTTTTTCATGCATTGCGTGTGTAGGACAAAGACCAACCGCTATAATTCCGTTTCGGGGCGACACCATAATGGCTTTTCTGTATTCGGTATTCCACCAAGCAGTCTATACATATATTTTGTCATTTCTCCCCAAACGTACCCAATAGGATTGAGGTCTGGACTCTTTGAACTCCATGGTAAGATGTAAACGTTGTTTCCTCGGGTGAATTCTTCAACAATTCTTGCCTTGTGGATTGGTGCATCGTTATGCTGGAAGATGTAATCCTTTCTATATACCACTCCAACCGATGGAATCATGACTCGACGAAGAATATCTCTGTAAACAGCAGCCATCAGTCGTCCTTGAACAATTTGCAAAACTCCTGGTCCCCTAGCACTGATCCAGCCCCAAATATTAATTGAAAAACGTCCACTTTGATTAGGTTTATTGGTATATCTCTCGTCATACTTCATGTTTTTGGGTCTATATGCACGAATTTTGCCGTTGTTGCACGATTAAAATGTGTTTTCCCGAGAAAATATTACTCTTTCCCATAAATTATTCTGGTTGAGATATTCCCTATAAAATCCTACTCTTCTCTGTTTGTTTTCATCAGTCAAAAATATTTTGTTAGCAGCACATTGGTTTTTTATATCTGACTCTCCTACTTTACGTCTTGCTGTTATGGAGGATCCGGGGAAATTGGTTTCCTATTTCGCGTTTAAGGCTGTCTTGAAAGGATGTTCTCTTAGAAAGTTGCACAGGCTCGGTATCTTCATCCTCCGTCGAGATCTTCCTCCCACCGGAACCGGGTTTTCTCTTAATTTTCCCGTACTCTTGAATTTTTTTCTTGCATGATATGACTGTATGATTGCTTACTGTCAATTCCGCAGTAATATCTCTTACAGGTACCCTGTCCCTCAATCTGGTGTGACTTATAGCTTTTTATTCTACAGATAATGCTGGCATTATGGCATTATCGTTTTTTATATAGCAAATCTAGCAAATATTGATGACAATATAATCTATTATTATATTATTTGACAAGTTGATGACAACCAATAAAAACTTTTTAGAGATTTCCTACCTGCAAATTAACATATGTTGCCATGAAATTGATGCAAATTTCTTTGTCCCAGTATTTTTTGGCCTCAATGGTACTTTGAGGAATTTTACTTTTTTTGATCTTATGTTACATATGATTTTTAAAGAATAAATAAAAGAAAAGTTACAAATATATTACTTTTCCTCGAATGACCCCCCCCCCATCGAAGTTCTGGATAACTGAAAGCCTGGCAATAGCCGTTCTCAAAAAGTAGGTGGGGGAACATATCATTTGCCGGGTTATAAATAAATTGGGAATCCCGGATTGCCCTAAAATTAAAATAATGTTATCTATACTTGATTCGAAATCCAATGTACGTCACATACTTTTCGACATTCTACCTGTGTATTAAATTTCTTTAAAATCGGAGACGACTGGTTCTGTCGTTCTCCTTGTAAGGTTGGGTTTAAAAAATTTCAGTTGTTCAGTTTATTAAAAATATTTAATATTGAAATAAAATATGAAATTCTTGTTAAGCAATTTTTTTATAACTATTTTTTTAGGGAGTTTAAGCCCTACCTAATTTTCTTTGGGGGGGCTCTGGGCTCGAGCCCCCTCACTCAGTTAATTAGGGTAAGAGTATGTTAGAAATGCATCTAAAAAAGGTCGTTTCTGGATTTATTTAATGGAAGTACTCATTTTGATGTTACATATTTCGCATCTCTAATAAAGTCTTTCTTTTCCCCTGCCGTTTATATTCTGACTGTCGTCTGTAATAATATATTTAGATGAAAAGGTAGAAATAGCTTAATTGCTGTCTGCCAAAAAAATTCCAATAACAGGTTAAACGCGATGCTTTTCAAACATTCAGTATTTTAAAATATTTATTACAAACTATATTTAAAACAAAAAAAAAAACAAAAAAAAGAGAAAAAAAAATAAAACAAAAATAAAAGGAAAAAAAAAAGAAAAAGAATAGAAGGAACATGAAAGGAAAAAAAAATAAAAAAATTAAAAAAAAAATAATAAATAAAAAAAAAAAAAAGGAAAAATAGACATATAATTGTAAGTAGGGTTAAGGTTTGGATGTAAGGCACCTTAATTCGTAAGGAACTTCTTTTCTTTCTGTCCCCGAGAGGGAGGAGGGAGAGGGGAACGAGAAAAATGAGAGCTGGCCATTTGGTTTCAACCAGAGCCATTAATCAAAAAACAACAACAACAACAACAAACTATATTTCATGTGGCCAACACCTCACCTAATGAATTGCTTAATTATTTAATCTTATCACCAATAATAGTTAGTAATATCAACACTAATTACCACTAATACTTAATTTGATATAAATTTTTAATAAAATAATTTTTAAAATAGCAACCAAGTATGTCTAAACATTGTTAAATTGAAAAATAACTGTATTACTAGAAAACCCTAAATTAAATATTTAAATAAATAAAATGAAATAAAATTTTGGAAATTATTTTTCTTTTCCCGTCTAAAAAATTTAACAAAATTGATTGCAATTTTTCTACGGCCAAACGGTTATTTAAATGTTAATAAAATCATTATTTTAATAATAGAATTCAATAAATCTTTAAAGAATTTGAAAAATGTTCTAACATTTACATTTTGGTTTTTGCCAATAGCCTTAGAACAATTTGACTTTTACGTATACATTAGGTACCAAATTTGTAAATATTAGAAGAAAAAAATTCAGTGTTTAAATTTTCCTAGATATTGATATACAGGTGTCCGGAAAGTCTTAGCATGGCCAAACCCGAATTCCGTATCTTAATTCGTTTTTAAATGGCAAGCCTTTAAAAATTAAAAATCGTGGAAAAAAATTAAAAATGTAAATAGTTTTATTTCTCCTACTACTTTAAAAGTTGTTCAAAATAACCACCCTGAACTTCTTGGCAGTATCTAATAAAAACGATTTTTGAACTCACTTCTCACATCTTCGAGAATGACAGTTGTTACTTATTGGCAGAGTTCCAAAATCGACTTTATTAGTGCCAAGACGTTCATGGTAGTCATTTTGAACAACTTTTAAAGTAATAAGAGAAATAATTTTGATTTTCACAGGCTTGCCATTTAAAAACTAATTAGGATACGGATCTTAGTTTTCAATTCAGTTGAAGTTAAATGTTTCTTTTATGGAGACCTTTAAAATGAAGTATCACACGGCATAAGGCTGTATTTACAATTTTTGACCTCAACTCCCTAGCGTCACCCCTCAAGGGGGTTGAAAAAGTTAAATTACATAAAAAACTAGATTTATTAACCAGTGAGATACACCAAAAATTTGGTGTCTCTATCTGTACTAATAGCAAAGATATTTCTTTTTACTAAGACTTTTCGGACACCCTGTATATGTATATGTATATATATATATATATATATATATATATATATATATATATATATATATATATATATATATATATATATATATGAAGAAATATTGATCCGGGAGTACATCCGTTCGTTTGTTAAATTCCTATTGGAATCTGGCAGACGTTTCGCCAAGGTCTCACTTGGCATTATCAATGCTTACTCGTTGCTGTCAATTTCTTCACATTTCTCCATCCGTGAAAGTCTACGTTCAAACATATATATATATATATATATATATATATATATATATATATATATATATATATATATATATATATATATATATATATATATATATATGTATATATAGATTTGATAAAAATGATTTATTTTAATAATTTGTTTTTTTTTGGATTAGTTGCGAGGGTCCTGTTAGCTGGCCGCAAGGTCTCCAGACCTCACACCGCTAAATTTTTGTTTTTGGGGCTAGTTGAAAAGTGAGGTATAGAAATTGAAAGTGGACAATCGGTATGCATTAATTCAACGTATTTTACATGCTTACACTTACATAAAAGAAAATAGAACAAGACCTCAGTAGAGCATCGGGTTCTATCTGTAGGCGACCCAAAAAATGTCTAGGGGTCCGCGGAGGTATCTTTGAACATTTACTAAAAAAGTTGTAAAAAAATGACGTAAGGTATTTTTAAAAACGTACTTTGAAAACAAATAAAAATCGGAAAACTCTTGTCTCTTTGACTTATGTTTACGTGCAGAATACACTTCTACAATTTGGTCCGGTCCTCCCGACTCACCCCGTATATTTATTTTGTCCTTAATAAGCAATCTTCCAATAGTAACAAAATAGATTTTTTCTTTCTATTTTTCTAATATTTAGATAGTAATTTTTGCCTAAAACTAAAGGCCAAATAATATGGTTTAAATAGAAAAGCTTTTTATATTGTTTTAAGGTTTTGTTTTGGCAAAAGGGTGGGAAACTTTTTTATTTTCTTAAAAGATGAATTAAAATTTCTATTTTGAAACCGTTTTATTAAATTTTTAGGACTCCCTTAAATTTTTGAATAATATATAAAGTTTATTTAGTATTAGAAACCATTGAAGGGTTTCAGCATTTACCGCTGGTTGAGCATTTTTTCGACTATATATTTTTACTTCTTGTTGTTTTGCAACATACTGATAATAATTTCTAAGATCACTCGCCTGTTAAGTTAACTCTAGTATAATTAAATTAATATCTCTTCCAGTTTTAACTTTTTTTCTTCATTTCAGTTATCATCAAGACGAGTTGCACCAATTAACGAAAACAAAATAAAATCCGAAGAGGCGCTTAGAAAAGATAAAAATCACAAAATAAATAACCTCAGACACCTACAGTAAGACAAATATATCCCTAAAAGATAAAAAGAGATAAAGCTATACAACTAAAACACCTTCAGTAACGGATATCTGTTAAATAGAAACAAGAAGCCGGTAATATGTCAATAAATCTATACAAGTTCTCTAGTTATCGATGATCTCTATGTATCTATCTTCGTCGGTCCTGCAATAAGCTCATATTCGATTGTCTTTGTTGTTCCCTTTGAAAGCTAAGTAAATCAAGTGGGCTTGGCGTTCGCAGTGAAAGACTGCCCATCGGTTATGCAGGAGAGCCAACCAGTGGCTTCAGGTTTGGTTAGTTCTACCTCCCTTTGCACCTGTAGAGAAAAGAGCAGTCATTCGGTGTCATGCTCGCTACCTGTGAGCATTTCCAGCCGCGGTGAGCTTTTGAGAGCACTTATTCGGTTCCGGGCATTCGAATACTCGCTTTTTAGAGAATATTAAGATTTATTACCGAGTTAACAAAATATGCTGACTTTGAAGTGAATTCTTATTAGGAAGTGCACTTTTGAACTTGAATCAAGCCGATTTTGCTGACAAGGGCTGTTTAAGATTTTAATTTTTTTTGTGTGCAAAAGTTTTTAGTTTTTAAGAAAGACATGTTTTAAAGTTAGTGGCAACAGCAGAGATAAAAGGAATTACCCAACTAAAAGGTACGTACAGTAACGGATATGGTATTATTTTTCTAACAAAGAAAATCACATTTTGTAACACAAAATAATATAAAATGAATAATTTTTTTTTCTAATATTATGAAATCCTGAAAGTCAAAAATGAGACAAACCCTGAATAATTTGAATACTAGGCACTCCAAGAAATAAATTTGATGCTTCAATTTTCATTTTCAAAAATTGTAGCTTACATATAAAAATATTTTAAATTTACTTTTTGGTATTATAACATTAATAATTATCTTATTTTATTTGATGATTTAATTTATAAATTTTAAAATAATAAATAAATATTAAAATAAATGGTTAATTTAACATCTTCATAATGTCTTTTATACCTGAAAAATATTTTTTTTTATTTTTTTTTTTTTGATATGCAAAGGGACTAGAAACCTAGAAAGTCTAATATGGAACACCCTAAATAGATTGTCATTCCAGCCAATATACAGATATAAGTAATGGTTAATCAAAATTATTAAACAATAAAAATAAATCAACAAACGAATATAGATATTCAGAAAAATGACACATTGGGCAAAGCTGACTTTGTTTAATTTTAAATCAAAAATATGCATCATCCAAACGAAAAGCCTTGCTCTTAAAAATGTCTGTTGATTTATTATTTCATAAATGTAAATTATGAGAAATAAAAAACTAGGATTATCTGAATAATTTAATTAATTAATTTAAATATTAAATCAATTTAAAAGGTTTATTAATGCAATTAAATTAAAATAGCAATATGACTTTGAAAATAATGGATTTCTGTAAGAGAAGAGAAAAAATCTGAAAAAAATTAAAATTCAACATTTTTGAGCATGTTTCACTAAATTTGTATAAAAATCCTAAATTATTTTCCGTGCAGGTTTGCAGTAAAATAAACAAATCTATATTTTTGAATAGGCTTCCTCGCCTAAAAGACAATTATTATAATTTTGGACCAAAAATATGCAATTGTGTTCCCCGAACAACAAATATTTATATCTCGATTTATATTTTTCTTCATATTGCAATTTTAAAGTTCCCTGATCTGTCAAAAAGTACATGAAATATGTTTTAATTATCTACAATCTGCAGTTTAACTAAATATAGAGTATTCCATTCAGACATGTACCATTTTATAAAAAGTCAATTTTAACTTGCATACTTTACTTACTTTACGAATCCAAATTTTAAAACAACTCGTATACTTATAAATCAGAAAATTGTTTTGCTTCAGGACCCAGTAAACACAACTTAAATGGGAAGAAGACTCATTTCCGATCAAAGAAATATAACAACAATTGCCATCTGAGAAGAGAAAATGTTAATTTCCAACGGCAATCCTCTGGCAACCGGGAACGATTTTTCCAGTGTTGCCACGTTATCCGGCTGCTGTCCAGTACCACCAAGATCGGGAATAGTTAATTGGAAGATGGATCCAGTGGGATTACCGGTGCCTAATACTGCTCCAAGTGGTTTACCGACGGGACTGCCTCTTAGCCCGACAGGTTAGTACTGGGCACTTAATACTGCTGTTTTTTGATAAAAAAAAATTGCTACTGTCGTGTTACAAGTGATGATTCTTATTACAATTTGTATTATAGAGGTAACGTTTTTATGTGAAAATTAAAAAAAATATATATTTTTAACGAAAACAGTCAAATCTTTACGCTCTTTTCTACCTAGTACCTACTTTATAGAATGATATAAATCGTGTAAATGGTCAGTTTGGTGACTACAATTTAGCACGAAACTGACAGTTTTTGTCGTAATAGGACATAATAAAGAACTGCAGAAGGAAATATTAAAGAACTCTCTTTCAGATTCACTAAAAAGGTTTAAGATTTAGTACTGGTTTAAATTAAGATATTCTAGTTACCCAGTGAGATTTTGACAGGTTTTTGTCCTTTCATTGTTAATAAACCGCCATTAAATACTTATGAGTTATTTTAATATTTCAGCAATTTGCTTGGTTTTTAAATAATTTTCATCTTTGAAGGTCTTGCTAAAATGAAGTTTCCTCTAATATTGTAAAAAGAACGTGCGTACTAAAATTTGCCATTGTCTTTATAAATTTGCGAATGAAGCCAGCAGCAAATTCATAGTATAAAATCAGTTATTCTTACACTTGTCACTCCAAAACTTTTGGTTGCCAAAATAAACGAGTTAGCTTTGGAGAAACTCGCCGTAATTTTTTTTATAAGATATATTTTTTTATTATTATTACAACCCGTAACTGACACATGCACATGACTGACATTTTGCCGTTAATTTGTTTAAAAAAGAGGTTTAGATTGAAAAATAAAAATAAAGTTCTTAAGGATATTATTATCTTAACTAACACTTGAATATTTTTATTTATACTTTGATTATTTTAAATTTTTTAAGCAAGAAGCCAAATGGCATACTTTTGGGGCAATCACCCATTTGAAAAAGTATGTTTATTGCAATTAAATCATTGGATGACATTACTAACTTTTTGCATTTGAAATGTAAATATCTAATGTAACATTTTTTTATCTAGATGGTATGGTTTTCTTAGAAGTTAATTTTAGACATTAATAAATGATGGCCAACGTATCTCTACTTTTAGCAAACAAAAAGAATTCTGGAACGCATCCACGCCATGCCTTATCCTGCACACATTCAATTTATTTAACACGTTAAAATTTTCGTGGCTAATAAATCAATAAAAGCCACGCCAATCATTTCATTGTGTTTCTTGTTTGTGTATCAGATTGTTGTAATAGATTGATTTTCTATTTTGTAATGGCTGTAATTGAAAATGAGCTATGAGCTGTACGCCGAAACCTTTGTATGTTCTGCTGTGATATTATGGACTTAGACTTTGGCCGATTAAAAAAGATGAAGGTGGGTTTTGTATACACTTATTATTGTATTTTCTGACTAGATGTAATAAACGTATAACAATATATTCCTTTTCTACTCCTGGCTTATATTTTGTTAAAAATCGAATTGCACAGGAATATTTCAATCGTGCCTTTTTCACATATCTGTCAAATATATCCCTATCCCAAGATCTTTAATTAATCTTAGACTGGGGAACAAACCTTGTTCAGTTAAATGCCTCCAAAACCCAGTCTTGCTCCCTGTCACGCAAAAATCCGGCAACGCTTACCCCATCCACATGAAAGGCCAAGCCCACAGATTAATGAAACGTTCGATGTTGTTGGCATCGCTTTCGAACATGATTTCAGCTGGCACAAACACATTACTTCAATAGCCACATCAGCAGCTAAAAAGTTTGGTTTTCTCTTTCGACCCAGAAAATACTTCTCCCCTACCAACTTACACACTCTTTATGTTTCCGAAGTAAGATCTAACATAAAATACTGTTCCCACATCTGGGGAGCGGTATCATCTTCGACACTTAACATCCTTGATTCTATCCAAAAGAGAGCCGTGTCAGGAAATTGGGAGTGGTCTTTATACACGAAAAAGCTTGTCAATCGATATTTTTAATAAGCATGTTAGGGGTATATCGTCCTGGTAGTACTGGAGTCGATGGAAAATATGTAAAAAACTACGACAGGTCTGGATGCTTTTTCGTAAATATGTAGCTTACTTGGAGTATTTTGGGACTATTAATGACCGGTTAAATGCAGTAAACTACACTAATATTTTAGAAAACATGTTACCTAGAGTCTCAAAACATTTTCCTTACAATATTTTGCAATAAGACTATTGGCCAATGCATAATGCGGGAATTGTCAGATAATGGATTAAAAATAATAATACAGAGACAATGTTATGGCCTTCTCAGAGTCCCGACCTTAATGATATTAGAAATGTGTGGGATCTAAAAACAAAAAAAAAATGTATAATGCAAACTTTCTACCCGAAATTAGAGATATCTTATTTTTATTACAACTAGTATGTAATGTCATTAATAATAATGTAAAGTAAATACATTTATATTTGACGTCAAAACCATTTCAAGACTTTAATTTAAACTGACCGAAAGCCCAAGAAGTACAATAAAACTATTTATATTTGAACTATTTGCCATTCTTTTGTAACTTTATCTTATTTAACTACCTAACTAATGCCAACTTAAATTCCCCAATATTAACCATTAGACATTCTTGTACAACACTTTTTTGACCTTTTGAACATGATGTGCAAGTTCAAACAGCACAACTGTTGTACAACACTTCATTTTATCACAACTGTACATCTATTTCCCAACAAAGGTGTATTGGGCTTGCTGCATATCCTTGTTGGATATCCTTTCAGCAGGAAATATTAATATAAATTATTATATAAATTCTTTTAAAAGAAATTTTTGATTTTTATTTTTTAACTCGTTAGTAGAGGGATATGATGCTCCCCGAGTCTCCGCATGCGCAGTAGGGTCGACCTTGAACGCCCAGGTGTGCTATTGTTATTTGGCCTTGATATGCGCAGGTGTTATTCCAAGGTCAAGGTCAAGAACTTGGCCTTGAACGCGAGCAGATGTTTCTTTGTTTGGTGATGACCAGGTGTACGATGCTTATTTCAAGGTTACATTTGCGGTGCATATTTTCAATGAATGCGAGCAGCTGTTTCTTTGTTTGGTGATGACCAGGTGTACGACGCTTATTTCAAGGTTACATTTGCTTGGCCTTGAAGGCGAGCAGATGTTTCTTTGTTTGGTGATGACCAGGTGGACGACGCTTATTTCAAGGTTACATTTATGATGTTAGTTTACCTTGAGTTATTACTGGGGTGTAACATGTTTTGGTATGACGGTCGAGTGGGTTGGGTCTAAATGTGGATCGGTATATATGAGGGTAGGGGGGGTTAAATTTTAGTATAGAACATTGTGTTGAGTAAAACGGTTCAAGCAAGTTAATTTGAAAGTCATGGCGTACGTGTGTGAAAATTGTGGTAAATCATTTACTCGGAGTTATAATATGTTACGACATAAACGAGAATCGTGCGTAGCACGATTTGAAAATATGCATGGTGGAAAACAGCGAAAAGTTGACGATGGGGCATCAACATCCGAGGTGCGTACTTGCACTTGCTGCAATATAACCATACCAGCAAATCGAATGGCAGGTCATCAAAGAACAATACACCATAAAAGTAATGCATGTTCACCAATATCAGCTGGTGTTGAGCTAGTGTCCAGTGCTTTTAGAAATAGGATTGCCACATACCGTATATCAAGTGATAATGAACATACTGACTATTCATTATTTTTTGATGAAATTAAAGCAAGAGTGTTAGAGGTAGTAAGTGACCTAGTAAGAGTGCGTTGTGCTTTGAAAGTTAATATGGTGGTTGTTGGTCGGTATCTTTTACCAACACAAGATAATATGTACAGTGACAAGTCATTTAATACACGCAATGAAATTGTCACTTCAGGAAGCGATTTGGAAGAAATATATCAATCATTAGTGGAAGCCATGAAGACTCAATCGACTGAGTTTCAGGAAAAAGATTCAGGTATGTTATAAATTAACGACTAAAAATAAAATAAATACTTATGTCATTCCTTTTTGTTTTCGTAGGTTGGGCTCTGGAAAAAATTCTATACCTGGAAGTAAATGTCAACGAGTATAAACCTTTTGGTGGATCTTCATATATAAAGTTACCCCGATTCATCGAATTGAAAAAAGCCATCATCAATGTGTTTAATCAAGATGAGTGTTGTTTTGCGTGGTCAATCGTGTCTGCTTTGTGCCCCACCACTAGAATGGCATCACAGATTCAATCTTATCCACACTATTCAAGAGTGCTGAATTTTACAGGTATAGACTTTCCAGTAAAGTTGCGTGATATATCAAAATTTGAAGAAATGAATAATATTTCAGTTAACGTTTATGGTTTGCAAAAAAATTTCGAAAATAATATGTTAAAGTACGAAGTTGTCGGTCCATTAAGGTATTCGGGTAGAAAACTTAACAGACATGTCAACTTGTTGTTAATAACAAAGGATTGTAGTATTAAAGATGATGATGAACATATTTGTGATACGCGTTGTTCTAAAAGTCATTATTGTTGGATAAAAGACTTATCGAAATTATGTTCCAGTCAAATTACATCACGTAGAGATAAAATGTATTTTTGTGATGGTTGTTTGATATATTTTAGTTCACCATCATCTTTGATATCACACCAAAAAAATGACTGTAACCACAAATATTCATTAACACCATCACTAAATTTAAAAATAGATAAATTTGGAAGGAGTGTAAGTGAAAATATATTAAAATTTGACAACATAGAAAAGCAAATGCGTGTACCGTTTGTCGTTTACGCGGATTTTGAATCGGTGCTTAAACCACTGGATACAGTGGAACCGAATCCCACAAATTCTTACTTAGTCAAAAGCATCAAACATGAACCGTATTCTTTTGCGTATTTAATTAAGTGCTCCTTTGACGATTCGATTTCAAAATTTGAGCTCTACCGGGGAAACGACGCAGCCCAGGTTTTCGTTTCTCGACTTGAAAGTGATTTAAGATCTCTTTACAATACATACTTAAGAGATATAAAAGCAATGGAAACTTTAACGGCTGACCAAATAGCGGAGTTCAATAATGCCACAAAATGTGGTATATGTGAACGACCTTTTGAAAATAATAATTGTAAAGTAAAGGACCACTGTCACATAACTGGGAAAAAAAGACCTGGTGCTGCTCATTCGATTTGCAATTTAAATTATAAGTTACCCAATTTTATTCCAATTATATTTCATAACTTGAGCGGGTACGATTGCCACATGTTTATTAAAGAGTTGTGTCGTCACGGAGACAAGATCGATGTTTTAGCTCAAAGCAAGGAAAAGTATATTTCGTTTACGAAAAGTATTTACGTTCACGATTATGTCGATAATAAAAGTGGGACAATAAAGAAAAAATATTTGAAATTGCGGTTCATCGATAGTTTTAAATTTCTATCAACGTCACTGGAAAATTTGGGTAATGGATTAGCTGTGGGTAGTTTCAGGGAAACAGGAAAATATTTTTCTGATAATGAGCAGTTTAATTTAATGCGTAAAAAAGGTGTTTTTCCCTATAGTTTTGTCGATTCAATAGACAAAATGAACCATCCAACTTTACCCACAAAAAATCAGTTTTATGATAGTTTGTCAGAGGAGCACATTAGCGATGAAGATTATGATAGAGCTAAAAAGGTGTGGGACACATTTAATTGTAAGAATTTGGGGGACTATTCGGATTTATATTTGAAATCTGATGTTTTATTATTAACCGATGTTTTTGAACAGTTTCGCGATACTTGTTTAGAAACGTATAAACTGGATCCAGCACAGTACCATACCCTTCCAAGTTATTCGTTTGATTGTATGTTGCGTATTTCTAAGGTAGAGTTAGAGCTATTGACCGATATCGACACGGTTCATTTTTTCAAAAAAGGTATTCGAGGCGGTATAAGTCAGTGTTCAGAAAGGATGCACGCTGCCAACAACATATATGTACCAAACTACGATCCTAACGAGCCATCATCTTTCATTGTTTATCTTGATGCAACAAATCTGTACGGTCATAGTATGTCGCAAGCATTACCATTTGGCGGCTTTAGATGGTTATCAGAGCATGAAATTTTAAATTTAAATATTATGGATGTGGACGATAATGGTCCAGAAGGATACGTTTTGGAAGTTGACGTTCATTATCCGGATACGCTATATGATGATCATTCCGACTTACCCTTTTTAGTTGAAAATATTGTACCACCCACGGAATCGGCAAAATTTTCAAAGTTAATTCCGAATTTAAACGATAAAAAGAAATACATCATTCATTACCGAACATTAAAACAAGCAATCAATAACGGCCTAATGGTAATGCAAACACACAGAATTTTAAAATTTAATCAATCCCCCTGGTTAAAGACATATATCGACTTAAATACAGATTTGCGCAATAGGGCAACAACAAAGTTTGGTAAAGACACTTTTAAATTAATCATTAATGCTGTTTTCGGCAAGACCATGGAAAATGTGGAGAATCGTAATGATATAAAACTAGTCACCCGATGGGAAAATGACAGGAATAAAATTGGGGCACGAGCATTAATTTCTCGTCCTTATTTTAAAAGTTCAACGGTTTTTAATAAAGAATTCGTTGCCATTCATATGGATCGATTAAAGGTAACTTATAATAAACCAATTTATATCGGATTTTCCATACTGGACATGTCGAAAACAGTAATTTATGATTTTTTCTACTCATTCATTAAAGCAAAATTTGGCAAAAATGCTTCTTTACTGTATACCGACACAGATTCGTTAATATTAAAAGTTTACACCGAAAATTTTTATCGTATAATTGCAGAAAATCCGGATAAATTCGATACATCCAATTATACCGAAGGAAATATTTTTAACATAAAAAAAAGTCAGTCAGTAGTAGGTAGAATGAAGGATGAATTTCCAGGTGATCCAATAATAAGTTTTTATGGTACCGGAGCCAAAGCTTATTACATAAACTCAATCAGTAGCGAAATTAAAAAAGCGAAAGGTATAAAAAAACGTGTAATTGAAAAACAGCTTCACCTGGAAGATTATCGGAATATCGTAGAACGTGGTGGTCAGATATTTCGAAAAATGAAAACCTTTCGAAGTTATAAACACGACGTTTATACCGAAATAATTAATAAAGTTGCTTTATCTCACCACGACGATAAACGTTATATTATACCATCAACAACAAAAACTCTACCTTGGGGGCACCCAGACATAAAGTTTTACGAAACAAACCCTGAAGATAACCTAAATATGTTAATACAAGCTATGCAAAGTTTTTTACCCGAAAATATTAGTTATAATTAGAAAAATGTTGGAAAGTCTATGTTTTAGAAAAATAAAAAAATATTAACTCCAATGTCACGTAGTTTTATTAACCACTATAGTAATAGCAATAGTTGAAATTTTATAACGCAGGATAGGAAAATACATAGATAATTGTTTCAATAATATGTTGTTTTATTTTACAATATAGTAATAAAGTTACAAAAATAAAAATTAATTAATGTCTGGCTTGTAAACTTCTCGTAGCATCCATTGTCTTCTCAACATATCAGATCTGCTAATCGGCCCTCGTCGACACATCAGCGTTCCACAGTAATGACACTTAACAATCCTTACTCTCAACAATTCAATGTAACTGTAAGATTGCATGTGGTCAGTCCAAATATATACTTCTCTTTTACAATTATAGCAAACAGCAGAAATTATTATTTGTGCTCCCGAAAAAGTCTCAGCTGGACGACTGTTATCTTGATCTGCGGGCAACATTATAGTTTCTGATAATAGGCATCGAAGGAAAGAGAGTGTCTATAAATATGGGTTGTCTGGGTCATATAACCTTGAGAGCACAAACAATAACAGAAGTAAGGACACACGATTACCTTGAAAATATGTCCTTGAATCGCTGTTTAGCCGTAGAACGCAACCTTGTAAGTTGAATTAACTTGTTTGGCCTCTAAAGCATCAACCGTCAGATAGGGTGGGGGAGTTTATGGTGGGGTGATAAGTATAAATTTGGTTTGCTAGGCAGAGCATTTCATAGTTCGCTAGAACAGTTCGCCAAGTAAATACATTCGTCAGTTAAGTGCAGTGAGTTAGTTAGAAAAATGAATTCCGGTAGTGAGTCGTTGTTAAATGCGTTTAACTTGGATGGAAGTATCCAAGCAGAGTTGATGGGGCAGGACGTTATTGACCTGCTGACCCCGGGTGTGTTTGACGAGTGGCACAATGACGACGTGCTAAACACTGCGTTTGTGGAAGAAGAGAATGTGGGTGAAAAAAAAGTATCTTCGGCGGTTGATTACGTCAACAACTGGACGGAGAAGGACGGCGGGCGCATCAATATCATAAGTGATGTGGTGGTAAAGAAGGCGAGGCGGCAACCCACTACGAAGTTGGAAAAGCTGCTGAAATTGCCAAAGACAGCCGGCAACAATAAAAGTCAATTTTATGCAGCTATGGAGGGTGAACAGAAGAAGAAGAAGAAATTCGTGTTCAAGCGACCAACAGTGCCAGTTCAATACCCCGATTTTTTGGAGACGTCACAACCACCGAAGCCTCTGTCACCGGTCGTCATCATTAATGAAGGCCCAAACTCGACAACGCCCGAGCCGCCGAAGTCCATGCCTCCGATTGTGTTGGTGGCCGACGCTGACGAAAAATCGCCGATCGCGAGTGCGCCGATATCGCCAATAGTTGGGCGTGGAATGTGCCGCAAACCATTAAAGAAGCGGTGCAAGCGGCTATTCGAGGCGGTTAGTCAACCCCGTCAACCTGCTGCTGCTTCTTCTGCAGAAGTGCCGATACCGGACTGGATGGAAGAGTTTTCTCCAAGCCAGAAGTGTGCCTTCTCCGTGGCTTTTAGTGCGAGGCAAAAACTAGTTGATGAACTAAAAAAGAACGATAGTGATGTGGCGCAATACGAGAGACAGATTAAGGAACTGCAGGCGAAAATTGAACAGTGTAAAAGTGAAGGGGAAGTGTGTAGAAAAAGACTTAAGTTATTGGACAATTTTCCATATAATTAATTTTAGAATTTTATTGTAAATATAGAGTTAAGTTATTTTTGTAATAGTGTTGTATATATAAGTAAAATAAAATGTCTTTGTATATATGATAATAAAAAGTTAAATGAAACAATATTTTTTATTTCTAAAATAAGTATGCGAAAGTTACACAAAATAAAATAAAAATGCAAAATAGAAAAAAGAATAGACGAAAAAATGTAGGGCCGTAACTTTAGGTGTGTAATCATTAGATGCACACAACTTAAGTATGCGATAAAGTGTTATGTCTGTGAAGAGAGGCTACCCGTTACAATGCCTGAGAACATGCATCTTATTTGTAATAAAATGTGAATTTTATTGCAAGTAAGATAATAGACCAAACTCTCGGCATTTTCGTAGAGAACTTACTAGAAATTTAGCTAGTTCTAACGTATGGTAAGAACGTACATGTCTTTATAGAGTAACACAATATTTTCCAAAAGAAATTAATTCTTGAGAAATATCATGTTACTTGGGATGTGACATGAATCAACTACAAACTACGATCAAATATTTTGTAGCCCTGAAAAGGGCTGATTTTGTCGGGGTAGGTCGGGGAGGGCATGGTTCCGGGATCAGTTGGTGGAATCAGCTGGACCATCATCATCCTGATGGTCCGTGATCCACCAAGTGGATGAATCGGCCGGACCGTCATGATCTTCCGGCGGCGGTGGTGGCACCCAATCAGTGCTGGAGTCTGGCTCCATGTCTTCAGCCGACAACTCCCCATTTTGCCAATCCATGTTTGGCAATTCCAGACCCACATCTGCTTCTTCGACCGCCCGCTCATCTTCCCAGGCATTAAACATATCTTCTGCCTCGATGTCTAGAAGTCGTTCGATGTCCAAGAGTAGGTCATCCATATCGACATCATTCATGTCAACGGTATCATCGCTAAAAACCGATGAACCGCGACTCAATGGTCTTTCGAAATCCATAGTTATATCTTCGTACTTTAAGATTTAAAAATGAAGTGATTCTGTGACCCGCTCGTAACCGTTTAAATAGAGATAATCTACCCCCTCCACCACTCCATCCCCACCTTTCCACCGCCAACAAACTAGAGTTTATTATACAAATGCCCTCCATCCAAAAATGATACTGGCGGACTTCACTGTCGAAAACTGCTTTTAGTTCTCAAAAATGGTGTAATTGTGTTGTGGAAAGGTGACCGACAAAGAAACTTATGCTCGATCCGTCTGGACTTACATAATTTCTATCTAATGTCACAGATGCCGTGGCATTAGATAAATACAAGTAAGATCAAAATATCCTGTACAGATGCCGTGGCATTAGATAAATACAAGTAAGATCAAAATATCCTGTCATCCTGAAAAGGACGGATTTTGCAAGGAAAATTATAGTCGATCCGACTGGACTTATATAATTTTCTACCTAACACCACATGTACTATGGCATTAGGTAACTAAAACTACGATGAAACATTCTGTGGCCCTGAAAAGGACCGTTTTTCAAGGGATAAAATCTTATTTGTAATCAGGCTCGATTACAAATAAGGCACGCACTCTTATGTTGTAGAGTACCAAGAGCTACTCCACAACCTTTACAGTTCGGTATGTGCGCGCGACTACCGAAATCTTGGGTTACATGACCACTGAAGAATTGGTCACCAGCCGACTTGTTTTCCAAGTCGGCATAGCAGCCAATACACCAGCCGTCATCACCCACCTTCACCAGGTTTAAGATCTTGCACACCCGGCGGGATCGGACGGGGAAAACTTTCCTCTGTCTAAGTGCCCAATTATCCAAATTCCTAGGAGTATCATCGCTTAAGTATCCATCATCATCTGATGATGCCATGTTGAGATGAGCGAATGTAATGAAGTAAGCAGTCGACTCGAGCTGCTTTTAAAGACCTCAGCTTCCCCCACCCTTGCTAAAAATACAGGAGGGGATGATGGTGCGATTCTATGACGACTACCAAGATATGATAGAACCCTTAGGAGATGACAAACTTAAACGCTGAAGGGTGTTTTACGTGCAAAGATATAAGAAAAAGAAATATATAAAATTCAGTTTTGGAAGGTCTAAAATTGCACCAAAGACCCCCAAAGACCCCCAAAAACCTCGAAAAATCCCGGGGTGGCCACTTCGTGCCCCCCCGGGCCCCCCCCCAGATCGGGGGCTCCGCCCCCAAACCCCCGCCAGGGGCTGCCGCCCCTGGACCCCGTTTGGCTTTTGCGCAACGGAGGCGGGCCAGCGGGTGGGCGGTGGGGGCGGCCGGGGGGGCGGGGGCGGCGCTAGCTGCGTAGCAGCGTCGTTAGGTCGCGAAGCGACCTAACCTCCGCGCCCCTCCGGGGGTTTGGGGGCCTCGCCCCCGAACCCCGGAATAACAGTCAAATTGTACAATTCACATTAGTTTGGACCTGACTATCTTTTCATAGTTCCCTGTTTTCCCTAAAATACATACCTACTCCCTAGGTCTTTTTTTGACCGACCTCTTATTACTTTTAATGACTCAAATCACTCGGGTCTTATTTAAAAACGATTATGCCACCCATCCCTCATGCCTTCGCCCTATTCCCCACAGCTTCCCTATACTACCCCTTTGAATTAATTAGAAATCTGAAAAATGTCTTTTTCAATTTTTCCAAATTAAAAATTGAAAAGTCATTTCCAATCACAAAAAGTTTACTCTAAAATATTTTCCTATAACTTTTTTCGATCTGAGCTACACTTCTCCCGTTATTCATGAGCAAACCCAATCAAACCCCATAATTCTTGAAATTTTGATTAGTCTGATCATTTTGATCATAAAAAGTTTTATGTCAAATGTTCTGAAATGTCCTTGAACTCTCAAATAATAATAATAATATTAATAACAAAATTCTTATTATTTGTATTGGCTAAACAAACCCAAGCAAACCTGAGCAAACCCACAAGTTATGTGCTTGTTGTCATTGCTTTGATCCGAAATAAAAATATTTTTGTTATATAAGGGTTAATGTGGTTGCTTTTTTTGTTAAAAATATACAAAAATAAAAATCTTAGTGGGTCGACAAATATCGATTTTTAGTTCCAAAAATATACGTCTCGGAAATAACTAAATGGATACAATTTTTAAGTTAGAAAAATAACAATTTTAACGGATCTTGGACCTTTAACTTAAAATAAGTTTTAGACACTTCTAGGTAAATTATCGAAAAGAGTTATGCAAAAATGCCAACGTCTATTTTTAAACGTCCTGAAAATGTCATCCTTGGTCATCTTTGCATTTTTCACCGATTCAGTGTCAAACACAAAGTGACTAAGAATATCTAAACTACGATCAAATCTTTTGTGGCCCTGAAAAGGGCCGTTTTCACGGTGGGTTGGAGAGGGAAACCTAGAGTGGTTGTTCCCCTCTCGCGATCTGCACCGATCGCGGTGCAGCTCGCCGTCTTCGCACCTCCAGCCGAGTGCTGCGACGGCTCCGGCGACGCTCCGTGAGCTCTTCTAACAGAGCCGCCCTTTCTTCAGGACCCAGCAGCATCTGTGGTCCTTCCACCACTTCCACGGGCTCTGTTGGAGCCGGCTCCGGTGGTGGTTGCGGTCTTGGGATCGGCTGTACGATAGCCGTTGGCTTATTCGCGTTTTTTAAACGCCAAGCCTCCCAAAACTCGCTTATTTTGGACTCCCTTGTCGTCCTTAACATCAGCCTGTCCCACTTCATGGCTGGTTGAGAAATGAAAATTGTGATGGCTGCTCCCGCTTTTAAAAGCATTTAGGATGGTGGGGGGTGAGAGTGGGGGTGAGAGTGGGGCTAAACAGTTGTAACATATCCTTTCAGAGTAACAAAATATTTCCTATAGAATAGATTTCTTGTTCGAAATATTTTGTTACACTGAAAGGATACGTCTGTTTTTGTCATACTTAAGAGCAGGTTTGCCAACGTTCTATGTGAAACGACACAAATTCAGATGTATCTTTTTGAGCGTATCAACCCAGAGTGAATTTATTGTTTAAAATATGTTTCTTGATAGAAAGTTATGTCACTTTGAATAACTAGAGGCATATGCGTTCTTATCATACATAAAAACTACAAGCTAAATCTTGCAAATGCTCTTTCTCTCGCCATCTATGTATGATTTAAACACATAATGCATCTCTCACCCAAACTAACACAATTTTTCCTTCGAGAAATATCTTCCTTAGGAAACATAGTGTTTAACTACAAACTACGATCAAATATTCTGTAGTCCTGAAAAGGACTGATTTTGTCAGGGGACAGGCAGGGTTGTCGTATGAGGAGCTTTATTTGTAATAGAATTTACATTCTATTGCAAATAAGGCAAGACTGCTGATGAACGACGGTAAACAGTCTCTCCCTACACAAAGCACACCTCGAGTGGTTCCGCCTTTGATCACCTCGCGAACCCACTGTAAAATGGGTTGTGACGAAATGAACATCCATAATCGCAGCTCCAAATCCTCTCGTGTAGCAGTTCATACACAAATCTCTAGACCCCCATGAGACGTAGGATTGCATGATGCAATACCTAGGTCTAAGCCTACGCGGTCTGCGTACGAGCCTATGTTGCACATTTGGTGCGACTGCCTGCTCGTCGTCACTAGAATAACCATTATCCGAGCTTGACGACATTGTGGCTTCGAGTGAATTTAATTTTCTAAATCCCGTCTTATATACTTTCTTTTCCCCACCCCTCTCCTAAATTTCTCTCTATTTTTCGCCTCATAACCTTATTTACCAAAGCCCCACATTTGAAGTATTAAAATAAGGCAATAGTAAAAATAAAACGCAAATATGTCCTTTATAAGTTTATTTTAAATATGTAAAAATATATAATTTGGAGAATTACATAACTTCAAACTAATGTATTGATTTGTTAGTAACAGAACCATTAAGTATATTGTAGCTAAAAAATGCATCGTGAATAACTAACGCGTACACTTTAATGTCTTTAGGAAATTTACTTTTGCGTGTTTCAAACTCCAATTTCACGTCCACTGTGGACGTCCTCACGGCTTCTGGTTGGTGACTGCAATCGATTACGAATAACGGATTTTTCAGATAGTCGGCAAAACTCATCATAGGATCGCTCAGTTCTCGCTGGTAGTAGCTAGCTTGAAAATTCTCATAATTATAATAGGCTGCGGCATACAGTTTCTTTGAAAAATCTAAATTCCATCTTTCGTACGGAAATACGGCAGAGTTCAGATAGAGCCTAATATCACTTATATCGGCCGTTGTAAATTGTGTGCTATCTTTTGCTCTGTTGTCGGACGAGCTAGTTGGTTGAAAACCGATAATCAAATATCTCGGTTTTTCGAGACTCGTGCTAGTTCTTAAGGCCCAAACGTCTGACGATGTTTCTCTCAAAGAAGGTAGCTCGTAAAGATCCCATTTACGGTAAGCCATTGGAACGTTTGCGTTACTGCCACCTTTATTCATGCGTGATAATATCTTTAACTTCTGTCGATCGTCTGGAATAATGTGACGAATTTTCCATTCAATTTTTTCAATTGAAATGTCTGCATCTACTTCACCGATATAGCAATTGTTGAAAGTGCGGGCGATAATTAAAATCAACTCTTGCTTGACGTTAAAAATACCCTTTGAATAATCCTCTGCGAAACCCATGAGATATTTTAGAGGAAGCTTGCCGGAGAACATGTTACTTGTGGAATCTAGTATCCCTTGATTTGCTTCGTCTAGACCCCATCCGCATGCCATGAGAGCTCTATTTTGTGCGGCACCCAATGACACCATAGTTTTCATCGTTGTGGTAATTCCGGGTTTCCGAACGACGGCAACTTGCTCCCCTCCCATTTCATAACGACATTCGTCGAATAGAAAGGCGATGGCATTATTTGATAGATAACATTTTTTACTAACATCTTTGGGTTTAAATGTTCCTTCGATGTAAATGTAACTATCCGATATATCCAAAAAGATATCTTGAAAGTGTACAGGTATACGAATTTCATCGGAATTGCGGAATGTTGGAGAACCGTAAGGTTTATATGTGTGTTCTTGAAAACTAATAATGGAGTTATCAAAAATGGGTTCGGTAAAAACTTCGATTTTGTCACTGCTAGCGGCCATCATTTTCTAATTTTTCTCACTTTCAAACCGATCGATTGTAGAAATTTGCAATCTTTCGCGGAGAGCTGGCGATTGCTGTGCGGATGTGTTTTCGATCGTCCGTCTGACTTGCGAATGAACCTTGACTGTGTTGTCTGCTTACTTTTATGTCGTTTAACTGAATCTTGAATTGTTGACAGCTTATGCAGTTGACGGTTAAAGCAAAAACCCATTATACGATTTTTTTCAACTCTAGTTTAACTATTATTTTCTCACCTCGAAAATCGATCAAATCACCGCTATCGTCCAAGATGCGTAGAGTAATGTTGTCGATAAACTGACGACCATCCGGCATTATCGGCATATAAATATTATTTTGCGGTTCTTTAGAGATTTTGTAACCGGGTTCGACGTCAATATCAAATTCAAATAACGTATGACTTTCCAAAGAATTCAGGTATGCTCCGGAAATTATATTACAATCCACACGTACGATGCGCACTTTCATTATGTCCACGATGGTACTTGATTCGTGTCGTTGTCCACCTTGCAGCAGCACAGAGCCAAATCCGAGCACTTTGCCGATACTATTGCTACCTCGAAAATCGATGCTATATTTTGACTTTAGCTCACATTTTAACGTATTATTATTGGCTGTTAATGAAAATAAATCGGTACCAACTTCATTGCATGACTCTTTTAAAGCGGTGTACATGGCTTTTGCTATTTCATTAATTTCGTAAGCTCCTGGTGGAATCCTTACATACTTTGGTATCGCTGTTTTCAAATGGCTGAATGAATTATTGCTTTCGTCGATATTAAAAATCGAATTATATGTGTAAAATCCCAGCAGTGCAACTCCATATTTGTCTGTTGTATTTAACTCGATGGGTGGGTAAAAATCCGCACTTAAGACACTTGTATGTCCTGTTAGAGTGAATGTGTAAGACATGACTGACCACGAAACTATTTGTGTAGCTATTTTATTGCTGTTTGCAACAGTTAAATGGATTTAAGCTGAAGCGTTGCTTTATTCCTTTGGACGTTTTTAAACTGTTTTCTGCCTTTATATTCACATCGTTAATTTTGCAATAACAACAAAATATTTTTTTTGGTATCGGTCCATCGCCCTCGTCCGAATCTGAATTATTGCTATTATAATGTTCGAAACAGTATTGATATTTCAATATATCGACGTCACTTTTTAGGTGATTAGGTAACCTATCCCAAACTAGTGCTATTTCATTTGGAGCTAATGCGATCAACACTTCTTTGGGCGTATTTTCTAACTGTTCGGCAGTCATTTTTTGTAATCCTCCGACTTCACGATATGCTTTAAGTGATAGCAACATTTTGGTGTAGTTGTCACGTTCCATTTGGGGTGTCAAAGACATACTTTTTACGATTGTAAAAGAAACTTCAAACACAAATGTCCACACCAGACTGTTCCGAATTCTTGTTGACGGTCGTATGTAT
The DNA here is from genome assembly GCA_963971165.1 of Philopedon plagiatum. Taxonomy (NCBI): domain Eukaryota; kingdom Metazoa; phylum Arthropoda; class Insecta; order Coleoptera; family Curculionidae; genus Philopedon; species Philopedon plagiatum. The sequence continues at coordinate 121,744,186 of OZ020192.1, read as the reverse complement.
AGTAAATTTTCTTCGTCGCTTCGGAACCCATCTGCAGATATCGTACCAATTCCATAGGTGGGGGTAAATCACCGAAACTATCGTAGTATGTTACATCAGAATTGCTTTTTCTATATGCTACCCAATGAGTCCCTACACCCGACATACTATCCAAATTTATAATGGCGGCCTCATAACGTTTGGGACCGCGTACAGGTAATGAATCTCTCATATATACGCCTCGAAAGTGTGGTATTTTCATTTTTAAGGCGTACTTTTCTATATCAATATTGGATAGTGGTCTTTGAGGTAGGGATTCTATTAGTTTTTTGATTTCTTATTTTTGCCGTTGTTTATATATAATCCCAAACCTGTGCGATATGGTTTCAAGTATAATCCATTTCCTCTTGAACTTAGATGTAAGCCGGTACCTATTTTTTCTGCAGTCGACTTTTTTACTGCTTTTACGGCACGCACGATGCCTGCTGCACCACCTGCTAATGAACCTAAGGCCGATAGTCCTGCAAATATTGGTATTAACGGTAATATCCCCCCAGTCTTCGGAATTGGAATGATTCTAGGCGTGCGAATTTTTCGTTTGCCACCGGCTATTCTTAGGGATTTACGTGCAGCTACTGCAGCTATTTTCGATGCTTTCATGATATTTTTCTCGACAAGTTTTTTCCCACCAGCTTTTAACAATTCTGATCGAACGGGTCGTCTAATAGATGATCCAAAAGCTACTTTGTGTAGTCGCTTATGTTTACCAACGCCTTTACCTTTAGTGTGGCGGCGGCGGCGCTGGAAGCGACGTTTACCTCTAGTGGATGCTTTTCTCGATTTTGATGATGATGATACACCCATACCAAAACGTTGTTTCGCTTTCATAATGTTGGTTACCAACCAAGCTGCAGCTTTTTCACCAGCGCTAGAGTCTTTAGATTTTACTCTTTTCCACGCGCTTTGCTCGAGTTCCTGATCTGCTTGGTGGCGAGCACTTAAATTTTCACTATTACGCAAATAGGCTAAATCGTGTTTTTTGCATGCGACATCCAAAGAATTAATTCCTTGATCTCCTCTTGCCACACGTTTTACTACTTTCGTCCCGGGCCCGCAATACTGATAGCCGGGAATGTGTAACTCAAACGGTAGCCTATTAATTACTGAATTAACAATACCGCTTCCAGTCTTACTTGATAAACGAGACCGTCTACTTCGTCTGACGAGCGACATCTGAATGATAGTTTACGTGCAAGTTCAGTATAAAATATAGATTTTGTTAAGATGCGTATCGTCAATCTTAAACAAAAACTTCCCGTCGATAATCTCGATGTAAAGGTCGGATCTGGACTAGAACAAAAATTATTTAAAAGACATGGTCCTTTGCTACCGTCATCTATTCGTGGATTATTAATAGGACCTTCAAACTGTGGAAAAACAAATGTTATGATTTCGCTGCTTACTCACCCCTCGGGACTGCGTTTCGAAAATGTTTATATCTACTCAAAGTCGCTCTATCAACCGAAATATGAATATTTAAAGAAAATTTTATCACCAATCAAAGGTCTTGGCTACTACGCTTTTAGCGACGCAAATAACATTGTGGAACCGTCAGATGCTAAACCTAATTCAATATTTATTTTTGATGACGTTATGTGTGAGAAACAGGACGTTATAAGATCGTATTTTAGCATGGGACGTCACAAAAATGTGGATGCCTTTTACTTGGCGCAAACGTATTCTCGTGTTCCTAAGCAGCTCGTCCGGGATAATGCCAACTTCATTATTATGTTTAAACAAGATGAGATGAATATGAAACATATATTTTCCGATCACGTTTCACCCGACCTGACGTTTACACAATTTCAAGAGATGTGTGCTAAATGTTGGGATAATAAATATGGTTTTTTAGTTATTGACAAGGACAGTGATGTAAATTCGGGCAGATACCGCAAGGGATTCGATAGTTATATATTCCTATAATAATAACTTGGATAATCATTTCATCGTTGAACGGTGCTTTGAAAGCATCATGAATGAAGAAATCGAATTAAAACGAAAGCTACTGGAAACTACAAATGCGGTTAGAAAAAAATTTAAACAAATTAAAGCAGCTAAAGTGCAGAATGAACATGATTTGGAAAAGTTTTATGAACCAGTTTCTAAACCACTAGAATCTATATCTAAAGCCGTAAAGCAGCAGCAGCAACAGTACGCAACTAAAAAATCAAGTACTACGACTAAACCACAAAGTCGGAGTAGCAGCAGCAGCAGCTCGGTGGGAATGGCGAAACTGTTTGAAGAACATCCAACAGAAGCGGATTTTGAAACATCTACACCGATTTCGCAAAAAACACAAATTCCTACACCAAAACGTGGAAATCGTGAGTCACTGTTCGAAACCCCTTCCCCATCAACGATAACATCATCTTACACATCACCACACACATCAAGTGGTAGCAGTTCAGCCGCAAAAACTATTCAAGATTATTTAAATGGATTAAAATTCGAACCGTCCCGTTATGATACCGTGTATGGTGTACGCTTTGGTAAAAAAGACAATAAATCAACAAAATATATTGGCAACTTGGTGGTTCGTTTTCTAACAAACGGAAAGATGGTGTTATACAAGAACAAAACAAACATTGCTGAATTCGATGGAACGGCTGAGCTTTACGATTTGATTTTTCTAAAAAATCCAGCATGCTTAGATAATGAAGACGAAATTAGTCTAGATGTACTTCGAAAATACCAAACCATTTTGAAATTGACGGATGCGGCCTACGACGGTTATGACAAGAAACGTGGTTTAAGGGAAACCCGATGGAGAAAATATTTACGAATCATAAAACCGCTAATTATGGGAACCAAACTGGGTGGTGGTGTAGGAAGAAAAAAAGGCGACAACAAAATCCAACTACCAGCAAAAAAGCGCCTATCGTCGAAATCATCTGAATATGTTTATTGGAATAAACCTAAGGAGTTAGTGGATAGATTACGATTATTGTGGGGGTCAAAAGTAGCTGGACATACCGGACATGATAATGAGATTATGTCAATTATGGAAGAGCTTCGAGAAGAAGGAATAATATATTAAGTTTTGCACGTAGTTGCCATCCTCAGTGTCTGATAAGACGTGGAACCTTATAATATGGATCCTAGCCGAGAAAAAATTAAAGTCGTAAATGAATTACATAGGACAGCAAGAAAAAATTTTGTTAGAAGACGTACGGTCATAAAAGGATATCGAGATTTGTGGCAAATTGATTTGGCGGAAATGCAGCAATATGCTACTGACAATGATGGTTACCGTTACATTGTTGTATGTATAAATTGTTACTCCAAATTCGTGTACACCAAAGCAGTTAAGAATAAGACCGGTGTTGAAGTTACGAATGCCATGAAAAGCATCATTGAAGAAGCATCATATGCACCAAACAATTTACAGAGTGATCAAGGAAAGGAATTTTATAATAGCACCTTTCAAGCACTCATGAAAAAATATAATATAAACCATTATTCCACATATAGCACGAAAAAAGCGGCAATTGTGGAGCGTGTTATAAGAACTTTGAAAAATAAGTTATATAAACAATTCTCGGCTAGAGGTTCTTACAGATGGTTACAAATATTACCAGCTATAACGAAGACCTATAATAACACTAAACACCGCACCATTGGAATGAAGCCTAACAGTGTAAAAGAGGATACCCCTATTAAAGCATATGACTATTTGAAAATTGCTCCGAAGAAAAAAAAATTTCATTTGGGTGACATTGTTCGCATTAGCAAGTACAAAGGTGTATTTGACAAAGGATATACGCCTTCCTGGTCCACGGAACTGTTTGAAATAGCAAAAGTTAATATTACAAATCCACCTACCTACTTGCTACAATCATTGGAAGGTCAACCTATTAAAGGATGTTTTTACGAAGCAGAACTGCAAAAGACAGCTAGCCCTGGTGTTTATTTAGTTGAGAAAATTCTTAGAAAACGCAAGAACAATCAAAACGATCAATTGTTTGTAAAATGGTTAGGTTTTCCAAATCAATTTAATTCTTGGATAGACAAATCAGATATTGTATAAATATTATCAAATAGGTTTTACGTTACGTATGTATGCATTATAAATGATAATAATAAATATTGCTTTTCATAATTATGCGTTTTATTTTCAATTTAACAGTATAATTATGTTTTTAAATAGAACTTTATCTAGGTTGGTTTCCATTTTGGTTTTTTTGGATCCTTTATCTTCGCTGTAGTATACCGTGCAGCAAGTGAGTGAATTTGATACATTTTTTCCTTAAGATACGTAATTTTGGTCTCATCATCTTCAAACATTTTTTGAAAAACCGGTACTAGCACATTACTAAGTATGGTATTTATCTGCGAACCAAGTTGATGAACTTCCGTAAGGACATATTCTTTGGTAGCAGCATCATTATCATTTATCGGTTGGGCAACATTCCTTAATAATTTTCCCTCTATATCAAAATGTCCATCTGAAGTAAGTTTAAATCCGATTCCGGGCAACCCTCGCGATAACTTGTTACAAACAGGAGTTTTCTGTCGACCAAATTTATCAATTGTGTTGTTAACACGACCCATTTTAAAGTAAAACTAATTCACTCTCTTTATGTTCAGCCTATATATAATTGACATAACTAATAAAAATTCATTTTACCATACACCATGAAGCAAGTAAGATTTGACGAAGAAAGAAATATTATCCACCGTATGTCTGTTTGGTGTTTTGCATATAGACAAGCCAGACAAAGTAATTTTCAGCAACTAATACTTAATAGATATCGTTTTCAAAGGAGAATTGCAAAAATGGATGTAATGCTAGCGAGGATTTTAGAACGGAACCACAGAAATAATATATATCAAGAGCGATTTGTTAATTCAAATGTATGGTGAATAATAAACATATTTAGTACAAAAAGATTTTTATTAAGATTTAAATAATACATCCACACTATCATTAGAAAAACGCACTTATTCACATAAATTTAAAATTACATGACTATCATAAGAAACTTTTACACTATATCTAAATTGTCTCTATTTTTCGGAATTACCAGCGCTGCCCTTCTTGGTCGAATTCCATGGTCTCACTATTATTACGTTCTGATGAACCTCCTCCCCCTACTCCTCCTCCTCCTCCTTCTAAGAAAACAGGACTTTGCGGTGATTCGTTAATTATTTCGAGATCTTCAAAATTGCTTGAAGAAGTCCAGCGCTGCCCTTCTTGACTGAATTCCGGCGTATCGTGATTATTATGTTCTGATGAACCTCCCACTGAGACAGCGAGACTTTGCAGAGATTCACTAGAATTTTCACGAGATATTTGTTGCGGTGATTTCATCCCATGTTTCTTATGGTACTCATTTTGACACCATTCACAGAAACCCATTATTCCACTAATAAATTCCCAATTTTCGCAATTGGCACACATCTGACGACCGTTTACAGAGAATGGGCGAACAACTGCAATTTGACGTTCACTTTTTGGTGACTGCATTTTGAGGAAATAAATTACTATGCAGTATTCTGGAAGTACTGAAATGCAGACTGAAACAAGAAAGTTTTGTGCCTCTATTTGTATCTGTTAGGTGACCTTCAAACCCCTCCACTCTCATATCCCATGTAAAATCGAGGTCACCATACACAGAATAGACTTGTTTCTTTATCTACATGCGCGTAATACGTATACGCTGAATAGCTTTTTCTTGATTCAACAATTTTGAATCGATTTCCTTAAGTCTTTTTGTAACAGATTGCAAAAAATCTTCATTCGCCTCTTCAGCAAGCTTTTTATTCATTTCATTAAGTTCTTTTCTAACATATTCCAAAACATCATTATTCACTAATTCACTAAGTTTTTTAATAATTTCACGCCTTTGTTCAAGAACATATTCCTGATTAGCGGCATCCCCAGGATTCTTTGGTGGTGCTACATTAGTTAGAGATTTCCCTTGTATATCATATTGACCATCATCGGTCAATCTAAATCCAACTCCTGGTTGTCCAACAAGAACAATGTGATTTTGGTCATTAAATTTTTGGCGCCCAAATTTATCAATTGTGTTGTTAACACGACCCATTTTTAGCTTAAACTGATGTGATTTTTGTGAAGGTTGCCTATTTATAAAAAAATTAAACAATAATTTAGGTACATAATCATTTATTTAACATCTCATGTTATTATATTATACAATGAATTAAAGATTTTCTTCATCTTCTTGAACACACTCCATTTCGTCATCGCTAACAGTACCCAATGCTTTACTATCAACTTCATTGGTGACTGCTTTATTTCCAAGGTCATCAAGAATAGTGGTGTCATCTGCGGGAGCCAAACCATATTTTCTAGCTAATTCATCGGGTAAATGAGGCACTTCGAATAGGTAGCTTCCCAATTCTTCATTTATCATTCCAGCGCAAAATTCGTCCAGATCAATGGTTCCATATAGGTATTTCTCGCACGTATGTGCTCCAGCCGTGAAATTTACGGCGTCTTTCATATACTTCCTATACTGACTTTCACTAAAACCCACATCGGATTTACCATAATTTGCAAAGTGTAGTATTTCTTCAGCCAGCTCTCTTAATTTACATGATAACCAATTAATGTACATATCTCGATTTTCAATGACAGTAGGGCAGTCACACATCTTAAATAGAAAATAATGGACATGTGATTGTGTGTGAGTGTGTGTTTTTCGATATATACTTAACAAGAACTATTTTATTACATTTTAAATCAACATTAAAATAGCCTAATCAACAATATATTACAAACAACCAAAATTTAACAACGCTCTAGTATTACCTCCAGAGAATACATGTGAGCTTTGCCCCAAATAAGTTAAGGTGTACTGATCACCGGAGTTATTCATCATTTCAATAGTATCCTCTGTCAGAATTTCAGCTACGCGTGATGGTAAAAATGTTTCAAATGTTGCTTGATGTGTTGGATCAAACAATGTGACGATAATGGCTTTTCCAAAACGTGAAGTCAAAGAATTAATTTTTTTTATCATATAAATTTTGCCCACCGTTAATGTAGAGAATTTTCTACGTTCCAGAAATTGAATATCTTGGTTTATCATATTATTAATTTCGGCTATGGTCTGCTTTGAAATGCTCATGATTTAAAATACAATAAAAACAATTACTGTCAAGTACCTTGAATAAACACTTGTAGAACACACCACAAACACAATACTTTATATGCCAAAGCAACAGTTAACGCATACGATGTATGAGTGACAATGAAAGCTATTTTCGAAATGAGCCATATTTATTAGGAAGTAATCCAAGGTCAAGTATTTATTTATGGTGGGAGGAATACATCCGACGACCTCGAAAAATACAAAACAAATGTAACCTTGAAATAAGCGTCGTCCACCTGGTCATCACCAAACAAAGAAACATCTGCTCGCGTTCAAGGCCAAGCAAATGTAACCTTGAAATAAGCGTCGTACACCTGGTCATCACCAAACAAAGAAACAGCTGCTCGCATTCATTGAAAATATGCACCGCAAATGTAACCTTGAAATAAGCATCGTACACCTGGTCATCACCAAACAAAGAAACATCTGCTCGCGTTCAAGGCCAAGTTCTTGACCTTGACCTTGGAATAACACCTGCGCATATCAAGGCCAAATAACAATAGCACACCTGGGCGTTCAAGGTCGACCCTACTGCGCATGCGGAGACTCGGGGAGCATCATATCCCTCTACTCTCGTTACTGGAACAAGCACGTAACTGACATCTTACGGTTAATTTGTTCAAAAAGTAAGGTTTAAAGTACGAAATAATAAAAAGAAAGTTCTTAAGCTGTGCTTGTAGTGCCCCAGTTGAACAAACAATATTTTCGCAACTAAAAAATGTATGTGCTAAACATAAAAAAATAGAATAAATAAGATATGCCTAGCAACCGTATATGTCGAATTTTCGAACACACCTATTTTTGTAATAACGGTCCCAGTTCTAGCAGCAATACAAGTTGTGCAATTTCTTTAAATGGTTTAACAAACAGTCGGACATGACAATTGATAGGTACTAAAATGGCTACCTTAATTTTATTTCAGGCGTGGTGAGAGATAAATAGCTGTCTTATAAAAAATTAATTAGCTATGTTCAAAACAGAATTAAATTAAATTAGCTGTGATTTATAAGGAGAAGCGAAGGTGTTAAATAATAAAATTTTAACGGGCTGGAGATTTGATGAAAAAGTACAGTTTTTGATTTACAGGGTTAAGCCTGAAAACAAAAAAAAAATCACAGCCAGATTCACAATTGCCAAAACGGGCCTAAAATCTCGGGATTAATATTCTTTGACCAGAAGCAACGACTTACAGGGTTACCCGCTTTTCTGCCTGTTAAAGTCTTTTATCTGTCATTTACTGATATGCTATCATAGACAAAATATTATTATATTTAGAAGTTCACAACGTATTCGCAACACCAGCTGAATCCGTCCAATGTATCGGCGAAAAAGTGCGTTTGTACGCATATGGCGCCAGTCAGGTTTTTAAACGACGGTTCTCTCGAGGCATGCGCACTCGGGACGTCTCGCAAAAGTGGATGTTGAACTCAATGACGGAACTCGGCGATCAGAACCGGGCCGAAAAAATCTCAGTCATTTTTATGTTATGGTATTTTTGGTTGGGGTGGCGAATATAGCGAACCTCTGAAGCTTGTTATTTCGATACAAAAATAGTCTTTACAAAGTGCTAAAGACATTTCATAAGTTTCGCCAATTTATGTATCCAACTTTTAAATATAAGGAATTATATCGTAGTCTATTTCTTACAATTAGTGCATAAATACAAATAGTTTAATTCCAAATTTAAATTATATCAATATGTGAAAGAATAGTAGGTAAAAAATATAATTTATCTTAAATGCACTCCGGTGTTGAAGTGAATACACACACGGAGAAGTAGAAATATTTGTCAGTGACGTATATTGAGTGTGGTCAAGGTGTCAGAAAGGCACTGATGGGGTGTGTGTATATTAGGGGCATTGTATAAGATGTAAGATGTTGTAAGAAGGTCATATATAGTGTCAATGCCTCCTTCCCCTATATTGCATAAGGGTGAGTGAGTGTCCAAAAGGCATATTTGCGCTTTGGCCAAAGGGGCACTAAAAATACCAGTGGAGTAGGGTAGAGGGGAGTATTTTAAAAGGGATGGCGAAAGAAAAAAGCGCTTTCGCCAAAGGATCGCTAAGATATCAGTGGATTAGAAGGGTGAGTGTCCAAAAGGCATATTTGCGCTTTCACCAAAGGGGCACTACAAATACTAGTGGATTGGGGTAGAGGGGAGTGTTCTAAAAGGGATGGCGAAAGAAAAAAGCGTTTTCGCCAAAGGATCGCTAAGATTTCAGTGGATTAGATTGACATGGGGCCGTAAGTAAGTAGCGCTTTCACCAAAGTATCAAGTGCACACACTGTAAATAGGTGTAAAAATATTTACATCTTACCATAGAACTTGGTTTGTTCAATAATTATACAGGATGGGATGCCAATCCAATAAAATATACACATAGTTTTGGTAATTTTTTTATTTACTATTTTACTTCTTAAAACAGTTGCATATTTTATTTCTATTGTTTAGAATACTATGTTTATATTTTATTTCAACTTTCAATTTTGAAAATGTAACGTTTAAAAAATTAAGAGGGGGGACATTAAAGAGACGCACTGTATATGTATTAACTGAGCTATTTTCGAGGAATTATCGACAGTTTTGTATAGCAAGAAAACTCAGATTTAAGCCAACAAACTATACAATTTTTGTTAAAATCTCACTAATGGTTACATTTTTATCATTAATAAAAAGCATAATTACAAGTAATATATTTAGCATTAATTTATTACTCGATAAAAGATTCACATCATGTGAAATAAATTTTTAAGTACGGTCCTGTCTATCACAAGGCAAACGTTCGACAAGGCGCAAGCCCGCAGAAGACCGTCTGTGTTTACGGATTCAGCTTGGTAAATTTGCCACATTCGGAAATGACATTGTTTCTCTATTATATATTTTCTCTATGTGTGCTATTAACAAAATCAAAGTACCATTATTGGCGACTCAAATTAGGGAAGTCAGCTGCAATCAGCTGATTTATAACGGGGAAGAAGGGCTTACTAGACGACAAAATTGACGAGGATGCCAAATAACACGATGATGAAGACAAAGAAATATCGAAAACATTCCCCGTTATGGTAGTTAGCAAACAGACTAAAGAGGACGCCACGTTCTTAATTTGAGTGGCAACTTACGTTTTGGAGCCATGGAGGATTCCCACTTGCTTATAATCTAGTCAACTATATGGTCTCCCACCTACTCTTTGAAAACGGATGTTATTATTATTAGTTTATTTATTATCGAACGTTTGGATATAACGTCTCTTGTTGATTCTCGTCAAAGTGTGGTCTGTTCGTCAGCCACTCTGGATGTGAGCCTGCCTGATGAAGGGTAAGGGCCCAGAAATAGCCACAGCAGGAGGGCACCCGGACCAGAATCAAACAGAATAATCCTTCTACTTTATTTTGTCATGTTACGGTCTTGTGTTTTGCACTAGCGAAAGATAAAGCGTTTGCATTTACCTATATATATGTTACGGTTAATTTGGATACTTGGCTAGTTTACAAACTAACCAGCTAGTTTGCAAACTAACTAAAGACACTGTTATTTTGAAGGAATCAGCCATTTCCCACAAAATAGCAGACGGTTTATAAACTAGCTGGTTAGTATGCAAACTATCGATTTGCTTCAGTTAAGATATGAGGATTTTATTGAGGTTACCTTAACCTAAAAATCATGTTTTGTTTGTTGTCCAGAAAATCTAGCCAATGGTGGATCGGAGGGCACCCTAAGGTCGGAACAGGGTTAGCACCTGGTTAGGGGCCCTGACCAGTCTCTTTCCTCGCAGGCGAAGAGGGATCGGTGCGAAAAAATCCACTATTGTTCGTTATGTACAGATTTTTCATTACTGCATGCGCAGAGGAAGGAACAATAGTGGATTTTTTCGCACCGTTCCCTCTTCGCCTGCGAGGAAAGAGACTGGTCAGGGCCCCTAACCAGGTGCTAACCCTGTTCCGACCTTAGGGTGCCCTCCGATCCACCGTTCGCTAGATCTTCTGGACAACAAGCAAAACATAATTTTTAGGTTAAGGTAACCTCAATAAAATCCTCATCTTAACTGAAGCAAATCGATAGTTTGCAAACTAGCTGGTTAGTTTGTAAACTAGCGAAGTATCCAAATTAACCATAACATATATACACACATATATATATATATATATATATATATATATATATATACATTTCCTGATTAAGGTGAGATCCATTTCAGTGAAATAGTAGACATCCCGAGATCTGTTTTGCAAAGTGAGATCCGAATTTGGACCTCGCCTTGTTTTGCGTGGATATGAGCGGCATTTGGTTCGATACTGCCTCTAACGAATTTCTACAAATTTTTGTTTGGATCTCATTTTACACCTTTTTTTTCATATTACATACAACTTGGGTTCAAAAACAAACTTTCAGAGGGCGCTCTGATCGTCTGCATCTAGTGTTGTGTATCCTAGTTAAGGCGAGATCCGTCAATAACGGCAACGTTGGCGGAGCGAGTTGACTGTACAGCTTGCGCACGTGATATCTACTACCGATTTCTATTGGATCTTATACAGCGCGTTCAAGCTGCCTAAATCTTATGTTTTATATTATATCAACAATGGTTATATATCATTAATGGTTGGATCCAATATCACTTTACCCCAGATAGAGACTCAGCTGGAAATATAGTCAGATGCGACGATCGTGACCGTACGTGTGGCCTCCAAAATTTTTAATTTTTGATACTTTTTAGGTCTTTTAGTACTGTTACTTTTCTATTTTTTGGCAATTTACAGAATGGTATAATCTAAAATCTTACAAGTTTGTCCCAAAATTGACGTTTTCTGTAAATATTAATCCACATTTTTTAATGCATACGCGATGACTAAAAATTTTCGTTTCATGAGTAGCTCAAAATAGCTGCTATTTTCGTGAATACATAAATTAGTTATTCGTAAAAATTTCAACTAAGTTTATTGTGATACCTAGTCCTTTATTTGAACTACTCTGCAAATAAAGGTATGCAGACACTTAAAAATTACATTTTCTGTCTAAGCCGCCCATGTAATTAAAATTTTACAAGAAAAGGCTTACAAATTGAGTTAGCTACTCATAAAACAAGAATTAGTTGTCATCGCACATGTAATAAAAAAAAATGGGCTAGTTTTTTCAGAATACGTATTTTTGGGACATTCCTAATGTTAAGGCGGTTCCATCCCCTATATACCCTCAGGGTATAGAAACTCAGTTTTTTGCCAATATCTTTGTACTAGTATAAAAATTTTAAATTATTCTTCCATCAATATCTGCGGCTGCTAGACCTTTATTGTGGAAAAGTTTTGAAATTCGCATCATTTTCCTTTATTGTTTAGAAAAAATGTTTTTTTTTATCTGTAAAGATGGACAACTAGCAGCCAGATTAATGCGAGAGAAATTTAAAATTTTTCCTTTAGTACAAGGATATCGACAAAAACCTGAATTTGTATGCCTGAAGGGTATGTAGGCGATAAAATCAATCAATCAATTTGGGCAAATTTATATTTTTCATTCCAATACTAATTAAAATTTTCTTACTTGTTTGGTGCCATATAGTTGGACTCCTAAATGCGTAACTTTGTATTAGTTTAACCCAATTTAAATCTTTTGTGGTTTCTGATATGTTATTGGTGGGGCTTGGCTTGTAACTTCTGTAACTGTAACTTCAACCCCCTAGGGAGGGTGGGACCAACCCTTAAAATTTTAATGGAAAGAGGGGTCTTGCGATACATCATTTTAAAGGTCTCATTAAGTACTTTATGATCCTAGAATATTACGTCATTATTCGCCCTCAGAACAAAATGGCGGCTTGTTGAATATTTCTGTAATGCATGTTAATGGGTATTGCTGAAGTTTTTAATTAGCAGTTTGAAAATACGGTTCTAATGATAGTAAGAGGCTAAAAAAATTATTTAGCCCTTCCCCACCCCCACTAACACACTCAATGTCATTTCAATAATGATTTTTGACAATTCAAATTTTATTTCAATTAGTGGGGGCTGGGGAGAGCTAAATAATAACCTCTTGCTATCATCAGAAGCGTATTTTGAAACCGCCAATTGTACCGCCATTGTACATCGTATTTTAAAATATTTGTTTAACAAGCCTCCATTTTGTTCTCGGGACGAATAATATCGTAATATTTTAGAATCATAAAGTACTTAGTGAGACTTTTAAAATGATGTATTGCAAGACCCCTATTTCCGTTTAAATTTTAAGGGTTGGTTCCACCCTTTCTAAGGGGTTGAAGTTGCAGTATTGATAATGGTAACAAAAAAACCTCTCCCTTGACAAATCTAATTAAGTACGTGTACGAGCGATTTTTGTAAAAATAAACATGGAATCAGATATTCAGTCTGTTTCGTTTTCATTGGCCAACCCCGTATTTACAGTTATTGTACATAGTATGTATGCTATATATATAAATCTAAGGAAAATTTTAAAGAAAAGTAAATAAAATAATAATTGCTCTTTGTTTAGTATTTTATGTATATTTCCTGAAAAAAAAAATAATTTAACTAAAATAAGTCTACAAAAAAATGTAAACAATATAGAGCGTGTCTGTGAATCTGCTTGCCAAATGGAAAACTTTTTTATTACCATTTGTTGGGGGGGAAATTACTCTGCATAAAAAGCTTTGCCTTTAAAAATAATAACTTTGGCATAAAAGACTTTTAATGTATTATACAGGGTGCCTCAAAAAGAACCTTTATTAAGGTTTTAGATCACCATTATTTACGTGTCAAATTAAAGAAAGGCAAATGAATATGATTTAATTAATTTATAGTGTCATGGCATAGCAATGTAAAAAAAATTTTAAACAAAAATTGCCGATATAGGACCAATAAAAAAATAAGTATTTATTTTCAAGCAAATGTGACTTTATATTGTTGGCAAGTAGATTTAGTATACAGGGAGACTAAAAATATTGATCCCTAGAGGGATCGTGTAATCTGAGTATTTCAAGGTTTCCCATGCCCATGATATTGCATACTCAGCAAAAGATAAAAAAATAGTCAATGCATGGAACGTAAAGAAAATAAAATTCTTAATATGATGGGATGAGTGTAAAAATTAAAATAAAACCCATCTACCCTACCCAACTGCAGCATAATCGAAAATATTGTATAAGATACGGTGTACTAAACCTAACCCCATTATAATAAATTTGTCTTTTTATGGATACTAATAGAGATATTCACAAATGTTATACAAAATCATTATACTAATCTTAAAAAATAAGAAAGGCCCCCAATAGGTTATTAATTTTGTATTAATCTGGGAAGTATTTTACTCAGAACTTTCCTTGCTGTTCTTAATTCAAATACCTCCGGTTCACTTGAAAATTTTACAGATGCTTTGTACGATTTTATTATTGTGTCAGAATACCGCGGACATTTAGAAAACGATATGTAAAATAAATACATGGTAAGGGCAGTTGTCTTCAATCATCTTTCATATGTTTAGAGCACTGTAAAATGCAATAAAATCGTAGCAGTAAAATTGGCAACATGGTTGGATCTCACGTTACGCATATATTTCCTAATTTACAAGGTCGGATCTCGCCTATTACAAGTATTGTAAGGGATCTCTACTTCACATTATTCTGTGTGTATATAAAAATTTGAAAATGACCTACCCCTGTGGTGGTACCATAAATTAAAACACACAATTATTGACTTTTACAACAGATTTTTTTAAATACCTTTATTTGTTCAGGTGGATCTCGGGTAGTCCAAAATATGATCGGATCTCAACTTGACATAAAAACATGTATATATATATATATATATATATATATATATATATATATATATATATATATATATATATAATATATATATTATATGTCGGTATTTAAGGTCTCTAGCATATAAAAAAATATTTTTCTACGTAATCACCGTGCACTTGAAGACACTTATTTCACCCACAGATAATCTAAGAGCTCGGGGTTTGATTAAAGAATTCTTGAGCTGCTATCATAACCTCATCGTCGATGTCAAATTTGGTTTCTCAAAGACTTCCTTTTAGCTTTGGAAATAAATAAAAACCATAGAAGCTAGGTCGGGTGAAGGTGGTGGATACGTCATCAGTTTGAAACCAGCATTGTGAATTGCGTTCAAGGAAATACGGCTTTATGAACTGGAGCATCCTGAAGATAGAGAATTCCACGAGACAACTTTCCTTCTTTTTTCTTTAATGCAATCACGAAGTTTATTGATTAATGTTGCATAATACTGACTTGTGATTGTGTGGCCACGTTACAGGTAATCAATGAATATAATCCTTCATCATCCTAGAGAATTATAGCCATAATCTTACCCGGTGAGAGTTGGAGTCCAGGCGGGGCCGGTGAAATTTTAAAGTTATATATCTCTGTTGCTACTTATGGAACCCATGCCAAGTTCAGGTTTTTTAATAGTGAGCCTACTAGAAATGTTTTGGCAAGGAAAAAAATGTTTTGTTATTTGCGAAAAAAAGTTGAATTTTTGGAATTGACCCACATGGGAACACAATTAACGCGCTAAGGTATTTTGCTTATTATTTTTTCTAAACAAATTTTACCTCATTTTGTCGACAGTTATTAAATATTAAGAGAAAACAATGTGTTATTTGAAAGTTATAGTTATTTAATTTTTTTTTAATTATATTTTAGGTTGAAAAAGATTCAAATATCTATAACTTTCAACTGACACATTTTTTTCTCTTAAAATTTAAGAATTGTCGACAAAATGATGTAAAATTTGTTTAGAAAATATAATAAATAAAATACCTAAGCGGTTTGTCAAAGCTCACAAAATAAAATTTAAATACTTTCTTATCGCATTTTGACCGATATTCTTTCCAAAAACTGAACCGGTTTATCTAAAACAGTAATAAAATATATAACAGAAATAAATCCCTACTTTGATACACCCGGACCGAGGAATATATATTTAAAATAATTTAAATAAACTTGACACGTCGATTCCTCTCTATAAATCAACTTTGGTATAGTCTTGTTTCGATATAATTAATTATTTTTTTATAAGAATTAATCCAGATTGTCTTAACACCTTTTAACTGCTTCTAAAATAACATTCAGGTAGTTATTTAAGAAGAACATTAAATCAAGATTAGAATATAATTAAGGTATAAAAAATTGTTTATAATACCATGTGAAAAATTATGACGCCTACTGTCGTAC
The DNA here is from genome assembly GCA_963971165.1 of Philopedon plagiatum. NCBI lineage: Eukaryota > Metazoa > Arthropoda > Insecta > Coleoptera > Curculionidae > Philopedon > Philopedon plagiatum. Next base: position 121,727,844 of record OZ020192.1, on the reverse strand, counting down.
GTACACGGAAAACCATTCTTTTTACGACCAACCAGAAAATATATAGCTTCTGGACAATTTTTTCCCCAGATATTAAAATTTTTAACGGCCAGGATCGTGAAATGGGCATCAGAGATCGTTTTGAAACGTATTCATTGGAAAATATAAGAAAAAATGTCGAAAAAAGCGTTTCAGCAAATACCAAGAAGTCAAAGGAATATGTGTGGAGACAACTTGTGGCATTTTGTTCTGAACGAAAGTATGAATTTAACGTTACCACTTCAGAAGGTAATTTGGCAAGAAGTTTGAAAGATTGGAGTTACAACATGCGGAAAATGAATGGAAAGGACTATAAGGGGATAACGGTAATAAATATGGAATACCACTTCTAAAATACTTATGGATAAGTATTTTAACAAATATGGTAGAAATATTAATCCTTTCAAAGATATCGTCTTTAAGGCAGCCAGAGAGGCCCCCCTGTTTCGCCCCCTTAGGGATTGAATTTTGAAACCCCCTTTTTTAGAGGATGCCCACGTTATATATGAAAGCTCTGTGCAAAATTTCAAGTTTCTAAACCCAGCAGTATGGACTGTGCGTTGATATTATATCAGTCAGTCAGTAAGTCGATCATCTTCTTCTTTTATATTATACAGGGTGAGTCGAGAGGAACGCACCAAATTCTAGGAGTATATTCTACACGTAAGTCAGAAAAACCCAAAAGTTATAATCCGATTTTCATTTGTTTTCAAAATACAACGATTTAAAAATATGATAAAGATGCTTTATTTTCATTTTTTTGTTGGTGAGTAGGTGATAAAATAAATAAAAATAGGATTACAACTTTTGGGTTTTTTGAGTTACGTTTACGTGTAGAATACACCCCTAGAATTTGGTGCGTTCCTCGCGACTCACCCTGTACATAGATAATAGTTTCTTTTGATGCAAGCTTTGTTAATTTTAAAGGCTGATACAAAGAATAATATCAAGCAACAACAACACCCCAAGAAAACTTAGTAACTTGAAATATTGAGATAATAATATGTTATTGTTTTGACCAGCAATAATTCTGTATGTTAACACTCCCTGTATATTTATACCGTAATTAGTAAATAACAAAATTTGTGGTCCTTTAGGCCTTAACAATAGTCTGAGACAACAGTTAAAATTTTATTACAGATATCAATACATAAAACTTTGGTTTATGTGCGGGTTTTGCGAGAAGACCGTGTATAAAATGTCTTTATAATAATCATTCTGAACCTATTAAAATCTGAAATAGTTTTAAAATGACGTGGATGCCAAAAATATAGCAAGAATGATGCAAAAAGATGATCTAGAAAAGATCGAGAAAAGATTTTAACAGGCAGATAAGCGAGTAACCCTAAGTTTTTGCCGTAGTCGCAACATTTTGTTCCTTTATTTTTAACTTGTATGCAAATGTTTTACTTATTATTTAGCATTATTGAAATTTCCCAAATGAGTTTTAATTTAAACCGGGCCTGTTTAAGTTTAAGTTTTGTGGAAAATACATATGAGGATAATATGAACTATTTCCAGCCTAACAAAGAAAACATCAAAACATTGGGAAAAAAATGCTTTTATTTTTCTACATAGTCTCCGTGTAGCTCAATACATTTCTTGCTGTTCAGGGGCCTTTATATCATCGGTATAGGCTGATTTGTGCGACACGACGAAATAGACGTTTGTGACAGTAATCACTTCTGAATCCCACGCGAACTTTTTGCCAGCAAGAAATATTTTTATTTCGGAAACGAATTGAAATCCGCTGAGGTCAAATCTGGCGAACAAAGTACATGACTAGGGTTGACATCCGTCCCGATATGTCGGGACTGTCACCGTTATTAGAGTTTATGTCCCGACGTACCGACAAAGGTATCAAAAGTCTCGATCGACGTAATCAAAGTTTTTTAAATAAAATTTTAAATGGAACACGCTCTAACAAACTTGATTTTGAAAGGTTTTTAAAAATAAAGCTTTTGCGTATAACGCGCTACAATGGCGTTGTGCAGTAGATTATCTTGCTGTTTTGTGCATAGCGTCGCGTCGGTATTCTTTGGAAACACCTGTTCGCAATCCCTGCGCACAATGCAAATCGCGAACAAATTTTTTCCTTAATGTCCATCCAGTGGTCAGAAGAAAGAAATCCTTTATTAGCTAAATCCGTTGAGGTCATGCTGCAATGCCAGTATAATTTTAAATTCATCTACAGAGTTTTTTAAGTACATCCAAGGTCAGAAAGATGTTCTAAAGAAAATCACCTCATCTGAGAAATAAGTATAAAACTGGCAAATCGTAAATAATTTTTTGATTAGTTTTGAAAGTTATAGTTATTTAATTTTTTTTTAAATTAAATTTTAAGTTTATTTGTAAGAATATTCATGCAAAATAGCTATTATTGTTTCAATTGCAACAGTAATTAATTTAACGTAACTTCTAATAGAAAGAAAATATTTTTTTTTAAATTCAATCATATTTGTGTTTCGAAGAACAATTTCTCTTATTTAATATAATGAAGAATTTCTATTACATCAATTATACTAATATTTGAAACAAATGAAACATGCTTTATTATTTAAAACCAATTTTTATTTAGTATTATTAAACATACATTGTTTAGACATTCTGTAAACATTTAAATATAAAAAAACACATTTTATTAACACCACACTGACGCGAACACCGTAAACTTTTTATATTTATTTCACTCCAAATATAGCATCTGCTTCTCTGCAAAACTGTCTGCTTTGGCTTGTACGGGTACGGGATGCAAGATGGAACAAATCTGACGCATAAAACTGCATTCGAATCTCCTAAATTTACAGCTAGATTTGGTGGAAACCATGTATAAAAAATACAAATTCAACAATAAACTTGCGATCATGTTTAATGTTAATAGTTTTTTATCAATAGGTATCGGTTGAGTAAAAAGTCTTATAATAGACTAGCCAAGAGAGATTTACAAATAAAAACACAAACTTATTCTTGCAAATCGTTTAGATTTGTTTTACTTACCTTAAAACACTGAAATGAGTTGCCTAGTCTCAAAAATCTATTTTTTTTGGCGTATAACGCAATAAACAAGCAGGCTGCAAGCTTAAACGACGATTGAACGAACAAATACGAACAGCACAATTTTAACCCCTCCCACCGCGAGCAATGGAAGTAATATTTCAGCCTACAATAGAATCCATTGAATTAATATTTTTTATTAATTCTCTAATACCTAATATATTTTATAACAGTGTTTATTTTATTTGAAAAGATATAAGAATAATTCACTTAATTTTTAGATCTTATTATTTAAACTGTAGTTCTTGCTCGTTTAATAAAATATATTTTAATTTGAATCACACTGCCCACAAATTCCCCAATTATATTTGAGCATTCTCGTCAAATAATTTATGTTTTAGCTTAAACAATTCTATACTCTAAGGAATAATAGGAATTTATAGTTTTCCGATAGTATCTTTGTAATTGAAAAAATGGTAATATAGTTTTTAAAGAAGTAAGACTACTTTGAACTCTAATGGTAATTCTATATTTAAAGCAATGTTTTTTTCTTTTGGTTATTTCAATGATGTTTTGTTGAAACAGTATTAACTTTAAAATAACCAAAGTGAGAGTGGTCAAGAATAATACTATTATTGAAAATAGGATAGCAGATTTTTCTGTGTGGTCTTTGTCCTACACACGCCCAATGTATGAAGCAAATAAAAGGCTAGTTATGAATGAACGGCTGCATCTTCTCTTGCTGAAGGTCAATGTTTTATCCACATGTTTAATAAATATATTATTATTCATTAGAAACGTCCCTTTCTTTCAACCAAACTTATGTATTTATTCATGATAATAGCTGTTACAAATTAAATACCAGAAGACATGTGCTTGTTTTTTTGAATAAGCCATCTACCTGATTTCATTAACCTTATTCTTGGCAGGTGGTAAGATCATAATTTCGATTTAATGGTTTTTATGAAAGAAAGTGATAATTCCCATGTTTAAAAACCCATATTTTATCGTACCCATAACATGGTCAGTTGTATGGTGATTTTATACGCCGGCTTGATTAAATTTTTATAATGTTTTAATGGGTAATAAGTTTTTTTTTGTACCACAATCTGGTAGATTATGTAACTTTATTATTTTAAACGAGGTTATTGATGTGTACAGTTGCGGTCAGTAAAATCGTACAGCTAGCTCACACTCTAAAGGTTTCTCAATGGACTTCCTTAGGGAATTTGCACTTAGACTGTGGGTACAATTTTTTTGTCTGCAGATATACGTATTGATTAATATTGCAGGTTTTGATGAACGAAAAAGTAACTCTAAAATATTATAGCCAGTTTTTAAAAAATAATTACGTACATTTATAATCGTTTGACGCATCCTTCATCTACAATATAATTTTGGTCCTTTCTCCAGTGAAAACACCTTTTTTAGTAACCTAGATACCTATAGGGTCAAATCTACAAACAAAATAAATTTAAAAATATGAAGTACAATTCTGGTCATTTTTTTTATTTGAGACAGCCCACGTAGACTTCAGGACTAAGTACTAACGTACCGTGGGCGTCTGAAGAGAAGGAAAATTTAATCTATTGACACGGGATTTGAAGGACTGGAGGTTGGGCGGGGAAGGGAAACATCTGCAGGCAATTTGTGCCATAATTTGGAGACCCTAGGTACGAATGAGCGATGAGCGAGAGAAGGGAGTTTTCTTGTGAGAACTGGGGCATTGATGAGTCGAATGGCTCTCTTTTTTATAGAATTAAGGATGTTAAGTGTCGAAGGTGATGCCGCTCTCCAGATGTGGGAACAGCACTCTAGGTTAGGTCTTATTTGGGAAACATAGAGAGTGTGTAAGTTGGAAGGGGAGAAGTATTTTCTGGCTCAAAAGAGAAAACCAAGCATTTTAGCTGCTGATGTGGCTATTGAAGTAATGTATTTGTGCCAGCTGAGATCATGTTCGAAAGCAATTCCAACAAAATCGAACGTTTATTTGTTCTGAAGGGCTTGGCCTTTCATGAGGACGGGTCAATTGTTGCCGGATTATTTACAAGCGATTTTTTAACGCAACACAGCAAAATTTTATATTTATTTTTATTTTATTTTATATTTTGTGTATCTTCTCTAATATTGCACTTAAAAAACATTTAAATAGTATGCTGTTAGAAAAAGATAATACTAAAGTTTTTATTTAATTTCAAATTGTTGACATTGTTAATGCACTCCACAGAGTGTTTCATATTTTCGGCAAAAAATATATAGTGGATTTCTAAACACCTTAAACTAAAACTAAATTTTGGTTAAATCCTATTAGTATTTTCAATGTCTTTGTTTCTGTTAAGAAAGAAATATTGATAAAATTTTGTTTTAGCCAAATACTGGGTGCTTAAAATTTTAACATTTTTAGCCGGAAATTCAAGAAACTCTGCGAAGTGGCAGTGTCATAAATTTGAAATGAAAATTACACTTTAGTATTATTTTTTTAAAGATTTTACTTTTTAAATGATTTTATTTAATGCGTTATTCGAGGAGATACACAGAGTATACAATAGCTTGTTATCTAATTAATATAGTATGAAAAGATTTTCTGTGTTGGATTAAATATGTCGAGAAATGTATATATAGTTTTTTCAAATTGATTTTAAGCTTTAGTAGTTCAAGAAATGTTAATCAAAATTAGTTTGTTTGATTCCTGGCCGTATTCTTAAATAATTGAGTGTGTGGTTTCCTGGGCATATCGGTCAATGGTTATAAGTTTTTTTTTATTTATAACCATTGACCGATATGCCCAGGAAACCACACACTCAATTAGTTAATCAAAATAATCAGATTCTAACCAAACCTAGACAATATATTTTCAAAATAAGTGCTTTCAGAAAAAAAAGTAAAAAAAAAGATTTTATAAAATAAAATGGCTTTTAGTCACCCGACTAATTGATATTGACTTAATCCCGTTAATCCATTCCACAGTTACGCTGACGATAGTACTGTGTACTCTAACATACATTTTTCCAAACAAGTATCGAACCAAGAGCTGGATAAAAGACGCAGATCTATGCACCTCTCCCTTTCGCAAGATCTCTTGTTATTCTTAGACTTGGGTACCATACAACTTTGCTAAGTTCAACACCTCCAAAACTCAGTTTTTCTCCCTGTCACGCAAAAATACAGCAACAGTTATTCCGTCCACATGAATGTCCAAGCCCTACACAACAAAGAAACGTTCGATCCTGTTGGCATCGCTTTCAAACATGTTATCAGCTGGCTAAAACACATTACTTCATTAGCCACATCCGTAGCTAAAAGGCTTGGTTTCTCTGTCGAGCCAAAAATATTTCTCCCCTTCCAGCTTACACACTCTCTATATTTCCCAAATAAGATCTAACCTAGAATACTGTTCCCACATCTGGGGAATAGCATCACCTTTAACACTTAACATACTTGATTCTATCCAGAAGAGACTGAAGAGAGTCATTCGACTCAAAATGTCACATATTTCGGTGTGATAATATTTTTCTTTTCATTTTAAGTTATAAAATTAAATTAGCATTTTGAGATATTTCTGTAATGTAACAGATAAGGCTATTCGCAATTCACATATAAGGTAAAATTCAAGTCGGGTCCAATTTGTAACTTTTTTTCCAAATTCGGATTGTGTGCTTTTTTGTCCATCGTATTATAGAAAACTGATCAGTTACCAAGATTTACAAGTTTACAGATTTAATGGGACAAGTATTTATTTAGACCCAGTGGTGTAACATTAAGCTTACGTATAGTGATTCCACGATGCTAAATTATCAATTTGTGACATCATGCAATACAGAACTTTCAAAAACTTAAGTTTATATTGATATACCTACTCTTAGGCAACGCGTTGATGTGTACTTTAGTTTATTGCTATTAATAGGTGACTTCATTAACCAATCTTGCAAATTTCAACATTTTTTAAAAAGAGAGCTTAGTTCTGGGTATGAAACCGAATGCGCAAATATTGTTTAGTAAGCAGCGACAGAAAGAGACAATGTCCTTTGCAAAATATTTTCTCCGCTAATACGCGATTGTCAAAACAATTAATTAACCTTGGATTTATTAAGAAAGGATTCGATGTTCCGTATACTGTGAGCGTATCGAACGTAAAGCCTTATATTTGTTATTTGTTATGAAAACATCTTCCTCTAGAGGTACGGTTTACGAACTTTAAGGAAATACGTAATTGAATCAAGAATGGTAGTAAAAAGAGATAAAATAGCATTGGAGTGTTGGAGCTCAGAAGTGTCCCTGTCTCTGCTTGTTGCATAGGAAAATCGTCTGAACATTCGGTTAAAGTAGAAAAGAAAAAGTGCGACATAGATTTATAAATGACTCGGAGCAACTTTAAATAAACCTTTAGAAATAATATAACCTATAAATAATAAAACCTTTTTAACTTAAATTTATTATTATTTAGCAGAAAAATAAAATATTTTAGGCCTTTTATTACTTTTAGTAAATCTTGTGATGCTTCTAACGTATTTTTTGTACTAAAATACGTGGCCGATGTTTACAAATTGTGTTTACAGTGTCGCTTAGAATGGTTTGTTTTGGCTCCAAAGAATGTTAAATCATCCCGTATCCATTCTTAATAAATCCATGTAATTAACGGACACCATCGCCCGGCAACTGAGGACGTTAAAAAAAAGCACTACTAAACTAGTAAAGTTGAAAATCAAAACTATAATTGCGAAAAATTGTATCCTCACAAACCCGATTTCAAAAAAAGTACCTACTTTTGAAAATTTATTTTTCGAATAAACATTTTCGCAAAATATTTTTTTTACTATCGTAGACATAATAATATAGCTACCTACCGGTAGTTATATTTTAAACTCTGATTTATTTTCATATAAAAGTTTTTTCAGCCTTTCCTAATTACGTTTAAATGAAAAAGTACACCGTCGCGGCAATGTCTCCATCATAACATTACAGGGGCCGTATAAATATTAATTTTAACAATCATTGTGCGAGTTTCTTAATATGTAAGAAAAACCAAATTAATTAGCATCGGTAATTTATTTATTTCCACTTTCGAGTTCTTGAGATCGCGTTGCCATCGGTATGCGATATTTATCAGGCAGCCTGTGCATTTAGTGGCATTTTATGATCTTTAATTGCTTCGACATAAGTTATTATAAAGAAATCTTTGCCGGAACATTTAAAAATTGCATGTGACATTTATTTATACCATTTTTGTAGTTGAGTATAATAAAAGTACAGAAAATGTAATATACAGGGTGTCTAAAATAGGTGATACCACTATTGCTATCTCCGAAATGGTAAATGATACGAGGTCCGTTAAATTAGAGAAAATGTGCCATTTCTAGTCCTTATTCATATTCCGTTTACGGAGTTGCCAAATTCTCTATCGTTTCTTATCTACAGGGGATTTTTTAAAAATAGTCAAAAATTTAATTCTTAAATATCTCGAAAACTATTATAGTTAGAAAAAAGTTGTTTTTACAAAAATCACACGATGTTTTATCTTCTCTAAAGTAACGTTATTGTTTTGTTTATACCGTTTGTTTTTACTGAGTTACTGATACTAACTTGTTTTTTTCAAATACGGGCCTGGATTTTTTGCTGCATTTTTTGAAAGAATCCTTCATACCCTTTACAACTGTGTATCACTTGATTATGCTTTTCGACGTTTTGGTGAAGAATAGTATCATCATCAGGATATTCTACCAGTACGGACCTGACATTTTTCAAGTTAATGCGCCACTACCTATTATGACGACAATTAGGTCAGAATCAGTAACTATGGATTAAATTGTTTTAACTGGTAAATTTTAATTATAATCATGACTACTAACCAGGACCCTCAAGTTTGTAAAATTGGTCCAACGCCTGAAAAAAGCATAAGCTTAGTTTTAATTATAACAAATCCTAATAATTAATTCTTAGAGGCGTGATTGGCTTCGTGTGGTCAGTCCAATCGCGTCCATCAACCTGTTCGTCCGCCCGTCCATATGTTATAATTCAACGCTACGTCAAAAAGTCAAGCAGAAAACGGATTTTAGATTCGAATTCCTTATAATCCTAACCCAGTAAATATGACAATGGTTTTATGCTAGAATATAGTTAAAGGTCTTTAATTTGAGATAATATGGTTTGATTTCAAAGTCAGTAAATAGTAATTCAACTGTACCAGCAGAATGAGTTGCAGCAGAAATGAAACCATTAGGTAAAATAGGATTATTTAGTATTATCTTTTGAACTGAAAGGTGATTTTTGGATACGAAAATATTAAAAACGTAAATAATGAAGACGTATCATCAAGGGTGCCTTTTACAATATGTAGTAAACTTAACCACTAGTTAGGTGCTGTTAATAAAGGCCACTAATTATATCTGATCTGAGTCTGCTAAACGTTTGCTTTCAATAACTCATTGGCTTAAGTGCAGTTTGACAAACTTTAATGACCAAAGGGTTCTGGTTAGTAATCATGAACATAGTTTAAAATTAATCAGTTGAATAATTTAGACCACAGCGATAGGTTGTGAAATTGTGCCTTAACATGGAAAATTCCAGGTCCGTATCGATAGAAAATCCTGATGATGTTGTTATTCCTGATCAAAACGTCGAAAACCATAATCAAGTGATACATAGTTGTAGAGGGTATGAAGTATTCTTTCACAAAATGCAGCAAAAAATCCAGGTCCGTATTTGAAAAAAACAAGTTAGTATCAGTAACTCAGTAAAAACAAATGGTATAAACAAAACAATAACGTTACTTTAGAGAAGGTAAAAAATCCTGTGATTTTTGTAAAAACAACTTTTTTCTAACTATACTATTTTACGAGATATTTATGAATTAAATTTTTGACTATTTTTAAAAAATCCCCTGTAGATAAGAAACTATAAAGAATTTGGCAACTCCGTAAACGGAATATGAATAGGGACTAGAAATGGCACATTTTCTCTAATTTAACCGCCCTCGTATCTTTTACCGTTTCGGAGATAGCAATAGTGGTATCACCTATTTTAGACACCCTGTATATAGACAAAAATCGGCAAGTGTTAGATTTACTTACACAAGTAGTGTTCCGTGCCATCAGCACCCCCCCCCCCCCTACTTATCCTGAGCTTCGGCGATTCGATCTCTGCCCATTCTGCCGCGCCACCCGCCAATGCCGTAACACATCCCGTATGCGCGAAGCTGAACTGAGCCAAATTAATAATTTTGAAAAACGTGTAAGGACAAAAGTTTTTCCTTACATCGTGAGAAATGTTTTTTTGTCGAAAAGTTTTTTTCTCTAAAACCAATGGTTCAGCAGTTATAAGGAAATAATCAATTAAATTGTTTATAACAATTAATCGCGCTAGAATTTTTTAATCCTGATGATTCTCGTTCAATATACACCTAATTCTCAATGATCAGGATTTATTTCAGATTTTTCTAAGCGATCGTTTTGGTGATAAGGGTGAGGGAAAGCAATTTTTAAGAGTTTTTATTTAAAAAAAAAGCATAAATAAGGTACGTTATATAGGGTGTTACAAAAAGATGTTAAGAACTTTTAAGGCCAGATTACATATCTAAAAATATGAAAATAAGTTTATGTAAACATGGATCCTCAAACGCTTCTTTTTTGGGGTACAGCGTGTTTAATATTTTCACACCTGAAGTATTCCGAAGAGATAGGAGAAATATGCACAGTTTTCGGGGAAAACCATAATAAACCTAAACTTTGGATACAGTGTAAAAAATCCTTAAGGTGCACGCACACTTAGGCGAAGCGTCGCGAAGAGAAGAGAAGAGAATTTTATCCATCCAAAAACTTTACATGCAATCAAATGGGAGCCCGCACACTGAATCGTCGAGAAGCGTTGTGCGGGCTTCCATTTGATTGCACGTAAGTTTCTTGGACGGATAAAATTCTCTTCTCTTCGCTTCGCGACGCTTCGCCTAAGTGTGCGCGCACCTTTAAAAGTCCTTTTGACTTAGAAGGTCAAATGCTAAATAGTTGTAATAAACAAGAACCTAAATATACAGGTTTGAAATATAAATTGAAGATATTGACGTTTAGGTTCCATTTTCACAAATCCATCTTCGTTTATTTTTTTCTTTATTTTAGTTGCCTCATCAGCGTCGATTCCATCTCAACATTCCACCTCTACGCCAACAGGATCCAACGTTTCGTCCTCTATCCAATCCTCATTAGGTCCTGCCTCATTAAGAGAGTTCTACGGGGGTTCTGCAATTACCCCTGGCCATCCATTGGCGTCTTTAGTATCTCAGCAACGGCTTCTGGAACTCTCGAGGTTTGGTTTGAGGCACTACGATTTGGCTCAGCACATGTTAACTCAACAAGGGGCAGTAACAAAGTTGTTAGGTAAGTGGTAAATAAATATTTATTAAATTTAAACGCAATTCTTTTGATAATTATAATCAACCCTTCCAGAAAGCCAGTTCGGTTTTGACACAAAACCGTTATTTATGTAAATTTTGAATAAAATCCAAAAAATTATTAATAATTCCAAACCAAATTGTTTAATTTAAACCGGTAATTACCAATTGAGATACCTAGTTGTCAATATGGACCGATTTTAGAAGGTTGGAAAATCCTGCAAATATCTGTGATTATTTAACAAAGTTGTACTTAAGGGGGCAGACCTAGTTAGAATTTTGAAAAAATCGATTTTTTTTTATTTTCTAAAAGTAGAATATTTCTAAAGTATTCTCTGAAAATTTCAGACAAATCGGACTATTATTTATAGAGATAAATAATTTTGAATGGAGCCGGCTCTAATGCCTCATATGTCAAATTTGACAGCAGACGTATCGGTTGACCCTTGCTCGACGACAGCTAAAAATCACTGCTGATGCAGCTACTAAAGCATTGTATGGTCCTGGAATTGACGATTCAGTGTTCAAAATAAATTCAGTTCTACAATAAATTTTTTATCTGCATGCAAATCGCACTCAAAACTTTAAACGCGTTTTTCTCGAAACCATGTTTTCAAAGTCGGTGATCACTGTAACTTGAGAACGGCTTTCTCGATTAGTTTGAAATTTTTGTGAGTTATTCTATATATAATTGTCCTCCGGATGGACGAAGGATTTTTTTTTTTTGGACGATTATATTTTCTTTTATAGCCGAAAATGTGAGTAAAATTTTGGTCGTATAAACAATTTTGAATTTCAACATCCGCCAATTTTCGACAACTCAAAATTTTTCAAATCCCTTCGTCCATCCGGAGCACTATGTCATTATCTAATGATCTCTTTTTGTTTTTTTGCTTTAAGATGATCCACTGACGAGCTGCAGTGATCACGGCAAAACCCTTTTTTTTTTTGGACCCCTCGAAAATTTGCTGTATCCCACGTATTTCTCCATATTTAGTCTTGAATAATTTATAATATTTTCTTCAAATACATATCTTCCATGTGGAAAAACATTTATCATTAATTATTTTAAGGTGCGGCCAAAAAAAATCCTAAATAAAGAGCTTTTTTGGACGTCCCAACTAGGTCTGCCCCCTTAATATAGCTTACCGAACCTCCAGCGTATAAGTAATTGAATTCGCACTTACTATTTCGTGAACTGATGCCGATAAGTTTAACCTATTTCGAATAAATTTAAAAAGAACAGAGAACCGAGTCGCAATAATTGACTTTTAAGAATATTTAAAAAATGTTATATAAATATCAAATGGCTACAATGACTTTCTGCGTGAATATCCATGTTCCGGCTAAATGCCCAAAAATAGATCTCAAACTGAAAAAATATTCTTGTTTTAAGAAAAAATATATTTTTAAATCCGTTAACAAATTCTTAGTCCAAAAATTTATTCTTAGAGCGCTTGACAGCGTTCGTTTTTTTCACCGGACCACGGACCGACAATAAACATTTATCCTTGCATAGTCGCCGGACCGGTATAGTACACACTTTCATTGGAACCTAAACAACACCGCAAGTCCGGTGAAAAAAACGGACGTCTACTAGCGCTCTTAGTATAATAATTACACACATTTTTAAGTAAAAAACGTATATTCTTAACAGACTAGCTGAAATCAAAATATACACTGTGGGCCAAATTAAACTTGCACACATTTTAACCATTCATAGCTTTTTACCTATTACACCTATTTAATTAGTTAGTGGTATGTTCTTTCTAGGATTTCCAATTTTGGTTTAAAAAATTTAGACAGGGCTGGACTTACAGGACTTTTTCTAAAATGCTGAATTTAACCTCGTTGCAAAAGAAATCGGATTTACCTAAAATTGGGTTAATACGTTTTTTTGGTAGATAAACTATCGGAAATGCTTCAGTAAAAGCGAAACTACCAAAAATTTTGGGATTCAGGAATTATGATTGTTTTTGTTAAATGATGCTAATGCTAATGCTAAATGATATCGGATTTTAAAAATTTTAAAAAAATATTATAAAATGCTTAACAACGATCAACGAATTCAAGAATTGGAGAAATTGTCTATGAATATGACCACATTGTTATCCACAACCTTCTGTAGTCGTCTACGCCACTGATCAACAGCCAACAAACCAGTTGGCTAATGTACACCAGCAAAAAAGACTTATTTCTTTAAGCTGTTCGATTGTTGTTATTATTGTATCGTAGACCATATTTTCCAACAGTCCCCATATTGAGTAATCTACAGGGTTCAAATCGGAACTGTTGGGGGGCCAATTAGAAGGTTCAATGAAATCCGGGCAACTTTCCAACAAAAAATCAAGTCGACTTGGATGTATGGACTGGTGCCTCCTCCTGTTGGAAACTATAATCTAATGATCTATCTTCCATTTCTGGGAAAATCTGCGACAGTATCTCTCTTTGGTGCACATTGGAGTCAACTTTTTTCTCTAATAAAAATAATTCTTGTTTTTTCCAGCATTGAGACACCCAAGGAAATCATAACTGATTTTGAAAAATGCTGTCTTCCAATTAATAAATATTCTAGGGGATCATTTCTTTTAAGTCCGCCTGTCGAATAACCATTATTATTTCACGTGTTCTTCGGTTGACGTAAAGTGAAAATTTGTTCGTCGGTGAACCAAATTTTTTTAATAGACTCCCTTGTTCTGAAAAATCTTGGTAATGAAAGACATCTCGCTAAACGTTTCTCTCTAACATTTGGAACTAGCTTCTGACAATACACTTTTTTATACACCTTTAATTGCAAATCAAATTTTAAAATTCTTCATACCTATGATCTCTTTATTCTCGTTTGCTTTGAAATTTTTCTTGAGCTTACGATGGCTTCAGGAGGAACATTTTCCACAATTCTTTGAATTTCTTCAATATTTCTTCTTGTTCTTGCTGTTTTCTTTCCACCACTGCCAGGTTTAATTGCAATAGAGCCATTTGTGTCCCCGAGGTGTTTCAAAAAGATTGTAACTGTTGGTATTGTCCATTTGTTTTGTGGAAACAACTCTACCAAGAAGTAACACATGTCATTCTCGAAGATGTGAGAAGTAAGTTCCAAAATCGACATTATTACTGCCAATAACTTCATGGTGGTCATTTTGAACAACTTTTACAGTAACAAGGGAAGTAAAGGTATTTAAATTTGCATTTTTTTTCAAGATTTTTAATTTTTAAAGGCTTGCCATTTAAAAACGAACTAAGGTACGACACTCAGGTTTGCGGTAAAATGATTTTTTGAAAACCTTTAAAATAAGGTACCACGTGGCACAAGGTTGCATATAAAATTTTTGATCTCAACCCCCTAGCGTCACCCTATAAGTGGGTTGAAACAGTTAAGTTAAATTACATAAAAAAGTAGATTTATTAACCAATAACATACATCTAAAATTTGGTGTCTATCTTTACTAATAGCATAGATATTTGCCCATACTAAGACTTTTCAGAAACCCTGAATACGAAATAAAAATTTGCTTGACTTAAGATATTTTCACATGGTTTAACAAATTTCTTCCCGTGTAAGACTGCACGTGTATTTTGGTAACTAAAACCGTTACAAATCGGCCCAAAATTATCTCGTTGCTACACAAACCACAATGACAAAATCGCTGACTTTCTTTTCTTTTTTTTCCTAGAATTTATAATAATTATATACGTTCTATAAAAACAAAAACCGATTAAAACAATTCAATTTATTTGTTCCCAAGATTATTGGTAGTGGACTAAATAACAAAATGCGACGACGGACATTTTTGTCACACTTTGTACACATAGAGATTGACAGCAATAATAATAGACCGAAATTCAATCGTGTAAAGTACAATGACATTGGTGCCGGCGGAGGGAAAACTTTTAGTTAACCACTTGTTGTTAATGAAGTCACACGAGGCTCGAGAGAGACGGCGACGCAACAATCTTTCCGCCGGCACCAACGTCATTGTACTTTACACACACGATTGAATTTCGGTCTACTATATTAAAAGTCGAAGTCAGATGATTCTTAAATGTTCATTTATGGTTTGTTGTTTTTCAGATGGGGAAATTTGGTCATATTTTGATTTTTAATTAAGAACTGTAATTTTTTCGTATAAGTGCATTAAGACAGCACATTTTACTTAAGATATTATTATATTACCAGTGGCTGGTGAAATTTTAAAGTTGTATATCTCTGTTGCTACTTACGGGACCCATGCCATGTTCAGGTTTTTTAATAGTGAGCCTACTAGGAATGTCAAAAATATTTTGTAATTTGCGAAAAAATGTTGAATTTTTGCGGAGCCCCTAGGAAAAAATGGACACGTTTAGGGATTTTATTTATTACCTTCTTATCTTTAAACCATCTCGGCTTTTATCTTTCCTGAGCAAACCGACATAATCATTATCTCCTCTCCTTATTTCTATAACCTTGATGGCCTTATTTTTTTTCAAACTATGTCTCTTTTTGTTGCTCCACACATCCATCTTAACATCCTTATTTATGCCACGTCTAAAAACATCTTACATTTTTTAATGGCCATGTTTTCGCTTCATACATCACAGCAGGTCTGACCACTGATTTATAGACTACTCTTCTCGCGCTGATTCTACGGTCACATGGCATACCTGAGACTTTTCCAATTCTCCCATCTTGCTTACACTCTGTATTTAGATATATACGAGATAATTATTCTAATTTAAATAGAATTAAAGCAGAGATGAGTGGTTAATAAAAAGGAATGGCTCATTTCATGGCAGTTTGTTTTACCCAAGTATAGTTTCTCGAAAATAACTTTACCTTATAACGAAAGAGGAAATGAAGTAAATATATGAAAATTGGAACCATAGAAACAGCAGATGGACCCGTGGATCAAACCCAAGCAAACCCAAGCAGATTCGGAACACTTAACGATTTGTTTAAGAATGACGAAAATACCATTTTGAATTTGCTCCGATCAGAACGCTTCCCAGGCCGTAACTCCATTGAAAATCTGTTGTACAAAATAAAACATCGTTGTTATACGCACAAACATTTTAGAATAAACAATACCCATTTAATTAAATCAATTAATTTTGCGAACTTCTTTCCAAAGAATGTTCAAATCTTGATTGCCTTAATGCCGCTACATGGGCATGGTCTGCGAACGATTAATAAAAATGAATATTATGTCAAATTAAGATAACATTTCTAGCTACATTGTGAATCATCTTTGTTTGTTGTATTGGTTCCTCTTTGGTCGCCTTTTTTCCTTTTTTTACATAATTTCAAAAGCAAGCGGACAAATATAGTTTTGCGAAATTTCGAAATTGCTAGATCCGGTACTGGACTGAGGTGGGGTCATGTCACACTCATGCCTATTTCCTGAAATGGGCTTGAAAGCAGCATTCAACCCATTTTCAAGCCGCCGAAATAAACACGAAAGCTTAATATTAGTTTTAAGCTGCTTCACTTCTAAGCCGTCGCATCGCGTCAATATCAAGAAGTGTATGTTAAAGAAAACCATATTTAAATACAAAAAGTTCACTTTAAAATAAGTTTTTAAAAATCCCATTAACTTTAGAACTTTAAAAAGATCTATATTTAAAACTGTAATAGTTTGTTTTGTTCTTTGTTCTGAAGCCCGTACCACAAGTATCATGCTGCAGGAGCACTATAGAAATCCGAATAAAAATTAAATTTATTATTTCTACAACAAGAAAAGTAATTTAACAATTTTCCAATACTCTCTTTGCAAATATACTTTTTCCATATATTAAAAGCCTTTACAACTAACAAGCTGCTGAAAACAAACCATAACACGAGGATTTGAAACAAAAACCAGCATTTTATAATGGACTGTGTTATTTACATTCTGGTCGTTCAATCTAACTGGTTCTTTTATGGTTTGCGTGACAAATTTTTCTGAAAAAGTCTTGCACTGTCTCTGTAAGAAACTTAATCTTCACTGGTTCTCTCTGGTATTATTTACCAATTACTTGGCCTAACTAGTCTTGTTAACTTTTAACAGTTATTTTAGAAATTTCACGATTATCAAGTGTGGTTTTTCAAATTCAATACCAATAAATATTTTGCGATAATGTCATGGTTATTACTATGTTGCCATCAAAATTGTGCCTTTGATAACAAAGTAGGAATTAGTTAATTTTAATGCTAATTTTCTACTGCTAATTTCAGGAATATTTTCGTTCCCATTACACTTTTTTAAAATTAATTAGCGACATCAAAAAATACACCAAGTTTTTATGAAAATTTCGAGTCTCTTTGTATTGAAGAATCGGTTTCAGTTTTGTTCAAGTTTGTATCTAACGAGAAGGGATATAAGCTGTTGATACGGGATCTAAAGGATTAAAGGTTTTGGGGAAGGGAAAACTTCTGCAGGCAATTTGTTCCATAAACTGGAGAACCTAGGTACGAATGAGCGAGAGAAGGGAGAGTTCTAGGTTTTTGTAGCTGGACAGAAAAACGGAAGTAACATAAGATAAAAAATCGTCCTCAAATTATGCCGTGGAAGCAATCACGCATGTCTTAACTATTACTCTTGAGAGGTAACATATATAGGTAAAAGGTATAGGTTAATGAAAAATAAAACTGTCAAGTTTTGAAGTTTTTATTTTCAAGAAAATTACATTATTGTATATTCTTCTTTTGACAGCATCAAAAACATTGGTGATTACTTGGGGAGAGTTGTTGATGATTCGGTTTTCGAAAAATTCTTCCAAAATATTTAAATTATGAAGAGTTACGTGAATTGGTGCGCCATCCTGCTGGAAGTGGCCTTGTCGCATTTCTTCATCGTCTAATGCGTTTACTCAATGTTCTAAAATTTCATTACTGTATCGCGCCGAATTGAGAGTCCCTTAAAAAAAACAGTTCAATTAACCTTCTTTTCGATATGGCCGCCCACACACCAACTTTCTGTGAATACAGAGGCTTCCCTATAAAGAAATGCGGATTTTTAAAACTCCACATTCTCATTTGTTTAGAATTTACATAACCAGAGAGGTAAAACCATGTCTGCGCAGTAAAAAAGGTATTTTCAAATACGTCATCATTATTATGCAAATTACCCATAAACCACTCTGAAAATTGGATTCGCTGCGTCTTGTCGTTTGGTAACAATTCTTGGACTGAGCTTAGATGAAAAGCGTGCATGTGCAGGTCACATTTCCGGATTGTGTTGCAAGTTCCGTAGGATACATTTACTTGCTGGCTTAAAGGCCGAATATGGGTTTGTGGGTGTTCATTAACAATTTGCCTTAATTCTTCAACTTTTTGTGCAGTGCGATCTTTGGGTCTCCCACTGCCTTCCTTTCTACTCACACTTCCTAGATCTAGTCAAAAATTGGCGAAACTGGTCGAAATACATGACTATTTGTGGACATTCTGTGTGAAAATCCTGAATGGCGTCCCGTGATGAATAAACTCACTGACCAATCTGACCATCAACCCCTTTACCACTTCTAAAGTAACTTTCGATCAAAAAAGCTTTTTGTTCTGCCGTGCTTGCCAGATTTAGTTTGTTTTAATGAAATCTTCAGAACTTGATAGTTCTATTTTTCAATCACCTGTACGTACCATTTACCTATATTACCTTCAACAGTAATATTTTAAAATATGCATGATTGATTCGACGACATATTTTGAGGACGTTTTTTTTAATCTTATATCGTTGATCTTATGTTATAATATATGATATGTGACGCGCTTATTGCCGTTCTGTTAGGAACAATAAAGGGAGATAATGATTGCGGCTAGTTCTAATAGATCAAGAAGAAGTGCCCTACATATGCATCCCTTTACTGTCCAGCTACAACAGCCTAGAACATCCTGCTCATTGCTCTTGCTCATTTATATCTTGGGTCTCCAGATTATGGAACAAATTGCCTGCAAATGTTTTACCTTCTTCCAACCTTCAATCCTTTAAATCCCATGTCAATGGATTACATCTCCCTTCTCTTCAGACGCCCACGGTCAGATAAATTCGTACGACTTTTTCATACACAGTCCTGTTTTATCATATTTTGGTAAAACGGGCTTTTATTATGTTGGGTTACCTCTATAACACCATCCAGGAAATACATTTCCTTAGAATTAAATTAATACCTGCACTCGTTGCTTCGATTAAAATCCTATCTTTAAATAGTAGTATATTATATTTATTAAATTATATTATAAATAATAAGAAAAGGTATCTAAAACACTAATTTTGTGATAGAGTTACCGGGAATTAAGTACTAAAAGATCTTTAAACCGTATTTTATTATTAGCAACGTTTCGATGCTGTCTGAATCTTCTTCAGGGTTTTAATTTTTCAAGGTAAATACATCTAGATTTTCGTAATAAATACATTTCGATACTCGTTAATGAAATAATTTCACATGTGTGGTCATATTTTTGGACCATGGGGCTCGTGAGCCAGACGCAGATTTTCGTCCCTGAGACCAAGTTTACAACACAAAGTAGCTCTTTATTTTAATGACAAAATTCTATAGGTTTTGACGTCGTTATATTTCGTAGTCTATATGCATATTAATAAATGATACCTTTTTATTAAATTTTACAATAAAATTGATCACTGTTCAAAAAGCGAAAATTGACAATAAACAAAGCGTAATTGGTGACATTTTGCAAAATTACCCACTGGGTTTTATGGTTGGGTATTTTGGTAAATTATAGACTCAGATGAATGCACAAATATCCATAGACGTTAATTACCATCGTAATTCCGGAAATCACTTATAAACTTTTTAGAATTTAATACTTTTTTGTCTCTCTTTTTATGATTTAAAAAACAGTTTTTATCTCCTTAAAAATTAACTAGATTTCTAAATTAATTCCTGTGGTCTGTTAAACCAGCTTAGACTTAAGTGTTGATTATTTGGTGGCGGTTTGTACCTCAGACAGTGCAGTGGGTCATAGCTTAAGCGACCAGACGTCCATCATTACGACGGACACCCGTCGTATTCGTATTCATTGCCAGTCATCAAACTTTGTCCGTCCAAATGTCCGTCATCCATGCTTTTTCATAGACGTAGTTGGGCAGCCAAGATCAGGGGAGCTTAAGCCCTAGACCCTATTCAGTATAGATACGTCAAAAAAATTTGTTTGGGGGTGCTATTTAGAGTTCTGGGAGTGCTTAGAACCCCCAAGTCTCCAGTTAACTACGTCTAATAGAAAGGAGGGTTGTAAATTTTGCGGGTGCTAATTAGGGTTTTGGGGGTACTAAGCACCCCAAGCCTTCCCTTAATTACTCTTGTGTGCTTTTTCACCAAAATATCTGATATTTTGAGAAATATTTCTGAAAAAGTTCCATAGATTTTTTTGGAAAGCACTCACAAAAGGCCGACAGTTTTTTTAACACGCTTTTATTAGCTTGACCTGTGGCTTCCTAACATTGTAAAGGAATCTTACAACTCATTTTTCACCCACTTTTAATTGTCGTATAGATTTGAAATTTAATTTCATATTTAATTTATATAATATTATATACTTTGATAGTTATTTATTTATAACCAAAAAACAATACTTTAACTTAAATAGCTTTTTATCAGTACTAAATCGAAAACTGCAAAAAACTTTAAAACGATCTCCTGTACAATTGCAAAAACTGAGTTCCGTCACTTCGTGATATTAACAACGATATTGTCACTTTAGTCATAGCCTAAGAGCGGCTCAAGTCTCAGCGACTTAACGGACTACGGTTCAAACCACCATTAATCTATATCTACCTAGATATCGGTAAAACCACCAAAGCGTGCCCTGATGTCACCCTCGCGTTATCCATTCGCAACCATTTTGTTTATTTTTGCCTTTCGTGACGAAAGTGTTTACATCGTTTCGTCTGCTCATGACTTCCATGAAAGGGAACAATGGTTTCTATTGTGACAACATATATTAAAATTAAATTACAAAAAATTAGCTTATAGTTGTATAAAATGGTGCATTTCCATGGAATATATGCAGTTTTGTTCAATTATTGCGACACTAGAATGCTGTAAAATTGCTGTAATTATCGGAAGAGACAAATTTTTAAACAGATTATTAAAATATTTTCGACACGCGAAACCGCTTTTATTATATTGTAGATTTTTTCCGATTATGGCTTAATTATTTTATGGACCAAGGATCTTTGATGCTAAAGTGTTTTTCAGGATATTTGGCTATAACTTATTAACTGCCATAAAGTCTGGTCGGCTCCAGTGTGTATACTCTGGAATTTGTGGTGGGACCGCATTGCAATAATTTGTATTTTAAAAATAAAAATATCTAAAACTTCCTCTGTGGCAGGTAGACATAAATACAATTTTCTTTACTTGTTGACCGACTTTTGTACCAGTTATTGGTAAGTATTTATTTCATGTCTTCAAAAATTGAGGAAAATAAGTCAGTCTTTATTTCGCACGGAAAAACTTCAGTTTTGTATTCAATTACGTAAGATTCCAGGCCCAAATAACACGAAATGGGAAATTAAAAACTGCATGTTAGAAATCAACATATATTGTGAACATTTCTATAAAAAAAAGTGATCTCCTAGAGATTCTAAAAGAGTTCAATCTAAAAAGGGAACATACTTGTGACACCATTGCACAGGATGTGGGACATAAAATCCTGCGGCTTCCACCGTATTACTGCGTTTTTAATTCCATAGAGCACATGTGGCATCAATTCAAATCAAAAGTTAGGTCAGGAAACCCTTGTCCAACTTGAAAATCCAGTGTTGTAGAATTAATAAGAAAAAGTGCTGATAATATTTCCCCAGATATTTGGAAAAATTCAGTACAACATGTTATTAAAATAGAAAATTCTTATATTACTATAGACAATATAATTCAACCAATTGTAATTAATTTAGGCGAGGATAGCGACAGCGAAACCGAGCTGGATGTGGATTGTGGAGTGGTATTTCAAGATACAAATGTGTATTTACCTATTGTTAGCATTCTCATATTTATATTAATTTTTGAATTTCAATAAATTACATTTTTAAAACCTACCTCAATACAGTTTTATTTATTATTAATAAAAGATATGAAAATATTGTCAACACACCCTCGCTTCAAGCCTAGAATTACGAGGTAAAAATTAAACTGAATATACATATGTATAAATAATAGATTATTTATTAACTATTCCGAAACCTGTTAGACATTTTCCTAATATTTATTTAAATTTATTTATATTATAATTTTTGAATTTGAATAAATTTATATAAAAATAGTATTGCCAATATTCAACATCATCTTTTAAATCATTTCAAAACTAAAACGTTTTTAACTCTGTGCATTTAAACATTAAAAATATTAATATAATAAATAATCCGTACCGCAAGTTTGCAGTAGTGTTTACGTATTTGTCTGCGCAACGGAGCCCACCAGGTAGATTTATTGTAGTTAATAAGTCATAGCCAAATAGCCTGGAAAACACTATTTAAGATATGACCTTCCATAGCCAAAAACTCAGCAGCGCCGGACAGCACATTGGAACACAAATCGTCAAAATTAGTCGCCATTTGGCAACGTCGTCTCCTATAATCAATGTTAAACTTGAAAATGCAATATTATACCCATAGATTTAGAAATAAAATCATTATTTACATATTAGAGCAATCTGAGATTCCAGGGTTGCCCTAAACCTGGTCAACTGTGCCTCCTCTTTCTTTGTCCTATACCACAGAACAACAGGTAAGAAACGTTAAGTGCGTGCTAATTGGTCGCAACATTTCTGTCAATTGTGGCGCCCTCATCCGTAGGGTCCCAAAGTATTCATTGCGGAAGCGGGGTGCGGAAGAAAAGCCACCATATGATCAGTTAAAGGTCAAATTGATGTTTTGACATTTTATAACCTTGTATTTACATAATGTTTTTATTGGACGTTTATAAAAGAATTTTCAGATAAAATATAAAAAAGTGACAATCTAAAACAAATATATAAGTACAAGGCATAAAATAGCAAAACATCAATTTACCTTTAAAGTCGGTACAAAATTGTATCGTATTTAAAAGTAAAACAACAAGGTCCTATTTTTACTAATTTCTTCATTTAATCAATATAAATCATAACGAAATGTTTATCAAGTCATCTCATAACAACATGGCTCACATGAGAATGTTAACGCAAGGTAAAAGTCACAATCGGGTGAAGGTTCTAATCAGATTTCTTCAGTTCCATTAACATCATGTTGGGCTTGTGTGGAGGTCCAATTCCATCGAGCATTTAACATGAAACAAAACGAAAACTTCGGCAGAATCATCTTGTACACTAAATACCTAATAGTTATTTATATCACACAAATCAGGTGCACTATTTAACTTTACTCAATAAGCGAATGGTACATAAAAAAAACTCTGGTTAAGTTTCACCTTTTTATTACTGCTATTTATTTTGCTGTCAGTAAAAATGTTGTGCTTTCTACAGTGTCCAGTAGGGCAATCCAGAGTTAAAGTGTACTCGTCAAGACGTATATGTTTATTTCCGAAGCTTAACGCAGGGATGCTACGTACAAACGTTATGTATACCAACTGAGAACTTGTATTCAGTAAGCTGTTTTTCAAGCTTCTAATGTCGCAAAAGTTTAGGGAAAATAAAAAAAAAATTGTTTTTATAATCCTTTGGAAAATTAGTGTAACAGGAATTCTTACACGAGTACTTAACTCTGCCAAAGGAAGAAGCTGCTATGACTGCAGCCATGTTAGATAAAATACAGAGACAGTAACATGTAGGTATGGGTGGCAAACTACAAAATGAATTTTTCCCACAAGCACAAAAAATATGTTAAAATAACTATAAATTATATTGAATGTTCTGGAATTAAAATCATCTAAATAGTTACACCTAGCACGAAATATGTTTTAAATATGATTAAGAAAATGGTACTACAATATCTGATTTGTCTATTTACATCTACAATAAAAAAAGTTTGATTAAAATCATTTTTAATGACACAAAGAAAACAAAACAGAAATGGTCAAATTCACTATTGCCAACTTTCATCATTTATTTATTATTACGAAACTATGTTCACTTAAATAAACCATATAATATAGAAATAACTTATTAATATTAGTCTAGTCTTCGGAACTATTGGTATTGGAAATACATTTGGCAGTGTATTATTTTTGAATGCTGAAAGTATATTTTTAAATATCAAAAAATGAAAAAACTGTATATTTTAGAACAAACTACACCTACAATTTAAAATAAAAAAGTACCTGGAAAAATGTTTGTTTACTAAACTATGTAACAGAATACCATGTTTCAAGACATGTATTGATAATTGGCTATATTTTTCTTTAATACAAGAGAACACTTACCTGGAAACGTAATAAAGTCCTAATTTGCTTTTCTAAGCCGATAAATTGTGATTAAAATCACACATAAAATAATCTTCATCTTTTCTCGAAATTATAAACTGGCTGACGGACAAGACAAAGGCCAGACAACCGAGAATAAAATAACCTGATTGGTCTAATTTTGACATCTGTCGTCTGTCGAATGGACGTAGTGCCCTCTGTGTCATGGTCGCTAACTAAAATGTGACAAGTGGCAGCTGCGATAATCCGTATTTAAAGTTTCAGGGCCCTGTCCTACACAAGCACAATGTATGAAACAGAAGGAAGGGCTAGTTACGAATGTCGTCTCTTGTTGTTAAAGGGCAATAACCTTTGTTTTCTTCTTTTAAGGGATCTTCCAAGCGAGTTATCCGACTTATATTGATTTACGAGCTTTCGCGTTTGTCATGATGAAAATCGGACTGTGCACTTAACAGTGGGTTCAAAATTTACCCTGGCCATGGAAAAACCATGGTCTAAGTTGTAGAATTGTTAAATTCAAAATATAAACGTTAGCACCTTATAAAAAGGAACCCATGTATATGAACTTTACAGACGTCAACAAAAAAAGGGCCAAAAAGATAGGTCACTAAAAAACATATAGTCGAATCCAAAAATCCCAAAGTGGTATTGTAGAAGCAGCTTTAAACGACATTTTGGCCGAGATAGGAGCATGTTCAAACGACATTTTGGCCAAGAGGAATCAAAGATCAGACATAAGAAAGGAATACTTAACCTCAACCACTCAATCTGAAAAGGATGACAAACCTTTTCAACGAGGTCCGGTGCAACAGGGATCACAATTACCCGTACTGGCTGCGATAAATATGATTTATAAACCTCAACCTGTTCCAATCTCTAGTCCCAATCCTCTCGTGACGTAAGCAGCCTAACAAATTTTAATTTAAATCAAACCTTACTTACAGTTTTGTAATTTGCCTCCATCGGACGTCTTCAAAAGCTAACAAAAATATGTGAAACAAGACTAATTTCTCATCTTACCCAAAAAAATAGTTTAGTTGGTCGTTTTGCTTTCTTTTTACAATTTAACGTTTTTTTCGGGTGCGTATGAGTCTGTTACTGATTTGCCTGTCTGCAAGTTGTTAATTGATCTTTATCAAATGTGCGCTCGTAAAGATATTAATCTGAAATCGCCGATGCCTAATTAGGATCGACCAGAAATCACGGGATTAAGTCCAAATCCTATCATTTATAACCATTTATACCTATAAATTCTTACGGACAGAGCAGTGCCTTTTCACCAACAATTAGCTCCGAATTTATGAGTTCTTTTTTGCTTCTTGATAACAGCAGCAAGGCGCTTTCAGATCGCCTTTCGATTCGATACTTTACATATCGGCCGTCCGGGGCGGTACTCTATTTTTTTTTAAATTATTATTTTGAAATTACTGTCTGTAGCATAACTGTGCCGTGGTTTTCGAATCTATGTGGATGGCTATGGGAATCTACAACGAAATTTTCAAAAAAATAACTTTTAAAAGGACTACCTATTGAATTTTTTCCAATTTTTTTAAGTTTTTGGAAAACACAGACTTCAAAATTGAATACTTGGGAAACACAGAGTGTGTAAGTTGGACGGGGAGAATTATTTTCTGACTCGAAAGAGAAATCCAAGCTTTTTAGTCGCTTAATTTTCATTAATTTGATTAAATTATTTTAATTAATTTGATTTTCAAAGTGAATTATTACTCTGTTAAATAAACAGAAAATGCAAAATTTTTTGATTCCAATTCATTGTAACTCGAATAAGCTAGTCATTGCGAAATTGTACTATCCTTGCTAAAATAGCCAGTAATGTGGCCAATAAAATGGTATGCGCTAAAAACAAACGACAAAAAATTGAACAGAGGATGGAATGAAGGGTAAAATAGGATAAATCCAGCGGATTATATAGAAATTTCCCCATGGCAGAGTTAAAATAATTACGTTTAGAGAATATGAGGCAAGGGAGAAGGATTGATAGTTAGTGGGTTTATTCAACACGAGACGCCATTCAGGATTTTCAAACAGAATTTCCACACATAGTCATGAATTTCGACCAGTTTCGCTAAGTTTTGGCTAGATCTGTCTTTGTTTAGAGAAACAGGAAGTGTGAATGGAGAGGAAGGCAGTGGGAGACCCAAAGTTCGCACTGCAAAAGAAAATAGAAGAATTAACGCAAATTTTTAATGAACACCCACAAACCCCTATTGGGCATTTAAGCCAGCAAGTAAATGTATCCTACGAAACCTGCAATACAATCCTAAAATGTGACCTGCATATGCACGATTATCTCTAATCTCAGTCCAAGAATTGTTACCAAACGATAAGCCGCAGCGAATGCAATTTTCAGAGTGGTTTATGGGTAATTTGCATAATAATGATGACGTATTTGAAAAAATAAACATTTTTTTAGTGGCGAGGCATGGTTTCACAGCTCTGATTATGTAAATTCTCAACAAATGAGAATGTAGAGTTCTGAAAATCCACATTTATTTATAGAGAAGCCCCTGCAGTCACAGAAAGTTGGCGTGTGGGCGGCCATATCGAAAAGAAGGTGAATTGGACCGATGAAGGTACTCTCAATTCGGCGCGATAGAAGACCTACGGGCTTTTACAAATAAATTTCAGGAAATTTACAACTCCCCCAAAGTGATCACTAATGTTGTTGATGCTGTAAAAAGAAGAATGAGAACATGTTTGGATGCAAAATGATGCATCAATGCCAAGTGTTTGGAAAAAAGGACTCTTTACATCCGCAACTGTTTTTTTACAAGTTTACTCAGAGAAATACAGTCATCGACGGCGCGAAGTCGGATGTTTAGCGTTCTCTCTCTCCTCTTTCTTTATCCTACACACGCGCAATGTATGAAACAAAACAAAAGGCTAGTTATGAATGAGTGGTGTCCTCTCCTCTTGCTGAATGTCAATGGGAAGAACGCTATTTTTGATGCTGCTCCAGGTGCCCTCCAGCTATCGCTATTTCTGGGCCCTTTATCATCTCATCATGTTAAGACATTCACCCTTGATATAAAATAATTTCAGAAACCAAAACCTCTATTAAGCCGCCACTCCAAACTGCCCATTTTTAAAAGATTTACCCAATAAACGCATTAACCAACTGGTCACCCCGAAGGGCAACCGATCAGTATCATTTATTGGTCTCAATAATTTTTAAAATTGGCTACTTAATTATTGACCAAAATGATTTGTAGGATATAAAAATGTCACTTCGAGTTATTATTCGAGAGTAAGTTGATAAATTAACCAGGCTTCTGATTTTTTTATATTATATGGGCCAGGGTATTTCTTTTCGGAAGACAATTGACATTGGCGAAGACAACTTTGTGTTTATAGTAGCTGAAGGATGTTTGAAATAATCATGGTGTGAAAGCCTTCTAATTCTGACTATTTTTTATGTAAGTATCAGATTTAAATAATTCTAGAAGTGTTGATAAAAATGAGAGAAAAGGCCTGATCAAACCTGACCAAGCACAAATTTCGAGGTATTTCATCATCCTGTTTGAGCCTTCGTAAAATTTTCACCGATGCAAGAAATCAATACAACGAAACTATGTTATTCAAAAATGCTTTTAACAACAGCTTAAAAGATAAAATGCTTTCCTGCCCCAACGGCAGCAAATCTTTCTGGTCACTTGCCAAAAACATTAGTCAAAACTTCTGTAGAAGCACTTTTCCTCCCCTGACCTCTGACAACGAAATTATCTCCACCTCTAAAGCGAAATCTGAACTATTTGCCAAACAATTCGCTTTCAATTCCACCCTAATCCCTCCCGCCAATTTCGCTCTTCCAACCGCTACGTCTGTACCCCACAAAATGTCCGACATAATACTTAAGGTCAAACAAATTCAAAAAATTCTTCTCTCCCTTAACACCAAAAAGTCCTTCGGTCTGGATGGTATATCGGCAATTGTTCTAAAAGAATGCGCTCCAGAACTTGCACCCATCCTATTCGTCTTTTCCAAATCTCCTATGACAAGGGTATCTTCCCAGATATCTGGAAGACTCCTCTTGTGCAGCCTGTCCCGAAGAAAGGTTCCACATCCCTTCCATCCAATTATAGACCTATCTCTCTTCTCTCTGTTGTCAGCCTTTAAAGTTATGAAGAAATCGATCAACTTGCAAATTCTAAAATATCTAGAAAAACACAAAATCATCCATGACAGACAGTACAAATTTCGTCACCAAAGATCCAGAGCTGATCTCCTTAGCTTTGTCACACATAACTGGAACAAGTCTCTCGAATTTCGTGACGAATCTGTTTGTTGCTCTTGATATTAAGGCCTTTGACCAAGTATGGCATGCCTCACTCCTGAACAAACTACCTTCTTGCGGTTTTCCCTCCAAACTATGTGCCTGGATCGGTAACTTTCTCTCTAATCGGCGCATATCTGTCGTGGTTGATAGTCACTTATCTAACTTCCATCCTATCAAAGGTTCCCCCAAGGTTCAGTCCTGGCACCAACCCTATTTCTTTTTCACATTAATGGCCTGCTGTCCTCAACTACCAAACCCATCCACAGCTATGCTGACAGTAGTACTCTTCACTCCAATATTAATTTTTCCAGACAAGTCTCGAATTAAGAGTTGGATATTAGACGCAGATCTATGCACCTATCCCTTTCCCAAGATCTTCAATTAATCTTAGACTGGGTTGCCAAGAACCTTATTCAGTTCAATGCCTCCAAAATCTCAGGCTTGCTCCCTGTCACGCAAAAAATCTGGCAACGCTTACCCCATCCACATGAATGACCAAGCCCTACAGAACAATGAAACGTTCGATCTTGTTGGCGTCGCTTTCGAACATGATCTCAGCTTGCACGAACACATTACTTCAGTAGTCACATTAGCGGCTGAAGAGCTTATTTTTCTAGTTCGAGCCCGAAAATACTTCTCCCCTTCCAACTTGTACACTCTCTATGTTTCCCAAATAAGACCTAACCTAGAGTTCTGCTCCCACATCCTTGATTCTATCCAAAAGAAAGCCATTCGACTCATCAATGACCCAGTCCTCACAAAGAAACTCCCTTGTCTCGCTCATTGC
The DNA here is from genome assembly GCA_963971165.1 of Philopedon plagiatum. Classification (NCBI taxonomy): domain Eukaryota; kingdom Metazoa; phylum Arthropoda; class Insecta; order Coleoptera; family Curculionidae; genus Philopedon; species Philopedon plagiatum. Next base: position 121,698,042 of record OZ020192.1, on the reverse strand, counting down.
TGCGCTGTTGGGGATTTATCCCTTTTCTATCAGTACTTCCACGGATTTTGCTCTGAAGAACTAGCCGGTATTATTACTCCCTTGACTATTGCTAACAGAACAACAAGAGGCGCGTTACGTACCGTAAAATGGGGTGAATAGGGTCTCGGGGGTGAATAGGGTCAAAAGTGTGTTCGTTACCTAAATCCAGTTCAAAAATAAAATGCGCGAATGATGCCGATTTTCGACCATGGCTTTTACATGTTGACACTTGCCAACACCGGACGTGATATGTATGTGTGCTGTTAAACAACCTGTAGCGGCGTGTTAGCCATGATAATATTCGTAATATTTAGCGGCAAAAAAGTTATCCCGTAAACGTGTCCCGTCTTTTTGTTAAAATTAACGGACAAAGATTTTTGTGTTTGTGTAACTTAAAGGTAAGTGTCCCAGCAAAAAAGTTATATAATTAGTGTTTTATTATGTTACCTGGTGTTTGTGTTAAACCGATTTTTTTTTGGGGCCAAAATTTGATATAGCGTATTTGCCATTACTGTATTGTAACACACTTGATTCGTAATATAGGTACGTTTAGAAACTAATTTGTACTTTATTTACCTGTTTAACCTATTTTTTACAATAATATTTTTGGCTTTTTTAGCAGACAAGATAAATACCACAACAGCCAGATTCTCCAATGCTAGTCCGGTCTAATTTGACAATCAAAAGTTTTAAACTGACAAGTGTAAGAATAAGACAACTAAGTTTTATTCTAGGAACTTATTTCTGAGCTTTTTCGCAAATTTATCAGGAAAAGTACAATTTTATTACGTACTTTCAACAATAATAGAACTAAATTCATTACGGCAACTCGTTCCAAGATGAAAATCATTTGGAAACCAAGTACATCGCTGAAATATCACAATAATTCATAAGTTTTTAATGACAAGGACAGGACAAAAACCTGTCAAAATATAACTGATCAACTATAAGATCTTAATTTAAACAAGTACTAAATCTTAAACTTTCTTAGTGAATCTGGACGAAATATTTTATGAAAAGATTAATACATAACTTTTGTTACCTATGTTTGCAAAAAAAGCCAAAAATTGTCTTTTTAAAACAGTTTAGCAGACTCTTCTTAACCCAGTAGCGGTTTAATCGTATTTTAGATTAATTTTTAATGGGTGACCCTATTGACCCCGACTTTGGGGTGAATAGGGTCAGGGCATAAAAAAATATATATATATGCTGACTCTTACTGAATTTCTTAAAACTTATATGGTAGTTCTATTGTACAAGTAGGGACTCATAATAGTAATCTATGTCCAAATTTTTCCGGACAACGGTTTCAAAGTTATCGAGGTTTAAAGTTGAAAATTGGCCCTATTCACCCCATTTTACGGTATGCATCCCTTTACTGTCCAGCTACATAAGCCTAAAACCGACCACTTCTCTCGCTCATTCATACCTAGGTTCTCCAGAATATGGAACAAGTTGCCTGCAGATGTGTTCCCTTCCCGTCCCAGCCTCCAATCCTTTAAATCCCGTGTACTACATTTCCCTTCTCTTCAGACGTCCACGATGCGTTAGTACTTAGGCTTTAAGTCTACTTGGGATGTATTAGATAACAAAAAATTACACTTCTGTCATTTTAGATATCAAAATATTGACGCGGGAATCGAAGTGTCTAAAATTACCCGTCGCCTGCGGCTCGGGATAATTTTTAAAATACTTGCGCCATCGGAAAAGATTCCGGCAATATTTAGCACTATATCCACTTTTCGAGATGCACCGAATTTTTTTTGCAATAAAAAATTATTTTTCTAGCCAAAATAAGAAATTCTCCAATCAGGCCCTGCCTATTGTGATAACAAATAAGCGGCAGCTACGCTTGTTGTAGCTCAAAATACACTGTTTTAAACAAAAATACTCGTAAATGAATAGAACTAACCTCTTTAAATATTCAGTTTATTTTTGTAGCTTAAATTATTTTAGTCATACATAAAATATTAATAATGAACAATCATTTATGTAAATAATAATAGATTTAGAATAAATTGTAACGCTATACATTATGAATTCTCTTATTATTCTGTCTTATCTATGCCATATTATTACTTAGAAGTCATAATTCCATCTACCCTTCGACGAAACAGAGTTGAAAGTCTACTTATATTTTAATATTATTAAATGAAATTACAAAAGTAATGATAGTTAAGTCGGAAAGTAGACTATTAATATAATTTAAAAATTAATAGCATGAATATATTTAATAAATTCTTAAATAAACGGAATTTGTTTTAGAATTGAATTTTATAATGTGTTATTATTAATGAACTATAAGAAAGTTTTCACATTAATGGATAAAGATTTCTGTTACCAGTTAAAGAATCTATTTAAAAAAGCCTAATGAGGTCACCACACCACTTTTCGAATACTCAACCATATAGTTGATCAGCAACGAAAGAGGTACCAGTAATTATCTTATATAATGAAATACCCTGCGTGGCATATAGCCAGAAGTTGCAATTTAGGTATGCATGCGTTTTGTATTACTAAATAATTAAAATATAGCCTTAAATCTGATTTTACCACATAATAGTATAGCGGGGTGGCAAATTGAAATAGCTGTGATTTTGAAAATTGCCGGGTCAATTTCTTGTACCATTAACTATGAACATAAGAATTAAAGATCTTTAAAATTATGTCTTACTTTATACTATATATATATATATATATATATATATATATATATATATATATATATATATATATATATATATATATATATATATTATGATATATATAATATGAAATACCATTGACACTAGCCCTCATAGACTTCGAGAAGGCGTTCGACTCGATATATCCCAAAGCTATAATAGAAGCCCTAACTAGTCAAGGTGTCCACAAACCGTATATAGAAACCCTGGCAAACATATATATTCAAATCCACCACCAGAATGCCACTCCACCTAAAGAAGCGAAAGTTTGATCAATGTATACTACCAGTTGTGACATACGGACGTGAAACCTGGACACTAAAAACAGGCATAACAAGAAAACTCCAGGTAGCACAAAGGGCTATGGAACGATGCATGCTAGGAATAACTAGGAGGGACCGCAAGAGAATAGAGTGGATACGACAGAAAACCCAGGTGATAGACGTCATCTACAGGATCAAGTTCCTAAAATGGCAATGGGCATGACACTTGGCGAGAAGAACTGAGAATAGATGGACCACGAGAATTACACAATGGTACTCCAGAGGCGTGAAAAGACCAAGAAAACGCCCAAATTTGAGTTGGGACCTTGATATAAAGAAATTATCAGGACCAACCTGGGCCCGCATAGCCAACAATAGGCAACAATGGGTCGAAATGAAAAATGAATATGTAAGGGAGGCTACACCATAATTGGAAATGGTTGAAACAGCTGGAAATGATGATGATAATGATGATATATTTTCGAAAGGTACGAGCATACACTGAAAAAAAGTATACCTGGGTTGAAATGCATTTGAATTTTGCTCAATGAAACCGCGACTTCGAATAGAGCCAAATGAATATTCTCTTAAAATAATTTATTTATTCTCTTGTTATCGAACCATTATATGATTCTGAATAAATGACATATGCGTTTGTCCTAAGAGTAACGGTCTGTTTAAAAAATACAAGATTTCTCAATTTTCTTCGATTAAGGAATTAATAGACATAATTAAAAATAATAATTTATTATCTTAAAGGTTTAGGTTCTTAATTAAAGAGTAGATTTTTTGAGTATTTTCAATTTTTAATACAGAAATTTAAATGAAATGACTGATTTCTTTATTGAAGATTCCCTATTTTTTATGAAAACCGTGGTTTCTTGCTTTAAAAGCATCATGATTTAAGGCAAATAAAATTATTTCCAAGCAAAATTGTAAAGTTCGTAATAGAAACTAACTTATATTTGGTGATAGATCCTCGGATTCTTCGTTGAAGACCGTCTCGGATTTGGTTTAAACGATTGGTACTTTGGTCCGAATGTAGAAATTTTCAAACGTTTCGCCTTCAGTTGCAAGAGTCCCCTTCAAGTAGGTTCACCAAGTAGGTGGACAAAAAAATCGCACATATGAATAATTTGCAGTCTAAGTTCCAGCCCCCTAAAAATTATAGACTGTTAATTTGATGTAAAAATTTATTATAAAAATCTGAAAATGTGATTACTATAACTATTACGTGACAAAATAACCAATTTAAACGAAAAGAACATTATTTTTATGCATACTTACATCTTTTTCAAATTATTATCGATACCAATCTTTAATCTAGTGATATTTCCAAAATTCCCAGACGTTAGCGAAGTAATCTGCTCCTCTGTTATAGACATATATAGACAAACAGCTTTGACTCATCTAAGATTTGTTCTAAAAATATTAATTAGTTGTTACACGATAATTTTATACGAACCACTGTGCAATTTGGCTTAACTTACTATCTGGCGCAAGTAAAATTCCTAGGATTTTGATAGAAAAAAAAACGATGTAATAATTAAATCATGGTGTAAATAACTAATCAAATACTTTAGTTTAGTAGAATATCAATTATTTATTACTATCACTATAAAATGATTTTGATTACTTAATTGATTTTTGTTAATTACACTCCTAATTGTGTGCAAGCAGACCCTGACAGCTTGTTTAGAAAGATTAGTGTCGTTAACAAGGATCACGGTCTTTATTACAAAAGAGGGAGAGCCTCAAGCAAAGATTTATAAAGTTAAACTAAGAAATAAGTCTCTTATGTTAGGCACAAGGCGGATATTCAAACAAGTAGCTGGTTTTAGTTTTAAGAACAACAGAACTTTTTATAAGATAATTATTTTATCACGAAGGACCCTAAAAGACGGACACCATTTTTACAACCTCGTGCTTTATACAGGAGAGTGATGAAGGCTTAAACAAAAATATTATACTGCCTAATAAAAACCATAGCACCATTTTTTGAGACAAGTTTTTTGTGTCCTATACGTTCTTAAAAGGGCTAAAATATCACAGTAATTGGGTCGATCATTTTTTACGATTTTACTGGCCGTATACTAATTTTAGCTCCATTACAGATGATATGAACTGAAATATTCGAATTTCGCCACTAAGTGGCCCAGATTCCAACTGATGAATTACTATAATTACCGCTAAAAGCACAATACAGATCTTCCTTCATTATGGTTTGTTGGGCGACTAAATTTTGGTTGGTGTGCGCGGCTTTGTTAAAGACCCTCCGCGAATTATCCAGAACGCAAGTGATCTTTAGCCAAATTCGCAGTATCTTGTTTAAATAGCTAAGTCTTTGTAAACAGATCTTTAATTCAACGGTTCATGTGTTAAGAAAAATATTCTTGTCTTAAAGTAATAGTTATTCAAGAGAATTTGTAAAATACTTCAGGAACCTTCATGTTCTTATGGGCAAAGCAATTCCGTTAATTCAATGTCTTTGTTTTTATTATATGACTCAATTTGTCAAGATCACTGAATATCTTGACACAAGTGGAGCTGTTTTTTCAGTGTAAACTTTTTCTTTTAAGAATCGCTATAAGAAAAAATCTAGTGGAGATATTTGCATTTAAAACTAGAGATAGTTTTCCTTCTATGGCATTTATCATTTTTGCGTTTTTGACACAGCATCAACAACATCTTTGTGAAACCCAAGTTACCTACAAACAAACCTTTCCAATTTTTAGCTATCTAAAATTTCTAGTAAACGTTCTTGAGCAAGAAATAATAGGTAGAAAGAAAGAAACTAAATCCAAAGCTATTATTAAATTTTAACCGTCATTTTGAGTGGAAAGGAAAAAAAGAAAATCTTCAGTTATCAGAAATAATGACTTGATGCCTAATAATTATTTTAGAGCAAATAAAAGAAAGAATAAAGATAAAAGTAGGAGTGAGATGGAGTATCAAATAGTTGGTAATATATTTACTTCAAAGGAAATGGTGAATACCTTCAAACAAATGTTAAGCTTAACTTATGTTATTTAATAACATAAGTTCATTATAATGCTCACAAGCAGCTGTTCTGTTTGGAAAGATTACTTTATAACTTAATTTCTAGGATTTTTTTAATCACCTTATAGTTCTTCATACAGCGGCAAACCCACAAAACATAGCATGAACAAAAATCTATTGTTTTTTTTTATGCTTTACGAACATTATTTTCTTTTAAAGAAAAAGCGCGCCAGCCAGATGCGCATAACCAGTTTATTTGCAAAAAGAACTGCCTTAGAGTTAGCTCAACATCTTTTCATACTCTAAACACATGTTGTGTCATACAAAACTTCGAAAAGTATAACTGTAATAATACCTTTTATATCAGGTCTTTATACCAGCCACCAACAATAATTGTTGATGTGCGAAATTCTATTCTTAGAACAACTATTGTTCTACGAGAAAAATTTCATAAAGTATTATTTCAGATTTATGCTACTTTTTTGGTAAAAAAATCAGCATTAAAAAATAACTACATCGTACTTTTATGATAATTTAATTTGGTGAAACTGATCCACTAGAAGATCTTAATTTAAACCAGTACTAAATCTTAGACCTCTGTGATGAATCTGAACGTAAACTTCTAACACTGACCTATATACATATTTTAAATACTAAATTATGCCCCGTGTTTTAAGTTTAACATTAAGTTTTGCCCTTATACATTTTTAGATTTTATCACTTTGGGTCACCTGGTTTCAGTAATCTCGACAACCTGTGTTTGAGTAATTTGTAATGCTCACCATGTTTACTGATGCTCACGCATGCAAAATTTTAATTATTTATTTTAATAAGTGTTTCGGTGTCTGTACACTACAATTAGTGACGTAATTTGTGACAGGTGACGTGTCTCATTGGCTAAGTAAAGTGTCAAGGCAAACAGATTATTTATTTATTTCCTGAAATTTGTCCCCAGTAAAATAGGGAAATGTTATTCAATATACAGCGCGTTTGGTAACGAATGGGTCATACTTTGCATATATATATATATATATATATATATATATATATATATATATATATATATATATATATATATATATATATATATATATATATATAGAGGGTAGTCGTTGCTGACTAGTTAGGAAGTAAACTAGTAATATTGGGTTGCGCAGCAAATGAAAGAATACTCTTTAAAGTTGTTCCAAGCTTTCGAAAATATTTATTTTCATAGGGAGACTACAAAGAATTGCTAGTATTAAACATGGTTCTTATATTAACCATTGTTTTAAGTGAGCTTATAAGCAGATTTATTACTTACAACTTAGTTGAGGATGTTCATTAACGGTGTTAAAGTATTATCTAGGGAATCAGTGAAGTCTTCCAGAGTGGGATCGAAAACCAAGCGTCATGAATTACTTAATTATTCTAAATTTACATTTATTACACAATAGCACAGACAGATTAAAATTACATGAAAGTCATTAATTAAAAAAAAAAAAGGAAGAAAATTAAAAATCATTTCTTTCTCAGTTTTTTGAAATTCATTTTAGCCATGCGGCACGAGATGACAGACTGATTTGATTGAGCGGGAAACTCACTATGGACTGTCAGAAGTCAGTTATCAGCGACATCTGTGTACTATATTCAATTCTATGCGAAACATGATTACAGAAGTCTGTAAAACTAGGTGTGTTATTTACCTTGTTGAGATAACTTGTTGGATTTATATTGCGGTCAGGAAGTACACCCTAGCGGATGCATTTAATAGCTTATTTATGCGACATCTATGAATTTCAATTAGAATTATTTGTAATTTGATAAAAAGATTTTGTTATATGTAGGAAATGGGTATGTATTCTTGAATTTGTTGTGAAGGAAGAAAATAATTTTTATTATACAATCAATTGTCATTATACTTGAATCCCAGAGTCGTTCAAACGATGATCCTTGTCTAAAAATAATAGATATGAATATATTTCACTTAGGTGTTTTATATCGGTTTTTTTATTTATGCAATTAGGTTCTTGTGAAATAAAGGCCATTTCAAGAAAAGATCTTTTAGAGTTATTTTTCTGTGTAGCGAGTATCTTGGTTGCATTATAATCAAAGTTATGTAGTAAGTTATTAGCGTGTTCTGCCAGAGCACACCTCTCTGGATGCAGTCTACAATCACTCTTATGTGCTGTGATTCTGTCGGCCAATGGTCTTGTAGTTTGGCCTATGTATATTTTTCACAGTCTGTACAAGGAATGCTGTAAACCACATCTGTTCTTCGAGTAAGAGGGACCTTGTCTTTAAGCCTGGAGGGCACCGAAGAAATTGTGAGTACTGGTTTGTTCGTGATTTTGACATTGACTACCTGGCAACGAATACTAATACAGGAAGAAGACCAACTAGCGTTGTTATTTGTCGCAGCACGGATCGAGTCGAAGGTCATATGAAATGTCAATCAAACGTCAAATTACAGCGACAATTAGTCTGGACGTTGGGGGGATTGGGAACTAAAGGTGGCGCAGGCGCAATTTAAAACTTCATATTTTTGGTTATTTTAAAGTAGCAAATAAAACTTACAAAATTATTTGGAATCAAAACCAAATAGTTTTGATGCCAAATAAATCCATAAGTTTTAAATCCACTTTAAAATATAACGTCTAGCATGAATATGAAAAGGAAAATCAAACGTAATGAAGTTGAGATCGTAACTTTATTATCAAAAAGAAACACAAATATAAACATTTCATAAATATCTTAAAACGATGCAACACTTTATAGACACTCACCCATACCTAAATTTTAAAACAACAAAATTTATAGAAATCAAAAACAATATACATTATATTCTGGTCATTTTTTTTATATATGTATAACATAACCAAGAACACGATTTTCTCAAAATTAATTTAAGGCATACAGAAGAAATAAGACATGTACACTGAGTATACCTAAGAAAAAGTCCTTAATCACAATCCTGTCAAAAAATAGATGTAACTTGTCTTGATAATGTCAAACCAAATAAGTTAGCCTTCGATTGCTTTTGGAGTCCTCGTATGACATGAAAAAGAAAAAAGGATTTCAGGTTTTTATAATACAATACATTACAACATTTGTCTCGTTTGCTCAGTCTGATATTCTTCTATGAAACTATAATTGGAATTTTTGTCAAAAGAATATTTGCAATAATTTTTTAGAGTATTGAAAGCTGTAAAACCTAAACGTGATAAAGCACTAGAACTAAAACACAAACACTGAATACTTAGACACTGTAAAATATACCACTGAGAAACTTAGATATGAAATAAAGCTACATTACAACAAAATCTATAATAGTCTCTGCTGCAATATACTTGTTTGCCTGTTGTGATCCTACCCACAATTCAACCAGAAACCTAAAATTAATGAGTACATGACTATTAACACTGTAAGTACCTAAATTATAACACGCAACTTATTTAGGAAATATACTGGAAGGTTACTTTTACAACAATTTTATCTGTATAATAAAATAAAAATTCACTAAATACATGATGGCTACAATTGATCTATTACTACTATTGCCAAGAAAAAAGTTATGTTCATTGCACAGTTTTCGTACAAGGCTGATCAATTGTATATCAACTTTTTTTCACGTAATATGAAGGTACAAAAGAAAATTGCTGCCGGTATATACCCACCAAACCTTTTAGTAATTTACCTTATTTTTGGTTTAAAGAAAACAAGTTATATGCCATCATAATAATACAAGATAGGTATTTTAACAACGATGATTGTGAGTATTTTATTTAAAAGATTTCACTGAAACACTACTTTAAAAATTCTACTGGCAGCCTTGTCCAGCACTCAATGCAACACACGAAATCATTGGTGCAATATTCGAATTGTGTTTTTGAAGCTTAATAGCAAAGAGTTGTCCTAACTAGTATTTGCTTATAAATGAAAAATTTCATCACTTCCTTTCCTTCTAAAGTTAGGTCATCATACATTCCACAGCATTTCTCTTGAAAAACAATGGTATTGTAATAAAAGTAACCCATACTACAAACAAAATAATTTAATTACTTACCTGGAAGAGAAAAAATAATCCATCTTCTTGTTAGAATGCTATAATTAAATAAAAAGCTCCAGCAAAGTCAAAAATGACCAGCAGCCATTTTTATTTACATCTAAAAGAAATTATGGGCGAGTCCACTTTAGCTTCCAGACTTCCAGTCGGCCAGACCGGGAAGTAGGGTGGTAAAATAATGAAGTTGTTGATTGTTGGATTGGTCGCCTAACGCACCCATCTCTTTCTGTAGTATCGTTGGTTGGACATTTAAAAAGAGACAAAGAAAAATTTGTATGTCCGAACTTTATTCGATAAAAGTCTGGCCGGTACGTATGTCGTAACTAAGCGTGTTGCGATACTTGCCATAAGAAGTTTCATGGGGCTGCTACCTGGTTTATTATTCTGGACAGCGCCGGAGTTATCTCTCTAATGTAGGGGAGTGATATGAATTTAGTAGTTTGCGTCCCTTCAGTTATATTATTGATATTATTTATTAGGTTATGTTCATTTAATATAGGTATGTTAATGGCAGGAGTGCTGAACAAAATTCTATTAATATATATATATATATATATATATATATATATATATATATATATATATATATATATATATATATATATATATATATATATGTATATATGTATATATATGGCGGTCTGCCAGTTGCCGACTGTAAAATTATTAACCGGTGTGAACTTGGCAGCCAAAAGTTAGCAGCCAACTTTCCGGAAACACCCGAAGGACCAGTGGCGTAACGAATATTAAATCTTGTCCGGCGCATTCACCAAAAAAATTAATAACACAGTTAAAAATTGGTTGATTTGGAGTTACCTCACGGACGTTAAAAAAAGTCTACACTTTCATTTTAGTTGTAGTCGCTAGGGAGAACAGTGTAAAATATAATACAGTCCTTAGATTTTTTTGAAACTGGGTGAAAAATTAAATTGCTGCTGGATATGAAGACAGTACAGCTTTCTACACTTGTATTTTAGTTTTAAACGGCAGGGAGGATGGTATTAACTATATGCAGCACTTAGATTTTCTTGCAAACTTGTAAGAGGGCAGTTACAGGGTGAAAAAGAACGTGATTTCTGCTTGATACGAATATTTTTATTTGAGCTTTCTACACATCCAATTTAGTTTAGGTTAGTAGGGAGGATTGTACTAAATATATTTCAGCACTCAGATTTTCTTGCAAACCCGTACGAGGGTAGTTACAGGGTGAAAAATGATATAGCTGCTTGATACAAATATTTTTATTTGAGCTTTCTACACTTCCAATTTAGTTTTAGTCAGTAGCACAGACGTAATCAGGTTAGTTCATGTCAGTGGGGAGGATTGTACTAAATATATTTCAGCACTTAGATTTTCTTGCAAACCTGTACGAGGGTAGTTACAGGGTGAAAAATGAGATAACTGCTGGATACAAATATTTTTATGTATGCTTTCTACACTTCCAATTTAGTTTTAGTCAGTAGGGAGGATTGTAGTAAATATGTTTCAGCACTCAGATTTTCTTGCAAGCCCGTACGAGGGTAGTTACAGGGTGATAAATTAGATAGCTCCTGGATACAGATATTTTTATTTGAGCTTTCTACACTTCCAATTTAGTTTTCATCAGAAGGGAGGATAGTATTAAATATATTTCAGCATTCAAATTTTCTTGCAAACCCGTACGAGGGTAGTAACAGGGTGAAAAATGAGATAGCTCCTGGATCCAGATATTTTTATTGGAGCTTTCTACACTTCCAATTTAGTTTTAATCGGAAGGGATTATAGTATTAAATATATTTCAGCATTCAGATTTTCTTGCAAACCCGTACGAGGGTAGTTACAGGGTGAAAAATGAGATAGCTGCTGGATACAAATATTTTTATTTGAGCTTTCTACACTTCCAATTTCGTTTTAGTCAGCAGGGACGATTGTAGTAAATATATTTCAGCATTCAGATTTTCTTGCAAACCCGTACGAGGGTAGTTACAGGGTGATAAATCAGATAGCTGCTGGATACAAATATTTTTATTTCAGCTTTCTACACTTCCAATTTAGTTTTCATCGGAAGGGAGGATAGTATTAAATATATTTCAGCACTCAGATTTTCTTGCAAACCCGTACGAGGGTAGTTACAGGGTGAAAAATGAGATAGCTGCTATATTTAAATATTTTTATTTGAGCTTTCTACACTTCCAATTTAATTTTAATCGGAAGGGAGGATAGTATTAAATATATTTCAGCATTCAAATTTTCTTGCAAACCCGTACGAGGGTAGTTACAGGGTGATAAATTAGATAGCTGCTGGATACAAATATTTTTATTTCAGCTTTCTACACTTCCAATTTAGTTTTCATCGGAATGGAGGATAGTATTAAATATATTTCAGCACTCAGATTTTCTTGCAAACCCGTACGAGGGTAGTTACAGGGTGAAAAATGAGATAGCTGCTATATTTAAATATTTTTATTTGAGCTTTCTACACTTCCAATTTAATTTTAATCGGAAGGGAGGATAGTATTAAATATATTTCAGCATTCAAATTTTCTTGCAAACCCGTACGAGGGTAGTTACAGGGTGTAAAATGAGATAGCTGCTATATTTAAATATTTTTATTTCAGCTTTCTACACTTCCAATTTAGTTTTAATCGGAAGGGAGGATAGTATTAAATATATTTCAGCATTCAGATTTTTTTGCAAACCCGTACGAGGGTAGTTACAGGGTGAAAAATGAGATAGCTGCTGGATACAAATATTTTTATTTGAGATTTCTACACTTCCAATTTAGTTTTAGTCAGTAGGGAGGATTGTAGTAAATATATTTCAGTACTCAGATTTTCTTGCAAACCCGTACGAGGGTAGTTACGGGGAGAAAAATGATATAGCTGCTGCATACAAACATTCTTATTTGAGCTTTCTTCACTTCCAATTTAGTTTTAATCGGTAGGGAGGATAGTATTAAATATATTTCAGCACTCAGATTTTCTTTCAAACCCGTACAAGGGTACTTACAGTATGAGAAACGTGATCGCTGCTTGATACCAATATTTTTATTAGAGATTTCTACACCAGGAGCTATCTCATTTTCACCCTCTTACTACCCTCGTACGGGTTTGCAAGAAAATCTGAATGCTGAAATATGTTTAATACTATCCTCCCTTCTGATGAAAACTAAATTGGAAGTGTAGAAAGCTCAAATAAAAATATCTGTATCCAGGAGCTATCTAATTTATCACCCTGTAACTACCCTCGTACGGGTTTGCAAGAAAATCTGAGTGCTGAAATATATTTACTACAATCCTCCCTACTGACTAAAACTAAATTGGAAGTGTAGAAAGCATACATAAAAATATTTGTATCCAGCAGTTATCTCATTTTTCACCCTGTAACTACCCTCGTACAGGTTTGCAAGAAAATCTAAGTGCTGAAATATATTTAGTACAATCCTCCCCACTGACATGAACTAACCTGATTACGTCTGTGCTACTGACTAAAACTAAATTGGAAGTGTAGAAAGCTCAAATAAAAATATTTGTATCAAGCAGCTATATCATTTTTCACCCTGTAACTACCCTCGTACGGGTTTGCAAGAAAATCTGAGTGCTGAAATATATTTAGTACAATCCTCCCTACTAACCTAAACTAAATTGGATGTGTAGAAAGCTCAAATAAAAATATTCGTATCAAGCAGAAATCACGTTCTTTTTCACCCTGTAACTGCCCTCTTACAAGTTTGCAAGAAAATCTAAGTGCTGCATATAGTTAATACCATCCTCCCTGCCGTTTAAAACTAAAATACAAGTGTAGAAAGCTGTACTGTCTTCATATCCAGCAGCAATTTAATTTTTCACCCAGTTTCAAAAAAATCTAAGGACTGTATTATATTTTACACTGTTCTCCCTAGCGACTACAATTAAAATGAAAGTGTAGACTTTTTTTAACGTCCGTGAGGTAACTCCAAATCAACCAATTTTTAACTGTGTTATTAATTTTTTTGGTGAATGCGCCGGACAAGATTTAATATTCGTTACGCCACTGGTCCTTCGGGTGTTTCCGGAAAGTTGGCTGCCAAGTTCACACCGGTAAATTATTATATGTTTATATTTAGGCCAGAAATATATTAATATATTTACGCTTATGTAAAATTTCATAGTGGGGCAACCCACATCAAAATCATTTTCTTGGGTGAGGAGAGATAAACTGCCAGTATATTTCTGATAAATAACTAAAAAAATGTTTTAAACGAAAAGTAATAACGGTTAAGTTACCGTCTCCCCCAAAAAATGTTTAAAAAAGTGCAAATTTTAACTTTTAATTTACTCCTTTTGTTTTATTTCGGGGTTAGGCCCATCTAATTCTCAACGCCTCATATACAGATTTCCTCTAACAATTATTGTCCTCTGGCAAGAATTTTCTGCGCCATATGCACTTGCTTCATATCAAACTCAAGTTATAAGTAAAGTACCAAATCGACGTTCATTAATACTAAGTATGCTCTATAATACGAAAGTAGTGCCATCATCATAAAGTCATTTATCAATATCGCAGAAGATTAAAGCTATGCATGACCGTTTAAAGGGGGACCTTCTTACAAAAGGCATAAACTATTCAGACGATGGCGCCTCTTTTGCTTTACGCAGTCTATCGTTTTGTCATGCTCGGTTTGAAGGGGAATTCTATTACACAGTTCTAAACACGCGTGAAACTTTAAGTTTTTTCTTTAGTTTTTAGGTTTTCTTAAAGTTTATTAATTTTAAAGTCCGTTGTTTTCCCGGAATGATTAGACCACCGAGATTCAGATAAAAACTACTATACATGCACGTTGTCAGAAGATGCCAATACGAAGATATTATTCAGGATTGCCAATACAGGTGCGGTAAAACGGAAAAATTATAAATGATAATTTATTATTAAAAGTACTATTTTAATTAAAAAAAAATATTTTATTTGTGTTTTTACCATTGTAAAATGTAAAATTGTAAAATGTAAGATTATTCCGACTTTGCATAATGTGTCTAGTAGTTTTATTAAATCCTGATTTGTTCTATAAATAAGTCTTTTACGTATAATTCATAAATAATATTACATGTTCTGTATTAAAATCATATTTTTATAGACTGGGAATCGGGAATTTTTACGGTGGAAAACATTGACCTTCAGAAAGAGGAGAAGCTACCATTCATTCATGACTAGCATTTTGTTTTGCTTTCTACATGTATGTGTGCAGGACAAAGAAAGAGAAGAAAGAGAACACTAAACATCCGACTTCGCGTGCCATCACTAAGGTTTCCTGAACCGTCTGTGTTCCGCCAATCAAACGTGTAAAAAACAGTTCTGAAAAAAGAATTCATTCACCGTTCCACACACTTGGTACTGATGCAACATTTTCCAAGTTTATGAATAATGTCCAAACCAAAAATCTCTTAAAATTTCACTACAACACGTATATTCCGACCCGGCAAAAAGGTTACACCCAAAACACAACTCCTTGACATCCATCAAGCCATGAATGAACGGAATTAAGACACGTCCTGCAGAGAAAAGCGACTTTGCCGCTCTCATTCTAACTTTCGTCACCATGCAATGGACATAAATTACTAAAACTTTATTATCACGAATGGTATATTGATATATTTCATTAATTCTTAGTTATATGCTTTAGCCTGTGGTTTTATGATTGGAGATATCAACCTACAGTAATTGTGTTATTTTAGTCTAGCTTATATAACAATTATTAGTGCCATCAAATAATAGTTGCTATAGTAAAGACCAAGATGTATGACAAGCCATCGCCTTTACAGTGATAGGATCTTAATTCAGTTTTCTTTATAAAAATGATGATTCAAAATATCTGGCTTTTCTTCACGGTTATAAAACTTGATGCGTAGACCGCCTAACCGCCCCCCTTCGAGGGGGCTCTATAATGTCCGCAATACCATCATTGTCATGTCCTGAAAACTTCGTGTTCCTAGAGCACGTATTAAGAAATATATCACACTCCTTCGGACTGACGATCAAGAATCATCGCTTTTCGTATCCGTTTCGCTGCATACATACAAACACCTACACATAGAAACATATTAGTCTCCCCAGACGCGTAATTTTTTCAAGGTCTTCCGCTCGCCAGACGGATATTTGCCCATTCAAAGACTTTTTGGACACCCTGTATACATACATACAAATAACCACACATATAAAAACAATCACAGACGATTTTCTTAAAATCCGACTTAATTAAGTTTATTTTAGTACTAATAGAAATACTGGCCAATACTAAGATTTTTCGGACACCCTGTATACATACATACAAATACCGACACATATAAATTCAAATATATGCGATTTGCTTGAAATCCGACTTAATTAGGTTTATCTTGGTACTACCAGAAGTATTTGCCAATACTCAGACTTTTCGGACGCCCTATATACATACACCCACACGTGGCATTTTTGACCTGTATACATATACACCTATACAAAAAAATACAAATATATACGATTTGCTTAAAATCCGACTTAAGATTATCTTCGAACGTTTTAAGAGTTTTCGGACACCCTTTATACATACATACAGACACCCACACCAAATAATACAAACATATACGATTTTCTTAAAATCCGACTTAATTAATTTTATCTCTGTACAAATAGCAAAGATATTTGCCCATACAAAGAGTTTTCGGACACCCTGTATACAAACATACGAAGAAATAGCGATATATTTACGATTTGCTAGAAATCCGACTCAATTAAGTTTATATTTGTACTAATAGCAAAGATATTTACATATACTAAGACTTTTCGGGCGCCCTGTATACATACATACAAACGCCATCATATACAAATATAATTAATATAAACGATTTGCTTCTAATCCGACTCAATTAAGTTTATCCTCTGGTTTTAATTTAAATACGTCCCTGATTGTAATGTACTCCAAATCCTACAATGAATGTGTTGCCACACTTACACATCATCCTTGTTTAGATAATGCAGAAAAATCATTCGTTTCATTCCAGCCGTACTCATGTGGCAAGTCTGCTTCATTGCTGCAGCCGAGAAGCGGCGCGGCGCGGCGCCGCGCGCCATGTCCTTGCTGTAACCTGTAACCTTGGTCACCTTCCATAATCTTTTTGGGACTTGGATGAAGGACAATTTTAAAATTCTTAAATTTTGCCCGTCCCCGATGCCAATAACCCTAATTATTTATAAGTGAAGGCAGAAAGAACCACTTAATTAGAAAAATAGCATTTAGTAATGCCGGTTGAAGTAGGATTTGTTAAAAAAAATAAAAAAGTATTTACCTCCTAAATACGCTCCTGGATTACCCGTTCGAGATTAATTTTAAAGCCTGATTATTCATGCTCTCGCAAATTCAAGCGTTTTATTTGCACATGCTCGAAAATAGCCAAAACCCACAACGAACGAACCACTTGCAAAAGCAACATTAGCGAACTTTATAGTTTATCAATCTGAAAATATGACATATAACAACGCGTGGCAATAGCCGTTCTCATAAAGTAGGTGGGAGATCATATAGTTGGCCAGATTAAGAATAACCCTGGAATCTCTGATTGCTCTAAAATGTGGTGGTGGTAGAGGAATTCTTCCTCGACCGAGGTGGTGCCACCCCACACGTCCTCTTAAAGGGCTGGTGAAATCCCTACGGATGTTTCCAGCTTCTTCATCCAGCAACTTAGACTTCGGTCTTCATGGGCTATCAGAAAATAAAAAAAAAAACATTTACTCGAAATCTGAGTTAGAATTTTCGGTTACAACAAAAAATTGATGTACTATTTATGCTGGTAACAGTGTAAATATTATTAAGAAAAATTACATTATTATTAGATTTTCTAAGTAGATTATTATAAGTAGAAAACAGAAATCTTAGGACGCCCGCCTATATAAGTATTTTATATTGGACGTTTATACATTATAAATACCTACATAACGACTAATTACAATATACAAAGAATAATCCCTCAACGTCATGCATCTTTCCCGTAAAAACTAAAAGGACAATAAATATAGATCTAACATCTGCGTATCGAAGGGTCTAATTTAAAGCGACCGGCTGGCGGACACACAGGGTGTTTATAAATTCACGACACACTTTAAAATGCCTTCTTTTAAATTGCTGTCTTTCAGCGAGTGGAAAAAAGTTGCCATATTTGCAAAGATACTGAATTTCGTTTATGGGCAACGTCAACAGGGGCTTTCTTTGTTACCACGGGCATGTCTTGATTGTCTATATTAATTTTTTTGTGTGTATAGTTGAATTAATCTTCTATATGTATAATGTTTCAGACAAATAGGTCCATCTAATGTTCTTATGCCTAACAATTTTTTGTGCTTGATGCAATTGTAATGCCGGATTTTTTTAAAAATAATTAACAAATGATTGAATCTTGCTTTTTAGTTTTCCTCAAACCCCGTTTTCACTTCTTTGTAGCGCATGACCCACTTCCGTACAAAGTCATCTGATTTTTTTATAAAACGAGCCGCTGTTGCAAAACTTAATTGTGCCTCTTAGAGTGGGTACACAGAAAAACTGCTGCGAAACGTTTACAGTACGCACTAGTCATATTACAAAACTAACGATTACCACTACGACTGTAACTAGACTGGCTCTTTACCGTTATTGCGTATCAGCTTTCCCCACCCTCTATTAATTTGTGAAGTCTAATCCCTCCCGAACCTTCCAAGAACTCAAGCCAACGATCTTGTGGTAATGACGTATGGATCAATGGATCATAGTGAATTACTTTATTTAATCTGTTTTGTACGAAGTAAAACATAATTCAGAATGGCCCAATATCTATACACATCTTTTAAATGGGAACATTATTTGCTAATTAGCACTTAAAAGCATTTTTATACTTGTCAAATTAACGAAGACCTAAGGAAGTTAATAACTTAGGGAAACTAATGAAGCAACTTATGTCCGATTATGTAAACGACACTTGTTAAACAGTAACTTCCGGTCTCTTATCTTCCTTTTGTTTTAATTTGCTGTTTTAGTTATAAAAACAAGTGTTTTATTAAACTACCATTAAACATCACCGATTAACAAAGCTCATCGAAATAATTAGCATAAATAAATTTTTGTTCTGTATTTTAAAGATAAAAAAGGGAATCCAACAGGCGTGGCTCGTCCATCAGGTCATTTGGTCAAAGACCCACCTAAATTTATTTTCAATGATACACTTAATAATTTATTTTTTAAAACCAAACTTTTCTTTCAAAAAAGTGCAAGTTCTATGCGGTAGCTCCCCAAGAAAGAACTACACCAAGCCATCGTCGAAAGATATCCAAGCTTTCTCCGGGCTCGGTAGTATTTTAAACTGACCTCATAGGTTTATATCGACTATAATAATGAAACGGATAAACTGTAGAAAAACTTAGATTTATTGTGAATCACTAAAAATTCATGTTTAACAAAACAGGCTTCATGGTAGAGAGAGGATCCTTCCTTGTATTGCCTATTTATTCAACGTAACAAAACGTGACAGCTGCCAAAGTACTGTTTTCCTTTATTTTCTTATAGTAATGTAGATTTTTCGAAAACGCAGTTTTTCGAAAATTTACTGTTCTCTTTTTTGGGTGTGCCGATATACGAAAGACCGTCACCATTATGACCCCCAACAATACATTCTGAAACCAGTAAACTTCACCATTAGACCATAACTACATTATTCTGCATATTATGTATTCTTGAAAAATATATTTTAAAAAATGTGTTTTCCAGATAAGTGTTTATCGAAAAGAAACCTCGAAGAAATTTGTTCTGCATCTTAAGCTGCATCATGATTTGGCCCAAAGCTGGCAAATCTACATAAAGAAAAAAACCAATATAAAACATTTAAACATACTTATTGTTGTGTTCAACAAACCCAGTGATATTGCCAACACGAAAACAGGATCACCTGACAAAATAACGTAATAACAACTAAATTGGCCGTATTAGGAAAATTATCCTGCCTGTGGGTGCACAACTTAGTCTTTTGTCGCGTGAGAACTGAAAGCATTGCATGTGTATGCTTCTTATTTTTATGGTTTGCTTATTATCCATACATGTTCTCTTTCGATTATCTTCCATACAATTTATTATATTGTTCCGTCTTTAATATATTTAATGAACAAAGTAATATTTTCACTTATTTAAGTATCAGAGGGCCACAATTAATTTTTTTATAATAACAATCTGTTGCATACATTTATCTTTAATAATTCTGCTTAAATTTTTTCTAAAATAGCAATTTGGTGCAATTTTTAATACAAATTGTGTTTATATTTTGCTCAGGTCGGTAAATTTTTTACAAATTTAAAAAAAATTGACAGAAATTTCACTGAAGACATGAACAAATTTGTTTCAAATAAAAATATCGTACAATGCAACCAAAATGAAGAAAAACTTAATATCCTTCTACTTTTTAGTGTCTGCATCTCATCCATTTGCTTTTTATACTGGGTGTCCGAAAAGTCTTAGTGCTGGCAAATATCTTTGCTATTAGTAAAGATAGATACACCAAATTTGGTGTATCTTATTGGTGAGTAAGTTTACTTTTTTAAGTACCTACTATAACTTTTTAAACCTCTTTGAGGGATAATGCTAGGGAGTTGAGGTCAAAAATTTTAAATAACACGCTATGCCGTGTAAAGATCATTAAAAAAATGAACATTTTACCATAAACCCAAGGTCCGTATCTTAATTCGCTTTCATTTGGCAAGTCTATAAAAATTAAAAATCATGAAAAAAAATTAAAAATTGAAGTACCTTTATTTCTCTTATTACTTTAAAAGTAGTTCAGTACCACCATGAACTTCTTGGCAGTAATAAAGTCTATTTTGGAACTCTGCCAAGAACACCTTCCAGTCTCGAAAATGTGAGTTGCCAAGAAGTTCATAGTGGTCATTTTGAAGCACTTTTGAAGTAATAAAAGAAATAAATTTTCACGATTTTGCTTGCTTTTTAAAACGAATTAAGATACGGACCTCAGGTTTGCGGTGAAATGATTCTTTTTTGAAGACTTTTAAAATGAGGGAGGTACTACACGGCATAGGGTTGCATGTAAAATTTTTAACCCCTCAAAGTGATTAAAAAAGTTAAATTACATAAAAAAGTAGATTTATTAACCAATAAGGTACAACTAAAATTTGGTGTCTCTATCTTTACTAATAGCAAAAATATTTACCCATACTTAGACTTTTCGGACACCCTGTATAATTACAAGTACAATCAGCCGTTAGAGCTTAGCGCGCGACAACTGCGTTCCATCCGATGTAACTCCATTGAAATCTCTTTCCGAACAAAACAGCTAAAATAGTCCATCGGATGATAGTTTCAACCGTGAATGTCACGATTTTCAAACAGATAAAGCTGCATTCGATATGTTCCATCTAACGGTGTACCCTTAGTACTGACTAACCCTGTATTATAAAACACAAGAAGCTCTACATATTTAGCTCGAGAACAAACAACGGAAATAAAACCTAAATCGCTTAAAACGGAATATAATCGTCATAATAAGTGCTTATTATTTGTAATATTTCATATTTGGATCAGTGGCAAAGATCTCAGTCAGTTTTTGCATTTTTAGGCACCACTGACTACGCTAACTCTTTGTTTGATTATCTTTTGGAAGAATGAGTTATTACCCACGAAATTGTTACTGTTTTTGTCTTATTTATGCACGTAGATATACAGGAGTAACATAAAACACATATACATGGCGCTTTATGAAACTATGCTGTCTTCAAATCAATCGGCATGTTGAACTATACGCGGATGGGCTGAAAAGTCCGTAGAATGACAGATAGATGGCACTGTTTCAGTCTTTTTTGTGAACCGCTTTCACGGTTACTCCTTCGGACCATCAGCTGTTAAATTTCAGATCGCTGCGAGCATTAGTGTCTTTTTGAGAGCTGTCTAATGAAGAGCATATCAAAGTGTTTGACGAGAGGGATAGTGTTGAAATTCGTGCTCATTAAGTATTTTTTCTTGAAAGGCTTATCAATAACCGTCATTTATAATGAGATGAAGAATGGTTTGAAGGACTCAACTCCTTTTTTTTCACTGGTTCGTGAGTTTAAATGTGGTCGTACAAGTGTTCAAGATGCACTCCGTAGTGGAAACCCAAAATCTACCACTACACCAAAAATTGTTGAAAAAGTGCATGCTGTGGTGTTCAGACCGTCGCGCACAGTAAACAGTTTTCTATAATTACGAAGACAAAATTCAAAACCAATCTTGTTACAGGAATCAAATAATAGCGTACGGTGTAAGCTAATGAAACTGTAATTGATAAATAACAAAAATACCCTGGCTAGGCTCAACACATTTGATTCGATCAAAGTCATAAATACCAATATTACCGTAAAGTGCTTAATTAGTCGTGGACTGTTCTGCCGATAGCCAGTCTTGTGTGTGTAGCAGGTTAATATTATAGTTCTGTGTTATAGGTTTGCGCTTTTAGCTATAAATTAGACACACTCTGTTACCTAGAGAATGTCCCAAAGTTACGTAATATCTACATTTTAATCGTTTGTACAGAAACGGACTAGCGCTTAAGTTTTACAAAAAGTTTCACAAAGTTTCAGAGCTAATTGTACTCTGCATTGTAGCGCAGAGTATTAGCTTTAAAACTAGTGATACATCTTTGCTTCCTTTTCCTTCTTTTTTTAAATATTTTTTTGAGATTTTTTATAATAATTATAAATATTACCTCACAAAAAGTTTAACTATTTTGGAGATTTTAGGTCTGCAATTGTATAAATAGTCACATTTTACTAAATTTTTTAGTACAAAAGGCTAGTAATTCACGTAATGCTACAATGAAGCGAATAATAATTTTGTCCCCCTAAAGAAAGTATCACCGTGCGTCGGTTGGGGGCGTCTCAGATAGCGGAGGCTGTAAAGATCTCCAAGGAACGCGTAATGTAATGCTCGTTTCAAGCTCTTTCGTTGACCTATTGCCTGTAATAAACTATTATCGATACTAGCTGTAACAAAACCCGATAAATTTGCAAGAACTGTATACAGGGCCGGGCCGGCCCTAATAAAATAACAGGTAAAGATAATTTTCATATAATCAGTACAGGATATGAATAAAGTATTTTTTATCTGGTTTAATAATTTCGAAATGTGTTAGTTTATATTTAATCGAAATTTTAGACCGCAACGTTTCGTTTTTTATTTTCATTCTCTATTAGCTGTAAGTAAAGAAAGATAGTCGATATTAGCTGACACGGGTTAACCCAATCACTAATTCCTCTTGGAATGCACTCCGACAAATAAACATGCAGTGTTGCCGCATGCAAAAATTTCACTGAATTGACGTACATTAGTTACACTTTTGCTCACGTTCGGTGCGAGACCTCTTATAATTACCTCAAAAATATGCCTAAGCATTCTAAAACAAATAACTCGTTTCTATTCGTCTATTGATTATTAAAACATATATGGATCGATGAGAAATGTGTTAAACTTCCCCAATGCATTATATCCAATGGTTAAACAAAAAGCACATATCAACCCATCATTAGCTGCCCTTCGATTAGAACATATTCCAAGGTTCACATGCGATCGCCGAAACAAAATGGCCGCCTTGCCTGCTCGCTAATAACTAAAATTATCATATCGCATTAAAATGCTATGAGGATTATTTATTTAGGCACGTTTGCCATTTCAGTTTTCTCTGTAATTTTACTTCTAACTCGAGTTATAATTATGTTTAGTCAGTTTTCCCATTGTCAACTGTTTTATTTAGACATGTTTACGATAAATTTGTAACTGCAGCAAAGGAGCGGAATGTGGGTTGTTGTTTATGTCCGTATTATAAAGTATTATTAGATCAATTTTATTATATGCGATTTTGAAAATAGATTATTGTTCACAAATCATTTAAATGTATTTATATCTCTACGTTGATTGATCCCCTTGCTCCATCAGAGTAAGCCCGGTTAAAGTTTCTACCTTATTTTTTAACATAGTCCCCTCTAATTTCTACACTATGTCCGCGGATGAAGTTTAGAAGAGGACAAATTGGCCAAATTTTGCAAGATATGTAAGAGTAAGCATACCTTGTTTATCATTTCCTACCATTTCATCCCATTCCACCAATTTTTAAAAATGGATATTTCCACTTAAGATTTGGTCTCCCACCTATGAACACAAATCTAGTCTTTTCGCTTAATGTCCCTCTTCCAATGCTTGCTTAAGGTGGGATTTGAACAGAAATAATTTATTTTCTCTTAAGGTCATCTGAGTATGATATTTTTCACAACTTCTAGAAGATGTTTAGCACGATTTCTAAAGTACATCACATGAGTTTCTCTAATAGACAAGAACTAAAACTGTAGCAGCATCGTTTTGGTCATATTTCTTCTTCTTCTTGATATTCAAAACCGAACCATTTCTTTGGAACTTTTCTACTGTGTTGTAGATTGTCATTTATTAGGATTCCTACAAATTTCTCGTTAAATTGCTTTATGATGTAGTCCTATGATACTTGGCCATCCCCATAACACTGGACTATAGAAATCATTTGATAGCATTTTAATGGGAAGTATTTTAAATTAAATAATTGCTGCATTTAATAAAGACGTTTTCTCTAAACATAACTAAAATTACCGTAAAATCACAACGCGTGATCGCTTTTAAAAATTCGTGAGCATCCGGGGCACTCATCATGCTTTTTCATATATAATTCATTAAAATATCATACACAGTATCATAGAGCGGCAGCAGTCTTGTGTTTTTTTATATAGTTTCAGGATGTCGAATGTGAAGTACATCTTGCTTGTGTTCCAGACACCTCACGTTGGAAATTTTCGATAAATAAATTTTTGAAATTACATTATTTTTAAAACCTTTTGTCTAAGACATATTTATCAAAAATTGAAATTTGAACACTTGAAAAATATTTCTAGTAAAATCCCGTACCAGATAGAACCGTTTTAACTAACCATTTATCATTCTTTCGGGTTTCTTGCTTTTCTGATTGTTGGATCTTTTTTACTGTATTTTAATTCCCGCGATATTAGTGAGTAACACTACTATAAGTATTATAAAGTAATCAATTTTTCTAAAAATATTTTTCGAAAATTGGAATTTGAACTCTTAGAAAATGTTAACTCTAAAAAGACGAGAAATTTCAAGTAAAATGCCATACCTGACAGAACCGTTTTCACTAATCATTCAGCATTCTTTCGGATTTCTTGCTTTTCAGACTGTTGGATCTTTTTTACTGTATTTTAGTTTCCAAGCGATATCAGGGCGTAACACTAGTAGATAATATTATAAAGTAACCAATAAAAGGTAATGTTATTATAAAACAACAAAAAATCCCACAAATAATATTGCTTAACCCTACTTCCGCATATCCGAAACGAGATTGCAAATCACCATGAAATCAACATTCTGACTATAATATCAATTACACATTCTTTGCCAAATCATCCAAAGTTTATTAAAATAAATTTTTATTTACATCCACCTTGGCGAAATTTATCGTCATATGGATCAATCAAAAAAATCGATCGAATACGAAAAAATTGTCTTGTTTCTGAAAAGAGTTTTGTTGAATAATGCAAAAAATAGACAGATGGGGTCTGCATGCGGTGTCAATTTTTTCTTAGATTTAACAAGCTGGCAGGTTTAAAGCAGACTGATTTTTATTAATATTGTTAGGGACCTATTTTGACCTAATCTATATTTGATGAAAAACGTTTGAATAATTTTGCAGGCAGGGCCAATGCAATTATATTACGGGCGATAAAAGAATGCAGGACAGATGGCAGGACTGATTGTTGACCTGAGCAAGCCTTTAACGTCCTGCTGCAAAGAATTGCCTAACCCTATAGTATACGAAAGTGTTAAACATTGTTGACATCGCGTCCGAACACGATCCAGGCTGGCACAAACACGTTACTTTAATAGCCATATCGGTTGATAGAAAACTTAATTTTCTCTTCTTGGTCAAGAAATATTTTTTCCTTATAATTTATACACTTTTACAATCGGTAGGCATATTCAGCACTTACAGACAGCTCTTACGGTTGGAAAGGAATAATGAATTGAATTTAAATTACTTCTTCTTCAGCAATCAACTATTACAATCGCGTGATCTCACAGAATTTTAAATTATTTTTACCTTGGTAGCTTAAAAGAGCTAGCCCCTATTACTGTTCCGTTGGTTTTTGCGAAAAGAACGAGAGAGTGTCATTGTTAAAGTAATTCGTATACATCCACTTAATTTAAAGTGGTATGACGCCATCCCGTGGTTGTTCTTCCAACTACTCAATCTTTAAAGGAAATCTTAGATAGAAAGCGTTTTCAGAAAACAGAGCCTTCAAGTAGGAGCTATATTATGACAATTGATTAGATTGGTCTAAATAAAATATTCACCGAATTTATGTCGCTCCATCTCCAGCCCTTTTTTGGTACATTTACAGCTAGCATACAATAAGCACTTTAAAACGCGCGTATGCTTGTATACTATAATAAAGTTGAAAAATTCCAATGGAGATTATATTTGAAGGTACAAAAAGTCAATTTTTGGATGACCGATCCCATACACTTTTTGACTTTTCCGACTATCCTCATCTAAATCTTCGGCAGCACACTACTTATCCATTTCATCTCATGCTTTTTTCTTTTTTTATCTTATACTTAACTGACATTTCACTTTTTTCTGTCTGCGACTATACTCGGAATCACATATATCGCGCCACCCCTTTTAAAAGGAAAATTAATTATGGAATAAAATTCGGATTTCTTGTTTTTATGCGTTAAAAAAAAGTTACAAACGCTAATTTTTTACAAACGGTAAACTACCCTTATTTGATGGTTGTAGAAAACAAAAATTCGAGATATTCATATATTGAATTTAAACGAGATAACGAGATCGGTTAATTCATTTCGGCGCTATGCTAAGCCACGACCACACAGACACACAGACATTCTTTCCAAAACCTCTTCTTTGGTATGTGGGACTTTTATAGAACCAAAATCCGTCGGACTATTTCAGTACAGGTCAGCTTTCTTCCGAAGGAATGACATTATTTTTTCACTTTCTGTACTTTCGCATGCTTTACCCAAATTATTGATTTAAGTCCCACAATAGCCAAAAGACAAATTATAAGACCTGCCCATCTACCCTTATTCCCCATTGATTGGTATGTTTTACTCATGGATAATCAAAAGCCTGTAATAAATCACAACCACATCAACTGACAGGAATTAAATTAAAGGAAAGCAATTCTAACTCAAAATAAAAGCAAAATAATTTCTATTCATTGGAAAATTCGATTTTGCTTTAAAGGAAAACGTGTATATATGGGAAATTAGTTTATGGTTTAATAATGGCCGTTTTTTGTTGGGCGGGCTGTTAAATGGATTAGAAGTCTATGAACTTTGAAGTTTTGTTAGAATAAAGTAAAATTTGGGAATTTAATATAATTATAGGTAGTAAATTTTGTGACACAAAGAGGTTATTTGTTTTATAAATACTTCGTAGAAATTAATTACTATTAGCGAAGTTTTTGCAAGCACTATAATATACTGAATAGATATCCATGGATATACCGAATATACCCATCCTTACACATTATATTATAAATGGGAAAAATCTATTTATTTGCTCAGGTTTGAGTCTCATCAACGAAGCAACAGATATCGCAATGAAACATTGCATGGTGAAAGCTTATATCACGGAGAAACACATATTGCAACAGGATAGGAAATTTCTCCGGGTATACAATTTCAATACAGAATATAGAATATCACTAAAGTTGTCCTTGAAGTGTTACTCGGCAACTGTATAACCAATAAACGGAATTAAAACATTCTTTCATTAGAAGGAATTCAGATTTTGTCACCTTTTTTTAACAATCTTCTGTATTCAATGTGTGCCACGATAAAGACGTCAATGTATGAAAATCATAAAGGTTTTCACTATTTTTGTGCATTCGTTATATACAGGGTGTGCCACGATAAAGGCGTCAATGTATGAAAATCATAAAGGTTTTCACTATTTTTGTGCATTCGTTATATACAGGGTGTGTCACAGCTATATGTTGTATGATGGGTAGAAAAAATCATTAAACCGATTTAATTTTTTTTAGTAGTAAGTAGTCATCACTTTAATGGCAACTGACACTATTAAATCATACATAAAGGATGTAACCCAACCCAACCTGAGCGAGGTCGCGGGTAAATGCTAGTGTATATTAAAGTAGAGTAGTACTAATTCATTATGATTGTAACTCTAATATTGTCCTTTGTTACAGGAACATTAAGACCCCCAGGACTGATTGGTGGTAGTAAACCAAAAGTAGCCACTCCTGCTGTAGTGTCTAAAATTGAACAGTACAAAAGGGAAAATCCTACCATTTTTGCATGGGAGATTCGGGAAAGGCTTATTTCAGAAGGTAAGATTTGTATTATGATTACAAAAACATATAGAGCTACATAGAAAATAGAAAACCGGATAAAAATAATCGTAACAAACATCATGCCAATCAAGTTTATGTGGATATAGTTTATTTTGGCTTTAAGAAAGCGTTTGACCGAGTCGACCAATACATTATAACGGTACTGAAGATCTATTACTCTCCTGGATTAACAGTTATCTCCGTAACCGAATCAAATACGTTAAAGTCAATAATTACCTCTCAAAAACCATCCTGGTTCATTTTGGTGTACCCCAGGGCTCTCATCTTGGCCCTGTATTGTTCTTGACATCCGTAAACGATCTATCCTACATATTTGATTATTGCTCCTTTCTATTATTCGCCGATGACCTAAAGATTTACCGAATCGTCTCTAACACGAGTGATTGTGTGTTGTTGCAGGATTAAACAAATAGTTATTGACTAAATAAAAAGTTATTGACGTGATGTGAAAGTAATAAAATGGCACTAAACACAACCAAGTGGTAAGTTATGTCTTTTTTCAGAAAAAGTATATCGTGGATGATGTTTATAATATTGATGGCTCTCTCCTACCAAGGGTTACACTGGTCAATGATCTTGGTACCATTTTCGATAGGGAACTGAAATTTATTGCCCATATTGACAATGTTACTGCAAAGGCTTTTAAGATAGTGGGCTTTGTCATGCGACAGTGCTGGGAATTCAGTGACGTCGAGCTCCTTAAGTCTATACTACGCACTGGTATGGAGCCACCTTGAGTATTGTTGTATGATATGGGCTCTTTTATATAACACTCATATTTAAAAAATAGAAAGCATGCAATCGAAGTTTGTCAAGTTCTTATTGGTTAAACTAAATATGGCTAGTTCTCTATTACCGCACCATGAGCGGCTCAATATATTAGGCCTGGATCATGGATCTATTATAATATGGATTCGATATCCGTATACTGTGAGCGTATCGAACGTGAAGCCTTATATAATATAAATATTTTGTTGTTTGTTATTCTCTTGAGAGAGCAGTTTGCGAACTACGAACATAGACAAGACTACGAATTACTACGTAATTGAATCAAGAATGGTAGTAGAAAGAGATAAAATAGCATTGGAGTGTTGGAGCTCAGAAGTGTTGTTGTCTGCTGGGTGCTTAGGAAAAACGTCTGGGAACGCTCGGTTACCCGTACGTCTTTGTCTAATGAACTAGAAAAGAAAAAGTGCGACGTATAGATTTATATAGATTTATAAATGACTCAGAGCGACTTTAAATAATCGCCTTTAGAAATAACCTAACATAACATAACCTATAAATAATAAAACCTTTTTAACTTAAATTTATTACTATTTAGCAGAAAAATAAAATATTTTGGGGCTTTTATTACTTTTAGTAAATCTTGTGATGCTTCTAACGTATTTTTGTACAAAAATACAAGGTAAAATAAGATGTGGCCAATGTTTACAAATTGTGTTTACAGTGTCGTTTAGAATGGTTTGTTTTGGCTTCAAAGAATGTGAACTCATCCCGTATCCAGTCCTAATAAATCCATGGCCTGGATACTCTGGAAACTCGCAGAATTTAGTTGACCTTGGTCTTTGACCACAAGCTGCTGAATAATAGGATAGACTGCGCGGACCTCATGGCCTTGATAAATTTTAGAGTGCCATATGGCCCTACGAGGCAACTAGAACTATTTTTTATAAACCCTAATCGCACTGATATTTGAAAAAAACAGCACCATTAACCTGATAATGTCGTACTTAAACATGATACCATATAATCTGAATCTTAACTGTTCTGCGGTAACTTTTAAAAATAAAATTAGAAATAGACAATCTCACTATACTCGTATGATCATATACATTCTTATCCTTTTTGTAGAATTCGGTAACGAATAGTGGAAAGATATTAATGATTACGTTTTGATGTGTTGTATTGTTGAACCGGATAAGTTTTGTTCTACCGCATTTGTACATTTTGCATTATTTTCTTTTCTCTTTTTGTTTTCTTTCTTTTGAATGGTTCATACTATTTGGAGTTTCTCTGTAATGTACATATCGGAATAAATAAATAAAAATAAATAATTCTCTAAATAGGAGCTAAGATTGCGTGACTGGTAGGCCACAAAAAGTTGTAAGATCTAATTCAACAGTGTTAATAAACATGATCTCTTTTTTCCTCAGATTAAATATTGATAACGAGATAGGTAAAGCTTACTACTAATTTAAAAGCACTCCTACTGTAGCTCCTAATATTAAACAAAATTTTTGGTTGGAAAGGTACCAAGCACGTTGGTAATCATAGACAGAACGGCCGCACGGCAAATACGCGACGGAAAGTACGACCACGGCATCGGGAAATTTCGGTTCGCTTGTGAGAGTTCGTTCAGAGAAGATCAACCAATCGACCATCTTGGGATAGTAAACGATACCTTCATTCCATTTCATGGACGTTTTCCTTGTTCGTGATAAGTTCCTCGGTTGGAAATTTTTAGTCTGAGCTTTTTATTTCATTTATACAACTAACTGAACCTGCCAGATAGCTTGCGTGTGGAGACACCAATAATTAAATTTAAAATGTACTCGAAGAAATAAATAATATAATTGCTCGAAAATTTGTTTCAGGGAAATAAAAGCGTTACTTTTTCGCTTTGCTTACATGGTTCTGTGCGTGTAGATCGATGTAAAGATAATTTGGTGAAGAAATTAGACAAAAAAAAATGAGCAAAGCAAAACGCTGGGAATGACAAAAAATTGTTTTATCTAATAAACATCTAAATTAGATAGTCAATATTAATACTGTTATTGACTTTGTTTTGTGCCTGTTTTCATGTTTGTTGTTTTAATTTACAAAAGCTCTGAATGATGTTGCGCATTTTCGTAACAAAGTTCTTTTCTTTTGTTCCTTCTTATTTGTCCATAAAGGCCCAGCTTTAAAATGCACAAATATAAAAACTTTCTTACCCCTAAGAATAATGTTAGTTTCTATTCCTATTACAAACATTATTTGTGTCAGCGGGTATTGTAATTCTAGAGGGATCTAACCAATAACATCAATTACAATGGGCTGTCGGTATTTAAAGTTCCATTCATAAATACATTGGTTACGCACAACATTTTAATTCCACCATAGGCGAGATCTATGCCACAGGAACGCGTGCGCACGCGAACTAGGCTTTTTTTCCGAATTCATCAGTGACAAACCGATTTCAGTCGGTCAACGTGCTC
Organism: Philopedon plagiatum; assembly: GCA_963971165.1. Lineage (NCBI taxonomy): Eukaryota > Metazoa > Arthropoda > Insecta > Coleoptera > Curculionidae > Philopedon > Philopedon plagiatum. Next base: position 121,666,397 of record OZ020192.1, on the reverse strand, counting down.
TCTTTGTTTACATACCGTAGCTAAAGAAGGATAGTATAGTATGCTAACCATAGAAACAGGTTCGTTGCAGATAAATTCTGAACAAAACAAGCTTGAATCTAGGCAACACGCATTTCTTGACCAGGGGAGCATTGGCAGGCAAAGGTTATCCTTGGTCTGCTTCGTACGGGTGCATGACGTCATTCTTATTGCTTTTTGTAAGAAAGTGTGATTTGACCAGCTTCCACGTTACTTCAGATCAGATCAATTTCCACGTCAAGAGATGGGTATTTAGTGCTTTTAGACTCATAAAGATACATTAAATAATAATAAATACTAGTTTTTAAACCAGAATTGTAGTTGTATAGATTGTAAAATTTTATTCTATGATTTTAGCTGCCTATTTGTTAAAATTGAATTATCCGTTGTACTGGCAAAATAGATGTAATTTATTTATTGTGAATGAATAAATAGATATTTACACTACATTATTTACTACTTGATAACAATTTTCTTTTAAGTTCTTGATACTTTCAAAACATTTTTGTACGAAAATGTTTTTTCTTTTTTAAAATTTTTTCATCCTGTCGAATCCAAACTTATACTGCAATAAACCGTAGTTGTCAGCTCGACCTACAGTTTTCTATTTAATACTTAATTAAATATGGAAAGAGGACAAGTTCTAAAACCAGAAAAAAAAATTCTGTTAAAGCAGATATTTGCATTTGTCTACGAAAAAACTTGAAAACCAGCATTTTTTTTAAGAATTACCCCATTTTGTCACTCACCAGCCTTACCACCATCATTGGTGTTGCTGTAATGTGCTAACATATTTTCATTTTATTAATGTTCAGAGTGTAAAAATCTTAAACTGACAACTCTGATTTTTTATTGTCAACAATTTTAATTTGGCATTACATTTTACAATACGATTTACATGTAAACTAGGTAGGGATTCTGAGATTTTTGGCATAGTAACACTACGCAGTTTCCACCACACGTTAAAATTTTTGCTCTCGACGCTCGTCTTGCTAAATATGCTATCTTGCGTTTTGCTATAATTTTGGTAATATGGTTAACGAAAGGTGCGTCGAATGCACAAATCTCATTTTGGTGTGGTGAAAAACTGTTTTTTTTAAATGCACATTGAAAAAAATAAAAATGTTTTTGGGCAAAATACTTTTCGAACAGATGTACTTCCACAAAGCATATTTTTCGAAAAAATGTATTTTCATAACTGTTTTTCGAATAAGCACAAATTTATAAATTCACATTTTAAGTAAAATATAAAGGTTATTACTATTTTCAAGGTTTTACTGACAAATCTGAATAAATTTAATTATGTTTAACTTTACAATAAAATAATATTATAATGAATCAAATTCAGTCGTATCGGCTGGAGGTATACGAAGTGTCAAAAAGTCAGTTTATTTGTTTTCGAGAATAACAAATGGGCAAAATTACTAAGATTTATGTCTCCTATCAAGTTATGCGCAACCTTTGAGATGATTGAAAACTCATATTTATCAATATGAAGTCTTGATAATTATTGGATACAATATTTATGGTTGTTCATTGTACCCATCAGAACGAATTCATATTTTACCATATCAGTTGTCAATAATTAATAATATTGTTAATAATTAAAAAACATATATTTTTGAGACAGATCACTTAAAGATATTAGTATTTTGATTCATTAAATTATTAGGTGTGTAATTTACATGTTGTTGAACGTAAGCAACAATAACTTTTTTCTTGAAAAATGAAGCGACTTCAAAAAAAAACACTGAAAAATATGAAATAATATTTTTACGTACTTATTACTGAGTTTAATGGACAAAATTAGAATTACTGACCCAATAATCCCAAAAATTAGTCAATATTTTTGAAGTAATTCGCAGCCGCTTCGTTTTATCCCTCACCTCCTCCTCTTTAACATTTTTTAATATCTTTTACACAAAATTAGCTATAATGGTGCTACTTCGTTGACGCTTACTGGAGATAGCGCTTTTTAATCACTTGATTATCAAGTACAGAAACAATTAACTGGTCATGTGGAAAATTTAATTAAAATCAAGAATGTGAATGTAGTGAGACCTCTAGGTTTGTTCGACTGGAATGGGAAGTTATTATTACAAAAAGGTTGATTCACAAAACACTTTGTTACTATCAAAAAGCATGGGTTACTAAAAATTCAATGACGAAAACACTCGACCTGATATTTTCTGAAAAAGTTTCAAGACGGAAAATTAATTTTATAAAAAGACAATTTTAAAAACCGTTTCTTTCGATCGGAAACATAATTACGTCCATGTTTTGCGGTGAAACGTCCAACATGCACACAATAAGAGAGGTGAGCATCCCTCACAATAACCGAAGGACTTAAACATTGTCATTTCGCAGTTGTTTCAACATATTTTGTGGCTTTTTTATTATAAAAAGTGTTTCTGTTCACACGCAGAGGGTTTTCGAACGCATATGGCCGGATCACGGAGTTTTGAGTTAATAGGCAATAAATTAAGAAATCGCTTAAAATAATAAGTTGAGTTTTTTCGTATTATAGTTTTGTTTGTTCATTCAAAACTTACCTCCAGATGAACTAAAGTGATTTAAGATTTAGACTGTTTCTAGGTAATTGTAATGAAAATTAAAACACCCAGAATATAAAGCTTTGTGGCGCCATCCCTTGGTTATTCTTCTAACTTCTCAATCTTTAAAGGAAGTATCTGGTAGAAAGCGATCAAAGCACGTACTGCCTTTAAATATTTGGGTCGTCGCGATCTCTTTATTTGATTTTTTTTTTAAATCCATGTTTATTACTTAAATCAGAACTAAAATAAACATTGTTGAACTCTGTCTAGCGTAACACTATTGTGTTGGCATGCCCAGTAAGCCCAAATACTAGTGATTTTTGATATTCCTATTAAGTTGGCAAAATAAAAAAATCAGGACCGTAATGGACTTTTGAAAATTTAAGTTTTATCGAGAAAAAACTTTTTTTGTCAGTTTTAATTGTTGTTTGTTTCTCGCAATATTATTTGTTTTGTGTACACTATAACAATCGTTAGACTCTTGGTATTCTAACTTGAATTTTACAACATTTTCGCTCCGGTGTTTGCTGCTGGTTCTTATTGAAGTCAAGCTCCAAAAATAAATAAAAATCTTATATTTTTGCTGCACTATAAAACCAACCTCACCAATTGGCGCCTCTGAAGACAGAACTGCTGCTGCAACTAAATACAAAAACACATGCTACCGTACTATTTCATGATAGCTTCCCAGCTTACCTAAAAGTACATAAATAAGAAAATGATCCACACTGTTTTAATGTAAATTTTTGGGATTTGCTTGTTCAGTTCGAAGGCATGGGATTTAATTAATGTAGATTTACTAGTTTAGTGGGTGATTGGACTGGATTGAGTATTCACAGCTTAAGTTCAGATCCAGTGAGCTGCATAATACCCAGGCATCCATAAGGTCATTTGATCAATGATCCACCTAAAATTTTCAATGATCTACCTATTTTTATTTATTTTTTAATTTTTTAAAACCAAAAAAGAATCTTTTGTTTCAAAAAAGCGCAAGTTCCATGCGAAAACTCCCCAAGAAAGAATCAAACCCAAGCCATCGTCGAAAGATATCCAAGCTTGCTCCGGGCTGGCTCGTATTTTAAATTGGCCTCATAGGTTTAAATGGACGATATAAATTCATTTAAACTAAGAAAGAAACAGACTTACGCGCTTTAGGAAGTTAAAAAGAGACACAATTTGTCGACGGCCCACCAATAATATCGGGCTACTCCCACTATTGAAATATACTCAAACCGCCCCGTAAAATATACTCTTTCAAAACATTTGGTTTGGAAAAAGAAAGTCTAATTAGGTAGAGCATTGTATTTGCATTGTATTAATGTATTATTAATTAGCGGTTAAACATAAAAATTTATAAATACGATCTCAGCCACGCCAGCGCTAGTCATCAAATATAATGGCATCGGACCGGTTTTCTTACATTACCACCGTAGTCCAGAGGTAGAATCTCAGCGAGTTGACCAATAGATCGTGGGTTCGAGGCTGTGTTAGGTTTTTAATTTCTGTTATTTAAAAAATTAGATCGGCTCTAAAAGGTGTATTGGCAACAAATTAGCATGTAAATAATTTCTTGACAAAACTAGACACATTATTAAAAAACCTTCCTTAATTAAAAAAGTGTATTTGGCTTGTTGCGTTGATATCACTAGTTGCCCACAAAATTTTGACCCACATGTAAAAAAACTCACGGGCCGCGCCTGATAGTACCGATGTCAGAACATATTTTTAAAAAATTGCATGTTGGCAAAGACTAAAAGTAGTCTTTATAAGTGCAAGCTAACAAATAAAAAAAAGTAATTAAGTTAATAGGTACTAGTTTTAATTTGCAGTTACAAATTCAATTAACAAACAGAGAAAAAAATTGAAGTAATTGATACATATTTAATTGATCCGAACTGTAATAAACTGCTGGCCAATTCAAGCGGGACAAACTAAATTTTTGATAAAATTTAGAGTGGAATATTTTCGAAACGAAAAAAGATTTTGATTTAACTTTTTCAGTATGTAATTGAATAGTTCTTCTAGTTTTTATACTTCAAGGCACTATTGCTAGCAGTCGCTGCAACTCTATTTTACAGGGTGTTAAGTGAAACCCTGACTTTTTTGGAAAAGTTTTCCAGTTCCGAGAATCTAGGAAGAATTTTTTTTGAATTTTCTTTTCATACTAAAATGATCCATGGTCAAATACAAAAAAACAATTTCTCCGGATTTTCTCTATTTTCATTTGTTTTCCGTATACAGGGGTTAGTCGAAATTATCGACTTCTTCTTACAAAGGAACCCCTAATTTGGCCGTTTATTCACAAAAAGCGAAAGACCAAGTAAATTTGTAGTTTGAAGTAGTCCAGCTAACAAAATTAATACAAATTTTTGTACAGGGTGTAGCAAGTTTGGATCACGGGCTAGTAAATTATTATTTTTTAATTTCTACTACTTTTTCCTAAGTTAACTATTAATTATCACGTGCTACGTTAAAGGGTTAAAATTTGTTAGGTCCGATAACAGTACTGGATAGAAAGATCCTTTTTGCCCAAACGGGTTTTTCATTTTTTGTCTAGTCCCATTTTTAGTGATTAAACGGCTCGCATTTTGAACCTAACTTTTTGCAATTGCATCCATGAACGATTGAAGTGAGAGTGCTTTTTTGGTGGTACATAATGAATGTTTTATCCAACCAAAAAACATGTAGTGGCCAAACAGCTAATGATGCTTATTCGAAGAATTTTTTAGCATTATACAGGGTTGCAAAAAATATACCACCTATACTTTATATGGAAGTCATGTGATTTTCAAATTAATTGAATATAGTCCCAATTTTCTTGGAACTTTTTGCCGAAACTGTTTTTGAATTTTTTTGTCTGGTCCCATTTTTAGTGATACAAATGGCTTGCGTTTAAAACTTAACTTTTTGCGATTGCATTCATGAACTATTGAAGTGGACATCGTTTATTGGTTTAACCAACCAATAAAAAAGTGTCGTGGCCATAGAGCTAAAGATGCTTATTCGCTGCTTTTGTCCGCGTTTGCCCAAAACATATCACCTACATTTTATATGAAAATCATGTGATTTTAGAGTCCTTTAGGTATTCATAAAGTTCCTTTTTGCTATATTAATAATTATTAAAGAAAATGTCCTACTTATTATTAATAAAATCTAGTAACGATACAGATAAAAAGAATAATATTCATTCGGAACTTTTTCACATTATACAGGATTGTGCAGAAGTTACTACTTATAATAGAAGCCACGTGTTTCTCGATATCTTTGGATTTTCGTAAACTTCGATTATTCATTATAAAAGAAAAATATTTTACCACTGCTCTAAAAAGTCAGTACATGGCATTGAGAAATTTTAATTAATAAGAAGTGTCTTAAATTAATAGTCACGGAGTACATTTTTCTCGTCAAAAATTGGAGATGGATAGTGAATTCAACTGAACAAGTTATAAAATTCTGTATAGCGTAGTTTTTAGAAGGTATAGAAATTTCAGAAGATTTAATTACTTTTGAAAGTACTCGAAAAGATACGTAATTTTCAAATTTAGTAGTTATTTTTCCCGGCATTACTTTAGGAGATCCAAAATGTAAATTTTGGTTGTTACTTTTATAGGTAAACAGAAAACGTTTTAAATTATAGAACATTTTTTTTACTTGAAGGTATTATAAAAACTTGCAACTAACGAAAACAAAACAAATCTTAATACCTAGTAGGACCTCCCCTTACATTTATTATCTCTTGGCATCTTCGAGGCATGCTTATTACCAAATTATTGACAAATTCTTGCTGAATATTTTCCCACACCTGAACAATGGCGTCTGCAAGTTGTTCTAGAGTCTGAGGAGGATCTTCCCTAGAACTTACCAATAATTTCAATTTAGACCAGACGTGTTCGATAATATTCATGTCTGGTGATTTTGCAGGCCAGACCATCCTGGTAATATTATTAGCTTCCAAAAACTCTTGCACAATGCGTGCTCTATGAGGTCTGGCGTTATCGTCAATTAGCACAAAATCGTTCCCAAAATTGTTTGCAAATGGTAGAACGATATTGCTTAAAATTTCGTCCCTATATACCTGACCGTTAATGGGCTCCAATGTTAAAAAAAGTTCCGTTTTGCCATTAAACATTACACCACCCCAAACAGTAACGCCTCCACCACCAAAAGGTTCCTGAGGAGCCATATTCTCCTCCATATACCGTTCGCCACGTTCACGCCAAACTAATATTCTGCCGTCCGAGTGAATTAAATTAAATCTTGACTCGTCTACAAACATGCAGTTTTCCCAGTTATCTAATGGCCAATTGCGATGTTCATATGCCCACTGGAGACGTCTTCGCCTATGCTGTGGTAGAAGTCGCACACATTTAGCACGTCGCCGAGCTCTAAAATTAAAATTTTGGCTTAAAAATCTGTAGTATAGGTGTAGGGAATGAACCAATAAATAAGCCAACAGTAGCTTTTATTATACTAAAATGCAAAATTAGGTCAATTTTCATAACGTTAGTTCTAGGGAAGAACTAAGGAACATTACGCTGCAAGCACAAATGTGTTTAGGGTCGCCTATCAAAACTTTAATTTATGAACAACTTAGTTCAAGTTTACATTTATAATATCGGTGCGCAAAATCCAAGATTCACGCCTCAGCTGACGTCGATATTATAATAGCCGACTTACTAAAATGAAACACTAAAAATATTGGTACAAAAAATAAGATCTCATTTGAAGTAACTCACCTTAAGTTATTATTGTTTAAAGTTCTTCTAATGGTCCTATTGCTCACACGAATGTGTGTTCTTGCTCTGAACTCCTGGTTAATTTTCTCTGATGGAATTTTTCGCCTTCGACGAGCCTCTCTAACCAACCATCTTTCATCTGCAATGCCGACTTTCTTTTGGCGACCTCCCCCATAACGATAGTTTGCACTTCCCGTTTCGTGGAAGCGTTGACGCAGTCGAGATATTGTACTTCGCCCAACCCCGTACATATCCGCAATAATACTAATTTTTACCCCATCTTGTAGTAAACGCAAACAATTAGCTTGTTCTTTTGCACTTAATCGAGCCATTATAAAGGATAATAACGCACCAATTCAAAGAAGAATACTTTGTTGCCTTGGTAACTGTCAATAGCAAAGAAAATGTTTTATTTTTTGGCCTACTAGATCTTTTGACTAAGAAATAGAAACGCCGCTAAATTAACAGAAATCCACCTGCAAAGTATAGGTGGTATATTTTTTGCAACCCTGTATAATGCTAAAAAATTCTTCGAATAAGCATCATTAGCTGTTTGGCCACTACATGTTTTTTGGTTGGATAAAACATTCATTATGTACCACCAAAAAAGCACTCTCACTTCAATCGTTCATGGATGCAATTGCAAAAAGTTAGGTTCAAAATGCGAGCCGTTTAATCACTAAAAATGGGACTAGACAAAAAATGAAAAACCCGTTTGGGCAAAAAGGATCTTTCTATCCAGTACTGTTATCGGACCTAACAAATTTTAACCCTTTAACGTAGCACGTGATAATTAATAGTTAACTTAGGAAAAAGTAGTAGAAATTAAAAAATAATAATTTACTAGCCCGTGATCCAAACTTGCTACACCCTGTACAAAAATTTGTATTAATTTTGTTAGCTGGACTACTTCAAACTACAAATTTACTTGGTCTTTCGCTTTTTGTGAATAAACGGCCAAATTAGGGGTTCCTTTGTAAGAAGAAGTCGATAATTTCGACTAACCCCTGTATACGGAAAACAAATGAAAATAGAGAAAATCCGGAGAAATTGTTTTTTTGTATTTGACCATGGATCATTTTAGTATGAAAAGAAAATTCAAAAAAAATTCTTCCTAGATTCTCGGAACTGGAAAACTTTTCCAAAAAAGTCAGGGTTTCACTTAACACCCTGTAAAATAGAGTTGCAGCGACTGCTAGCAATAGTGCCTTAAAGTATAAAAACTAGAAGAACTATTCAATTACATACTGAAAAAGTTAAATCAAAATTTTTTTTCGTTTCGAAAATATTCCACTCTAAATTTTATCAAAAATTTAGTTTGTCCCGCTTGAATTGGCCAGCAGTTTAGTTCGTTTTGGAATAATTTTAATAACAATTTATGGTAACACCATTAAATATGTATAACTAAATTATGGTAAAATGTAATTTTGAATTTTTAGGTTTTTTTGTTTAATGAATTTTATTAATTTCTTTACTAAACTAGTTCACTTTTAATTTAACTGTAACAAATGGACAAATACGCAAACAAATAAATGGATTAAGGAGATCAAAGCAAGAAATATTAATATACCGAGATTCACTAAAAAGTTATGAGATTTAGTACGGGTTTAAATTAAAATCTTCTCAAGTTGATTAGTTAGGGATTTGTTATGTCACTGTTTAGAAGTCGTCATTAAAAACTTATAAGTAGGGTTGGTAAATCAAACTGCCAGACCATAGGCGCCGAAACTATAAATACCGCGATGTATCGACGTGCTTTACGGTGGAAACAGGTTACCAAACACGCGTAGAAATCACCTGCTATCGCAGAATATTCGGAAATTTATTTTTATTTTTCTGGACCTAAAATATGACGGGTCTCGCGTGTGATGTTTGGTGTGCAATAGGGACCCATTCTATTAGAAATCAACACAGTGCCAAAAACATGTTAATTGTGCAAATCATAAATAATAAATATAAAAAAAGGCCGAAAACCCTATGATATTTAAGATGAGTACTTGTAATATGCCTTTTTATACGGTCCAGAAAAAAACATTTCGTAATTTTTGGGCAAAATATAATCCCGACTCGAAAATGCCATGCGAAGCAACGTTGCTAAATTATGTACCACGATTACGCGAACAAATGGAAAATGTAATTCGGCTTGAATAAACAGTAACAAATTTTGGCTGACAATCGGTGAATCAACGGATTTAAAGAAAAACTCCGTGGTCAATGTTGTAGTTGGAACATTAAATCCACAAGGACTGTCATATATCTATTTAATAGCCAGTAAAAGACTTCAGAGCTGTACTGACGAACCCATAAAATATTGGTTAGTAACCAACGTACACAAATTTACTGGGTAAGTGTTTTTTAGTGTTATGTAAAACTTTTAAACACAGTTTATTTGTGGCACCGTCCTTACGAACCCTCCTTATGAGTTTATGAGTTATTATAATATTTTAGCGATTTGCTATGGTTTTTATTTTACATATTTAAATTGTCCTTATGATTATAAATTTGTGAAAAAAATTATAAATAAATTCATAGTATAAAACTTAGTTGTCGTATTCTTACATTTGTCAATTTGAACCCTTAATTGCCTCTGGAAAAGTTCCTTAAGATGCGTAAAATTGTGTTACAAGGCGATATCTCAAAAATGGTTTAAAATATTTTAATCAAATTTTGGTGAGTTGATAGGGACATATTTAAACATATTTTTGAAATATAATAAAAAGTTAATACCTATATTTTAATAAAGTAATAAATCAAGTTCACCTATTTCTGAATTATTATTCGTTTCCATGGAAATGCGGTATTTTTACTTAAGTCAATTGAGAATCTTGACGTTTTAACGATTATTTCTCAGTTTATTGCTCAATTAAACACGGAAGCGAATTTTAATGTGCAAGTTCATATGCTGTTAATTTTGGGGGCGTGCAGAAAAAACTACATATTTAAAAACAGGTGGATTGGACGAGCTGGTCCGGTCAACTGACCTGCTAGGTCCCCGGATTTGACCCCCTTGAGTTTTTCTTGTGGGGTTTTATACAGGACAAAGTGATGGTGACTTTAGATGATATGAAACAGTGCCGTAGCTAGGCTAAATTTGACTGGAGGCAAGCCAGGATTTTTGCGCCCCTATAACAAGACCTAATTAGCTTATAGGCTCTATAATTTTATTATTTGGCACCCCTAGGCAAGGGCCTACTTTGCCTATACCTAGCTACGGCACAGCAATGTTACAGCGGGTACGAAATTCATCTAGAACAAGAACGAGAAAGTATTTGGCAGTTGAAGGGGGACATTTGGAACAACCTCTCAAGCATGACAGACGATAAATAACTTGAAATGAAATGATAAATATATATTTTTTTTAAATTTATAACCTAATAAATCATAATTCCGTATGTAAGCGAGAGAGCATATCAAAAATAATTGTACGCCCTACATAGTTTTTACGTAGATTCGAATTTTATAAACAAAAGAACATATTCCCATTTAAAATTCTAAAGTTACCCCGCACCCCTCAAAATAGAGAGAGGGGGTAAATGTCAAAAATAAATGACCCCCCATCTCCCTACTCAAAAAAATTCTATGAAAATATTTTTAAACGTTTTCGAGATATCGCCTTGTAATATTTTTAAAAAACTCACGCTGTAGAATATACCAAACCTGAATTAAAGCTGTGCGAGATACGACATCTGCCAGTAGCGTTACGGTTTTTTGTTAGATAAATGAAATAAAATAATAACTTATAATAAATATATAGTAACAACATATTATAATACATAAATAAACAGTAAATATAATGTTGCGTGTGCAAATCTTACGTCACTAGCTGTAGAACGCTTATTTTCAAAATATAGTGCAACATTCGCCGCAAAACGAAGGTCCTTAGCGCAAGCAACAATGGAAGCGTTATTAACGATGCAGTCGTACGCCAAGACATCAGCATGCATTAATGTATACGAACTAATAGATGAGTCGTTATTCATTAAGTACATATTTTTTATTTATATAAATACAAACTAGTAATTAAAACGGTAACGCCACTGGCAGATGTCGTGTCTCGCACGGCTCTACTGATGTGATGTGATAAGTGATAACGTATGAATAACATAAGTAAAACGAATATTAGTAATTATATTATTATTTTGATATAGTTACAACTATAAAGTTAGGTAATTGGTACGTAGATACTACGATATTTAATTGATCACCGATTGGACGGTTATTTCTTACGACTGTTAATAATTTTCTAGGTTTTATTAGTACTTTATAGAGGACATTTTATGAGAAAATTATGATAAACAGTAAATATCTAAACATGTTACTGTAACAAGTTTGGTTGCGATTTTATCAGCATGCAGTTTTATTGATCAGCGTTTTTAATACATGGATAGAAAATACTTGTTTTAAATCAATAATACTCACTTTAAGACAATCTGAAAAATAAAACTAACAAAGTATATATATATACAGGGTGGTGCAACCAAGATGGGGTGGACGATTGTGAGTAAACGGTGAGGAATTTCGAAAAAATTTGTTTTGGATATTATCGATAGTCAGACACGCTATGTTTTAAAATTATAGCCATAATACAGGGTGGTCCGAAAAACTCGTGGCGAACCAAACTTGTATTTTTTTAAATGGGACACCCGGTATATTATTGTTCCAATTGATTCTCCTGTTCGTTACGATCATTTTGATATAGGGTTTATTGGGTCTAAAACTTATAGTAAGGGAATGGGAGGCGGTTAAAGTTGAAAAAATGCTCACAGTTCGGCCATTTTTTAAAGAAATTTGAAACAGGTATGGAAAAACCAAATATTCCATAAAACGTTACATATCCTTGAATATATTAATCACTTGCAATTTGTTTAATATTATTCACTGTTATACAGGGTGGTCAAGTTTTGCAAATACGTCCTGGACTCATTTTTTTTAAATGGAACACCCTGTATATTTTATTTTCATGTTAAAGATAACATTACTAGCTTTCAAAAAATACCATACATGATGCCTTTCTGACCAACAGTTTTTTAGTAATCTAGCCGTGAAAGCAAAGTTTCTTCATTCTAATACGATTATACTGAATTTACGTTGTTTATTATTGAAATGAAACAAAAGACTGACGAACTTGTCAAAGCTACTGCCGCATAATCCATTATTTACAAGTTAAGTGTACGTGGCCCAATAATTATGAGGTAAGAAAACTGAGACCCGAAACTTTTACATGTTTATTAGAGATATTTCAAAAAACAGAAAATATTGTTTTTAGGAAATGTAAAGTAATTAATAAACAAAGATAATCAGTTATCAGTATTATTAATAGTGTAAGGAAATTAATTAAGCAAAAGCAGAACATCTTTTAAAATTATTTAGGTATGTACTTACTTGTAAACCTAATTTAATATAAACAAGTAAGTCCATACCTAAATAATTTTAAAAGATGTTCTGTTTTTGCTTAATTAATTTCCTTACACTATTAATAATACTGATAACTGATTATCTTTGTTTATTAATTACTTTGCATTTCCTAAAAACAATATTTTCTGTTTTTTGAAATATCTCTAATAAACATGTAAAAGTTTCGGGTCTCAGTTTTCTTACCTCATAATTATTGGGCCACGTACACTTAACTTGTAAATAATGGATTATGCGGCAGTAGCTTTGACAAGTTCGTCAGTCTTTTGTTTCATTTCAATAATAAACAACGTAAATTCAGTATAATCGTATTAGAATGAAGAAACTTTGCTTTCACGGCTAGATTACTAAAAAACTGTTGGTCAGAAAAGCATCATGTATGGTATTTTTTGAAAGCTAGTAATGTTATCTTTAACATGAAAATAAAATATACAGGGTGTTCCATTTAAAAAAAATGAGTCCAGGACGTATTTGCAAAACTTGACCACCCTGTATAACAGTGAATAATTTTAAACAAATTGCAAGTGATTAATGTATTCAAGGATATGTAACGTTTTATGGAATATTTGGTTTTTCCATACCTGTTTCAAATTTCTTTAAAAAATGGCCGAACTGTGAGCATTTTTTCAACTTTAACCGCCTCTCATTCCCTTACTGTAAGTTTTAGACCCAATAAACCCTATATCAAAATGATCGTAACGAACAGGAGAATCAATTGGAACAATAATATACCGGGTGTCCCATTTAAAAAAATACAAGTTTGGTTCGCCACGAGTTTTTCGGACCACCCTGTATTATGGCTATAATTTTAAAACATAGCGTGTCTGACTATCGATAATATCCAAAACAAATTTTTTCGAAATTCCTCACGGTTTACTCACAATCGTCCACCCCATCTTGGTTGCACCACCCTGTACATATATATATATATATGTGGATATACCAATGATTCAAACGATACGTAGATGACTGCCTTACAGCTATCCCCGAAAACCAAATAAATTATGTAATACAAGCCTTCAATAAATTCCACCACAAACTTCAATTTCATGTCAGAAACAGAAGGTCAAAACCAAATAAATTTCCTTGACATGACAATAATTAGAAATATAAACAATGAAGACCTCAAAACTATATGGTATACAAAAAAAACTTAGTCGGGACGATATTTAAAATATAAATAATTCCAGCCATCCCAAATCTCAAAAAAATAGCGTAATTTTAGGCTTAACTAACAGAGCATTAATTTTAACCTCGCCAGAATATCGTCCAAAAGCTTTAGAAAAAGTTAGAAAAATACTAAAAGAAAATCACTAGCCAGAAAGACAAGTGAATAGAATTATGAAACAAAGAACTTTTAAATTATATAACAACGTAACCAAAAAGAAACAGCAATAATAACGAACCAAAAAAATATATAGCTCTACCCTATACGAACGAATTATCAGAAAAAAAATAAATACTTTTTAAATAAACACAATATTACCGTTTGCCACAGAGCCCAAAATCTTTTGTCATCCTTATTCTCTCCTCTTAAAAGTAAAGTTCCAGTAAAAAGTAAATCTAGTGTAATTTACGCTCTACCCTGTTTAAATTGTCCAAAACAATATTTTGGTATGACTTCTCAATATCTTAACAGCAGATTAAACGGGCACAAGTATACAAAAAATGCGTCAACTGCTTTACACAATCAAAAAAAAAATTAAAAATATAATTTCGATTTCACTAACACAAAAATTTTAACTCAGAACAACAATTAACAAAAACTTCTTGTTAAAGAAATGATTCACATAAATAAAGAACCTAATGCAGTACACGACAAACAAGATATTAACAATCTAAGTAAAATTTATTACAACCTAACACATTGAATATTAAACACACAAATTAGAACACTCGGTATATAACATACATTTCTCGAAAAAAAAACTGCATTTTAACACACAATAAAGAAACAAAAAATAAATATAAAAAAGAAAAAAAATTACTGGTAGAGATAAGTACCTCAAAATAAATCTCGCTTAGTACATATTTAAACACCATAATGTCTCGAGGTGCGTAATTTGTACATTTATAATATTTAGTAAATTTAGCGAAACAATTTTTAATTCGTATATATTGTCTTTCATGGTCTTTGTTTGTGTCTTCATTTTGTATAAACACTGTTTTTAAGAGTTTAATGGCATCCCATTTTATATGTTTTTAGAAAAAACCTCAGTAAAGGGAAAAAGTTTTTGAAAAAGCCCAAAAACAATGAGCGACACGTCAAAGAAGCTATTTTAATTCACACAACAAAC
Source organism: Philopedon plagiatum (assembly GCA_963971165.1). Classification (NCBI taxonomy): domain Eukaryota; kingdom Metazoa; phylum Arthropoda; class Insecta; order Coleoptera; family Curculionidae; genus Philopedon; species Philopedon plagiatum. The sequence goes on along the minus strand of OZ020192.1, from coordinate 121,651,379 downwards.
CTCTACCCAAGAAAGAAAAAAATACTTTATAATAGATGGTTTAAGAAAAGAAATATATATATATATATATATATATATATATATATATGGCAATAATACAGTAAACTGCACCCCCTCTGGGTAAGGCGGGAAACTTTTCATTTCCCCCAAGTCTAAATACGCCCACTAAATCCTTTTACCTACTGAAATAAACAGCGGTTACCCGTAACTACATGGTAGTGCGAATCATCACACCTAGTGCCCAAGCTCTTCTCAATTTATCGTATATGTACACAGAGTTTACGCTTTTATTTCTTATCTTTGCAGGAGTCTGCACAAACGCCACCGCACCATCTGTAAGTAGCATCAATCGAATCCTGCGAAACCGAGCGGCGGAAAGGGCTGCAGCCGAATTTGCACGAGCAGCAGGATATGGGTTATATCACCCTCATCCCTATGCCGCCGCAGCTGCCTTTCCTTGGCATTCACCATTATGGCCAAATGGTAAAAATGTTTCCGCAAAGTCTAGTCAGAATCAAATTTATCAAAAAAATGTTTTATGTAGCAATAAAACTACTTAAAATACATAATATGTAACAATTAATTTTCGAAAAAGTACTTTAGTATTTTTACAATTTTCTTAATTATAGGCCCTCTTGGTCTTCAACCTCCTGGTTCTACCAACCCATCAGGTATGACAGGTAGCCCCTCTTCAAGTGGATCACCGCATCCTGACCATAGTCTCTTGAATTCACCTCCCGGTGGATATGAGAAAGATGACTCTAGTTTAGATAGCTCAGAACAACCAAAGTTTAGGTAAGGATATATTAAAGTTACTGAAGCTGAATGTGCTGACCAACCTTACCCTACTAGTATATGGCATCCAAAAAGTAATTCAAAATTCTCCTAGAACTATAAATCTTCTTTCACTATTTACGAATCATAAGGATGCTTCCGTTTTAGAAGGAACAGAACAACTTTTAGTCCAGATCAACTCGAAGAGCTTGAAAAGGAGTTCGAAAAAAGTCACTATCCTTGTGTGTCGACTAGGGAGAGACTAGCATCAAAAACATCTTTGTCTGAAGCAAGAGTACAGGTAAACAATATTTATTTTCGTATTACTTAACTACAAGCATGAAAGGCTATTTTTTTTTAATTGTCATCCCAGAACCATTTTTAAATCTTCATCCGGTATTCATGTGCAAGCCGCAAAAAAATAAGCAATTAAATTGCTGTAAAACAAAATAAGACAAGAAACTATTTCATTTTACTAAATGGGTGCCTAAAGCCATTGAAGATTCGTTCCGTTTAAAAACAATGGCACACTTCCCTTCTTGTAGACAGAAAAATAAAAATAAAAAACGCCTGTCGGCTCGTATCATCTTGAAAATTAGTGCTGTAATTGCAACTCACTCTCTGATTACTTATTAGGTATTTAGTCAGACTATCATTTCCATCAACCATTCTATTACAGCTTTTCATTGTAGTTTTTAATGATATTAAAATTCTGGTTGCAGTTTGTAAACTGTTTATCTGTTTTTATGAATTTCTGGGCGTGAATATCTAAATAAGTTCGATATTTTTGGAATTTTCGGAAAATTTGCTATCGAGTAAAGCAATATTCTCGAGAATTCGCTTTAGATCAGAATTTTCTACCTTAATTAGATTTTTGTGAATTTCGGAGCAGATGCTTTAATGGAACTTCAATAAGTTATGTGTTTTTGGAATCTCGAAGAAATTTTCTTTCCTAATATAGGTTATATATTTTTGGAATCCTCAGAAAATTTGCTATCGGATAAAATAATACTTGCGGGAGTTCGTTTTAGATTAAAACGTACAGTTAATTTAATAAAAGCTTTTTGAACAGAGAGTCATAAAAAATTTAATTTCCCACCATAATTTTGTTTAATTTTAAATCAACATGCTTAAATTAAAAGAATAATGCAAACCAGAACCAGATCAGATGTTTACATAAACCGTAACAGATTTTAAGCTACTAAGAACATATTCCATTTTTTTAAAATTTGTATTTGCTCAGGGTTTATCTTCTCATTATAAAAATTTCCTAATTCTAACTTAGATTTTAGACTAATTTTAACAATTAACGCAGGTTTGGTTTTCTAACAGACGAGCAAAATGGCGGCGTCACCAACGAATGAATCTGCTCAAGCAGTCCTCTCCTTCAGGAGGACCCCATCAGCAGAACGCTCCCTCCTCGATATTCGGAGGGCGACTGACGCCTTCTCCTCACTACAAAAGTTCCGACCCTGGGTCGCCCCTTACTGCCCCTCTAACCGCAGGACCAACTACGGGTCATCAACTCCTGCTGCAGATGGGAGGAGAAAATAGGTAAGTTCTTTTAAGTCAGCGAGTTAGTTATTTTAGAGTTACTGGAATATCCTCTTAAAACGCGAAACATTTTCTGAGATAGACATTTTTTTTCAGCGCCTTTAAAGCCTTGGTACCCAACTCACTCCTGACCCAAGAAAATCTTCGAAGAATGCACGAGTATGACTCAGAATCTGATGAAGAAATAAACGTAAATGATGAGTCGGACCTTGAGGATGATCGGGGAAGACGGTCGAGATCTTGCAGTCCGGTCGATGTGGTCGACTCGAGTCCTAAAGACAGTCAGCAGCCCTTACAGTTGACGATGCATGATAGAGAATAGATGAAAAAAAATGCTCTCAGTTAGTTCTACCAAAGTAAGGGATTGGTAAAATCATTGTACATATAATCTTAAATGTTCCTTATTCTTGCCCTAATCTTCGTATCTTAAAAATTGTAAAAAGTGTTTTACACTGTACCTGTATGAAAATTGTTAAAACATAACCAACCAACAGTGGCGTGCAGCGACAATTATAAAGGGGGAAGCAATCCGATAAAAGAAGTTTAAAAAATATTGTACTCTGCTTTATAGCGCAGAGTATTAGCTTTAAAACTAGTGATACATATTTGCTTCCTTTTACTTCTTTTTAAAATGTTTTTTAAGATTTTGTATAATAATAATATTACCTCACAAAAAGTTCAAATATTTTGGAGATTTTGGGTCTACAATTATTGTAGAAATAATCACATTGTGCTAAATTTTTTAGTACAAAAGGCTAATAATTCACGTAATGCTACAATGAAGTGAATAACAATTTTGTCCTCCTGAAGAAAGGAATCTGATCACCGTGCGGCGTCGTCAGCAGCACAGCATTCACTTTGAACAGTATTATTAATAACATTGGATCACTTTTTAGTACAATGAAGATATTTTCATAAACTATAACTTTTCTTCTTCCTTCGGTGTAAATTTCAAATCTTAATATTAATAGTTAATTAAAGTTGCATTGATTTTTTGAAAAAAAAAATCTATCTACGTTTCTAAAGAGCGATAAACTTTGTCTTAAAAGCTGCATGAGAATGCCAGTGAGCCAAAGCATCGAGTCCGACGAAGATCCGATGGGTCATTCCGGGGATATCGTTAAATGTTTATAAAAAATAAATAAAACAGGCCAATAAGAACCTACATGAAGTTGTAATACAACGGGTGAGAAATTAGTTGCGTTTACGCAGTACAACTTTTTACGGTTACGTAAAATTTCAGATAAATTATAAGAAATGAAATCCATATTTTTATGAAACTATAGTATAAAAATGTACTTTATTATCTCTAAAAAGTTTAGAAAAGCGGTGCTTCCCCCTCTTCCATGGTTCATACACCCCTGAACACATTAATTTTTCTGTTGAATACAAGTTGCATTTTGAGGCGATGGATGCAACAACACCTTAACCCGAGTTAAGTGGATTTTGCTGAAACCTACGGATTCGTATTCCTTAGCCTTCAATTTGTACATGTACGAAATCTCCGAGGTTTATATTGATTTTATGTATTGAATTACATAGTCTGTAGGTCGGGCGCCCGAGCACGAAGCGCGGGCACCTTCCAAGAAGATAACGGCTGTCGGCACGCTCGGTCTCGCTAGCATAAAACTAAATATAAAACCAATAATTTTGTTATTTTCTTTCTAACATAGGTACCCGTTCTCAGCAAAAACCACTTAACTCTGACTGATTGTTTATTGTTATTTCAGTAACTTATTCCATTACCATATGACATTGAAAGGTGAGATTTTAAATTTTGATCATAATACAACTTTACACAACTCAATATAATAAGATGCGATTCAACACATACATTAAATACTGTCTTAATACACAATATAACTGTATTTTTTTCGTGAATACTTAACTCGAGTTAAATGGTTTTTGCATCCATCGCCTCATTTGAAATTAACTAAATTTAAAAAAGTAATATTTCAGTGATCTAAATAATGACTATTAACAAAAGGAAACCATAATTCACGGAGTTTTGTTAAAAAGTAGGCATTAACAGTAAATAATAATAATTACAATATTTTTGAGCATCCAAAGATTTCGATGAAACTACTATTTAGTAGGTGTATAGACATCGACTTCAAAACCTACAAAATCTTGCCATTCAAATTTCGGGCCTTTTTGAGTTGCAAAACCAGTCTTTAGTCACTAATATCAGGGACCCTCCGGTGAGCCACGTTGAGCGTCTACTGGATGGTCCAAAAAGTTTACGACAAGCAATTTTGCACATGCTGTGCCAAAATTAGCAAAACGGAACACTAATGGAATCACTTCGGTGTCCGTCCGACCATCCGTCTGTCACAGGCGATTTCTCTGAAACTATTCGACGTAAAAATGTGAAATTTAGCACAGAGATAGAGTGTGGTGGCCCAATTATAGGCGTGAAGTATAAAAATAAATTTTGATTCTGGAAGTTAATTTCAGGGGGTAAATTGGGAAATGGAAAAAAATTTCAAGGGCACCGTGTAGAGTGTCAAATGAATGCTTATTGAAGTACGAAGTCAACAATAGAAATGATACATTTTTTATGCATTTTTTTACAACATTTTTCGGGAAAAATACTTAAACATTGCTGTCCCCCGCCTTTATCACCAAAAGGATCTCTCAGAAAAATCTGAAAAAAGTCATGAACATTGAGAATTAGGTACACATTGAGCTAAAATCATCAGGATTGAAAAATTCTATTGCGATCAATTGTTATAAACAATTTATTTGTTTGTTTCCTTATAACTGCTGAACCATCGGTTTTAGAGAAAATGTTTTTTGACAAAAAATATTTCCTAATTTTGCAAGTATAGCTTACACTTGACCAGAGTTAGAGTTTTTTTCTTAGGTATGCACCAACTTTTCGTAAAATAAAATAATTTCACGCAAAAGGAGGCTCATCAGCCAGACGCTGATATTAGCGATTGATACTAGCTTTAAAACACAAAGAGGCTCGAAATTTCCAAGAAAAAATTATGTAGGCTTTGATGTTAGGTACTGTTTCTTGGTCTACATGTTTTTTTCAATATTAAAAGCGTGTTTTTTTCTAAAACTGACAGTGTAACTGTCAAAATATCAAAAGGCTAATATTTGGCCGTGATATTCGTTATGGTGCTTTTGTAATATCTAATTTTAACAGTTATTCCCTCAATGTGGTAAAAACTAAAACGATGTCCTAGGTCAACAAAATACAAATTGTTCCATAATGTATTAATAGTAATGACTGCATATTTTGTATTTATATTTATTTTTGTAAATACTTATTATTTATAGTAGTTTCCTACAGAACAACCAATGGATATTCATATTCTGTGGACGTGCGATATGGGTTGTATATTTGTAAAGTATGTACATTAAATAAATACATCATATGTACCACTAGAATATAAAAATGCATTGGTGTTTTGTGGATTTTACTTAGTACATTTATTTCAACCCTCCTTCATAAATGTTGTAGCATAATTGTACTGTAAATAAAGTCTTAAAAGAAAATAACCAACTGTTATTATTCAAGAAATAAAGAAAAGTTAAAGAAACATAATGTAATTTTATTATCACCAAAAAGGAGTATTTTAATACTAAAAGTCTGAAAATGTCGAATTTACTGACATATTATACTAAATTGTAAGAACCCGTCGATTACTACCATTTTGATTGTTGTAACATTGCTCTTGCTCTGTTATTTGCTATAAAAGACTAATGACTATCCAGTGTAGAGATATAAAAAGACGCATAAATTATTTATTAAACAAATCAGAATTATATATTGCACTTTTGTTCTAAAATCGCGCGCATCAAATATTGGACAGACATATCGAATATATAATAATGTTTTGATTTCTTTAATGAATTTTATTGTTATCTTAGGTGTCTATACGCATGCAAATGCATTGGTTTTTATGACAAGTAACCGAGTAACAACCATTGACCTTCAATAAGAGAAAACGACACGCAGTAGTATATTTCAAAAGTCAAAAGTCAAAAGTACTTTATTGTATTAAGAACAAAATTCTCGTTTACAAAGCAGATTGTAGGTAAACTAAAGGAAATATAAAAAAATGCCATTACGTTACTTAAATATGGCGAACTAAAACAAGATCAATACATGTCTATTTAAAACACTCAATAATAAAAAGTTACATAATTTCAAAAATAAAATTTCTTATAAAACATTACAATAACAGTAGTAAATTAATCATCACATTAATATATTAAAATTTAGAAGTCAACTACTAACAATAAAATATATATAAGACAAACCAAAACTAACAAACGAAAACAAAAATATCACGGAACATCATTATAAAACTCAACCAAACTATTAAGCCTTACCAATCAAAATTTTTCGAGTCTTCCTTTTAAATATTTTCATCGTAGGACAAGTTTTCAGTTCATTTGGAAGGTGATTGTATATTTTCAAGCTTTCATATATAATGGATTTTTTGGTTAATGTTAAGGAGGGGATGGGCAAAGGTAAATTAAGAGATTGTCTAGTATTATAGTGTTGGGGGTCCAGAAATAAAATTGTAACACACGACACACAGTTTCCAAAATGAACAAACTAAAAAGAGTCAGGAGATTCTGTCCAACAAACAAAAGTCTACATGAATCCCTCCTCTTGGCACGACAAAGATATCTTACAGCACGCTTTTGTATAACAAAAATGGTGTTAAGTAAATAGAGGTTGGACATTCCCCAGAATAATTTTCCATACCTAAGATGAGATTCTATAAGCGCGTAATAGACGGCCCTGCCCATCAAAGAACCCTACTCATTAACGGTGACCCTGACGGTATAGCAGCCTGAAACTACGTTTTTGCCTAGAGCAACTATATGGGAATCAAACTTAAGCTCGTCTATAATTAATCCTAGAAACTTGGTATTTGGACGGCTTTCAACAATTGTATTCTCAATCACCAAGGCCTCAGGGTGACATTTAAAGCCAAGAATGCTTGTTTTATTAAAGTTAAGCATCAAAAGGTTAGAGCCACACCAAGTTTTAATTTTAATAAAATCGCAAGAAATTACATTTTTTAATGTTGCAGAATCAGGACTGTGCCACAATATAGTTGTATCGTCCGCATATATAGTAAACTGACCAATAATATCTAAAGTTGCCAAATCGTTTATAAAAAGCAGAAAAAGCAGGGGGCCCAATGCCGAAAACAGACCCCTGAGGCACTCCCCAGTCGATCCCCTGACTCACCTACAAAAACCCTCTGATAACGTCCAGTAAGATATGACTCAAACTATGAGAGCGCCACACCCCTTAAAACCGTAATGGTGGAGTTTCTGTAGCAGAATTCCGTGACTGACGCAATCAAAGGCTTTAGACAAGTCACAAAACACTACCGCAGCTACGCCACCTCTGTTAATATGGGAGTATAAACTCCAATAATCTACACATTGCATCATTGGTGCCACTGTTTTGTAGAAACCCGAACTGACTGCTACACATAATATTATTATTAGTCATGAATGAAGTCATTCTCATTTTAACCAACTTTTCAATAATTTTTGAAAGCGTCGACAGCAAAGAAATTGGCCTATAATTGGAAGGTTCGTCCAATTCACCGCCTTTATGTAGAAGAATCACTTTGGCCAATTTCAAGCAAGATAGAAACACTCCCGATTCCCACAAAGAGTTAATTGCCTGTACCAAAATGGACGAAATCAAATATCTCATGATCGGAAAAAGATTTCGGGATGAACCAAACGGCGTTTTGTAGTTTAAGTAATTATGTATCCTGGAAAAATATACACAAAGTGCCACTTCTATTGGAAATGCCCTAAAAACACGAAAAATTCGGCATTTTTTTTCGTTATTTTGGTCGCTGCTTTTTACTGCCTGTTTTTGATTAACATAATTTTTTTTAACTAGATCAAAAAAACTTTCATTTGGTTTTTTTAGAAATTTTTTAGACCCATTTTTCATGGAGTTATGAGTTATTCAAAGTTACAAGGTTTTTTATTATTAATTTTTAGCATATTTCCACAATACTAATGTAGCTGTATTAACAACCTGTAATTCATGTTACTAATTTAAACTTTATAGAACTTCCCTAAAACATTTTCTTTGAGGAAGCTTAAGTTCTACACCCTGTGGAATTTCCCGTCAATTCATATTTTTAGTGATTATCATTCACCTTAAAACTAAAAAAATATATTTTAAAAATTCAGTCGCAAAAATAAAACCGTAGGTTTTCGATATCATTGAAATAAAGTTACCTAGTTTATGAGACATAAAACCAAAATAGATATAGACGAAAAGCAAATAAATGGCAGTCATGTAAATAAAATACACCTTACGCTGACTTTAATAACGCACTTATGGCAGGACATTACCTGTTCTTGTTAAATCGTTGAATCTTAAGAAGCTGAGGAAGTTAACCGCTGTATTGACCACGCAGTAGTTCAGTAAAATAACATTATTTTCTCATATTACAGTCTGTAAGGGGGTCTCCGGTGACTAGGCTAGCCAGATTGGGGGATTTTTTCGCAATTTTGGGGAAATAAAATATTTGAGGAATTTTTTTTAACAAGGGAATTTTAGGAAACTTTACTTTGGTCTCTTTACTTATAATGATACATGTCCATGCAGGGGCGGCTGGTGAAATTTCAAAGTTGTATATCTCTGTTCGTACTTACAGGACCCATACCAAATTTAGAGGTTTTAATAGTGAGACCACTGGGAATGTTTTGGTAAAGAAAAAAAAATTTTGTAATTTGCCAAAAAAAGTTGAATTTTTGCTGCACCCCCATGGGAAAAAAATGAACGTGTTTAGGTATTTTATTTATTTATTTTTTTAACAAATTTTAACGAGATATTTCAAATTTTAAGAGAAAAAAATGTGTTAGCAGAAAGTTATAGCCATTTGAATTTTTTTTAAATTGTATTTTTAGGTTTAAAAAAATTCAAATGACTATAACTTTCTACTAACACATTTTTTTCTCTTAAAATTAAAAAATTCTCGACAAAATGATGTAAAATTTGCGTAGAAAAAATAATAAATAAAATACCTAAACGCGTTCCTTTTTTTCCTATGGGGGTGCAGCGAATATTCAACTTTTTTCGCAAATTACAAAATGTTTTTTTCTTTACCAAAACATTCCCAGTGGGCTCATTATTAAAGCCAATAAATTTGGTACGGGTCCTGTAAGTATGAACAGAGACATACAACTTTGAAATTTCACCGGCCGCCAATGATGCAAATGATGCATATTAGAAAAATCAAAATTTCTCTTATTTGTAAAATAAAAACCAGAAATGACCAACAAAATAATCTCCCATTTAACGCCAGGCTTGCCAGATTGGGGGATTTTTTCGCAATTTTTAGGAAAAAATTACTCTTGGAGAAAATTTGGGGAAATAAGATATTTGAGGATTTTGTTTAACAAGGGAAATTTTAGGAAACTTTACTTTGCTCTCTTTACTTGTAATGATACATGCCCATGATGCAATTAGAAAAATAAAAAATTGTCTTATTTGTAAAATAAAAACCAGAAATAAACAACAAAATAATCTCCCATTTAACGGAGGATATTGGCGACTTAAATTAAGGGAGCCCGCTGCAATCAACTGATTTTTAACGGGGAAACAGGGCTTACTAGACGACAACATTGACAAAGATGCCAAATAATGCGATTATAACGACAAAGACGAAATGAAAACATCCCCGTTATAGTAGTTAACAAAACGGCTGAAGAGGACGCCATTCAACTTTAAATCAACTACTTGATAGTTAAGCGATACATGCTGCATAACCAAGCACAGATTGTTAGCGTTAGCGTTAGCGCGGAGCTTTAGAAACTCCAGAAAAAAAGTCAAAGTGACTTATATTCCACCCAGTTGGGTGATATCGGATGTTTCGCAGAACGAAGGCACTGTTTTACACTCCCCAGTCAGTAGCCTGCACAGATGATTGAAAGTTGCGAAAACCCAGGGATTGACAGCCGTAAGAATGAAAGAAAAAATGTGGAAAAAATAAAAACATATTAATTTTGTCAAATACAATATATGCGGTCTTAAGTGGGTACAAAAGAAATATTACGTTATAAAACTTAGATCTCCAATGATATAATTTTTTTCACTCATTACTTTTTATAACCATATTTCGTTACATATACACCTGCCTAAAGTCGTTAAAACAATTAACAAGTAAAAAATAAATTTATAAAATCTGTTTATTAATAAAAATATCAATCTGGCAGTTATATAATACTCAACCTGTGTTGTGATGCAGTGTATTATCAAGTTTATCGGCATAGTTAATATAAGGAACAGTGATAAACCATTTTTTTTTATACTTAAATCAAGTTGTAAAATATCTTACAGCTGTTGTAAGTAAATTGGCGGCTGGTTCATAATTTAAATGTGTTAAATTTTTTCACAACACATTTATTTTTAATGTTACTGAAATAACGCTTCATAATCAGAAAGAACGTGGACAACAGAACCAAGATATTGATGTTTAAGTGAATCTATGAAAGAATAAATAATTTTTAAAATGAATTTTCCAAACTATCGTGCTTCTCAAACACAATTTTTCAAAATAGCTATTTACCTAACAAGTGCAGAAGGTGACACTTTTTTTCGCACATAATGGGTACAATGATTTTTCTACCTTTTTTCGCGCTAAATATGCTTTCTAGACCACAGTGCGTCGAATCGAAAAACGGATTCAGAAGTGAAACTTTAAAATCTCAAATCCTTTCTTTTTACAATAAATTTACCTAAACCTAAAATCACTGGAAAATGTATATATTTGAGAAAAACCAGAAATTTCGATTTTTGACCCAAATATTTCACGGTTTTTAATTTCTTGTGGGTTTAGAATGGTTCAAATTAAAATCATATATACGTCATCGGAAAGAGCTCGTCGAAATACTTGATATCCATATTTTTTAATTTCTTCATTCTTTATCGGAAGAGAGCAATCGCCGATTAAATTTCTATTTTTTTACTTTTTTGCCCTCAACATCGTTACATTTTAATCACTCTGTATTTTTCTTCTCTAATTTTTCAACATTATCTTATAAAGGGATAAACACACATTAAAATGAATACCGACTGGGTCATCCAGGCGAGTACTTAAGGAGTAGAAACCGATTTGTCTTAATTTTTTCCGACAAATCCTATTTTTAACCGACATTATTCCACACTATTTTCCGTATTTAGTGGTTCTTCTTGGATTTATTTTATCTGTTAATTATCTGGGAATATCTCCCAATAATTTAAATCGCTTATTTTTTCGTTAAAGTTATAAATAAATAGGTTCATTTGCATCGGGGACATGCAAAATTGGAAAATTTTTGAATTTTCCAATTTTTAAAGATTGGCATGAAAACAAAGAATTGCAATTTATTTACTCGAAATTATTAAGATATATGTGTCAAAATTTCGCAAAAATGCCAATTTTTGTTGCAAAATTGAAAGGTTCCTGGACCGATTTTGGCTTGAAATATAGGTACGTGTATAAGTGTTTAGAAACTTTCTACTTTAAGTGCAGGGATATTTTATTGGATGAGTTACGCATTAAATGCCATTTTTATTGATTTTTCGATGACTCTACCACACTGTAATTCATCATCACGTTTTACAAGTTTCGAAATTCGCGCGAAAATTTGCAGTAGAAAATCCTTTTTTTTTGTTAATAAAGACCAAAATAAATGGATAACATCAACCGCCATAAACATTTAATTCATGTAGAGAATATAAAAAAATATATTTTAGATTTATTTGGGTTAAAAAATACTTTCAACACTGCTGAAAATATTTTTAACGCTAGTGCGGAAAAGTGCAGTTTTCAGCAATCATATAAGTGCGGAAATTAGTTACTTTCCGCACGCTCGTAGAAAAAAATATTTCTGTGTTTTTTAAAAACATTTTGGAAAAAAAAGGAAATTGCTCAATTTGTAATCGCGTAACGAGGCTCGCCAGTCAGACTCTGGTGTTAGTGACTAAGATCAGATTTACAAAAGAATTTGAAATTTTTATTAGAAAATCCAGTAGTTTTATCATCGCTACCTTTAGTCTATATTGCTTTGGCTTGAAGAATTTATTCTTTCAAAACTAAAAAGTTTTGTAACAAATTACGGACTTCTAAATTCAATCTTAACGATGTGACTTGATCATCATCGCTTAGTATATCTTCTTAAAATTTACATTAATTACCAGTTAAAACAACTGGAAATTAAGATGTTTAACTTAATTTAAACACTCACCATATAGAGTCGTTTAAAATGAATTGAACGGTACGTTCCAAAATTTTTTCTACTCCTATACCTGTGACATCAGTAGGTAAAATGCTTAACGCGAGATTTTGATTACAGCAGGTCATTAATGTGAAGAAGAAATAGAGGCGTTGATAGAATGGAAGTTAGATGAGTGATCGTCCACCACGACAGATATGCCCGATATACATAGTGTTATGGAAATGGTGTAGTATATTGGAATGAGTGACTTCTGGTTTAATCGAATAATTGTAAAATCTTCACATTTCATCACATATTTCCTCCGCGTATGTTTTTGCCAACTACAAAATACATATTATCTCGCTCTTGCTTCCCTGTCCCTATCCCCCGTCTCTTATTTCGTGTTTCAGTGCTGATTTTCAAATCGTTGGGTTCTGATCGGCTGATTTGTTATCTACCATAGTGGGCAATGGCTGCTATTAGGAAGATTTTGCAAGAAGAAATTGCAAAGACTTTGACCAATAATAATTAACGATAAAATTTATAGTGGTATTTAAATCAGCGTTTTCACCTCATTTGCTAAATGAATTTATAGACCTACCCCACCCAACCAGGCAATTTTCTCCGAAACTATTCGACGTAAAAATTTGAAATGTAGCACAGAGATAGAGTGTGGTTGCCCAATTATAGACGTGAAGCATAAAAAGTTGTATACATGTTGAATTCAACATGTATTTACAACATTTTTCGGGGAAAACGATTAAAAATTGCTGCCCCTCACCCTTATCGCCAAAAGGATCGCTCCGAAAAATCTGAAAAAAATCAGGAACATTGAGAATTAGGTTTAGATTGAGCCAAAATTATCAGGATTGAAAAATTCTGGCGCGATAAATTTATATAAACCATTTGTTTATTTTCTTATAACTTCTGAACCATTGGTTTTAGAGAAAAAGTTTTTCGACAAAAAATATTTCTCACGATGTAAGGAACAGCTTTTCTTCTTACACTCCCCCCACTCAGCTCCGCGCATACGCGAGATGATACGGCGTTGGTGCCGTCGACGGCGCGGCAGATGGTCGGAGATCGGGCCTACGAGGTATGCTCAGGTTAAGGGGGAAGGGGGGCTGATGGCACAGGACACCGATTGTGCAAGTATAGCTTGCACTTGACCGAATTTTTTTATATGTAAAGGTTATATTAAAAAATGTTGATAAGAAAGACAGAAAGGAGTCTCAGCAAACCTGAGGAAATCTAGCCAAACCCCCAAAAAATAATTATAAAAAATTAGTTTTCACAGATTTTTCATAGATCCGTATTTGGGAACGTATACTTCTAGCTGCCGAAGCTCAAAATAAAACCAACCCGATAAAATTAACATAAAAAGATTTATGGATTATTTGTAAGATGCAGGAAAAGGTTTAGAAGTTTTCAGATAGCTACCACACCATTACCAGTCTATAATGGTCTCCCTACCTAATTTATTTAAAATAAATTTGGGTAGAAAACTTGTTTTGGGTTTTGGATAACTCGATTTGACAGATTTTTATCTAAATTAGGTTTTTATAAGGTTTCTTGGTTTTAGTTGATTAGGTGTGAAAACAAGATAATACGAAAGTTTTATTTTCATAATTAAATTTATGTGAGGATTTTGAGAGGGGACCGTCAAGAGAGTTGTGATGTTTTAGTTCTTAAGCGTTTTTATTGGTTTTGGATGCAATAATATATATGTTTTATTACACGCAAAAAAGAAACTTTGCAATTAATTTGACGTATTTTTATGCTTTTTATTTTAAGATGTCGTTGATCCTGACAGCTATCAAATTTCAACGATGCCTTTGAAATTACAGTAGTGCAATCTTTTTTGTATGTAGAACTGGAATAAATAAAGAAAAAAGACTGTGCAAGAGTTAATAAGCAAATCATAAAAAAAAACAATAATATCAGTTTTGCATGTTTCCATACTAAAAGGATCACCTGCTTCCATTAAATCATAATTTTGTTCTATATAATTGTTATCATTAAAATCTTTTGAACCCACTTCGAATACACAAAACAACAATCAAAACGAAATTGATAAAATAAGGCAGACTAAAAAATTAGCAGTTAAAATGTCGTTTGTTAAGAAATTAAATTTCGCGTTACGTAACAGCATTTTTACGTTTCGATTGATTATTTTTTTGTTAATATGTAAAATGCTGAGCACCTGATATGTGCAGTGCAATTAAAGTGAACCTGCTGAAAATGTAATGATATATTTTTTGTTTAACACGTGTAACCTGTAATTTATTTTAATGATATTTCTTACCAAAGTTTGTTAAGAAGTAAAGAAATTCATAGATTTGGAAAAATTACTAATAGAATAAAATTCAAGATGGTTCTTCGAGGATAAAGTCTTGACCTAGGGACAGTAAGTCGAGACCCGGCGGATAAATAAGGTATAAAGTTAAGTAACTGTCAAAGATACTATGATGAGTGTCTTTGACTATGTACTTACCACTTAAGAATCAATGTAGCAAGCTGTTGCAGAGCGTGGAAGCATCAGAAATTTGAAAATATATAAAAAATTCACATATTTTTAGTCCCCTCGTACCCAAATCTTTACTTAAATCTGCATGTATTTAAAAATATTTTTTTAACACTTGTACCTGCTAGTAAGGCACTCCTTGTGTGCAAGATGTCAAATTGACATTTAAGAAATTATCATTTATGCAAAATGCGCTGCTAATCAGAACATTTGGTCTTAAGACAATATTCATGATAATTACCATCTGTTATGTTCAATTATCTGTAAAAAAGCAGATGTCTATATAAAGCAAAAATGTTGTTACGGTATGTAGAAAAACCAAAGGTTATTTAATAATATTTAGTTCAGTAGCGGCCCTGTGAATCAGGGCAAGAGCTTAACATAAAATGCTACATTATATAATAAAAAGTTATCCGTGACAGACAGACTTTAATTAATCTTAGACTGGGGTGCCATAACCTTGTTCAGTTCAAAACCCAGTCTTACTCCCTGCCACGAAAAATATCCGGCGATACTTACCCCATCCACATGAATGGCCAAGCCCAACAGAACAATGAAATGTTCGATCTTATTGGCTTCGCTTTTGAACATGATATCAGCTGGCACAAGCACATTACTTTAATAGCCACATGAGCAGGCGCGGCTCGTCCATAAGGTCATTTGATCAACGACTCACCTAAATTTATTTTCAGTGGTACACCTAATAGGTAATTTATTTTTTAAAGCCAAACTTTTCTTTCAGGAAAGTGCAAGTTCCATGCGAAAACTCTCGAATAAAGGATCAAGCCAAGCCATCGTCGAAAGATATCCAGGCTTGCTCCGGATTCCGGGCTCGGTCGTATTTTAAATTGACCTCATAGGTTTATATGGACTATATAAATGCATTAAAACTAAGATGGAAATAAACATACGCGCTTTAAGAAGTTAAAAGCCGGTCCCGGGCGCGTATTGGCATTGTTTACTACAGTGCAGCGCATATATGGCGTTGGAACGCAGTAAAGAATGGCCAAAAGTTCGCCGCACGTATCCAGGCAAAGCTTACCGCGGTTCAGCACAAACTGAACGCGCGTTTTCAATTTTGTCGAATTTTAAGCCTAAACATTTTAGTTATTATTCGTCCAACCGATGTAATTTTTTGTGTGTGTATTTCAATTGACTGATTGTGCAATAATATAAACATATTTATTGAAAACGCGAAATGACTAAACAAGCCCATTGATAAAAATCAATTCGCAGCCGATTTGGTGACTTTTCCAATTTTCAACCAGCTAAAATCGATCTGATCTGACGGCGGTTTGTGAAAAAAAGTGTCACGTGGCATTCAACTCTCGTCAGGCAAAGTGTATAGTTTGTATATCGAAGGTATTATTTAATAATCTTGCATCTGGAGGAGTCACTGGGGAAGTCCGTGGTGGCACAGGAGAGGGCTCAACACTGGTTTTGTAGTAATGAGCTGCTGTTGAATAGGGACAAGACCAATAGAGTGGTGTTTTCTATGAGGGAGCTGGGTGGGATAAACTCTGATGGGCAAAGTGCAAAGTTTCTGGGGGTTCATGTGGATCAGAGGTTGTTGTGGGACAACCATGTCGACTCGGTTGCCTCTCGACTCACCAGGGGCCTGTACCTACTTCGTGGTCTTACAGACAGGGTGTCTGTGAGTGTTCTAAGAACTGCTTATTTCGGTGTGTTTCATTCTCATCTCTCATATGCTACTCTTGTATGGGGACATTCAGCTAGTGCCAGTCGACTTTTTGGTTTGCAGAGAAAGGCCATCAGAACTATGGCTGGATTGGGTTTCAGGGAAGATTGTAGGCCAGCATTTGTGGGTCTTGGGATACTTACCTTCCCATCTGTTTACATCATGCAGAATCTCCTGTATGTAAGGAGCAACCTGACTCTGTTCAGAACTCACGAGGACGTCCACCAGTATGAAACGCGCCGTAGAGGAGATATTTTGCCCAACTTCTGGCGTTTGAGAAGGTGTCAAAATGGCCCTGGCTACTGGGCTGTGAAGTTTTTTAATAGACTTCCCATAGAAGTAAAAACTTTACCAATTGAGATTTTTAAAAAAATAGTACACGAGATCCTTGTCACAAACAGTTTCTACTGTTTTGATGAGTTTTTGAATTTCAATTTTAATATGTAAATAATTTTAATGTGTGAATGGATGTATCATGTCTTTTTAATATAATTAATTATTGGTTCAGCTCTTAATGGGCTAACTTTGCCTTGTTAAACATTTTAATAGTTATTAAGGAATACAGACTTTAAAAAATTTTAATTTTGTGATATACAGATTGACGTATGTACATTACTTATGTAGTTTTTGACATGAATAAATTATTATTATTATTATTATCTGTATTATAGATATGACACATACGTTAATGATGATACATGGAGATGGAAGCTATGATGTAACCAGTGGCGTGCCGTCGAGGGGGCTAGGGGGCGCAAGCCCCCCCCCCCCCCCCCCGCCATCGTTTTAACGGCGCCCTCGCGCCCCTACGGAGATTCACTGCCTACTATGACCACATACTCTCCATAAAAGGAAAATAATTTACGGCGCCCCCTGGAGATTCACTGCCTACTATGACCACATATTCTCCAATAAAAGGAAAAAAAATTGGCGCCCCCAAATCATTGTGCCCCCTCCGCCTCTAAAGGCACGGCACGCCACTGGATGTATCATTAAGCTTTCGATATAAAAACGATATTTGAGGGTGGCATATTTATATTTAAAATACAAACCTAAAAACAGTATTCGAGGGTGACAAATTTATATTTAAAATACAAACAATATTTGAGGGTGACAAATTTAAATTTAAAAATCTTGTAAAAAATACTTTTTAAAAAAAGCTTTTATTATTTAGAAGTATTAAAACGAAAAAAATAAGTATAGTTTTTTCATTGTGGTAATGCTGAATGCTATTTCTGAGTGGACGTAGTTAGCGTGGGTGGATCCTAAGAAAAGTAGTATCAAAGTTATCACTGAAACAGGTATAATATATTATGTTAAACTTATTGTCTCAAAAGCTTGTCGCGTAAATAGAAAAGAAAAAAATGCATACTTAGGTATTTACAATTTCTGCTAAACAAAATTAATGCCTGTATGAACTTTTCGCGCGCGACGAGCTTTTAAGACAGTAAATTTAACATAATATATTAGTATATCTGTTTCAGTGATAACTTTGATTCTCTGATACTCCTTTTCTTAGGATCCACACACGCTAACTACGTCCACTCAGAAATAGCATTCAGCATTACCACAATGAAAAAACTATACTTATTTTTTTCGTTTTAGTACATCTAAATAATAAAAGCTTTTTTTAAAAAGTATTTTTTACAAGATATTTAAATTTGTCACCCTCAAATATTGTTTGTATTTTAAATATAAATTTGTCACCCTCGAATACTGTTTTTATGTTTGTATTTTAAATATAAATATGCCACCCTCAAATATTGTTTTTATATCGAAAGCTTAATGTTACATCATAGCTTCCATCTCGATGTATCATCATTAACGTATGTGTCATATCTATAATACAGATGCAAGATTATTAAATAACACCTTCGATATACAAACTATACACTTTGCCTTACGAGAGTTGAATGCCACGTGCCACTTTTTTTTCACAAATCGCCGTCAGATCAGATCGATTTTAGCTGGTTGAAAATTGGAAGTCAACAAATCGGCTGCGAATTGATTTTTATCAATGGGCTTGTTTAGTCATTTCGCGTTTTCAATGAATATGTTTATATTATTGCACAATCAGTCAATTGAAAAACACACATAAAAAATTACATCGGTTGGACGAATAATAACTAAAATGTTTAGGCTTAAAATTCGACAAAATTGAAAACGCGCGTTCAGTTTGTGCTGAACCGCGGTAAGCTTTGCCTGGATACATGCGGCGAACATTTGGCCATTCTTTACTGCGTTCCAACGCTGTATATGCGCTGCACTGTGGTAAACAATGCCAATACGCGTCCCGGGCCAATACACTCGAACCGTCCCGTGAAATATACTTTTTCAAAACATGTGGGTTGGACAAAAAAAACTAATTATCTAATATGCGCATTGTATTTGCATTGTATTTAAGGAAATAGTGTTTCAAAAATGCAATTTTAGTACCTTTAGCATAGTCGGATTAAATAATGAATTGGATAAACCCAAGCACTCAAGCAAACCCAACCTTAAATAATTCCGAAAATGAGACTGTTGATGTAAAACTTTATGTGGAATTCAATAATGCTGCTAAAGTTTAAATGGGTAAAAGCTCGGCTTTTCCAAAAAAGCGATTTTCCGGTCCCTTGTCAAAAAAACAAGCCACAGATTTTTTCTTTCTCCTAAATACAAACTGTTTCAGAATTGCTCAACCTCATATAGGTCTAGAATCACTGTAAATATCTCATATGACGAGATTTTCTCAATGGATCACGGAAAATCACGAAAAATGGTCGCGAATGTCGAAAATAGATCGATTTGGAGCGGCTATAAAAAAGTCTCTACCTGAGATAGCTAAACCAATTTTGGATATGTCACAGAACGCTTATTTCCCTGTTGATTGGTGAATCGCAAGAAGCTATGTTATTTAATTTTTTTGTTAATCCTGAAGTTTTTCTTCCTATTCACTCCGCCACTGCAAACGTACAATTATTCCATAATAATGTTATAATGTAAAACAAGATAAATTTAAGTGAATCAGTTAAGGCACAGGTGACGTTCGTCGGCGTTGCAAATACTAATTTTGATTTTCGATAATAATTAATAAGTATATGAAGTAATTATTCTTGTGGCCCAGTTTCCGTCGAATGACCATCTGCTTTGGTTGGGCGTGGGTCTTTCTTGACCTACCACATATTTAAAGGTGCAAAATGACATCTACGCGTATGACAATAAATTATTTTTATTTTAGGGGTCACATTTTAAGCTGATATTTTGTATGAGGAATTCATACGTTGATAGTTAAACAAAAAACTATACAAATTTTGGTTATAGAGTTGCACAGGAGGATACTGTAAGTTGAGTGTTTCTTCCTTCTCCACTTTGTCATTAAAAATAATCCCTCCTTAATTTTTTAAATCTCTTTCATGGTTCCTTTTAAAAAAATGAAAGAGTAGCAGTGTGGAGACAAGGAAGGAGAGGGGAGAGCACAGAACCGTCAACACAAAATACGTGTATTTTGTCACAATGAAATATAGTTCCATTTTTGTTGCTTTAACTCAAAAACGATTTATTTTTTCAAAAATTATATTTTGCATATAGCTAAGTCTATTACCGTTGATATAAATTAAGGTGCCAGTGATTCTCCAGATATAGGGTGGACAACTTAAAAAAAATTAATTATGTCTGTTTGTTCTAACTGAAATAGTGTGCCCAACCTAAGCAAACCCAACCTATTGGGACAGGCTTTACTTTATTTCGCTAGGGAGGTTTCGCGCAAAAACTTTTGCAGATTTTTTGTACAAATGACTGCTTTTAGGTTATATGAAGTGAATATTTTTCACCGGAACATATTGACATTATAATGTAATCTACGAACAGAATTCTGATTTTTAAGTTGACGGCGCAAAAACTAGTCATCCTGACCCATCTCCAAAAAGAATTTTTATTAAGTGGTCTAAGCTCGAGCTTGGCTCATCAAGCCATTGAACGCAGTTTTTAATTGTCTCTTAATAGTGGAGTTTTTAAGATTCGCTAAGTATAGACGCACACGCTATTTTTCCAAAATTAAAAAAAAGTTTTTAACTTTGGTTTGGTTGACGATTTTTTAGTTAGGTTTTAACAAGCTTTATGTACTGTCGTTATTAAGAACTTATCTTATTCGTATATTTCTGCGATTTGCTTTGTTTCAATAAAAACTTGAGTAGGAAATACCAAAATACTTAAATTGTTTATAAATTCCTTTATAAATTTGCGAACAAATAATTTCACTGTTTTACAGCGAACAAACCTTCACAAAGTAAAAATCTTTACTCTCCTGTTGCATACATTCACGGCTAATAGTCTTTTTCGTGGCATATCGGTATAAAAATACTGTTAAGAAAAAGTTGACACAATCAGAAAGAATTTTTTTATTCGGTTTGTTCGTGATCCAGTTGCTTAGTAATAAACTCAAGGCCCGCTTTCGTGACATTTGGTGAAGGCGCCAGGTTTTATCCAGAATTATATATACCGGAGAACCTACCTTTCCTGTCAGAATAAAACCTAGCCAGTTTCATCGCGCTGTGTTCCTCCGTCGAGACGTGATTAAGTAACAAATAATCCAACAAACAGATTTTCACATTTATAATGTAGGTAAAGATAAATGGCCTAAATCATTGACTTTCAGCAAGAGGAGACGCACCCGTTCATTCATAACTAGCCTTTCGTTTGCTTCATACATTGTGCGTCTGGGCTCGCCACTGTAATGACTTCTGTATTCCACCAAGCAAACCTCTAAAAAGAGTTCTGGATCAAAATAATCCATTTTTCCGCACAGGCGGCACTGACGCATCATTCCGCAAAGTTTATAGATAAATTTCTGCCAGGAAAAAACAAAAATCATGCAAAATCACTACACACGTACGGTTTGACCTGCCTGGAAAGTCCAAACACAAAATTTCGCCTTCCAGATTCATCAGATTTATCAGTGAACCAGACGACGGCGACGGCTACGTGAAGCGATGTCGCCACTAGCACTCTAATTTCGTCACCAAGCACGTACTTTCTGTATGGTTTTAAATATGTTCCACCATTTATTTCAGTCGATATCACAAATGATTGTGTTATGATTCTTTGAATACGCAATTTTTTATAATAACAAGGTTTCCTTTGTCTTCAATATTATCCAGCGTAATTTTTGTAAGTTCCGCTCTGCGGCAAGCTCCGGCTAAAGCGAAAATGGTAGCTACCTTTATCATCAAATACGCCTCATCTGGGGCTAAAAGCATACATTTGGATATGTCTTCTTTCGTAAAAATTTGTGCTTTTCTTGGGCGAAAACAAACACTTAGTTTTTTTAAATAGGTTGTTAATTTAAAAAACTACATTTTGCTATCATCGAATAATGTGACCCAAGTGTGTTTGGCTCAAGAACTTTACTCAAGTCTAAAAAGTAAGCTAAAAATACCTCCTCTCTGAAGCTTCTTACACCTCTTTCTTTTGCCCAGTCTCAGGATATGGCGTTGTGGAGATAATTAACGAAACAAAGAAGAAACCAGAGAAGGAGAGTGCCCATATTAGAAAAACATTTTGATCTATTACTTTGTTGCATTAGGTACACTACCCGACCTTTGTGGCAAGTGAAATTCAAAAACTCTCTTGTATTAAGAAATTATCTATATTGACATCACGTCTCACAGCATAAAATAAATACACTCATGTTTTGCCATATAAAATTATTTATAAATGCCCGTGGTATTTCTCAGAGCATTGTTTCATCTGTCAGTTAAATAATTATTGATCAATTAAGCCCTAAGAAAAATCAAAAGTATCTGGCCGATTTTAAACATGGTATTATGTCTCTATTGACGGGTTTGATTCGGATTCTGCGAGATTTTTTGTTTGATTTACGATTTACTTGATATTATTGATAGTTTGCTTTTTATATCCGAGTTTTTGATTTAAATACATGCCGACGGGACGTTACATTGCAATACACTACAAAAAATTGTCCTCGAAGGCAAGAGCCCCAATTACTTTTACCTACCCGTAAATGTTGTATACATATGAAAAATCATATAGGTATACCTAATATCAGCGAGCCCGAAACTGTGTTGGTGGGGGGGGGGGGGGGGGGTGGCGGGCTTAGGGCAAGTAAAATATATTGGTTTCGTTTAAAAAAATAATAATACGGGGGGCTATTGATATCTAGTTAGTTATCGAAATAGAAAAAATATTTGTTTATAATTCATCAGTTTTTAAGCCCAGACTAAAATAACTGACAATAATACTGCAATAATACCTTTTTGTACACTTAATTTTAGTTCAAAAATTGACAGACTGATCGCAAATTTAATATAATTCTCTCAACTAAACCAAAAGAGACGAATCCTTATTGCTGCATCAACAATGTAAAACAAGACCGAGGAGTGGCCTTATCCTTCTTTAAAGGTGGATACTAGCAATCTAATTTACGACGATACCCAGCACTTGTAGGAAGATAACACTAAATGTACAAGAAATCACAAGTTTGGTCGTAAAATAGA
Source organism: Philopedon plagiatum (assembly GCA_963971165.1). NCBI lineage: Eukaryota > Metazoa > Arthropoda > Insecta > Coleoptera > Curculionidae > Philopedon > Philopedon plagiatum. The sequence goes on along the minus strand of OZ020192.1, from coordinate 121,628,122 downwards.
TCTTCCAAAGAAACAGGATACACAGCATTTTATTTAAGAGGGCATCATTCTTTCTTTATACCATACTATTATAAAAGGGGTGTGATTTTTTCGGTCAGAATTTAATTAAATTTTTATTTACAAAATAATTAGATTTGTTGTCAGAATGATAAATCTGTCACCAACTTGTTAACTCCAAACTATTTCAAAGCGACTATCTGTAAATTTGTGTAAAATTACGGAGTTATAATTTATTGGGTTAGGTATAAGATTTTATTTACCATTTAATTTCAACTTAATTATCGTCTGTCATGCTTGCGAAGTTGTTCGAAATGTCCCCCTTTAACTCCCAAATACTTTCTCACTATTTTTCTAAATGAATTCCGTACCCGCTGTAACATTTCAGGTGTCACTACTAAGCAGGCAAAATGGATTCGGTTTTTCATATCATCTAAAGTTGTAGGTGCAGTCGCCATCACTTTGTCCTTGATAAAACCCCCACAAGAAAGAGTCAAGGGGGGTCAAATCCGGAGACCTAGCAGGCCAGTTGATCAGACCAGCTCGTGCAATCCAACTGTGTTCAAATATTTCACTCAAATTGTTACGGGCCTGTATTGCGTAATGGAGTGGAGCTTAGTCCTGTTGAAATCACATATCAGGATTTATGTTTTGGTTTAAAAATTGGGGTAATTGGTTTCTTAAAACATCTGTGAGATTTCGGGTTATCAGAAAACCTCTCCTCCCACACAAGTGCAGCTTTTCTGGAGTTTTTTCTGCACTACCCCAAAATTAACAACATAATGTACTTGCACATTAAAATTCGCTTCCATGTTTAATTCTGTTTAAACTGAGAAATAATCATTAAAACAAAATTCTCAACTGACTTACATAAGTAAAAATAACGCATTTTCAGGAAACGAATAATAATTAATTCTGAAATAAGTGAACTTGATAATATATTGGTAAAATTTATTTATTTTTTTAATTCAATTCAAAGTTAGATAACCCTAATTCCGTAACCAAAAGATCAAATACATTTTTTTACACATACGTAGTTTTTACGTAGATTTGAACTTCATGAACAAACGTACATCATCCCATTTAAACTTCCAACGCTACCCCCTACCTCTCAAATTAGAGAGATGGGACAAATATCAAAAATATGTTCAAATATCTCTCTATTAACTCACCAAAATTTCATGAAAATATTTGGAACCGTTTACGAGATATCGCCTTGTAACACTTTACAAAATCCACCCTGTATCTAGCAATCCCTTCGCAAATTACAATCTGTATGTTTGTATGGAACAAATTAGAGACACACATTCATATCGCATTACAAAGAAAAATTTCTTTTAAATTTGAAATTACCATTTAAGTAATATTGCTTAAAATTCAGTAAGTAAATGAAGCTCGCAGCAATCCTGCAAATAAATCATTTTAGACAGCAGGACAACGTGGGCTCAAATATTAATTATAAAAGTCACTTTGGACGCCCTTAAGGTGAAAAATAAACGATGGTCAAGGCAAGTGCAACTTTTAATTACCGAATTACTTCTTGGAGTGTTTTAACGTGCTGGAGCAGATTAATAATTAGTTTTGACTTCTGTGTAGGATGTGGAGACAATTTATAGGTATGTGACCAATCAAAGAAAAGAAACTTGTTATTTGAAGTTACGATTTTTCTATTTAACCAAATAATTTTGGCTATAAACTATTTGCAGCTTGGAACATACAGAAAAAGCAAATTATTCCCTAGGTGGATAAGTTTTGAATAAATTCCCATGGGAGTTTTCATTTTAAATCAAATAAAAATTGAAGAATTTCACACATTTATATCATTTATTTACATTTTAATTCAGCTTCACATGTTTCCAATTATTGTAAAAATTAACACCATCTAGGTTTATTATTAAGCAAAACGTGTTTTTTTCTTCGGAAAGTAAATTTATATTGGTTGTCGACGTTCTTGTACCCTGCAGCATTTGATTAGAAATTGCTTTCTTATTTCCACTAAATTTTCGACATAACTCTCAGCGACTGCTATAGATTTCCATCCCCCACGTCGCTTAATGATGGATGTGTCGGCATCAGCGTCTGTCAAGAAATTTGCCCAAGAAAATTAAAAAAATTTTGCAGTGTAACCATTGGAATTTCGTTTCAGAAAGGATACTAATTTTCTATATTTACTTAAGTCAACATTGTCGTATAGTATCGTACCAGATGTAGCCATCGAATACTGTACCCATAGGGTAAAACATTTAAACTTTTTAGCTTTTTCACTAAAGTATACTAGCATCGCATTTTCAGTAAGGTTTACTACATGCTTTTTTGAGCACCACCTTTTTAAAATTTTTAAAATATTTAAATTATAATCGCCACACCACGATCAAAAGTCCCAATTCACATTGCATGCAGATGATAGCACCATTATGTAATCCGACCCGCATTGTGATGGATTAATATTGCCACTGATTCCGTGGCGACCCAACCGTTCTAAGAAGAATTTAAATTAGAGAAGAATTGACCAGTAATAATACAGAAACAGATAAAAGTGGTCAATAATTATGTTTTTGGGAAAGAACTAAATAAAATTAAACATAATCTTTTGTAGTTCGGGAATAATGGGCTTTAGAACTATAGGTGCTCAGTCTGCAGGAGCCACCGGTTTTTTTTCTCTAAAATATGACGATTATTCTTTTGGCTCTAGGCGGTTAAATTATATAAATGTGTCTTCGTGACTTGTAGAGTCGAATAACTTGGTCGGAATTATTAATTGGGCCCGATATTTTTTAAAAGCTGTACTCGGTGGTCAGAGGTCTAAAGTTTTTACAGTAGTTTTAAGGTTTTGCTAAATTATTTGGTCGAAAATACATTTTTAAGAAAGAAAATTTCCAAAATATGCTTTTTATGAAAATCGAATTTTAAACTCTAATAGTATTTGAAATGTTTGTAATAATTTTGGGTTCGACTTGTTATAGGAATTTAGTGAAACTACATGTTACTTGATTAATACTCAGTATATTATTATTATTCCCTCTCAGTGGGTTGCCACAATATCGACAAATCGGTGATTTGTCCAATCAGCAGAATATTGCTTAACAATTGTCTTGCTTACATTAGTAACCTACTTATTAGTCTTATTACTAAACAATATTTTATAATATACTATACAGGGTATTCCTACCATATTACACCTCCATTACATCTAACATAACTTAACCTAGAAAATATAGAAAGTAGTGTAGAAAGGAAAAGTTGACAGAATATAGTAAGATAGAAAGATAAGGAGGAAGTAAATATAACTTTATATATTATTATAATTAATGATATATAAAATAATATAATGCCTAATATTTACATAACTTGGTTCTATTTTTATGCACTAATATTTTCTTATTCTCCTTAAGGACTTTTACATTTGGCGATAAATCCTCTACCACTAAATATGGACTCAGATACTACTTGTAAAAATTATTGCGAGATGGTTCTTCATCTTATGCTTCCCGAATCGCATGTTTTAAGAATGGCAAATTTCGTGCAGGTACTATTGTACTTAGCTTTGAATTTCTAAGACCTTCCGCAAATCTTTTGATGGCGATTTTTTTGTTAATAGGTCCTAAAATGTTGCAAGCTTCCGCATTTCCGTTAGCTTGAGAAATCGTCAAATTAACAAAAAGATTTTCTACTGATTTTCTGAATTCCTCGATTGACTTCTTTCCTTGCTTAGCTCGGAATAGTTTAACTTGAAGAGTTGTGTCAGATTTTTTAGTAAGAAGGTGCGTTTTCATATCAACCAGTAATTCGTCAATGGAATTGTATCTGGTTGTTAATCGCAATTTAGCGCTATTAGACAAGCGCGTTTTAAGAACAAAGTTCATTAAAATAGTTTTGCTTACTAACTTATATATTTCTACTTAAAAAATTCTTTTCCTAATTGTACCAACTAAGAAATAAATGACAGTTTAATAATCCCATGAAAAAAGTCGATGTATTTATGATAATATATGCATGTAGTTTGATTAATTGTACTGGTAGAATAGTGTGCCAAAAAGTTAAAAGAGGTACCATAGTACCAAAGTTTTCTAAAATACTAAAATGTGCCAAACTTGGTATAAAAGTACACTCTGGAACAACACTTCTCTAACTTGCCTTGCCTGTCGTCTTAACAGCTGAGCTGACTCACGTGTTTGGTGAACGAATCAGGGAGGTAGAAGGCATGGTGGCGGACCAATCAGGTAGACGCCTGAATTACGCTAGAGGAATGAGAAGGTCAACAATCCTTCAGCTTGGCTTCGACTACATAAAATTATTACGTTTTAATAGAATAATTTTTTTTTACCAAATTTCATTCTGTTATTAAAAAATTTGGTTATAATTTTATAATACTGTGTAGTTCTGCTCAGTTAGTGTGATAGTAAATTATGTGAAACCATAGTTGCGACTACCGTCTGAATGTGTTAGTAAATTATGAAAAGCTTGGCGGAATAGTATTTGTGTTTTAATTTCTAACCATTTTTTAAAGGCAGAAAGTTTAAGCTAGTAGGAATAATGATCATCTCATTATTAGCGCAACAGGTAAGTCATAATTATTGTTTGTGTTACCGTATAACATTCTGCTTGCAATGTCAACCTAATTTCGCTAGTGGTCCATATTTTCCCATATTAAATAAAGAAATTGATATTAAATTAAAATACACATTTTTGGTAAAATGCGTCTGTGGATTTAAAAATACTTTGGATTATTTTCGGTGTTAAAAAATAAGATATCACGATAATATGTATGGATCATTTGTTTTTTCTCTATAGTATTAGAACTCATGTCGTCAGGCTCTTTAAACGCTTCGGATACGGGGGTGGTTTAGGGTATTTTTTAAAATAAAAAAACTGTGCGATTTGAGGGAAAAGTATTGGGTATGTCTGTAGGCTACCCCAAAAGTCACCCATTCAAATATATGCAGTGAATTTCATAACACCCTTGATATTTTTATATAACATTATATTTATATATGAAAAAAAAACTGCAGTATAAATTTCGAATATCACAAAGTTTCTTTTTATAATTTACTTTGATAACATAACCTCGATGATCAACCCGCAAATTTTTGCAGTGGTGCCAACGCTTACTTTATTTCCTAAATTTTGAGTCGCCCATCTTGGGACTACGCCACTAGAGGCCATCTCATTATAATAAGCGATGTTTTAGCCCTATTTTGAGGATAAATTTGATCAGAGAAAAATCTAAATTTTTGGAGATAAACTGTCGAATGGAGTACTTTTGTATTATGAAACAAAAAAAAATACTGGATAAGCCCATTACATAAAAACAGTCGCTCTACAATAAAGACGTTAAACTATAACTAAATAAAGAAATAAATAAAAATAAACAAATAAATAAATAAAAATATTTTTAAAAAACTTTCCTTGATGTTTAATCAGTTGAAAATGATTTTATGTAAATATCTAAACTGCCGCATTATTTTATATAAATTAGATCTGAATTTGTCACTGAGTAGACCCAAAAGGTGCTTTGATTGAGCCATAAAAGAGATCGAATCACAAGGCCGATGGTAATCTTGAATGGGCCATTGTCTCCAGAAGTTGTCAGCGTGGGCACATTAAGTCGAAATCAAATAAATTTTATTGATCAAGATAAGAAGGTGATTTTTAACTCGAAGCGTTTTCTAAACCAAGTGAATTTTGTTGACAATGTTTTGGAGAGTTTAGGCTTTTTTATTCAAATTAAGAAATAGTGTATTACGATACATAGTACCTAAGTGTCTTTTACCGAGCGAGAGCATTTGTAGCAAAACGAGGTCCGCAGGGCCGGGTTTTGTAAATTTTCGATATCGGTGAGCACTTACTGACAAAGTATTGTATACTATTTTTGCACAAACATAATAATCTTTACGAAAAAATACAAAAACTCGTCTAATTGGTTAATTGGTATGAAATATTGAGCGTTCGTAACATTATCTGGGTTATGCGGAGCCATTATGTCTGTTGCTATGCAACGGTTCATTGTAATTGTTGTTACAATCAATTTGAATTTGTCGATTCCGATTATTCAAGAAATATTTGATACAGCGTAACAGAATGAATCTAAATGTTGAGGTGTTTGGGGAAGCGAGTATTAATGAAGCGGAAAATGTTGATACTAAAATCGAGGAATGATGAAAAGGTACGAAAGGAAGGCAAGAAAGTGCATATTATAAAGTTTTTAAAAACTGGCTAAACGAGAAAAACAGTGCAATTAATGGGAAAAGCTTACTGGCATATTTTGTAACGAAAAGTTCAAGTTTAAAATCTCCTGCATGAAAAATATCAAAAATTCTCAAAGAACTAATGTAAGTACCAGTTATTGCATTTAATACTTTTACAAATTGTACATAAATTAAATGTTTATGGCAGTTGCTGTTATCTATTTATTTTGGTTTTATTAACAAAAAAGGGATTTTCTACTGCAAGTTTTCGCGCGAATTTTGAAACTTGTAAAACGTGATCACATTGGCTGAGTCGTCAAAAGTGTTTTTATGACTCATAATGAGTACATGGCGAGTTCCAGTGTTGTAGGATCATCGAAAAATCAATAAAAATGGCATTTAATGCGTAATTCATCCAATGAAATATTCCTGCACTTAAAGTAGAAGGTTCCTAAAATATTACCTATTCATGTATATTTCAAGCCGAAATCGGTTCAGGAATCTCTCAATTTTGCAACAAAAACTGACGCTTTTGCGAAACTTTGACGCAATTTATTGCTTTATTATTTTTTGGCCGTGTTACCAGGTTTACCGTTTAAACGGTATATCTACCGTTTTCGGCCTCGACCTATCACCCTACCGTTTTCGAACCTGATTCTACCGTAATTTTTAATCCGAAAAATATATATGCCATTATCTTACTTCGTCACTGATATTATCCATTTACAGCCGGTATTATAGGTTGTTAAAACTGAAAGTTCAGATGATTTTAGGTTCTTCTTTTTTTAAATTCCTATCAGACTGGAGCGCATCTGCAGCCTGTGTCAATGAAGTTGAACTACTGTTTTTGTTTTTGGTCTACGTATTGTTTTACACATTTTAAGTCAATTATTAGAAATACTCTAACAAAATTCTAACAAAAAATGCCCTTACCAGACGCTACTGCCGTTGCATTTTGCAAGTCAGGAGCGTCCTATTAAGCTCGTTTTGATTACCAAACACAGCGGGATTCGACTGTCACTTTCTGGGCTAAATTACACCTAATTATTGGTATAATAGAAGTCATCTTTTAATCGGTAACAAGCTTTACACCGATCACACAATACCCACTTACGAAGTTTGGCCATTGTTAATATCCAAACCCACTGTCGTCATTTTCACCTGTAATATTGTGAGTGACATTTCCGTTTATTTAAAGGTTAATGCACAAAACCTGCGGGAAATTCCTTAAAGCATGAGGTGTGACTACAAAAGTTTATGTTCGATATTGAATTCTGAAGATTGAGATTGCCCAGCTTCAGCACTACTCTGCCGTCATAACGAAGAGGGCAGTAAGTATATATGGAAACCCTAAGAAACTTACTGCCCTCTTCGTTATGACGGCAGTACTGGACAGGACAACTCCTTAAGGCAAGCGACAAAAATTCATGTTCAATATAAAATTCTGGAAATTGTTTTGGGTAGCTCAGGTGGAAGCACTCTGCGGGAAAATTTCTTAAAGCGTGGGGTGCTTCTAAAAAAAATCTTTGATATAAAATTCTGGAAATTCTTTTGGTTTGCTCAGGTTCCACCACTGACTGCTGGAAAATTCCTTAAAGGATGATCTGCGACTGCAAAAATTCATGTTCTATATAAAATTCTGGAGATTGTTTTGAATTGCTTGGGTTCAAGCCAAGCACTGTGCGTAAATTTCTTAAGGCTTGAGGTGCGATTACAAATATTCATGTTCGATATAAAATTCTGGAGATTTTTTTAGAAATTATTGAGATTTTTTTGGGTAGCTCACGCGCAGGCACTGCGGAAAATTCGTGCTTGATATAAAATTCTGGAAATTTTGTTGGTTAGCTCAGGTTCCAGCATGGACTGCTGGACAATTCCTTAAGGTATGTATAAGGTGCGACTGCAAAAATTCGTGTTCGATATAAAAGTCTGGAGATTGTTTTGAATTTATTGGGTTCAAGCCAAGCACTGCGCGTAGATTTCTTAAGGCATGAGGTGCGACTACAAATATTCATGTTCGATATAAAATTCTGGAGATTTTTTAGAAATTATTGAGATTGTTTTGGGTAGCTTAAACGCAAGCACTGCGGAAAATTGGTGCTTGATATATAATTCTGGACATTTTGTTGGTTAGCTCAGGTTCCAGCACGGACTGCTGGACAATTTCTTAAGGTATAAGCTACGACTGCAAAAATTCATGTTCAATATAAAATTCTGGAGATTGTTTTGAATTGCTTGGGTTCAAGCCAAGCACTGCGCGTAAATTTCTTAAGGCATGAGGTGCGACTACAAATATTCATGTTCGATATAGAATTCTGGAGATCTTTTAGAAATTATTGAGATTGTTTTTGGTAGCTCAGGCGCAAGCACGGTGGAAAATTCGTGCTTTATATAAAATTCTGGAACTTTTGTTGGTTAGCTCAGGTTCCAGCACGGACCTCTGGACAATTCCTTAAGGTATAAGGTGCGACTACAAAAATTCATGTTCGATATAAAATTCTGGAAATTGCTTTGGATTGCTTGGGTTCAAGACAAGCACTACTGGTAAATTTCTTAAGGCATGAGGTGCGACTACAAAAATTCATTTTCGATATAGAATTATCGAGATTGTTTTGAATTGCTCAGGTTCAAGACCTGCTGGACGATTCCTTAAGGCATGAGGTGCGGCTACAAAAATTCATGTTTGATATACAATTCCGGCGATTGTTGTTGATTGCCTAGGTTTAAGCACAGCTGAAAAATTCCTATGGTCGATGGCGTTAGAATCGTATCCAAACAGTTACTAAAAATCAAAAGGCTTTGCGCCACTGCTGTTAAAGCTTAATTATTTAATATAAAACATCAGTGAGCGCCGCAAACCTCCAGTTTATAAATTCAGGTAGCTTCGACTTAGTATCACGGCAGTCACCCGCGGTGAGTTTCGAACCCGGCCAATTTTCTTTTAAAAGAAAATGCACATAATTACTTAACTACCAGCTTACACGCTCACCCGTTCTGCTTCCTACCGTTCGCGTCCGGATTACGAGAAAAGTTAATTGTTAGGAATAAGAGCAAAATATATTGTTTTCCTTAAGGGTACTGGTGTTGGTCAACGAGGTTTAACTGATGAATAATTGTACTATTGTTCATGGTCTGTATAGTCACAATCTTTTCTTTTTTATCTATGCTGGTTCTGATTGTCTGGAGAAATGGAAATGAGATGCAATATATACAGAACATGAAAGTTAAGGAAGGGAGCGAAGGAATAGAATGATGTTGTTCGGCGACTAAAAATAAGGAGGTAGCTATCCGGTTTTGTTCTGTTGGGGTGATGTAATGTTCTGTTGGGTGATGCCACTCTTGTCTTCAGGGTGAAGGGGAACAATATTCCAGTTTAGGTCTTATTTGGCAGAGGGTATACAGACTGAGAGGGGAAAAGTATTTTGGAGCTCGGAAAAAATTGAAGACTTTTAATCAAACTTTTTAGCAGCTTCTGTCACTAATAAAATAATTTGTTGCGGTAGCTGAGTTCTAGTAACTACAGTGTAACTTCTATAATCCGGACAACTAATTGCAGGGGGGTTGTCCGGACTAGTGATTTGTCCGGATTACAGAATACAAACCTTCATAAAAAAATTCGGCCAAGTGCAAGCTCTACTTTCACAATTAGTGCTCCGTGCCATCTTAAATTATTATTAACTTTGGTTTCGACTTAGCCAAATTAAAAAGACACCGAAGTGGTTCCAAAACTGTTCCGTTTCACGGAACACTAAAAATGAAATAAGTGCAACGTACTTATTTAAAAAATAAAATAAACTCTATATAGAATCTAATTATTTCGCGTTTTTGTTGTAAATTTAACGTTGTATGTTTTCCTTTTGACATTTTTAAATTTTTGAAAAAAATTAAACTTATCCCGAACGTAAATAAAATAAGGCTGCTTGCAGTACATCATGCAAAATGTCAACCGGGTAATATCAAGACACCCTGAGGCCTGACAGGCTCATACAGGAAAAATTGTGGCCGCCGCCAACCCTTACGAAGGTGGTAGAGGAATTCTTCCTCGACCGAGGAGGTACCACCCCACACTCCAGGCGCGGCCGTGAAATTTTAGATGTGTCGTATCTCAGTTCCTACGCATGGGACCCACGCCAAATTATAGGATGTTACTATTGGGTACTCTAGAAACGTTTTCGTAAAAAAATATTTAATCTTAAAATTTGCGAAAAAAGTTAATTTTTTGGGCCGCTTCACCTGAGATCTGAGAATGTTCTAAAGAAAATTTTACTTCCAAAGTTTTTCATAAATTTTATCAGATTTTATCGATAAAATTCAAATTTCATTGAATTACCTCTAATACCTAGTTTTTAAAATTTTTACCCTAAAATATTTTGTCTAAGAAATAATTTAAAATGTCATTTCTTTAAGGAAAATTAGAATATTTTGACGAAATTTGGAATTTGTAGATAAAATTTGATATACTTTATGAAAAAATATGCTAAGTAAAATTTTCTTCGGAGCTTTCTCAGATCGCAGGTGAAGCGGCCCAAAAAATTCACTTTTTTCGCAAATTTCAAAATTAAATATTTTTTCACGAAAATGATTGTAGAGTACCCAACAGTAACATTTTATAATTTGGTGTGGGTCCCATGCGTTGGAACCGAGATACGACAATCTGAAATTCCAGGAACCGCCATTGGTGTCTGGATTCTAGAGGTTACATTGTTTTAGCTATAAAATTTCAAGTTCTGAGTATAAGTTTTCGTTCAATATCTTAAATTATCTCTATATTCTAGAGATCACTGGCATTCTCTTTGCCTTACGCGATTATTTAGTGATATGTGCGATTACAATAGTAAATAATAGTGTTGGCTAGAAGCTAGAAGTATAATGATACTGCTGGCATTTTCTAGCTCCAGACTTCTTTTTCTTGTACCACTTTGAGAAACATAATTTATTAGTGTATGGTAAGCATTACCTATTTAAACGATAACGATAGCCTATTTGTGGTTGTATATGCTTAAAAATATCTTTATAAGTGTAGATACAGTGTGTTCAAAAAGTCCTGGGGTGCTTTCAGAAATCTGTTATTTGAAAAAAAAAGTTTTGACTGGATCAAAGTTACATATTTTTAAATAAAATACCCCATTTTTGGCTTTAATTTCTGATCCTGCTTAAAATTATAGGCTTCGGATATGTAACACCCTACATACGTAAACCTAATAGTTCCAGAGATATTGCTATGTTTGTATAAAATTAAATCAGCTCATTTCTACAAAAATTAGAGAAAAAAATTTCGGACAAGAGTAAAGGGGAATTCAATTTATTTATCCTGAAATAAATTTTCCAATATATAGTGTCGCCCAAAAAGTTTGCTCGCCGATGTCTATATATCTATTATGAGTAACCCTCATTGAGAATTTATTTTAGAAAAAAGCAAAGGCCTCGTAGACTATAAATTAGATGGATCAGAAAAGAAAATGATAGGTTTATAACTAACTTTAGGAGGTTGCAACGCCTTTACATAGCTAGCACACTATGTTAAATCAGTTTTTTTTAAATAAATATGTCTATTCTTAGCATTTGGCTTTTTTAGCGATTATAAGACTAAGTACTTATCTTAATGATGATGTAGGTAACCTTGAAACATCACGTGTTAATTCCTAAACTGACAAGTATTCTTCGTGGAGCGCACTCCTCCCCTAATTTAGCTCAAGGGGCTTAAAGAGGGACACACGTCCAAGATCTCTTCAAACTATCAAAAATCCATGCACGGTTAAAAAGACATCAAAGGGGCACCGTAACTTTCTCTCAAAGAAACATCATGCAAAGATGCATTGAAATAATTATTCATATAAATAATTAACTAGGTAATTAGGCTGGGTTTCCCTAAAAATAATATGTCAAATTCCGAAACGTGACATTATAGGTTAGAATCCACGTCCATACAAAATATATAATAAAATTGAGAAAAATCGACAATATTCACCCTTTACAGTCCCTAACAAAGATTTAACTGTAAAAATAGGAGGAATAAAGCTAGATTTCAATTTCCTCTAAGAGGGGCCTCTCATCAACCCAACTGACCATAAATCTCATCGGACAAATGACATACTCAAAAGTCATCAACGTCAGCCAAGACGGTATGACCGATACTACCTTGAGTTCATGCTCTCGCGAATCCACGCGATTCATTTGAAGTAATTGAAAATATAACAGTAAATCAGTGGGAATACTCATTTTTATTCTAGTTAATTGATTTGTAAAAGTTTAAAAATTGTTTAGTACCAATAGCGACAGTGAGAATCACACGAGTGCGAGCTTTACAGCAAATACAACGTTACAACATGTTATTTTCAAATGATCAGGACTCGCATTGAAATTAATACATAAATAATTGCGAAATATGCATACGAAAATGAGCTAATGCATACGCTAATAGGCTCAAAGCCCTTAGGCTTTGAGCGGCTTGCGTTACCCTGTTTCCTTATTTGACACGTTTAAAATTGCCCTTTGGGCTGCTTTAGATTTAACACGTGTCTTGTCTTGTGCCTACTGAAACGCCTTAGGATTTACGTTAAAAAAGCATCAGGGATTGATTGCTTTACTTAGTTCAATTTGATTTCTGCTTTATCATATGAATACAACAAGACGCATATACATCTTTTTACGAACGTTAAAACGTAAGAACGTATTAAGTGAATGGAGTGAATAGAGATATATAGAAAAAAAAATACACTCAAGGACGAAATAATCGATAATTTTTTATCTGGGACAGTCCCCGTAGACTTCAAGCCTAAGTTCTAATGTACCGTGGGCGTCTGAAGAGAAGGGAGATGCAATCTATTGACACGGTATTTATAGGATCGGAAGGGGAAAAGAAGACTTCTGCAGGCAATTTGATCCATAACCTGGAGACTCTAGGTATGAATGAGCGACAGAAGTGGGATGTTCTAGGTTTTTGTAGCTTGACAGTAAAGGCATGCTTAGGTAGGTATATGATGCGCTTCTGGTTGTTCTGTTCGGAGCAGTCAAGGGAGGAAAGATTACGGTTAGTTCTTTTTAGTAAAAGCCGTAGACATATCGATAGAAAAGGAACGGATTCCCAACAGCACGGTGATGAGCGAGAGCAAAAAGTTTTCTTGTAAGGACTGGGTCATTGATGAGAGTCGAATGGCTCTCTTTTGGACAGAATTAAGAATGTTAAGTGTCGAAGGTACTGCTGCTCCAAATATGTGGGAACAGTATTCTAGGTTAGGTCTTATTGGGGAAACCTAGATAGTGTCTAAGTTGGAAGGGTAGAAGTATTTTCGGACTCGGAAGGGAAAACCAAGCTTTTTAGCTGCTGATCTGACTATAACTATGATTTATGGAAGCCTTAAGATTTACACCAATTTACCAAGGGAATATAGAGGCATTGACAGTTATATAAGGTTCGTTTGTTCAGTGAAAACCTTGTTGCAGGACAAGGCATATTACAGTCTGGACGAATACTTTAATGAGATATTTTAACAAGATGCTTAGGTTTTAGATAGATATAAGATTTAGTATATTCTAAAAATTTTTTACCCAGTTTGTTTTGTCATTGCATTTTACAATACTTTAGTCCACATCTATTGCATGTTAATTTTATAACAGTATTGTTTTAGGTACTAGGTACTTAATTTATTATAACATAATATACTAATAGTAGGTTTTGATATTGATTTGATTTGACAACTGTTGTTAATTGCAAAAAATTAAAATATTAGTTTTTAATTTCCAGATTTTTGCACTGATCATCCTACAGATACTCCACTAAATTTCCAAAGAAATAAGAAGTAAATATATCTAGTTGTGGTTCGTTTAATAAACGAAGATTACATTAACTTATTAATTATTTATAGCAATCCAAGCAAAATATAATGCCCAAAACCACAAATATTATCATCGCTAATTTGTCCGGAATGACTCTGAAAATCGAAAAACTTAACGCCCTCGGTGTGAACGGTCATAGCCAATCATCTGCCTAGTTACTCAGTTGATTAATTTTTCAATCATCTAGGCGTGATTAATTATGAACTAGTGGCAAATCATGGTATAATAGGACCGAGTGGAATGCTGTGATCTCATTGTTACGGGGAACGCGTTTTTTGCCTTTAATTTTATATTTTACGGTTTTATGAGATAAACTTTGAAGATACAGGACAGTGGCGGGTGGAAGAAGTTGTTTAAAAGAAAACAAAATAACATTTACTAACCTCTTAGTTTAGTTAACAGTGTAAGTTCACAATACATAGTTTTTTTTGGGATGATAACAATAATATTTTATTGGGAAATCAGCACATGCAGTGCCATTACGGGGGAAGTTGCAAGGAACGTGGCGACCTGGGTAGATTCTTAAAATATAAACAGGCAGGAAATAAAGTAGAACAAGATCAGTGGAAAAGGAAGAACAAAAACTTAGAAGAAGAAAGTCTAACTGAAGTAATAGTTATTAACGTATAACAAGTGGGATATAGACATTACTATCGCACGCATTATTCTAACAATCTACATTTCATGAAATGAAATGTCTTCCCGGAATTTTTTCCATCACAAAATATTTGGCATCTGGCCAAAAAGAAATACATACATTATTTTACTAATTTCCGACACAAAGTTATCTAAAGATCATCGGTAGCAATTTCTAATAAATATTTTCATCAGCCGTGATCCCCGTGGTAGCCCTGCTTAGTCACTCGGTCAATTTAAAAGGTTATTACCAATGGGCAGCTAGGTCTCTATTTTGCCAAGTCACTCATTTGTGAAGGGTGGTACCCGTCACTTTACAGCTGCTTAGCACCATTTATTTCTGATCAGCTTGTCTTATTATTTTGTTTAATGAGAAAGATTATCGGTGTAGGTATCTTGTCTAATTCTTTCTCGTTATACATAAAAAATATATTTTATTACTAACAATAGTTCTTTTAGTGAATACCTTCTCATGCTTTGAATAAAAGTTAAGATTTAAACAATACATTACTTTAAAGCAATAAAAGTAAAATATTTTGATCAATTGTACACTCTCGATCAAAATAAAAACGGACAAGAAAAATATTACTTCAGTAAAATGATCAATAACTATTTAAATCTATGATTGATTTTGATGAAATTTTCGACATATTGGGTTTGCGCAATGTTTTCCAGTTTTCGTAAAATACTCATCATTTTACTATTATACAAGGAGGAACAGAAGTAATTTTTTTAGACCTAACTTTTAACCACCCTCTGGAGAAGTTGGGCAGTGGGATAATGTTCTGATATATTTAATTTTGAAGCCCGATCTTGTACACTCTCGAAAAAAAAAACGGACAAGAAAAATGCAATGAATGAAGTCTACTTGTCAGGGGTACATATCCTTATTGTATAAGGAATTTTCAGGTGGTTTAGAGAACTTATTCTCAACTTTACGTATGGACAAGAAAAATATTAGTAAAGTAAAATGATCAATAACTATTTAAATCTATGATTGACTTTGATGAAATTTTCGACAGATTAAGGACACATTCATTGGGTTTGCGCGATGTATTCCAGTTTTAGTAAAATACTCATCATTTTACTATTATACAAGGAGGAACAAAGGTAATTTTTTAGACCTAACTTTTAAACACCCTGTGGAGAAATTGAGCAGTGGGTAATGTTCTGATGTATTTAATTTTGAAGCCCCATCTTTTGTCAACATTATCTTTTTTTGATTTATTTGTATATGTCTTTTCTCAAAGGAAGTATACATTTTTAAAGGAACCCTTCCGTTTTGTCTCCTATACGTTATTTATATAAAACAATAATGATAATACGTCGCGTAGCAACTGTAAGCTTTTCGCATATTGAATCGAGATGAAGACATTATTTTTCATTTTGTGTTTACGACTGGTCGAGGTCTTGCTGTTCTGTCTTCATTTTTGCGATACATTTTGTGTGTAAAATAGTGTCGTACAAGTTTCTTAAGGTTTTAGTCGTTAATGATAAGTAAATGCTCATATCCACTAGATATTTTAGTGCCTCTCGATGCTACTATAATCCACATTTTGAGAAAATTAAGTCCTTTTTAATCATCCAATATAATAAATATTTTAAAATGATTGTAGCTTGTCTTGCCCCTTTTACTAAAAAGCGCTAGTAGGTATTTAAGAATGCATTATTTTGCCCCAAATAAAGCCTGCCATTGCAATCTAGTGGTATCTTAGTATAAACCAATGTGTTCTTATTCTTAAACCAATCATAATAGTTATTGCTTAAGCATAATAAGCATAATAAGCATAATAAGTTAAGCATTAAATTAAAATATTGTAGTCATTCAGGAATAGCGAACAATTAATGACTGTCTGTTTGATACTACAGCTTGTCCAATTTAGCTTTTTCCTCTGAATTAGCCCCGCCCACTAAAAGCGCAGTAGACCGGTTGCATCAGTGGGGTAGGTACAGTTCGTTACAAAACTGCATGCTTTTTTTAATTAATTTATTTTCTAACTGTCGTGACGTGCAAAATTTCAGTATGAAGTTCGTATCTAAAGTAAAAGGCAAAGTGTTATCTGGGCAAAGTCGTGAAACTTTGGTCAATATTATTAATTTTATGCGCCAAGGAGCTGAAACGAATAAACCCATTAAGGATTTAAAATAAGTTCAAGAGCGTGTTTCAACTGCTACCGGCGTGTGTATTCGCACAATTCAAGCAATAGTGAGTATGATGAGAAAAGTGGAAAATGACGCGTGCACTTTATTTTCTACTCCTAATAAAAAAAGAAGAAAGTCGAGCGTTAAAACCGAATCGGACGGTTTTGATGAAGGAGTCCTTAGACCATATATTGTCAACTTTAAAGTGACTAAAAACAAAGTACCAACCATGCGTAAAATTCACAAAAAAGTTAGACAACTAAAATTACACCGGTTCTCATAAGAGTCTAAGGAAAATTATGAAAAAAATGAGATTTAGATGGCGATAAATAAAAACTAACCGCAAACTGTTGATGGAAAAGCCCGATACATACAGTAGAGTTTTTTTGTGTAGAGAGATTAATCTTGAAGAAATAAGTTTAAATTAAGAAATCCCGGGGTTCACTAAAAGGGCTAAGACTGCTTTAAATTTAGATATTCTAATTGTTCAGTTAGATTTTGACAAGTTTTTGTCCTGCCATTGTTAATAAGATGTCCTTATTAATAGCTTAAGAGTTATTTTAATATTTCTACGATTTGCTTGATTTCCAAATGATTTTTATCTTGGACCTTGTGCTAAAATAAGTTTAGTTCTATTATTGTGGAAAATACGGTGCCTAAATTACAATTATCTTTATAAATTTACAAAAAAAACTTACGAATTATTTCTTTACAGAAAATTGCTATAAGACAAAATTACCTTCATGATCTACATAATCTGCTTTTTTATATCTTGAAGGTATTGTAAATGGACCACCCATGTAAAACTTAAAGAAGCTGTGAGCTTTCACATTCAGCCAGATGTTTCTATGTTCAAAATTCTGAAATTTGATACGTTATACGGTTTATAGATCGTTGTAGTCTAATAAAAATATATCAGTTGACCCGTTATAATTAGTAAAAAGTTTGGACGGCATGTTAAAAAAAATTGGGTACATAAATGATGTCATAAGTCAAATTCTTACAAGTGAATATTTACGTGTGCGTATAGATTACGTTTTATCAATTTGCAATAGGTAACAACTAAAACAAGTTCTTTAAATTGGTATGTACAAAACCTATGTTACATACCTACCTCAGTGACGGATAAGAGCTTGCTAAAATATTTTTAAAATATTAAATAGCATACTTCTGTAGGTAAGTTGACACTAAGGGGGGTAGAAATGATAACCAATAAGCCAGCACATGGGTTTCTGCAGCTTCTTCTGTACTTCTTTTGACCTTATATAGAGTCGGCACTCCGACGTTTAATTATCTCCACTAGCTAGGTCCTGTGCTTCTTTTCCTGTTAAACCTTTTTTTTTTCAAATCATTCTGACTTCATCCATCCATTTTTTTCTCCTCCAATACATTTTTATTGCCATTACCTTTCCGAAGACATAATGATTATCTCCTCTCATCAGATGCCCGCACCGCTGTAGTCTTCTTTTCCTGTATCTTTTTAAATACCGTCCAAAATCTTGGTTATTTGCTCCCCAAAAAAACAATGGTCCTAGAATTTTATTTTGTAATATCCCACACCAAATGTTGATTGAATTACGCCCCTGAAAAGCAATATCTTCGACGGTAAAGGGATTTTCATCCGACCAAACATGAACATTTCGTCTATTAAACATTCCCGCACTTGAAAAAGTTGCTTCTTCTGTCCAAGCGATAGTATGAAATAAATTAGGATCTTGCCGCATTCTTTGGTTAATATTTGTGACAAAAGTATATCTCCTTTCTTTTTGATGGGCACTAAGCTTTTGAACTGGTATAATTTTATATGGTCTATACTTAAAATACTTTAACGTTCTTTGAACGGTCCCATAAGTCAACATTTTATCTCTTGTTCCATATCTGACATACCACACAAAATCGGGAATTGATTTTTTTTTGGATTCTCTTGAAAATATAATAAAATCGCTAGGTCCCTTTCTTCATTTCTTTCTCTTTGTTTAATGATAGAGTTCTTTGTCCCTCTTCAATACTTTCTTCATATTGTCTTTGAGCCGCTCTAACATTATTGTTATGTATGTTTTAAATATAGCTAGTTTTTACATTTTGTATCTCTCATTAGTAGAATAACTCATTTTGCATAAAAATAAACTTATAAATTCACAGTGACTAAAGTACGCAACCTGGATAGTTATATTTAAAGTATATTTATGCGAAATAATTTTTAATTTTAAATACATATTTCAAAAACGATTGAAAAACCGCATAGGGTATGTTATACAAAATATGTCTAGAACTTCTCCTAGAATCCAAAAATATGATAAAAATAATACCATCCAGTTTAAAATAAGCTAGAAAATCGATGTTTTATACTATATATTTTTTTATTCGATGCTCAATTGTTTTGCTGATAAGATTTATGAAAGATCCATAAAAATTCCCAAACTTTCATATTTAACATTTTTTCTCATCTTTAAAAATAAAAAGTTATAAGGCCTGTTCACTTTTATTTAGATGTCCCTGTAGATTTCTTAGAATACCATAAACAATAAAAAATAATGTCACACGCGAACTTGCCCGTTTTTTTTTGGCCTATACTTTTATGTCACTCCAGGTGACGTCAAGCAAATTTCATATTTATAGCTTCAGCGGTTTCGGCTCGGCGATGATGAATCAGTCAGGTGAGTCAGGACATATATATATATATATATATATATATATATATATATATATATATATATATATATATATATATATATATATATATATATATAAAATAAAATAAAATAAAATAAAATTAAATGAAATAAAGATTACGGGGATTCGGCCAGAAAGTCTTTATTATATTATTCTTATAATGTGCCTAGCTTTTGAAATGTTTCATTTCTTCCTCAGGGCACTAAAAAATTAAATTAATTTATAATTTATTATTTAAAATTATAGGAAATTAGTAAAACTTACATTATATTTAAATATAAAGACAGCTAATTTTCGAAATTTTATGAAAAAATTGGTTGAAAAATATTCTACTTGGAATTTTGACAATATTTTTTGAAGTTGATAGTAAATAAAAAAATTGGAAAAAAAATATGTTAACTTGATGCAAGAGGTAGAAATCAGACATTTGACAAAAAAATATATGGGAAGGTATTCATGATTTTCTAACATCTGTCAAAAATGTGACGTTATTCATGAAATTAAAAATTTTTTTAATTTTCTAAAAATATTTATGGTAAATTTTGGTTTATATTATTTATATTATTGTCTATATGTAAAATAAAGGAATATATGGAACTTAAATTTTGTAAGTCAGTTTTTTTATTCATAGGACAACTTTCTTTATTAATTTCAACCATTTCTAGAAAAAGTCTTTTATTTAGATTATTTTCAATGTGTAAAATTCTTGTGTCGTTAAAGTTACAGGTATGTCCAGTGTCAATTAAATGTTCGGAGAGTGCAGTTGATTTTTTGTTTAATCTTGAGTCACTTTTATGTAAACTAATTCTTTTAGAGATTTTCTGTGAAGTCTGTCCTATATATTTTTTGTTACAGTTAGAGCAAGGAATACTATAAACGCAGTTAGATTTATTAAAAATAGGATCTTTATCCTTTAAATTGCTATAAAGTTGATTAATGGTTTTTATATTACGTTGTGAAATTTTAATATTTTCATTTTTAAATACTTGAATTATTTTAGGACTTAAATTTCTTATATATGGGATAGAACCATAAAATTGTGAATTGTTTGTAATAATATTATTATGTTGGGGAGTGTTAATGTTGTTATTTCTAGTATTATATAATATACGTCTGATAAGTTGTATTGGATATGAGTTTTCTAAAAGAATATTTTCCAAAATTTTAAAGTTTTTTTTGTTTAAGTGTAGGGTGAACAAGTTTTTCTATTCTGCTTTTTAAAGCTAAAATTAAATTAAGTTTCATTTTGTTACTGTGATAAGACATGTAGTTTAAGTATCTACCGGAACTAGTTGGTTTAATGTACCAATCTGCAATAAGAGAATTGTTATTTAATTTTATTATATTAGTGTCAAGGAAAGCAAGTTGGTTGTTATTTTCAATTTCTAAAGTAAATTGTAAAAATGGGTTATAGTTATTAAAGGTTGAAAGAATTTCATTACATTTATTATCAGGAATACAACAAAAAATATCATCAACATATTTTTTTATAAAAGGAATTTCAAAAGAAAGTAATGGAATACAAGAGTCAAGTAAATCATCCATGACATATTGTGCAAGTATTGGTGATATTGTGGATCCCATAGGAGTCCCTAGAGTTTGTTTGAAAAATTTTTGATTAAAAGAAAAAATGTTACTGTTAAAAATAAATTCTATTATATTTAAAAATATTTGTTGTGAAATAGTACATTTGTTTTGAATCCTTTCCCATCTTTTAGTAATGCTACTTTTCACTAAATCTAAAGGTATTTTACTGAACAATGAAATTACATCTAAGCTTATAAGTAAGTGATTTTCAGGAATGATTTTTTCGTTAATAAAGTTGGAGAACTTTACTTTAGAAATTGAAAATAACAACCAACTTGCTTTCCTTGACACTAATATAATAAAATTAAATAACAATTCTCTTATTGCAGATTGGTACATTAAACCAACTAGTTCCGGTAGATACTTAAACTACATGTCTTATCACAGTAACAAAATGAAAATTAATTTAATTTTAGCTTTAAAAAGCAGAATAGAAAAACTTGTTCACCCTACACTTAAACAAAAAAACTTTAAAATTTTGGAAAATATTCTTTTAGAAAACTCATATCCAATACAACTTATCAGACGTATATTATATAATACTAGAAATAACAACATTAACACTCCCCAACATAATAATATTATTACAAACAATTCACAATTTTATGGTTCTATCCCATATATAAGAAATTTAAGTCCTAAAATAATTCAAGTATTTAAAAATGAAAATATTAAAATTTCACAACGTAATATAAAAACCATTAATCAACTTTATAGCAATTTAAAGGATAAAGATCCTATTTTTAATAAATCTAACTGCGTTTATAGTATTCCTTGCTCTAACTGTAACAAAAAATATATAGGACAGACTTCACAGAAAATCTCTAAAAGAATTAGTTTACATAAAAGTGACTCAAGATTAAACAAAAAATCAACTGCACTCTCCGAACATTTAATTGACACTGGACATACCTGTAACTTTAACGACACAAGAATTTTACACATTGAAAATAATCTAAATAAAAGACTTTTTCTAGAAATGGTTGAAATTAATAAAGAAAGTTGTCCTATGAATAAAAAAACTGACTTACAAAATTTAAGTTCCATATATTCCTTTATTTTACATATAGACAATAATATAAATAATATAAACCAAAATTTACCATAAATATTTTTAGAAAATTAAAAAAATTTTTAATTTCATGAATAACGTCACATTTTTGACAGATGTTAGAAAATCATGAATACCTTCCCATATATTTTTTTGTCAAATGTCTGATTTCTACCTCTTGCATCAAGTTAACATATTTTTTTTTCCAATTTTTTTATTTACTATCAACTTCAAAAAATATTGTCAAAATTCCAAGTAGAATATTTTTCAACCAATTTTTTCATAAAATTTCGAAAATTAGCTGTCTTTATATTTAAATATAATGTAAGTTTTACTAATTTCCTATAATTTTAAATAATAAATTATAAATTAATTTAATTTTTTAGTGCCCTGAGGAAGAAATGAAACATTTCGAAAGCTAGGCACATTATAAGAATAATATAATAAAGACTTTCTGGCCGAATCCCCGTAATCTTTATTTCATTTAATTTATTACACGGCCGTTATTTGTACAACAAATATATATATATATATATATATATATATATATATATATATATATATATATATATATATATATATATATATATATATACGTTATATATTATATATATATATATATATATATATATATATATATATATATATATATATATATATATATATATATATATATATATATATATATATATATATATATATATATATATATATATATATATATATATATGTATATATTATATATATATATATATATATATATAGGGTGTCAACGAGATCACTTTCCGGTTGCCATTTCTTTAGTATTTAATCGAACAAGATGAAACTTGGCAGGAGCCATAGGCTAATAAAAAGTCACTTTTCTAGGTACTTGTCAAATTTCGACGACTTCCGGTTTAGCCGGAAGTGACACCAACTTTAGATTTTCAAATGAGACACCCTGTATATTTCTTGATTTTTGGAATCTATAGATCATTTTACGTACAACCGTATTATTTTTATTACTTTTTGTGTCAATTTACCATTTTTAAAACAATTTTTTTGTTTTAATCTAGAGTGCCATGACCCACCTTAAATCGTTCTAATAGACGTGTACATCTGCACAAAAATACCTACACAATTTTATCACCTTTCATTTGTCTTACCAGAGCGTTCAAAGTTGACTAAATCCCTTTTTTGATAATAACTTAAAAAAATTAAATACAACTATAACACTTTCATAGTATAATTAGATGTAGTTTTTTATTACGAATCCAACGGTGTATCACAACATCAAAATTCTCTTGGATTTTCTAAAGAAAACTGCATTTTATTGCCATAGCCATTTGTTATGGTTTGATCAAACATGTAACTGCACGACGATCAAATATTATATCCAGTTAGCCATGACAAACAATTAAATTATTATAGCTGTTTAAAAAATAACGGAATGAAGCCTCAAAATATTGTTAAATTTGCCATGGAAAACAATTGAATTCAGGATAAATGATAGAATTTTACAAATTTGTAAACAATTATTTTTCTGGTGTTTAATATTATGTTTCTGGTTTGTGGCGAATTGTTTACAGCCACCCATTATTATTATTCAGTTTTATCATGACTAACTGGATATAATATTTGATCGTCGCGTCGTGCAGTTGCATGTTTGATCAAACCATATAAAATGGCTATTGCAATGAAATGTAGTTTTCTTTAGAAAATCCAAGAGAATTTCGATGTTGTGATGCACCATTGGTTTCGTAATAAAAATCGACATCTAATTATACTATGAAAGTGTTATAGTTGTATTTAATTTTTTAAAGTTATTATCAAAAAAGTGATTTAATCAACTTTGAACGCTCTGGTAAGACAAATGAAAGGTGATAAAATTGTGTAGGTATTTTTGTGCAGATGTACACGTCTATTAGAACGATTTAAGGTGGGTCATGGCACTCTAGATTAAAACAAAAAATTTGTTTTAAAAATGGTAAATTGACACAAAAAGCAATAAAAATAATACAGTTGTACGTAAAATGATCTCTAGATTCCAAAAATCAAGAAATATACAGGGTGTCTCATTTGAAAATCTAAAGTTGGTGTCACTTCCGGCTAAACCGGAAGTCGTCGAAATTTGACATGTACCTAGAAAAGTGACTTTTTATTAGCCTATGACTCCTGCCAAGTTTCATCTTGTTCGATTAAATACTAAATAAATGGCAGCCGGAAAGTGATCTCGTTGACACCCGGT